>CM074512.1:17505000-18755000 GCA_037379345.1 Perna viridis | reverse complement strand
ATCATTTAGTGTTCATTGTATCATCATTTCATTTTCATCATCTGGAAAAGCTGATATATTCTGGCGTTAAACCCCAACAATCAATCAAGCAACCTTTCTCCACAGAATTTTTTTCATTTATACCAAAGGGTCCCCTTGAGGCAATATGCGTCTTTGAGTACAAGATCAACATTTTTTGATACAAGAAGCGAACTTTTCCCAGGCCGAGTTTTCCGAATTAGTGGACATTTTTTATTTGGATTTGGTGTGTGATTACTAGTTCGTTTCGGAAAAAATTTCGCCTTTTTGTTCACAGTCTTTTTCTCACTGGTAGAGTAGACCAGTGAATACAAGACTGTATCTACACTGGAGATCCAACACACAGTTTTGTAGTTCTTTTATTTGCTGTGTATGTTTCTCGACTTGTTCATTCCGTTGAAGTTTTGCAGCGTTCATCTTTAATTTTCGATCTTCTCTTTATTTTGGGAACATTTTTTAACTACCGACTCCATTAATGATCCCATTTCCTCTTATTTTTTTCGATACCAGAGCTTCGTTCATTTACTTTTTGTATCCTTAAGTCCTTTAGTTTGTTTCGTTTTGTTTTGTTTTTTGATTTGTTTGTTATTGGTTTTTTATTTTGTTTGTTTGGTTTTTTTTTGTATTATCTTGTTTTCTTTATCTTCCGATTGAACATATGAGTATATATATAGTATTCTGTTATTCATATTTGTTTGAAAATTGTTGTTTTGTGGGGAAAAACAGTTATTTTCTTATCCTACAAAAACTATACTTTCAAAATATACCATAATAGCTTGCGGGTATTTTACAGGTTCCTTGGGGGAAAAGTAAATATCTGTATACTTGAATATTTCAAGGAACTTAAAAACTAAAACTAATTGGCAAACGAATTGGGAATAGAATACTGCATTATAAACATTTTGTTAAGGGTGTACACAATGTCGTTCAGACTTCAGCTAGCATTTGTTTTGTTATTGAGAGAGAAATCAATGATAACCAAGATTATGCGTTGTTATTCGCCAGAGAACGTTGCAATTCATTCCGAACGTTGGGTATTTTGTTCCTGTCTCGGTGATTAAGCATAACTGAAAACGGACGTATTTGCATGAACAATACACCAATTATGCACTCAGCTACTATCGTCATGATTTACGACAAGTGGTCCAAATATTTCTTTTTTAAATGTTCCAAACAGCCTGAAATAAGCTTCTCGTCAACAAACACGTTGAGAGGATATAGTAGCCTGGATACTCACGCAAATATCACCCATTACGTTCTTGCAATAAAGGGTAATTTGTTGTCAGTAGTAAAAATAATTCTATAAAAGCTTACATATTTTAACCAATGCTTTCTTGATTTATACAAGTAAAGTGCTGGAAAAGGGCCTAATAAAGGCTTAGACTATTTCTGATACATGTGAAACTTGCTTCAGTCCTGTTAAACGAGCTCTAATCGAATATTTTCATCTGGAAAAGACTCAAACGTTAGTTCACTTAGGTTTCTGGTTCGAGGTTACGTCTTGAAATAAAATAAATCAGATTGTTGGAGAAAGACGATACACAAAAGAAATAAATCAAGATAAACTATTTTCTGTTTCCCCTTCCCCATTCCAGTAACGTCAAAAAGTCTAGTCTGTAACCCGATTAATACTCATAAAATAGAGTCCAGTTCTAAAACCTACCAAACGAAAAAATTATGTTACACAAACAACACTTATCATCTAAGAATAAGCAAACAGGAATATCTGCCTAATATGAAAACTCTGTATTCATTTTTTTTTTTTTTTTTTTTGGATGCCTGATTATGAAATATAAATTAAATTTGAATTTAAAGTCATCATTTTTGCAACAAACTTTGTTTCCCATATCCATCCTCATTCGTTCAGATTTGGAAGAGCCTATTAGATTATTTGATATTTTTTTCAACAATATGAGCATGAGAAACTCCCGCGAGTTGAAAAAGATATTTGATAATCTGTGTATCGCTGTTTTGCTGAAGTGTGAGGTATTAGTTTTCTTTTATTTTTATTTTCCTGACCTAAATATGTAAGTCTTATAAGCGTTGCAAAGTTTCCTTTCGGGACTATTTTTCGTCAACGTGCTACGTGACGTCACGTATGTTGTGCAGCTGTGATACACATTATTTGGAAAAAAAATCGGTTAACTATGACGGTCGTGTTTAAAATTTGTGGAATAGTTTAGGCATTTTTTCATTCTTATCGGGTAAGTTACTGTATTTAATTATTCTCTATTATTGACTAGAAAATAATGCCACAAATTCGTCATTATTTCATACACAGTGAACAAACAAACGAATATTTGGGTCGTCAAATATTCATACGCTGTTGTTTGTATGTCACGCGAGGACATAGAAACTAGCGATTATTTTCATTCTCACTCGACTTGCGTTAGATTAAAAATTATCGTATAGCAAGATCAAAGGGATTTTAAACAAATAATAATAAATCTACCGGAGTCTTTTACTGTTTTGTTTAATGGGGGGTAAATACAGCTTCTCGTAAACATCTTGGAGTAAATTCTCTGATAATGGTGAATGGAACACCCACAATGATAACCTTTTTCTATGTGTATCCAAACAATTGTGTGTACTACGAAAATTAAAATTTAGGTCAAGTAGAAAAAATCTCGATAAGTTATATCTTGTCCGTATACGCCCATCTTAGAATATACCAGTGAGCAGTGAGGTCTGCAATAATTGCGCTTTCACTTTGTATACAAATTGGAAAACCCGCACAAGGATAGTAACAGGTCTTCCAACATTTACGAAATGTAGCTATTTATACGAAAAAACAGACAGGGAAAAATTGTCTGTAAGGCGAAATAAGAGAAAATTACAAATATTTACAGTCTACAAAAATGTCAATGCTCCAAGCTATCTCTGAGAGCTTATCCCCCTCTTGTTCAGAGTATAACAGTCTATTCACTACGTTATGTGACTTAACTTAAGTGAAGACATGCGAAATGTAAATTCAATATCAATCCGTGAGTTATCGGTGGGCGAGGAGGTCTTAGTGGATGAAGGTCGTATCTAGACTCCAGTCGTGACGTAACCCCCGTGTCATCGATGGCTAGATGACCGAGGATACGGCTGTATATGCCACTCGGCTCTTAGGTCATCTAAACGGGAGATCGGATGGACCCGGTTCGATCAATTGGCTGGTCACGCCATGCCCTTCATTTGTCCACCTGCTTTACTGATGGCGTTTTGTTTAATCCAATGTTTCTAAGATTTTCAAAAGCTTACAAATGGCAAATGAAGAAGGCGGTGGCCCATGGGTCAATCGAGTAGTACGCTGTCTATGCGCCATTGATAGATACGCTCTGTTCGAGTATGTCGTCTCTGGAATCCCTGATGCTATCTGCCGGAAATCCGTAGAGTCCTAGCATCGCCCGTGTTGGCACACGGTGGAGGGTGGGGAACAGAGACGATGAAACTTGGCGACAAAAACAACGGGGAGTCCAATGTTTCTTATTCAAAAAAAAACGAAAAAGTGATGTCTGCAATTCTTCTGACGAAAGTGATAAAAACTGGCCAAGATTTATTGTAATTTCTGCAAAAGATAAAGACAAAAATGTTAATGACCTTTCTCCTTTTTTTATACAGAAAACTATCAAGGGTGTAGCTGGTGATGTTAAAGATACGAAGAAAATAAGATCAGGAATTTTAATTGAATGCCTCAGACCTGGCCAATCATCAAACTTGTTAAAATTAACCAGGATTGGTGACCTTGATGTGGTTTCATCTGCACACAAGTCACTAAATCAGTCACAGGGTGTCCTTAAATACCGAGGTCGAGACCTCGACGCCTTGACTGATGAAGGGATCTGTGAGGAACTGAAATCACAAGGCGTTAAGTCAGTGAAAAGGTTCATTTCTCGACGTGCAGATGCAACCACACCAATGAGAACAATCCTGTTAACATTTAGTTCCACTTCAGTGCCATCTCATGTCTACATTGGTCCATACAGGACAGCTGTCAGTCTGTATATTCCAAACCCACTTCGGTGTTTTAAACAACAATGTTCTTGCGTCTGGCAAAACATCTTATGCTAGTGTTGCAAAGCGTGCTTGTCTGTCCTCGACTGTTGAGGTGCAGACGATCATGAGTTGGAAAGAGGATATCAATGATCTTGCCAAACTGCCCACTGAGCTATCCACCAAAATAATGAAACCATCCAAAAAATGTTTAGAGGAAATTAAAAAGGCCAGAGCTAAAATATCTCACCAATGTTCCCAGACTCAGTCATCCCAAAATTCCGGATCATCTTCAAAATCATCTCCATCATCACAACAGTCATCGTCTTCCAAATCTCAACAGAAGAATGTCCAACCCCCAAAAAAGTTGGGGAATTCCCGTGTGGAGGACTTGGAGAAATCTAAGTCTAGGCGACAGATTGTGTCGCCTGTGGTGTCGGACTCGGATTCCGAGACTGACATGGAAACAACAGATCATGGACTTTGTCCAGGTGAAAACTGGCTGGGTTCCGACCTTGATCAGATTGACCAAACAGATCCTGTTGCCATGAAAAAATACAAGGAGCAGCGCGCTCAGTCAATTCGAATTGACCTTAACCGAGTCGTGGTCGCGGATCCAAGTCAGAGAAAATATCCCCCATTCGTCACCCATAAAAAAATGGCCAAATTACTTCAATGGAATTGTCGAGGTTTAAAGGCTAATATTTTGGAATTAACTCTTCTTGTTCAGTCTATTTTACCAGTTGCATTATGTCTCCAGGAGACTCATTTAAAAGAAACGGATCAAATTTCCGTAAAAGGATATACAATGTATAGTACATTTCCTGAGGCAAATGAACGAGCTGCTGGTGGATCTACCATTTTTATTAGTAATACATAGTTCAGTTCCTTTAACTACCGATCTACAAGCAGTGGCCGTTCGGTTATCCCTTGATAAAACCATAACCGTTTGTACCATTTACATTCCCCCAAATTCAATTTTGTGCAGAAATAAATTAGTTGATTTGGTTAAACAGTTGCCCAAACCATTTATTATTTTGGGTGACTTTAATGCTCATAATTCTTTATGGGAAGTAATCATACGAATGATAAAGGTAAAACAGTTGAGGAGCTCCTTCAGCAAGAAGATTTGTGCATATTTAATGACGGATCTTCAACATTCCTTCATTCAGGCAATGGATCGTATTCTTCTATTGATTTAAGCATTTGTGATCCTCTCGTACTTTCAGAGTTTACATGGCGAGTTCATGATGACTTGTGCGGTAGTGATCATTTTCCAATTATTTTGGAGCATTTATCCTCCAAAACAGAGGAACGTCAACCTCGTTTTAAACTTGAGAAAGCAGATTGGGCTTCATTTGAAGCCCACTGTCTTGAGGAATTACGATTAGAAACGATGAAGGATGTTGAAGATCCCATTTTATTATTTAATGAAAGACTGACATCAATTGCTAATAAAACAATACCTAAAAATTCAACAAATCCAAAAAGGCCAAGTAAACAATGGTTTACTGACGAGTGCGACAAAGCGATCGAAGAACGCAACAAGGCCCATCGCCGGTTTGACAAAAATCCTACACCAGCAAATCTGTCAAACTTCCGAATATTTCGAGCAAAAGCTCGACGTACATGTAAACAAGCCAGACGAACCTCTTGGAAAAATTTTGTTTCTAGTATTAAATCTCATACTCCCCTCAATAAAGTATGGAATTTTATTAGAAAAGTAAAAGGAAAAAATTCGAATTCTTCAGTGAAGCACCTTAAAGTTGGTAATACCACTCTAACCACCGAAAAAGATATCGCCAATAAGCTAGCCGAAACTTTCGCTAAACATTCATCCTCAACTAACTACAAACCGGAAAAAAATTAAATAATCTGCAGAAAAGACAAAATTAAACTTCAAGTCAAATAATGCTGAATCCTACAACTCGCAATTTTCTATAGAGGAACTAAAATCGTCACTGGCTAAAGCCCACGATACAGCTAGTGGGCTAGATACTATTCACTATCAACTTTTGAAACATCTTCCTTATCCATCTCTACATACACTTCTTGCGTTAATGAACGAGATATGGACTTCTGGTAACGTTCCGCCCATCTGAAAAACGGCTTCAGTTGTCCCTATCTCAAAACCAGGAAAGGATCATACGGATCCTTCAAATTATCGCCCGATCGCATTGACAAGCTGCGTCTGCAAGACAATGGAACGAATGGTCAATGATCGCCTTGTGTGGTTTCTTGAGAAGCACAACTTACTCATTAATATTCAGTGTGGTTTTAGTCAAAGCAGAAGTACTCTTGACCATTTAGTCCGGTTTGAAACGCTCATCAGAAATGCATTTACTAAAAATGAACATGTTGTGTCGGTCTTTTTCGATTTAGAAAAAGCCTATGACACGACGTGGAAATATGGTATTTTAAAAGATATATTTGATATGGGGTTGAAAGGAAGACTTCCTCCCTTCTTGTCTAATTTTTTGTCAGATCGTCATTTTAATGTAAGGGTAAATTCGACTTTTTCTGAGGAGAAGGAACAGGAAATGGGAGTTCCTCAGGGAAGTATTCTTTCTGTCACTATTCAGTATTAAAATTAATAGTTTAGCCCAAGTTTTGAAGGACAATATTGACGGTTCCTTGTATGTATACGACTTTTTTATCTGCTACAGGGGACAAAATATGAGTAATATTGAAAGGCAGTTACAACTTTGCCTCAAAAGAATTGTGAAATGGGCTTTGGAGAACGGGTTTAAGTTTTCTACATCTAAAACTGTTGGTATGCACTTTTGTCGAAAGCGAAAGCTGCATCCGGACCCAGATCTCTTTCTTTATGGTAATAAAATCAAAATAGTAGAAGAAACAAAATTCCTTGGTTTACTTTTTGATAATAAACTTACTTTTCTTCCCCATATCAGATTACTTAAATCTAGGTGTCTTAAGGCACTAGATATTTTTTAAATGGTGTCCAATACCGATTTGGGTGCTGATACCTCAATTTAATTAAATGTATATAGATTTTTGGTTAGGTCTAAACTTGATTATGGATCTATTGTTTATGGTTCCGCCAAAAAATCTTGCCTTAAAAATTTAGACGCTGTTCACCACCAGGGGTTGCGACTTTCCCTTGGTGCCTTCAGAACCTCTCCTATTGAGAGCCTTTATGCCGAGGCAAATGAACCATCCCTAGGAGACAGACGTTTGAAATTAGGTCTTCAATATGTAAGTAAACTTATGGCCTACTCAGATAGCCCTGCCTACGACTGTGTCATTAATCCTATTTATGTCGACATTTATCGAAAACATGAAAGCAAAACCCCTCCTTTTGGAATTCGAATAAAACCTCATTTGGAACAATTCATCTGGAGACCAATGCAGTGACACCTGTTGTTACTTCGAAATGCCCTCCATGGGAGCTTCCACACCCTTCTTTCATTTTTGATCTGCGTGAATATAAAAAGTCCGATACCAATCCTTTATTTTTACAACAAAAATTTTCTGAAATTAAAGCAAATTATCCGGATTTTTCGACAGTGTATACAGATGGCTCAAAAGATGGCGATAGCGTTGCATGTGCTGCTGTCCATGGTGACAGAACTGTAACTGAACGGTTGCCATCGAGCGCTTCCATATTCACAGCTGAAGCTCGAGCCATCTTGTTAGCACTTAAATTGATTACTCAATCTAATCTGTCACAGTTTATTATTTGTTCTGACTCATTGAGCTGTCTTTTGGCAATTAAGAATCACAAACTGAAAAACACTCTTATTTTACAAATTTTGTATTTAATTCATCGACTTCGAGAATTTGATAAAGAGATTGTTTTTCTCTGGGTACCCAGTCATGTTGGTATTCAGGGGAATTCAGTTGTAGACAGGGTTGCCAAAAAGGCATTAAATGAAATAATAAAGGACGTTAGTTTGCCATACACCCATTTTAAACCTTTAATAAGGAAATATATTTTAAAGATGTGGCAGGACCGATGGGACGGTCTTGAACACAACAAACTCAATTCCATAAAACCCGATCTAGGCGTTCATCAATCCGGGTCGGGTAATCGCAAAGAGCAAGTGGTCATGACTAGATGCCGCATTGGACCTTCTGGATTTACACATGGCCATTTGCTTGTTGGTGATCCCCGACCTGAGTGTATCCCATGTGATTGCCCTTTCTCTATCAAACATGTTCTTCTAGATTGTGTAGATTTTGCCAACATCAGGCAAAATTATTTGGACTGCGCCAATATGTTTGATTTGTGCAAGACCGTTTCATCTAAAAACATTATCGATTTCTTGCGGGACATCGGTTTATTTAATAAAATCTAAATTGGATACCTTCCTTGATTTTTCAATATTTTAAATGTTTTATCTAAGTTATGTTTCTATATGTATTTTATGTCTTAGGTTCACCTTTAATGTACCTTTTTATATGTAAATAGCTGTTTGTTTTAATTTCATTATTTTATGAAGAGACTTTGATCTTGCTTTTAATATTTTCCTTGCATTAAATGTTCTTGTCGTGATATGGCCCTGGTCGCCGAAACGGCAATAAACAACAACAATCATTAACTACGATTTACACAGAGTTGATACATATTGTAGTTGATCCTGTGTGTAGTTCCGGTGCTCCCATTGAAAATGGCTACCACTCTTTTTTTCCGAATGCAAACAATATACAGAAAACCGTATATCACCATTCTAGAGGTTGCGCTTAATTCCTATAAGTATTTTTTTATGTTTCACTGCTTACCAGAGGTAGAACTGACCTGAAGTATGAGGAAAATTTAGTTAATTTTGATAATGTCTTCATACGTATTAAAAGACCAAAAAAGATTTCTTATCTAATATTATGGAGGTAAAATCGTTGTCGCAAAAGAACAGCCTATCCGTTTTATACATATTTTTCTAATTTTTTTTTTCATTGAACTGTTGTATTTTTTTTTTTTTTTCATTGTACATTTGTTTTTCCATTTTCATCTCATTGACCTGTTAAATTTTAATCAAAATTGTCCTTTTTTGATATTTATACTGATTTAATGCATACCCTCAATGTTTTAATTCATGTATTGTGTATTTTTGTTTGGAGAAGGATTCATAGGATTGTAAAACTTGTTTTATTCCTTTTGTGAAGTTGACAAATAAAATTGTTGTAAACTAAACAAAAAAAATTTATCCACATATTAGCAACGCAGTATATTAGAATAATAATAAGCTTTTTTTCTGTATCGGTAAAAAATGACTGGTATGACATGGGGGACTTCGACAAACTTTTAGTGAGATTTGAGAAAATAAATGGATATGTTCTCCGATATCATATGCCGCATCATATCATAAATCTTACTTTCTTGTGTGTGACGGTAGACTACATGCAAACCAGTTCTGTTTACTTACCAGTCTTAAATTCCATATTTATTGCTAATACAATTGTTGCTCTTTCCAAATAATGGCTATTTTGCTGCACATCACTGATTTTGTTCTAAATGATGAAAGAATATGGGACGACGTATTGCATGTGCATAACCCTGATTTCTTGTACATATGCTTTATTTACAGCATCTATGGTTACCGACTGTGCATGGTTTTAACCTAATATAATAAAATTGCTATTTCTGTGAATTGTAATACACCTTGATAAATTTGGCACATGTTTCATTATATTCCAAAGGCCATACGTCTTGAATTAAAGAGAACACGACGTCATTGAAATGAGCATGCGCACTTGATATTAACTTCCAGGTGTTCAAGGAGGATAAGTATGGTCTACCCCGCCAGTGGCACGAGCCACATTGCAAATCAGTACAATCCGGTAAGTCTCAAGTTATAAATAAAAAGAAATGAAATTCTATTTGTGTTCATATGTTTCGGATTATGAATCTTCCACGTACAAGAATTAAAAATAGCAGATTGTAATCTTAACCTTTGTTGAAGTAATTATTTCAATATCCTTAAGCTATATCACTTAGCTAGTTTTCAAAAGTATGTGTCCGCACATCCACACTATAATGCCAGTCATCACAGTAAGCTTGTCCTTATTTAGTTTTTAAACAAGCTTTCTCGCCTATTATCTGGCAACTTCATGGGTATTACAACTCAAATAGTAAACACTTCTAAATTCGTAAATTGATAATTCCCTTTTTCCATCCCTACTTGGTCAGCTCCGAAAGGTTTGTTTGTTTGTTTGTTGGGGTTTAACGTCCGAGCAGCAATATTTCAGCTATATTCAGACAATGAACATGAAATTGATGATAAAATGAACATGAAATGACGATGAAATGAAAAAGGGATGGGACACAAGGACAATGGGGTTGACAAATTTTGATTGCCACAGGAAATAGGGAGAGTTGGGTGGGGTTGGGTAATTTAGCCTCCTGTGGCGGAGCCCTATGGTTCCTATTCCGGGATAATACCACAGTAGGGTTCTTTAACGTGCGAGAAACGTGGCATCTTTCCCAACACGGTGCACCACTATGGTTTGCAGTCAGGTTTTCCGTATTATAGCCTGACAACCCCAGCATGTAACACGCCAGGGGTACCCCATTCCACCACCTGGGGCACACATCCCAGTTGCTTTGTGGGCAGAGCGCCCTAGCCCCCGGCTAGGGTTCTGAGCACTATTTAGTCGCCTTTTACGACAAGCTTAGCGCTGCTGCAGGTCAATTCTTTTAACACGCTGACCTGCACGGGGAGCTCCAGACTACCAACTGACCCATCTGTGATTTCCCGACTATTATAACGTTCTAATGTCATCCACGTGGAATATAGGTGTCATTTATTTAAATCCGTGTCCGAAGGAAACATGGTTTTGTTTGCCTTTTAGTACACCAAGACGACACTCACCCTAATAATGTTATGTGTTTCCAAGTCCCTTTAAAAATGGGAGTAAGGTGTTACATGCAGTATACGTTGTCTTTCCATCCAAAATGTACGCATTTGTGATATTTGTCGTTAATTTACAATGTAGTTGTCTTTCCTAAAGTAATACACATTCTTCAGTAATATTTTAAATATATAATTTTGAAACATATTTATCAAGAAAACCTTTTTATTGTAACAGTAACAAAAAGAATATTCAGGAATAACTCGATATCAGTAAAAAATAAAAACAAAACTTAATAAAGATATCACACTTTTCCTATTAAAGTCAATGTCTCTTTGGAAACATAGAATTAATCAGTACCAAATCCAACAGTTCACAGATTGATAGAAGACTAGCTCCCAGAAACAGTCCCATTGAGCCACCTATATCACCTGCAAAAATTATTAAAAATGTAAATATTTGAATAAAATATAATCAAGTGCTAGTAGAAGACTACTTCAACTATAATAGATATTTTACTAAAAAGGTGTCTGTAAGTAGTTATATATACATGTATATATTATAATAACAATGTGTCCAGCAATCTATTTCATTCAAATCCGATTCAGTCGACATATATTGTGATTAGTATCTCGTTTATGGCGAATCTATCTAATTCATAACAACAAGATTTACGTTAAGATATTTAAGTGTATTTGTTGTGTTTTTGTTTTCCAGCATATAACTTGTTTCCTTAATCACATAGAGTAATATTTTTAAAAAGTCAAAGAGGACATACCTAAAGCATCTCACCGGCTATAACGATACGTTAGTGTATATAATAACATAGAAACATTATACATCGAACGACTGTTTACTTACATATAAGAGCAAATCCATCGTAAGCTTTTTGTTGGGTTATTTCTTCATAACTCATTTGTTTATAAAATATATCTAACTGTAAAAAATTTTCCCTGAAAATGATTCATATATAAAAATGATAACACAACTGTATAAAAATTAAAAAGTACTTCCAATGTTAATTCATAATAAATGTAGATTAATTTAATTAATGAAATACATTTAAATTCATTCATCAATCTATATGATTTAATAGAAGTTTTCATTAAATTAGCATTTCTTTAAGATTTGTGTGAATTAAATAATTGTAAAATTAAAATAATTTACAAAACATTTAAGCAGTCATTGTTCAACCGACTTCGGTGTTTACAAAAAAAGATGTTTTTGTTTTGTTTTTTTGTTGTTTTGTTTTAAATTTTGTCTTCTAATTGTTTCCATGTTTTCTAGTTCTATGTATTTATATTTTTTACATTGATAATGCCTTATTATCATAGTTGCATAAATGCCATATTTTACATTGCAGACACTGAAGAAATACTTACTTTATAAATTCGTTGTTAATATCAATTGTGTCTACATAAGAGGTAAAATATTTCTCTAAATTTGAGGTAGATAGAAGAAATGCAGTTCCATCTTCACCACAGGTATCATATAACGTTACCAAGGATTTTAAATCGGTGTAATTTCGAATAATTTCATCTTTAACAGTATCAAACGAACGAAGGTACTCAAATTTTTGGGAAAAGTTATAATACACTAATGAGTTTACATCGTTGATAATGGTATCGAATATGTCAATTTGTAATGCTTTCAATTTATCTAAGTCTGACATGATATTAGAGTCATCGTTTAGAATGAGCTGCAATAAATTTTCAAGATCGTGTCTCCCATTTTTTACCTTCTTAGAAAGAAATTCTTCCGCAAGATCGAATTTATATCCCATGTTTTTCGAGAAATAGTTTCTTATGTCGTTGCTGATCTGATGAATGTTTTCAAAGAATGTGCTATTCACAGTAGACAGCATATTTGATAGTGACTGAACTCTTTCTTTTATTGACGTTATAACGGTTTCTGTTGCAAAACACTTTTTCTCAAACTCTGCATGTTTTTCTCGTAGCTGTCTAAGTGGCCATTCGATTACCTCATAATAAAATACAGATCTGGCAAAAACCCAATTTCTCATCAGCCACCTATATTCCTCCCTGCCATAAAATATATCCTCCTCCGTTAAACTTTGATTTTTGTAAGCAGCATCTGTAAGCTCATTTAAAAAGACCAAAACGTCGATGGTCCTGTTCAAATATCTGCCAAATCTTCCTGAATGATTTATCGCATAACTATTATGTGTAAGGGACTGAAGCAACAAGGGCGCTGGAACGGCAAAATCGTTGTGTGACTTTGGAGCATAGTCATAAGTGTAGTTAAATATGCCAATGCCTTCACGATATGCATTTAATAATTCAGTAAAATTTATAAGAGACCTCCGTATGATTTCTTGTCTATTTGATAAAGAATTAACAGTCTGATGATGAAGAAAACTTAAAACTGATTCATCGCCAAAAACAGAATAATTCAGTGACCTGATGTTACTTTCAACTGTCAGGATAAACTCATTGTACGCTAATGCTATCATATGAAAATTTCGCTCCTCATAAGCATCACGTGGTCTTATAAAATTCTTTTCAATAATGTATTCTTGGTATCCGTACAGCCACATTTTCCATGTACACTTGTCATGTAAGTTACCAAACAATGCTTCAAAAGCCTCGACCATTTTATTTATTTGCATACGAAGAGTTGAAGCCAACTTAGTCTCAATTGTGGCTAGTTTTGTATTAAAATCCTCATAAAGCGATTTAAATCTGTCCAGTTTATTATTATCCATCCGGTAAGTAACTTCATTTGATGACTTGAGATTCTGTTTTAGTTCTTCGGTCACATTAGCTGCCAAAAACTTGCTTGCAGCGTAAATTGAAGAGGATGCATATGAAATATCACTTTGGTAGTCATTAAACTCACATGGCACTGGACACCTGCATCCTTCTTCATATTTGGTTGGGAAATGTTCTACAAATAATAAAAAGAAACACTTATATATATATAGAAAGGTCTGAAAAATTCCCAACGATGTTAGAACTGTCAAATTTTCGATGCAAATTTTGGTTGTTCCCTCTGCGGGACTCGAACTCGTACCGCTGTGACATCTATGGCAACACCGCCTGTATCAATTTGATCCGATGGAGCAGTGTAGTGAATAGAGTCGTCACATTCTGAGATATATATATATATATAAACCTCTATTGGTCGAATCGTGCATGCGTTTGTGTCCAAAGCGTGGTTTATATATAACATTAACAAATTCAGTGCTTCCCGAAAAGTGACATAAACTGTATTATATCAATTTTTTTATGCTGCTACTATAATAATATGTATGTTAAGTAAATAGCCCAACATGTATTAGGCCACAGACCCATAATTATTCATTCAATAGGGTTCCATAATTTATACTGACATTTTTAGTTGTAGCTCGGACCACTCAAATCGACCGAAATACTGTAACACAAGAGACACTTCACTTGAAATATCGGCAGACAAAGTCCAATTTATTTTTCCGCTAATATCCGAACTCCGGCGTTTATGTCTATGTGGCATCCGGAACATCAAAATAATCTTTTAAACTGGCAATTGTTTTGCTACTATCAAA
The DNA here is from genome assembly GCA_037379345.1 of Perna viridis. Classification (NCBI taxonomy): domain Eukaryota; kingdom Metazoa; phylum Mollusca; class Bivalvia; order Mytilida; family Mytilidae; genus Perna; species Perna viridis. Next base: position 18,740,650 of record CM074512.1, on the reverse strand, counting down.
TTCTTTTAAGTATATTTAAGAAATAATTCATGGAGGGGATAGATTTGTACTCATTTTAAAATGGTACGGCATTTTTATTCGATTATTTAACACCGAGCGACAGCGAGATGTTATATGAGAATAAAAATGGCAAGTATTTCATTTCTAAAATGACAAATACAGTAATTTTTGTGACAAAAACTTCCCTAGGTGTAGCCAAAATAAGGCTGTTCCGTTTAACCTCCCAGTATGAAAGTTGGATTAAATTTGTATATTTATATTTACGTCATTTTTTGTGTTAAATGTGTGTATTTACATAATTGATTTCAATTAGATAACCTCTACGCCGTTAAATCATCGCGTAAACATTTTTAACTGGCGTTTTGTCTCAAAGCGACAACGAAAGAAAAGAGTCAGTGCACAGGTGCTAAAGGTGGGGTTGTACCGACATATACGGTTTGACGATATGAAGACGTCTTATTAGAAATTTAATTTTATCCATATTTTTGTCAAGCATTCCAAACCTTTTAAGTCTTAAATACACTACACTTTGATTAATTAACGTAAATGATATTCTTGCACGACATTCGCGTATCAATTGGAATTTAGTGCCTGTCAAGTACTTCTTTTCCGTCTGACTCCTGTCAAAGTTCATTACGGGAATTTGATAATACCAATTACAATAATTTTCCGTTCTGTAGAAAACAAATGTCAAATGGATGAAATATCATATTTTCAACGTTCTACGTCACGCAATAACATAAAATTACGTCTAAGACAACTTCTGGAGAAAATACGGACGGATCAAAATAATCATCCGTAATTTAAGTTCCGAGAATTCGATAGGAGCATTTTTGCATCTTTCTGTTGACCCGAAGTTCTGTTGCTATGAAGACCAGGTAGTCCTCGTTTTTTTTTTTTTGTTTTTTTGTTTTTTTTTTTTTTTTGCATTCAATGTACAGTTACGCACGCATAAAAGTCGTAACCTGAGGTCGTGACGTCATTATGTTGTTTCAGAGACAGTTTGCTTCAGACGTGTCACCAGTGTAAATATTGTTATTATTTCCACATGAAAATGATTTGCAACATCAGCGTCATTACACTTCGAAATTGTCCTTGTCTAATTTTGGAGAAACCATGGCTTCATATTCTGGGTTTCTTTTTCATATTTTTAGATTGCATTAAATCCTTTATTAATTCACAGCGAACTCGGTACCGCATGGAAAAGTAACATTCCTGATGTTCATCACATCTGCTCCGGAAAATTTTTGAAAACAAAATTGATTAACTTATCCTTTGTGGTAATGTTTACCGTCATAAACTATTGAAGAAGCCGTCAATTAAGAAGTATACAATTATTTACCAATTTAACTTTGTTTCGTTTCTTTTGCAAACTGCCATGGAACACTGAACATTGGGAGATTAAATTTTTTTCAATAGATCCTTGACGGAATTATTGAATATCAGACCCTGATAAAGCTACGAGCTTGTTCATTCATCATTTTAACCAGTCATAAATGTCTTAATGTAAAAACATACCAATCAGTTCTTTAAGGCACGTGTAGTATTGATTGATTGTACATACAGGTGGATATCCTGAAATTGGAACATCACATAATCTGTATCATTTTAGAACAATCGAATATCAATTATAAATACATTGTAGTAAATATCCTAATTTTTTTTTAATGAACGTGAATTATTGAAAACAACTTAAAATCATCAAATACTTAAAAATCGACATTTCAACATTTGATTTTCAGTGGAAAGGCAGGTTATTTCAGACTCGGACGTGACAAAGCTAATTTTATTCCTTTTTTTTACTTGCAAAGATACATAATTTGTTTGCCAATATCGCGGAACAAAGATTTTAATTCTTGTATTGTTCATCCACAATACCATTTTTTGAAGGCATATATATGTGTCTACAACCACAAATATTAGCAGCTGTTTTCGACAGACAGTCAAGCTTGCATCCACCCTGGGTATATGTATCAACAAATTCCAACTCCGTACTGCTACAGAGGCCATGAGGTATAGGCAAATTTATAACCTGAAACAGAGTATGTGAATTACAGAATTGACATCAATGAGTGTGTGGTATATAGAATTTATATCAATAATATCTCTGAACCTTAACAGAAACAGGAAATGTACTGCAGTGTCACCTGACGCAATATTTATTGTGTAGAAAATTAAGTGTAATATTCTAGAAATAGCATGAACATTGTATCAGATTTTCACAATTATTATTAAGGTTGGATTATTGAAAAAGACATGAATTTATCTTTTAAACTTACCATTTGTTGATCAGGTTTTTAATTTTTTTTCATTTGGTGGGTAAATAGAAAATATTAGTTCTATAAAAAATAGTATTACGTAACATTTAACATATTTTTTAGGTAAAATTGTTACATCGCAAATTATTTTATGAAAGTATTTATTATTATATCATTTATATTATATAGTTATGCTTCAATTATAATGACAAATAAATGATACATTTCTCTTATAATAAACTTATTTTACTTTTAAATGTTTTTTCCTAGGATATCTTTTCGCCATCTTATAAGTGCCGATCTGATTAACGATTGTTTGTAATTAAAATCGACTTCGTTTTGATAAAAATTTTCTGTTTGCAAGGTAACAATCAATAGCCTTGAACAATAAGATTTATGTTAAGTCTTTTACTATATACTGTAAAGTAGATTTCTCAAGAGGATAACAAAATAAAATGCGGGCAGTGATAGGGACAGATAGGGGGACAGATAGGGACAGATAGGGGACAGATGGGGGACAGATAGGGGGAGATAGGGGACAGATAGGGACAGATAGGGGACAGATAGGGACAGAATATCTTTATATGCTTTTTCCTTTTAAATCATGTCTTTTTAGTCAGAATAAACTCTAGTTCTTGCAATTGATTTGAAAAGCAATTTTTTTGTTTTGTTTTATTGTTATTTTATTTTTGTAAATTGACAAGACACAAACAATTAAACAATGTAAAAGGCATTAAATTAACTATAGCCTATTGAACCAATACTTCCGAATCTTTCAAAAAGATGCATTCATCGGAACTGATCATTCGATGCTTGAATGATATTTTCTTATTTGTACTACATGCACACGAAAAGCCTACTTGGAATACAGGACAGAATTTCAAGAAAACAATGAAACGTGTAATTTTATATGACAACAAATATATTATCACCCTAAGTGACACCGATACTGGCATAATTATACAATTATAACATCTGTTATTTCATTACAAAATCTATATCTCTATTATTTGCAGTATTTGTTTTGTGCTCAGAGAAAGAAAAGCGTAAATGATTTCTATTTTTGAATTATGGGTATACCGAAGAATAATATATGATTTAATTTCTTTATCTAGCAAAACATGCAACTCATATATACTTTTGAAATCAAGTTATTAAAGCTCATATACACGTTCTCTAGATTTGAAAGTATTACTGAGGGAACAAGTTTAGTAGCAGTAGACATACACAACATTTCGATCGGCAAATAACTCTTTATTGTCAACGTAACAGTTTTGATTGGTGACACGTCAAGCTTAACATCAAAGCCAAAGTGATGTGATAGAAGAATTTTATGTATTTTTTTTTCACTTGGCAAAGCATTCAGTACTTCTCTGTCTAAGAGTCAGGCAAAATGAACATAATGTGTGTGGCACATTAAAAAACGCACAGATTTTATTGCATTATCCAAGTATTTATACCTCATAATCTCCAGAAATAACCATCAAAGTGTTTGTAAGATTTGTCTTTTTAAGATATTGATAGGTCAAATTTAGTTGAAATGCACTATGAAAAAATGACTACAAAATTTTCCAGTACTTGTTTCTGTAAAACCAGTAAAAAATATCTCTATGTCACTGATGCTTCAGGATTAATTTAAATAGCTTGTCAGTTGTTAAATAGATGTATTGAATATATTTGAGGCAAAAAAATCAAATTGAGGAAAAAATGATGTGCCACCCATTTCTTGATTCTTACATAGGATGGTACTTTAAAAAATGAACGTTTGGGTTTGTTACGAAGGAAGAGAAGGCTATTATAGTGTTCTTAGACACTATATTTAGATAGATGCAACAAGAATAGTCACCAGAGATACATGAGAGACTGAGCTCTTTAAAGACTTTTTAATTACTCACTTTACTTTTGCTATTTTGTATGTATTATTTTAGTAACTTTATGTTCTTTGTTGTGTTTGTCTGTTTTCCATTTCTGGTCTTTGTCCCTGGATTACATTCTTTTGATTTCCGCTAGAATCTTGGTTCCCTTAATTACTCTTTCAAAGATTAATTGCTCCAGAAAAGTGACTGAAATTCCGACTTTCTGGATTTTTGTAAATACATAGTGTTGCAATAAGAAAAAAATACCCTCATGATAAGGCCTAGAAAAGTCTCCATTTGGTAAAAGTTAACAGATGACTCTTTGCTAGGGAACTGCCCATTAGGGACCAAACATGGCGAAAATTGCTAATGTTTACTTATATTTTGAAAACCATAATAGATATAAAAAAAAAAAAAACACTTTCAATTGATTCTTTCGATTCAAGTTGTATAAAAATTTATTTTCGCTGATTTTCTCTCCAAAGTTCAAATGTTGTCATGGCCTTAAAATGTTGTAATGGTTGAAAGCTAGACTTCAGATTCTTAAATGCGTAGGATCTCTATGGAACTACACCAAAGGAAATAACGTATGTTTATGATTCAATTTACTTTTAAGTCGACCTTTTGGAATTAAAGAAAATAGTAATTTCTTTTTGTCTTATTGTGGGCGACTTGCAAGCTTGTATTCTACTGAGATATTGGTAGATGAAATAAAACACCATTTAAGCAAACAATTACAATATTTTGTAAATACAACAACAACGTAAATAGACAGCAATAGGTTGGTCCTAGCCCACTGACTAGCAGAAGCCTTTAATATCAACAACGTAAATAGACAGCAATAGGTTGGTCCTAGCCCACAGACTATGTAGAAGCCTTTAATATCAACAACGTAAATAGACAGCAATAGGTTGGTCCTAGCCCACTGACTATGTAGAAGCCTTTAATATCAACAACGTAAATAGACAGCAATAGGTTGGTCCTAGCCCACTGACTAGTAGAAGCCTTTAATATCAACAACGTAAATAGACAGCAATAGGTTGGTCCTAGCCCACTGACTAGTAGAAGCCTCAATTTCTTATAATTAACATATAATATATGACAAAAATAAAATACCTTAATTTTTTTAAATTTTCCTAGTAAAGATTTAATTGAAACAAATATAAAACATTACATAAAATGGACATATTCATTGTACTGATAAATTATCTGTCAATTGTTGAAGTTATATGGTAAAGAAAGGAGTTCAAACCATTTGGATACATGTCAACCGAAATACATAATTAAAAAAAGTTGCTTTTAACTTTTAAATTTTGTCTAATGTGGTTTTTTTTTATGTTTTATGATGTGTTAAGATCTTTTTTATAAATTATTTTAAGGAACAGTTCTATCTGGTGTTCATTCACACTGATCAGCACATATTTTGAGTAGGTACTCCTTTGGAATAAACAGCATAATTTAACATACCTTCAGTAATTTTACACCAGCAAAAACATTAGAACCGGTTGAAACTGCTTGTCCAAGGGCATAGACTCGGGGCATTTCAAAACTATCGTGAATTAGTAGTTTGATTCCAGCAGCATCATGAGGTCCGGGCATATACTCATATTGCTCAACATTTAGTCGCAATTTAAGACCATTTTCAACACCTGTAAATAGTTTATTGATAATAGAGGAAAATGTTCTATGAATTACGTTTCGGTATATAAGAGTGCATACATGTATGTGCACTGACCTTGGTCACAGAACACAAGAAGTGATGTTTCACACATACTATAGTTCATACCGATATACCCTTCAATGTGTATTTTTTTAAATGAAGCAGATGCTATTGATTTATTAATTACATTTGACAGTAAACATGAAGTCAAGGTCATCTAAGTAACGAGATCAACTATAATTGCATGCAACTTTTGGTTCTTAAAAATATTGGATCGATTACGTTAGTATAAAAGCACTTACATTTGTTCGAATTTAAATCAGGATTGTCTGAACATTAATATCATTAGTTAATTGTGTTAATTTGCCATTCTAAGTTGGGTGTCAAATAACACGCTGTATTATGTGACACATCAACTTATTCTAACATCTCATTTTTAAACGCAAAAAAAAGAACGTTGAACGTTTTACCCCATCTCTCAGTGGTTTCCAATGCTTAGCAACAGAAGTAAAATGGTTTGATGACATAAAAAGCTTTCTTGATTATGCATATTGGTGATGCAATGATTTGAAGCAACTTTTGAATGAAAGGTGTAAGCTAAAATATTAGAAATCATACTTTGTATAAAAGTACATTTTTTTCAACTCAGAAGGGAATAAGAGCAAGAACAAAAGGTTTAAAATGACTAATTTTAAAAAGCAGATATCACGTATCTGATATGTTTATATGAGCAAATGAAATTGACGCTGATTAAAAATTCCATACAAACGAAAAAAAAGACATCTGAAATTTAAACATAACATCATTGCACATTTCTCTGAGCAATAGAGTATTTCTTGATAATCATTTTGCACGTTTCTGACATTTTAATGTTAAAAGAAATAAAATAAAATTACTTTGTTCTGTCAATATTATATATATTGTGTAAATTCCCTAATGATTTTACAATCGTGACTTCACTGCAACTATTAGCATTGCTTTACACTGAATCAATTTGAACTAAAGCTATTAAGGCTATCAATCAGAAATCAACATTGATCGTTCAATGACGTACTTAAATTTTCCCTTTTCGAGAAACTAGAGGCTCAAGAGAGCCTGAATCGCTCACCTGTTTAACTATCTGCTTATTTGAAAAACTTGAGGAATGAGACAGTCTAAGTTAAAATCAACTAAATTGTCTAAATGCTTTTCATAGCATTTTCATGACCTGAACCAGAATTTCGCTAAAGGCAACAATTTTTGGTTTTTTTTAGTATAGGCAGCCATATCTATTCACGGATTAAAAATCACAACAGTCATTTTGAGCACAATACACTAAAGAACTATTATGCTTATTTTCATTCAATGATCTTAAATGGTTTTAGAGAAGAAGATTTTCAAAGTTGTACATGTGAAAAATAACAACAACAAAAAACTGTTTCAGGGGTCGTAACTCCTACATTAGTCAATGAATGTTTTGAAAATTTCGGCATAGGTCCTTCTCACGATGCGTAACAATGATTTTACCCAATGCCAGAAATTTGGTAAAGGCAACGGTTTTTGAGTTATTTGCAAAAACTCCATCTGACCCCTATGTTCTATTTTCAGTAATGGCGGCCATGTTTTTTTTTCATGAATCAACAATCCCAACTGTCAATTTGTGTGGGATACCCTAAGGAACATATATGCCAACTTTCATTGAATTCTGTGCAACAGATTTTGAGATTTTCAAAGTTGCACATGCAAAAATGCAAATAAAAACTGTTTCAGGGACCGTAACTCCTACATCAGTTGACCAATCATTTTGAAAATTTTGGCATAGGTCCGTCTCATGATGCTGAACAATATTACTCTAAGAAAGCACTATACAGTTACATTAAGGCGCACTGTTTCGCACATCAAGTTACCCCGGTGTAAAACTTAAAATTCAAAGTTGAAATTTGGTGGATATATTGTTTAAATGTAGTTAAGCGTTTATACATAGACAGATGTAATATATGTAATGGTAAACAGGTGTAATTTAAATGAAGAATGGTATCCGGAACGTTTCAGTCCCCTACAGTATTAGCTTCTCCCCTCTGCATCAGATGGCTGATTTTCAAAATACCTTATTTCGCACGAACTTTGGAACTAAAATTGTGAGAGAATGAATCGAAAAGAGTCATATTATTTATACCCTTTTTCCACCTAATCCATGCATGCTTTCATCCTGTGGTAATGTCTAAGTGCCTGATATTTTATAAAACATAGTAATTGGATGTTAGTTTTGGAAAGACACCCATGAGTTGTACTAAACTCAGTAATATTTTTTCAGTATGCTACCATGACTACTGGATTTTATAACAATAATCACTAATTACTTATAAATGACTTGAACCTCCACACACCAAGGATTTCAAAAATATGCACTTTTTTATGACAAAACACTAGACATTTCTGTGCGGACTGCCTCAAAACAGCTTTATTTCAACAAAATTTTCAGAAATAACCTAACTGTATTGTACTACCTAAACCAGAAATTTGCTAAAGGCAACGATTTTTTAGTTATTTGCAAAAAACTGCCATCTGACCCTTCTGTTCTGTTTTTAGTAACGGCGGCAATGTTTTTTCATGAATCAACAATTTCAACGGTCATTTTGTGTGGGATACCCTAAGAAACATAAATGCCAACTTTCATCGAATTCTGTGCAATGGGTTTTGAGAAGATTTATAAAGTTGCACATGCCAACAATGCAAAAAATTGTTTCAGTGGCCGTAACTCCTACATCAGTTGACCAATCGTTTTAAAAATTTTGGCATAGGTCCATCTCATGATGCTGAACAATTATATCTCTGCCAGAAATTTGCTAAAGGCAACGGTTTTTGAGCTGTTTGCAAAAAACTGCAATCTGACCCCTATGTCCTATTTTAGTAACAGCGGCCATGTTTTTTTCATGGATCAAAAATCCCAACAGTCATTTTGTGCAGAACACCCTAAGAAACAATCATGCCAAGTTTAAAACCTGTCAGTCCAGTAGTTTCAGAGGGGAAGATTTTTTAATGTTTTTAAAGACGACGGACGCCAAGTGATGGCATAAGCTTGGCCAGGTGAGCTAAAAAAAAAGACCTTCCTATGTCAGTACAAAAAGATTAATAGAAAACCAAAAATTAATATCCAGGAATGAATAACAACGAATAATATAAGGTAAAACATTTTACATGCATAAAACAAAAAATATAAGATAACCATATAATGAATGGTAAACGCTGAAATCTGAATGTTATATAAACGATGATCTGTTATATACTTAATAATGAATACGCCCGTGATTTCGATAAAAACTAAATAAACTTTACTTAATGATCTCTTCTTGTGTAATGAAATTATTTAAAGGTTAGTGAAACAAATAATATGGTCGGATTTAAAATGGATGGTCGCCATGTAAACTACCAACCCCTTAGACTGAAGTATTCATTCATAATGTGACAAATGATAGTCCATCAAACAAACATTGAGTTGCAATGAATTGCAAGTACTTTATCTGCAATTTAATTGAACCTTTTGCTCGGAAAGGAAGGTCCTGAGTACGAATAGGTTGCATTTCAGATTAATTATCAACATTAACCATTGCAGAATAACGAAATTGCTCTTAATTTCTTTGATTTCCCGATCTGATCATTTCACTCTAGCTATTATATCTTATAACAAATAATTTCTTTTTGTCAGAACATGACAGGTATAAATATGAATAGAAAAATTGAGCGAAGGGAAAAAAGTGCGTATTTGTTTCGTAGAAAAATCGAACAATATTCAGATTATTGACTGATTAATTGTGATTTTCGAGTCCCTAAATGACTACTAGTGAAAAGCAATTCGGAAGACAAAATATCATTTCGGTTTTTTTTTTTTATTTTTTGTTCAATTACCTGGATAAAAAGGTGTAAATAAATTGTATTACTTGTCTACATGAATATGCTTTATTTGAAATATTCTTAAATACTCAAGATCAGAAAAAAAACACCGAAAGAGTGGGAAAATATCAGAAAAATAACTGAATATAAAAATATGACTAATGGCAGTAGTTCTATTAGCAAAGACATTTTTCTAGATGATTTATTGAAAGGTTACGGCACTACCAAGAGGCACAAATGTTTGGCCGTTCCCTACGCAGGACTCGAACTCGAACTGTGACATCTGTGTCAACACCGCCTGCACAAAGTCCAGCGCCCTTGACCACTCGATCAGCTAGGCTATTTGAAAAATATAGCTTTCGCTGGCGGGGTCATTCCTCCTCGTAGGATTAAGCTATAGCTGTAACAGTGCACGATGTCCGGTAGTAAGGCACAGTTCATCTAGGTGTTATTATGTAGGATAGAGGATCAAATTAACGATACATATCACAACAAATCAATATTATACAACGTCTTAGAATGTGGCGACTCAATTCGCTACACAGCTCCATCGGATCAAATTGATACAGGAAAAATAATGTAAAAAGTATAGAAGGGTCGGAAAATTTCCCTACGATGTTAGAACTGTCAAATTTGCAAAGCGTATTTTTTAGTCGTTCCTCGACTCGAACTCGTACCGCTGTGACATCTGTGGCAACACCGCCTGCATATAAATACGGATAACTGGTAGATAATATTCACATTACACATCGAATAGACTACCAGGTTACTTTACTTTTAAGGGGTGCATATATATAGGATGAAATTTTAAAATATACAGATACAGATAATAACTACCACTTCCACAGTATCACACTTTACAGTTTTATAAGTTCAAAATACCTGGAGAGGAAACATGCCCATCATGGCCATTCCAGGTAAAACACACACCATGGTCTGTCAGAATCTTCCTGAATTCTTCAGGTTTACAAGGTAATCCTTTCCAGGTGCAACTGAAACATTACTTATATTATATTTTTGCAACTTTCTTTAACTTGTTTTATATTTGTGTGTTATGTAAAAATCAGTTTTAGTTTATGTTTTATCAAGTAAATTGTAATATAGCCAAAATAACCTGTAAATGTGGGTATACGTTTAGTGCATATCGTCAAATTTTCACTATCATATTTCACTCTTAAAGACGACTTTTCAATCACCCGGCTATACACGTGATATTGCTACATAACTCAATAAGCAAACATCGTGATTTAGTAGAATGGAGTGCCAAGACAATGAACTACTTAAATAGAGTAAGGTTATCAGTTGGTACCTTTTGTCATTAAATTAAAGTAAACATATCAATAAAGGAATATATTATGCTACATTATATATGAATTTAAAATATCTTTCAAGTCATCTGTTTTTTAATAATTCATTGTGTTTCATCACAACATTGTAATTAATATCAAAATTTCATTGACTGCATTATCATTGTATTTTTAAACTAGTTTCGAAGCCTATTAAACAACTGTACGAGACTTTTATATACCTGAAAATAAAATCATCCTTTTTGTGTGCAGTTTTTAAGTACAGATCTTCCAGACTTATATTACCGTACACTTTATTTTTCAAAAAAGAAAGCTCTTTACCAGAGGAAAACATTTCTTCTATCATCTCATACCAACCGAATTTCGTTGCTGATGATGCTCTAGAAAAGATTTTTTTTTTAAATTACACAATTAGCGAAGATCAATAGTCATAGGCACAATTTTTTAAGTTAGAATGGGAATTTATGAAATACATCGAATACCTGGGCGAATCAAAGAAATATTAACTGATAAAAGATGGCCAGGCATCCTGAAAAATTGATTGTCAAGCCACATTCGGTAATCTCGCAAACCTGTATCCCTATAGATTTTCATTAAATGTTCTTTATATAAATATATCAATCATATGAATGTACAAAACATGTATATGAAAAACATTTTACATAAACGTTATGTGGTGTGATTGGTTTTTCAACCTGTATCGGTGCATGTTGCGTTATTTAATTCTTTTACGTGCAATATTTACTTACTTAAAAGCATTTTGATTACATATTGTGATGGCAGGAAACTGTAAAGTTTTATTGTAGTTGACACCGACTTTCACTGTGACTGGTCTTTCATAGTAATAAATAACTCTATCTACCACCTGGAACACCAGGGCACCAAAACATGTTAAAAACAATAAAAACCAAAACAGCCTGAAAAGATAAAGAAGAACTATAAGCTGTGATCTATAATCCTGAAATTCATTTCCAAAATATGCATCATTTCGGGGAACTTCTACTTTGAAATTAATAGCTTGATATCCTCAACAGATACGAATCAGAGTTATATACTTTTTTCTGATTTTAAACAATAATAGACCAGTGACAATGTTAGAATCCACCATTATTGTCATGGATTTTTAAGTAAAAAACATTTACTTTTTTTTCTTTTGCATGCATATTTGTATGTATGTGAACAGACCTATAAATAACAAACAAAACATGTAGAAGTTTAATATTTCGTTGCTTATGGTGTATGGCTGTCACATTGGCTATTATACTACATCTCCTATTTTATATACATTGATGCATGAACTCATTATATCTCAGTAATATAATGAACAAAACAACAGCAACAAGTTGTTGATTTGTCGTTTTGATTTGATTTGATTTTAGCTTGCCTTAACAAACTATAAGAGGTATAACTATTCTAACAAGAAGTACACCAAGTCTGGTGCTGTTATAATATCTGCTAGACTGTTTTTGTCTAGTTTGGATGAAAAAAATTTCAACAGACCGTCAGAATACACATGGGAACAAATAATGCGCTACTTCTGACCGATAATAGACGGGCGAGTGGATCTGGACTTCTTCAACTGGCTTCGAAAAGAGGGGAATGCAATGATGAATATCACTGGTAAAATAATTTGTATTAAAAAGTTTATCATAACATCCAGTGTAGCAAGTTAATCAAGCATAACAATAAACCAAAAAATACGGTGTCTGATTTTGACCTACATTGTTCCCAAAAATGTATGTAACTTCTATTTTATATACGACAGGTCGTGAGTGTAGTGGGATATCACATCGTCATTCAATCACAAAAAAAGTTTCTTCAGCTATTCTCTTTAAAATTATCTTTAAATAGAACTTGGGTGGTCAAAACGGAAGAAAATAATCGGCATTATTTTCTCTGGTGAAAGGGGTGTACATATATATTTTCTTTTGGTCTATTCAAGATGTTGTCAGCTCAAGAGACTGATGCGGCCGGCAGCCCCTAACTTTGTCTAATAACTTTATCAAAACCCTACATTAACTTGCTGGTCAACCAAAATACCAAAAATAATTTTAAAAAAATATATATAACTTATATTTCAAATTTTCCGGCACAAAAACTAAATCGGGGATAACTCATTGATTATGCTGAATCGTATAACGTCATTTAAGTGGAATGTACATGAACACAAACGCATGAAAATAGTTCCGTAGAACGAAGTTAATAGCGCGCTTGAATATGAATGAAATGAAAACCTATGTAAATTCTGTAAGGCCAACTCGTCTAAGGAAGGCTCTATGATAATATTTTGTACCCTACAAAATCTACAATTGGAAATAATCTACAAAAGCTGAGATATAATGTAAACTTCCGACGTTTCCATGAACGCCAAGAAAAAAAAGTGATAAGTTCCAAATATCGATCGCACATGTTTTCTTTGAAACTACATTAAATAAGGCAGTTCCATAATAGCGACGGGTAGACTGAAACTTCTATTAAGTAAGCATAACCCCTAAATGCATAAAAAATGCTGTAGGAACTGAAAAACCCTTAATACAGTTGCATGTCCAAGTACCAATTTTAACAAAAAGGGGGCCAAAAGATAGACAGAATGGATGCTAAAACTATAATAAAATCGTTTCAAAATTCCACAGGAAATGAGTAGGTTCCACAAAAATGGCAGACAATTATTACACTTTGGAAACTTGGACTATTGTAAAATGTACAAAAAAAAATAATTTCTGGCTCCCCTAGGGGTATATTATAGTATGAAGCTATGTCTAATCAGGGCTACAACAGCTCTTCAAAATAAGAAATAGTACAGGATTGATATTAAAGAATTGTGTCTCATTCATTTTCCTTGATTAAATACTAGATAACGTATGTAGTTTGCCGACATGTTGGAAAACTGTTACGATTACAAAATTTCATCGTTAGCCTCATTCGTTCCGCCAAAATAATTGTCGAAAATCATTAATTAAGACTTGCAATTTCGTGACATTTTCTATTTTTATTGACAAGTTGAGCTGAATGATGATTTGTCAGACAATTATTTTTGTCTGCTTGTCTGTTTGTCACATTTGTCATGTACCTGCATAAGTTCCGAGTATGTGGACCTCACGTGCGTTATGTCCTTTTGTTTCCTTTATTTTTTTCCACAAGTTCGAATAATCTAATTGTAGACGTTTTGTAATTCGCGAGAATCTTATTCCGCGCTTATTCATGTAATTTACATCACATAAAAATATTTATCATATCCCAGCGAAAAGCTGGTAATTTTTTATATGAGCAAGAAAAATACTCCTACTTATACAAATGCACAACTTATACTTCTTCAAACTTCGTCTTGACTGGTTTAGTTACGACTTATCGGGATTTTTAATAAACATGAAAGTTCGCCTACTTGTCAATATCGTTTGTTTATTTAAAGGTTTTTCAATTCTAATTCGTAGAAAAAAAATAATTTTTTTATTTCAAAATTAAGCGGTATGGTAAAATTAGTAATAAACTACAAAGGGTAATGTCGTTTTGTTTTGTTTGAAGTTACTAAAAGAGTAATCAAGGAAACCAAGAGTCTTGTGGAAATCAAAAGAATGTAGCCCAGGGACAGATCAGAAATGGAAAATAGACACAATCAACGAAGAACATTAAATAATAAAAATAATGCGTACAAAAAAAGCAAAAGTAAATTAGCAACTAAAACTGGGAGCATGGACCAGGTTCACCGGTAGGGTAAGCGTCCTCTGCTTTTCTAGAAACCCCCACCGAGCTGCTCATAAAAGTCAAGTCGGGGTAGACGACAGAGGAAAGGAAAACTATGACATGTTGAACTTATCGGTTCTCATGGTGCAGATGGATACACCGTAACGATCAACGAGTTCATGATGACGACCATAAAACTTCAGTAGTGATGACTTCAACCTTGTATCGTCTGAATAAAGTAGAAATATTGCTGCTCGGACGTTAAACCCCAACAAATAAACAATTCAATCTTGTAGCAGCATAACCCTGTTCCAGAAGCCTAATTGTAAGAAGTCTAGCGGTACAAAAAGTATAAGATTTTCATATTTACATTATAAATGTATCTAATGTTCTCCTCATTACTATTTTAAGAGTAATCAAGGGAACCAAGGTTATAGCGGTAATCAAAAGAATGTAATCCAAGGACAAAGACCAGACATGGAAAACAGACATACACAACAAAAAACATACGGTAACTAAAATCATACATACAAAGCAATAAAAACTAATGAGCAACTCGGACTCCACTAAAAACTGGGAGCATGGACCAAGGGCACCGGTAGGGTAAGCGTCCTCTGCTTTTCTAGAAACACCCACCGAGTTGCTCATAAAAAGTCAAGTCCGGGTAATGAGGTATTTTAGTATTTTAGTGTCAGTATTTTTATAGCTTTTAAACGGTCGGCATTCAAATGGCAACAAATTGTGCTCCTTTACTCACTGACCTAATCCTTCACTCTTATGAGGCTGACTTTATAGCTGATCTTTTCCAGAGGAAGGAACATTATTTAGCCAGATTCTTTGCTCTCAGATTCTGCTATAAAGATGTCGTATTATCATGAAACAATCCTATTTTCGGGATATTTTTTGCATCACATTTATCCCAAAGAACTTGAGATAAGGGATACTATAAACACTCAACCTCATATCTTGATCTACAAAAAGAGATCGATGAAAAAGGAAAAAAATATTGACCAAACTAAACGACAAACGCGATGGCTTTTCATTTCGTATTGTCACCTTTCCTTTCAACTTTGGAAACATCTCTTCATAACCTGGATGGATTTTCATATCACAACTCATACATTATGCCAAAGCTTGCTGGAAATACACAGACCTAATCAGGAAACAAGAAAATAAGTTTGATAATGTAAAGCATTAATCAGTTCTAAAGAAAATACCAAACATAAACTTATTCGGATTCAAAATCGTTTCAAAAGGAAAATCATGTACAATATTCAACAAAAACTATAACAAAACAGGAATTAGTTAACAGAAAAGAAACCTTAAAATACCAAAGCTTTCCCCTCACCTTTGAAATAAGGCATAACCCATGCATAATGTAAAAACAAATGAAATATATTGACAGTATTGGCGATTCCTTGAGCAGATAAAGCGTTATTTTAGTCAATTTTTGTATTGTTTTTTTATAACTTTTATTAGCGAAATGGATTACATAACGACTGTTTTGTAATTACTTTATAATTCAGTCTTTTGTTACTTTGGTCTAAATAAACACACTTTTTTCAACTGTAATGGAAAAAATGGATTGTCCATAGCATTTGCACAGCAATTATCTGAAGACCTTACGTGTTTGGAATTGAACTGAAGTGAAGGTATATAAAGAGCGGTAGTAATATGTTCCAATGGAAATGAGGAATATTTTATTTCAAAACGTTGTATTCAGTGCTGTATTTGGCTTCCTATTTCGATATATTTTTTTTGTTTTGAGAAGTTGTTTCTCGATTTAGATGTTCCTAGATGTGTTTCTTCATTCAGCCACCGAAATTTGCTTTATTGCTATGAGTTATTATTATTATTATTATTTTGCAGAATGCAGATCTCATGGCGGGTATATAATTTTATATCTATTCTACATAATAACTATTTTCTTTTATACTATGCTTGTTGTAAAAGCCAAGACTATTTTGATAGCTGTTATTTTGTTCAAAATTATGCAAACGTTGTATAAAATAGACCTATCGAATGCAAACTTGCATGTATTGTTTGCTCCTTCAGACATAATCAGAATAATGATTATTATATGTATAAGAGAAATTATATAGAATGACAAGTATGTAAATATAAATAGTAAGTCTGGTTAATAGATTCCCAAACGGCATGTTAAGCATGATTTCTTACTCTCCAGAATTTCAATGAATGAAGCAAACCACAACTAGAGCAAGTCATCTAATTTCTCTCTTATTATGGATTTCTTTCTTTATATCTAGTCAGTATGGAATATTGATATCAATTCCTACATTCGTAATAGTACATAGATTCAAGCGAAAATTCTCATTGGAATACAAAGCTAAATATCCCAGCTATTCCTGGAAGTTTGAGTAGTTGTTAAATAGTCAAATATAAGTCTCACAAAGAAATAAAGTGAGTAATATGGAAAATACGCTCGTGAACATTGATCTTAATGGTAATGAAATAATAGATGCTTTCCTCTCAAAACCCGAACAGAATCACAGTGGCTACTTGTACGAAAACTGATGAAACGAATTGGTAACGAATACACTATCCCCGACTAAAAGAGAATGAAGGCAGAAACTAATTCATGATAAATATAACAAAGCAAACCTATTGAATAAATATTTCTGCTCAATTTCATCAATAAATAATGAAAATTCCACATTTCCAAATATGCAGCCTGGAACTGAATCCACTATTTCCAATATAGAACAAGATGTTAAGGATATTTAACAACTTTTGATGATGGAAACGACTTTATTAGTCACCAAATGCTAAAATTTACTTTTGATACCATCTGTAAACTACTTATTTACATATTTAATTCTTCATTATGAAAATATTAAATTTTCAATCAAGAAGATGTAAATTCCTATCTGAATGGATATTCGCACGTGTCATATCAGTTTACAAAAAAGGAACAAAGATAAGCCAGAAATTATGGGCCTAGCTAATTATTGAACTGTGTAGTCAAAGTAGTCGTACTTACAAGTTTAAATACATTTATATAATTCTAAACGGCTTCTTTTATGAACATCAGTCTGGTTAACTTAGGTTTCGATCCATAGTTTACAACTGATAGAAGTCTTATCATATTGTTTGTCAAAATGTGGATGAACGGTACATAATAATTCCCATATTCTGTGGTATTTCAAAAGCATTTGATAGGGTATGGCACCAAGGACTTATAACTAAGTTACAAGCCTATGGAATATCAGGTGACTTACTTGGATGACTAAAGATTGCATCAAAAAAGATCCCCAATTGTTGTTAGTGATAAAGAAATTACAAACCCAGATATGATTAAGGCTGGTGTTCCTCAAGGGTCTATAAAGGGACCTTTGTTATTTGTTATTTCCTTCCTTATATCAATGATACTGGAGATGAACTGTCAAGGTTTGTTTGTCGAACAATCCTCAATATCTTATCTGCTAATGCATTATCACATATTTATATACCATTTATTAGACCAGTTATGGAATACGAGAGCGAAATCTAGGATGGAAGGGCTTTCGCCAAAAAGTTAAAAAAAAAATAGAAAAGGTGCAATTAAAGCAGCTAGAATAATTGTAGATTTACCAGAAATGTGCTAGCAAGAAATATTTATATTTCGTAACAGATTAACTTACAAAATAGTCAAAAATTTCTCAAGCTATCAATTTTCTACAAAATTCATCATAAAAGTGATCCTCAATATCTCAATTAACATCAAATATAAGCAATTACAAGCTCTGAAACCAAGACAATAATGTACCACTTTGATGTCGGTTACAAGAACGTGTATGTACAAAATCTTTCTTACCGTCAACTGTGATTATTTAGTAGTTCCTAGATTTATCTGTACGAAATTCTTCCTTTTTTTAATTTTCAAAAAAATGGAATACTATTGTGAAGGACAGCAAACAATAAGTATACTGCATTGTTCTACGAGACAACAGTATAGCTCTCTCAAAGCAGACTTAGTATGAGTTAATATATTTAATTGTACCTCATGCGGAATTGATATGTGGACACCCTTATGAAGACGCTATCCATCATTTAATTGAATGCCCTTTATATAAAGAAGCAACAGAGGCTTTCTCTGCAAACCCGACTGGTAAAGAAAAAGATTTGGGAATATTGCTCTCGGGTTATGATGATTTCACCTTTGAACAAATTCAAAAATATTTGAAAACATTCAATACACTTTTTGACTTTCTTAATCAGCTTCCGTATATGTGTACTCTGTCATGTGTTCTTGCTGTTGTCAATATATGTGTAACTTTTGTAAGGAAAGGATTTGTAATTAAGTTGTTACCCTTATTTATAAAGCGCTTGCAATAAAGTCAAAATTATTTATCAATAAAATAACTACTTTCTTGCACACAAAGCAGAGTTTAGATATTTTTAATACTTTTGCCAAATCCTAGATTCTCAATAACCGATTGCATTACGAGTACTGTTTTCCGAGAGTCTTTCAGTACTGTTTCACTTCACCTGTGTTTAATGTTGCTTTGGGGCCAGCTGCAGTCTGTCCTGTGGGGTGAGGGTTTCCTCGTCGTTTTTTGAAGATCCATCGGTGGCCTTGAGCCGACATTTTGCTTTACGGTGGATTGTTCTCTTTGACAAATTTACCATATCCATTCTCGTAATACTAGTTAAGATTTTAGATAATGTACACGATGATGAGTATCATAAAAATGAATGTGTCTGTTTTATGCCAATTAACTCTGCAGAAAAGTAACACAGTGAAATGTGACCGGGGCAGCTTGCGAAGCAGGACTTCTTCCCCTTCCGGACCTTTTTATTCTTATTTTACAACTCGCTGTCGCTCGGTGTTAAATAATCGAATATAAATGCCGTACCCATGTTAAATGAGTACAAATCTACCAACTCCACGAAATATTTCTTAATTAAAATCACGTCGTAACCACTTTTAAAAATTGTATTTCAGTAACTGCAGGGTACTACAAAGACTACATATATTTTTTTTTATTTTGATATGTTCAAATCGTGGTGTACTCTGTCTAGCTTAAGAACATATTTACTCCACTGTATAATTTTTCGAATATCTTGATGCACAGAAATAAAAGAGTAATCAAGGGAACCAAGGTTATAGCGGTAATCAAAAGAATGTAATCCAGGGACAAAGACCAGACATGGAAAACAGACATACACAACAAAGAACATACAGTAACTAAAATCATACATACAAAGTAACAAAAGCAAATGAGCAACTCGACTCCACTAAAAACTGGGAGCATGGACCAGGTGCACCTGTAGGGTAAGCGTCCTCTGCTTTTCTAGAAACACCCGCCCAGTTGCTCATAAAAAGTCAAGTCCGGGGTAGACAAACAAGGAAAGGAAAACTATGACCCGTTGAATAAATCAGTTCTCATGTTGCCGATGGAAATGTACATGAATATATGAAACAGGTCTTGTGTTATAAAAGGTTGATTACTACTTGACAATAATCAATCACTGCAGAAAATATCAAACAACTTCGTGACAAATTACACTTAAAACTCTCCGCTGTTCGTGAATAAAAAACAGTAAAATATAATGTTGTTAGGTATAATAACCACAAATCGGCAAATGGATTATTAGGAAATAAATAATCAGACAAACATACATTTTATCGCACATCTAAATACACTAAGGCATGGTGAGTCCAAGATTCAGATACCAAAATGATGGTGAGCAACAGTTATTCTAACACCATAAAAGGCAGACATTTTTCCAGCATAAAAAATTATAAAGCAAATATTTCAGTTTTAGGTGACCCTATGCAATTATTTTATATATAACGATAAGTTGTTTCATCAATATAAACATTGTAGTTGGCTGATATCAGTTCCTGTACTAAATCAATAATTTTATTTAAAACAAATTTGTGTGACAAAGTCAATATGATATCATTCGGCCTTACTTGCATCAATTCGACAAAACTTGAATTGTCCATAACATTAACATTTTCACAAGTTTATATCGATTTTTTTCAAAGTGATATTGTATCTCCCTGCAATTATACTCAACACGTCAATTCTACAAAACTTGAATTGTCCTTAACATTAATATTTTCACAAGTTTATATCGATTTTTTCTAACTTACGTTGTTTCTCTGTGCAATTATACTCAACAAACTCAAGAACATGCAACAATGGAACAATGATCATTTCCTAATTGATATTTCTGTACAAAGAACATGTAGATCGAAGTTCGAACAGTAAAATTGGGTATCCTTTATGAACAAACCTAAATGAAAGTTTCTATAAATCAAGATGGAAACATTTTTTCAAGTCAAAGTATAATACCCATTAGATTTTATATGTATTTTTTGCTATCGTTGTATTTCTGCATTCATGTAGTGCGCACAATATTCCATGTAAAACACTTGTAAAAATATTTTTTTGAAAATACATGAAACTGCGTATCCACTTGATATACATGTTTATATTCACATACACACATACTTAACTTTTTATAAAGATGTATTTGAAAAAAAATTAACAGTGCGCTTTCATTCTGATCATTTTTATTTTCATAATACATGGAAGATAAAGTAAGTACATCATGACCTTAGTCGTTCGCTACGGAACTCAAACTCGCACTGCAGTGACATGTATGGCAACATCTCCTTTATTTAAATACAACCGTATTATTTTTTCACGAAATATAACTCTTTCAAAATAATATTAAAACTGACAATATCGTTTCCGGTGCGAAATATTATAGTTAAGACCTTACTATCCAGTATTTTCCTATTTCGAATTTATGCACAAAGATAACATTTTAGAACTAAAATGTGTACTTCAAGTTCCGAGGTTATTCACCAGCCCAGTAATCAGACTTGCCTCACCCCGAATTGTATCAGATTTTATTTATCATATTTATCAACACAAATTTCTAAATAACTAAACACTGAGGCTTCATTACTTGCATTGCACATGGTAGGACCTCTCGATGATGCTTGGATTTGGCTTCCTATTTCCATAGCTTTAGTCTTGAGTACTTCTTTTATACAATTACTTTTTTTTCGGATTTAAATCTTCCAGTGTATTTGACTATAATGCTGCTGATAGGTGTTTAATCCTTGAAACACGTATATAGCATATCTAAATTTGCAATACATATGATTGGTATGTTCGTATCTCAAGTATTAGTAGGTTAATACATGACCTTTTTAAAAATGCTCTTTGTATTAGCCCGATATCTGGAAATATGTGATAACTTGTTATACTTGAGATGAATACAAACATAACAATCATATATAAAACATTGTCTTTGCATATGTAATAAAGGCATTTGATTATGGATGTTATCTGCTCACAGGACAATAACATTTTATGAGGACAATGTCTGCTCTTTTGTGAATTTTACTGAGGTCACTTCAACACAACTGTTTAAAACGTTATCTGACCTTACGTCATCAGTTGTGATCACGTACTTCATGCGCTGGTCTATAAGGATATTTCCGTCTTGAAAAAGAAAAAATTTAAATAATTAAAAAGTGTAAACTAATTCATTACTGGTATAAAAATATGTTATTAACAAAAAGTATCACTAAAATTCATGACTTGGAAATACGTGTGTGTTGCTTGTTTCTGTTTTTGATATTTTTTTATCTTTTCTTTTGTCAATTTAATGTGTTCACTCGTTCTCGAAATGATCAACTAAAATATATACAGATCATAGAGTATTTTGTTTTTCGAACCTTTGTATTGTTCATATTCTATCAATGTGAAAAAAATCAGTTAATCAATCAGTGCACTTCATTATTTGTTTGACCCAAAATAAAAGCTATTTTGATATTTACAGTTGACGGTTATCGAAAAAGTGTCAAAAAGTGGTTTTGAAATTGATTTATCCGAATCATTAAGAGTCTCCCAAGTCAGGGTTTTGAGTCCACCCTCTCTCCCTCAAATCCCGGAGATCAATCATTCATATTTAGCGGGTATCGTCCAGCGCCATCTAGTGAGTTACCTAAATTTAACCCGGATCCAAAATCCAATCAAATCACTCGTAATAGAAACTCTTCCATATAACTTATAAAATGGCTACATACACATGACGTCATTTTTCGCTAAAGACTCTAAACAGAATCTACTGTTATCATTTTTGGTCATATTGAATCATTTGTGACATCTTACAACTATCAGTTACTCGTACCATTGTTTACCTTTCCACAGACATTGTATGTCAAATCAATTTTCATTGGTGCTTCGCACCCGGAGAAGCAACCAATCGGAATTGGCTGGACGATACCCGCTAAATATGAATGAGTGATGTCAGGGGTTTGAGGGAGCGAGGGTGGACTCAAAACACTGACTTGGGAGGATGTAAGAGTCTAAAACAATGAAATATTACCCTGTATAGAAGTGTATCTTTTGTTATCGGTATTGTTGGTAAATAGACATATTGAATTTGTATTAATAACAAAAGAAGTTAAGTTTATTATTTTCTATGATGTAGTCAATTTCATTGCCTTCACTGATTGTATAAATATATTTTATCTTTAGGCAGTTCTTTAAATTTAACATAAAAAGGGCAGGAAAGGATTTAATCCAAGCTTTACATTATTTATACTTGTTATTTGAAATCCATGGAGATTTTTGTTATAAATTCTTTAGCCTGACCGACTGAAAAAATTCATAAATATTCTTATTTAGTTTCTGTCTCCGTCTCCGTGCTAAATTTAGGATACGTATTACATCAGACATAATCATAAGTCTCAAGTTTCTCTCAACTTAAGTATATCTTACTTCTTAACTGTTCAAAATAAATTAATCGCATCATAATCCATGGACAGGGAGGCTCCACCGTGACCCCATTCCCCAATTCATCAAGATAATGGTTAATTTATTATACTTACCATTGAAGAATCAATTATATGTCGTTCTCATTAAGAGGTTACTCTTTTAAACTCGTACACAACGTATCTAATTTTACAGCTTTTATATCATAAGTATTTTTGTATTTAGAAACCACTGAGTCGATGCCACTGCTGGTGGACATGTCCCCGATGGTATTCACAAAACCAGTAGTCAGACTGTTAGTATTTACCGAAATTTGCCGTAGCCCTTACAAGATTGGGACATCGTTCCTTGTAGTATACATGGGGCTACAATAATGAAGCTCCAATTAGTTATGGTAGAACTTATCGGTGATGTATTTAGCTTTCAATATTTTTAGTGCTTCTTGCATACAATTTATATTCCTTATTTTTTTGTTATAAAACTGCTGATGAGAGATTACTTCTTGAAACACGTACCAAAATCTGGATTTTTTTATATATGTATCATTGGTATTCTCGGATTCTTCTTCGGTATAGCCTTATATTTGCATTCCAATAGATTAAATAGTCGACATTAATGTGATTTATTAATGTCTAAGTCACTCTGGGACATCACGAATGAAGATGCTAAACATTTATAAATATCATGTAACCCAAGGTCTAAGCTTTTATTGGTGTCACAAAAATTGCGGTCAAACGTTTTTTTTTTTTTTTTTTTTATTTTTTTGTTTTTGTTTTGTTGTTGTTGTTGTTGTTGTTGTTATTTTTAATACGATATTCTGAAACTAGAGGCTCTAGAGAACTAGAATCGCTAAACTGGTCAAAATTAGTCTTTATAGCTTTCTAAAGATGGACTCTTGACCTTACCGTACTATCGTCACTAAACTCATTTAATCAACACAGAGCATCTTAGTTATCCACCCGGTTTTCATATTATAAAATAAATCTCTAATTATCATTTTTTTCCTAAAGGGCAATAACTCCAACAGTGAGCAACAGATCTTTATGAAAATTTCAGGTTAGGTCGGTCTCACCATGCTGATGCTGATCAATCGACACCAGAAAATTAGGCTAAATTTTCGGCATTCACGTACATGTAGGTGATCCCATCGTGCCAGATTTTACCTAAACCCAACTGTTTTTCAGTTATTTGCATAATTCTTCAATTTGATCCCTATGGTTTATTTCCAGAAAAGGTGGCCATGTTTTTCACAAGATCAAAAATCCACACGCATAGATTGATAAACATATCCTACATAACAGTCATGCAAAGTTTTGTTTCAATCCATCCAGTAGTTTCTGAGGAGAAGATTTTCAAAGTTGGAAATGTAAAATTCGGGGAAAAATCCATTTCAGGACCCATAACTCATTCATTCGTCAACGGATCTTTCTGAAAGTTTCGGCATCAGTCCATCCCATCATGTGGAACAATTATTTACCCCTACCAGATATTAGCTAAACCCAACTGTTTTTTAGTTATTTGCATAATTTTACAATTTGACCCCTATGGTCTTTTTTTAGTAACGGCGGCCATGTTTTTTGCCATATGAAAAATCACCACGAAAAGATTGTTAAAAATACTCTCAGGAACATTCATGCAAAGTTTGGTTACAATCTATTGAGTAGTTTCAGAGGAGGAGAAGATGTTTGAAAAAGTTTGACGACGGACGACGGACTCATAGTGATGGCAATAGCTCACATAGCCTTTCGGCCAGGTGAGCTAAACAAGGAAATAACTATTCGTAAATATCGTAATATAACTAAATTCTATTGGATGAAATATAATCACGTGACATAGATTAATTTGGATATTTTTTGGGTTTTAATCGCAAGAAAGGTTGAATAATCTCCAACATGCATGCCATTGAATAACCCTATTATTCACAGGTGAATAACCCATCAAAAATACAAGAGCAGGTGAATAACTATGCATTTTTTTTGTCAGTCCTTTGTTTGTTTGGTATAATAAAAAAATTACGGCACTCTATTTCGATGAATCAAAAATTTTCAACCTCACTAATTTTATTCCCCTCGGGCTAAAGCCCTCAGAGAATAACCCTAGTTCGGGTTTTGGATATTCACCTCCTCATTGTATAATATAGAAGAAATTCCCTTTTTTTCGGTTTTATAGTAATTGCCACCCCAAAAAGAAAATCAAAGCGCCTGAATTGATCAGATATGTTATGTTCATCCTTATTTTAATTATGAATGCCTGAAATATGAGTTTTACAATGCTGTGAATGAGAATTCTGTTTAATACCCAGACCGGTTTTCTAGTGTAAGGGTAATATTTTTAACATTTTTTCTTTGAAAATTCTTTCTTGAAAGTTTTTCTTGGTTTATTTATGTAGAAAATTACATTATCTTTCCAATGATACCAAATTTGGGACGTTTTAGTTGAGCAATAAATTAGAGATTCAAATTTATGTGACTTTTTACGAAAAAATGGAAAATCCCATTTTTTTTACTTTTCTGAATAAATTCTGACTACGAAAATCGCCAAATATTAAAAGAACACAATAAGTTAATTGTGATAATACTAATCAGAAAATATCAAGTAAGTCATTTTTTACAGAAGCTTAAATACTCTAGGGGTTTTATATGTCAATTTATAGCGATTTTTCATGGTACCATTGTAAAGCTGGAACACTGTGCCCCAGGAAGGCCTAAACACTTAAACAATTGGACACAAAAATTTTGGCTTTTTAACCCAGTGGGGTACAAATATAGGCTTATACTGAGAAAGAACCCGAGAATATTCAAATTGATTCGGTAATTAGAGGTATAAAGGTACCTAATAATGATCATGAAGTGGATAAGTGTGGTGCACGGTGGACCCTCTTTGTCCATTGACTAGAAACTACGTACCCTAACATAACGAAAAAAGCGCTGATATTGACATTTTTTTTATATGTCAAAACCCCATAAGTATGAATGCTTTCTGGGGTTCTCGTTATAAGAAGTGTCGATATTTTTATCAGAACTTGTCAAAATTTGCAAAAAACGGGATTTTTTAAAATAAAAAGTCACATATAGTCGACTCTATCTAAAGTTATTGACGCTTTTACTTCATAAAACCAAGAAAAACCAAGGCAACTAAACATTATACTGACCCTCTTATAAAACAGGTCTCGGTATGAAACAAAATTTCGCATTCGAAATATAGTAAAACTGATAAACTAATATAATTAATAATTACTGAGTATTACATGTCAAAACCTGCATCACATGTTGTATCAACCAAAGACTCAGTCGAAATAGGAGTCTCGAATTTCACTTCGAATCTTTAAGTTATTGTTCAACTAAAACGTCTCAAAATAACATACGTTTTATGTATCACATGCCGTATCAACATTCGACCTATATCACCCCTCGAGCCGGTCCCCCTTAGAGTGATCCAGAAGTTTTGGGTTGCTATATCTTATCAAACAGATTTTGAAACGTAATTCAGTATGTATCTAACAAATCTGCTCAACTCCGGTGTTCAGTTTACGATTATTATATAAATCCTAAACAGAGGAATTTTTAAAATTTCAGATTTTGGTTAATTTCATCAGCTATAGTCAATAATACATGTGAAATGATTGAAGGTCTGAAATTCTTCTAAATCTCCCTTTTGACGATAAGTTCATTATTTTCATCACAAAACCGAAAATTGGGCGCCTGGAAAGAGCAAACATATTGGACACATTGATATCATACTCAAATGTCTGATTTGAAGTGATATTAATGATTAAAGTGAAATGTGTTACTGCAATTCTTTATACCATGAAATATCTTAGACAGTGAGCTACATGATATATATAGTTAAAATATTGAAGAACTCCTATTTTGGGCTTTGATCTGAATGTTTTTGGAGGGTTTACAAATAGCTAATTTGCCCTTAGTAAGTGAAAATACATTAAAGAATATTAATTTATCATTGAAGATATGCACCTCATATTAAAGATTTTGATCTGATTATATTATCAAATAGCAAAACATAGACTTCCTCTTCCCTGGCACGGGGTAGGTGGTTTTCAATTTAACACTTCCTCTTCCCTGGCACGGGGGATGGGGGAGTTGGTTTTCAATTTAGTACTTTCTCTTTCCTGGCACGGAGGAGTTGGTATTCAATTTAGTACTTTCTCTTCCCTGGCACGGGGGAGATGGTTTTTCAATTTAATATAAACATTTCTCACTGTTGTTCTATTTGTGCTTGAAATCTTTTGAATCTGATAAAATTGAGATTTTCTGTTATGCAATAATTCTTACATGGTTCTAGCACACATCTTAAATGACACAGAAAAATTAGCAACTGCGATAATGAATTTAAAAAGGATCGATAAGAAATCATAGAGTCCTTTATTAACTAGGCTCGGTGTATTCCCATAACAATTATTTGCTATTATCTCTATTTTTTTGTGAATTGTATGCACATTTAAATTCAAATTAAAGCACTAATTTATTCCGTTAAAACAATCAGATTGTAAAAACGCAAGCAAAAATGTTATTTCTTTTTAGTGTCTTGTTTATCTGATCAGGCGAATTGTAACAAAATGATACGTTTAATTTCTCGCAATGAGAGAAGGTATTTTATACTTGGAAACATTTCCCTTATCATGAAGGATTTGTTTGTTATTGAAAGTGTTTGACCTCATTCCTTTCTGATAATGTTTTCTCTTTATCTTATTTAATCAGCAAGGTGTCTTTTTCTGAATCCCCATAATATGAAATGGACTCCACATAACACAATTTAAAGTTAAAAGGTGTTTGAAATTTCAATATTTTCTAATTGTGATTAAATATTTTTAAAGAGAGATTCAAGAAATTATTTTCTAACAATCTGTATTTCACTCTAATCAGGAACAATAATTTCTAAGCTCCTAGCTAATCAATAGCTTAAAAATAGTTAAAAAAGTACCATCTTTCTTCTTCATCTGCTCAAAAGCAGAATTGTTGATTGTAGGTTTTAGCTCAATTACAGATAAATGAATTTCATTTCTCTCAAGCAAACGAGTAGCAGAGGCAACTTTTCCACCAAAATTACATAGAAAGAGGAGGAAATACATTTTTAAAGGACTTCATCATTTTTAACAAGGATGCTACAATGATGGCTGAATTGTTTCGTATATACTTGTCTCTGACTTCAGACACTGCATTTTTTAAATCCTTGGTAAAGTTTTATAAGCTTTTTGACAGTTTGAAAAGACTTTTAATGAGACGATTACCTAGTGTGAATAGGCTTTGTTACCACTAAATTATTGGTAGTTTCTGATTCATTCATATCTCTAAGGCGTGTTTGAAGAGAATCAAGGCTTCTTGATTTTACAGTGCTGTATTTGTAATACTTCAATAGAGCTTTCAAAAGTTCATCAATTTTGTCTATTGTCCGTTTGCTTTTTAATGTTTAAAAAGATGTATCGGAAATTGAAATTGAGTGCTATGTTATTCCCTGAATAAATTGAAAAACAAACTTTACTGTGTCGGCTAATTTTTTTAATGATAGTACTTGTTACTTGTGTTGCAAAACCATTTTCTCTTACATTACAGTAACTCCATAACTATTGAATGATGACGTATTTTGCATTCAAATAATTACTCATTAAAGAAAGAATCGTTTCTGAAGTTCCATTTGGAGTTTGAAAGTCCTGTAAAAATTGAAGTTATGAAGTACCAAGGTGAATGTATTATCCAACCAACCTTTCTCTATATATCTGTATACTCATCAATCATTATCCCATATGATTTACTGTTCTTTATTTCATTTTTAAAATTTGTCTCCACCACTTCAGCCTGACAGGACAGAAAGTCGTCGACTATGGAATATCCTTTATAATTTGCATTTCCCTTTATTCAAATAAGGATTTTTTTGGCTCCAAGTACTACACATTATTCCACCAAAGGCGAAAAAGGTATGGTCATGACACGATTCCATGGTAAATTGATTTGTAAATGCGGTTCAATTTTCGTCTTTTTATTATAATTATTACTTTTTATCATTATTATATGTATGTTATTAAAATAACATTACTGAAAAAGTTGATATTCTTTAGACGACAGTTACGACAAGTATTAAACAAAGTATTTTGGAAATTATATAGAAACATTAGAATACATGAAATATCAAATCTCATGGAGTCACTAGAACCTCGCCATAAAGGAATGGATTGTTGATAATAAGGAAATCAAAATCGTTAGTCAGAGAATGTAATTGAAAGCTTTCCTCCTTTGTCAATTTTGGAATAAATTTAAGATAAGAGGCAGACTGAAGTGTTTCTGTAGTGACTTAAATCTCAAGGTCTGGTAACTAAATCTTGAATTGTTTAATAAATAAAACATTACCCATACAGCGGAATCTGAAGAAAAAGGACTGTGTCACATTGCTTTCGTTGTGTCTTATTATTATTATTTTTTTTTATGAAATCTTCTTCGTAAGAGTGAATAATATATCTACCTGTATTCAGATGTTCACGTTACATCCACTGACTGACTATTTTGTTCCATGTATCCGTGGTAAGCAATTTAATTATATCAAGAGAGTGTAATAACCTATACACTGAGATGAATAGAAGATCAGTTATAAGGGGCACACAATTGGTATCCATAAGAATACATACTGTCTGTTGAAGTACTAATCAATCAAATAGTATAGATATGTTGTCGATTAAAAAGTTTAACACGTTATACAATCACCTATATATTGTTTTTAGAACTATGACAAAGTACAGATGAGATCAGTTCTAACCTCTCACAAAACTGTCCTAGAACTGTCAGAAAAACAGTTCTATGACAAATTTAGAACAGTTCTAGAGCCAGCTCTTCTGACAGTTCTAGCATTAGAGCCAGCTCTACTAGTAGAACTGTTCTCGTAGAGCCGGAACTGCTAGAACTGTCGAAGTACCTTCTCTAGTAGCAAAGCTGCCAAAAGAGCTGGCTCTAGAACTGTCCTATGACACTTTCAGAACTATACTAAAGCCGGCTCTTCTAACAGTTCCCCTGACAGGTTAGAACTGATCTTATCTGCACTTGTTCCCTTCTTTTGTAAGTTGGCAGTATATTAATACCTCTTAACAAGTATCACCAAAATTTTTCATGGTTGTTAGGATGGAGGTAAATAGCTAAGAAAGTGATTTGGTATTGCACACTAATGAAGTTAAGGTAAGCAATCACAATCTTCATTTTTATTGTGATAATTGTTTAACCGATTTAACCTTTGTGATATTGCAAGAGTAAACATCAATTATTATACTATTCTAAGAGTTATTAGTTTCTATTGCTTGTACGTAATACAGTCATGTAATTTACTGTAAAAACGGACCTCGGCATTCCAAAAGTTATATATAAAAAAACGTATGCGTACATGTGGACCGAGTGAAATGTCTACACACGATGGTTACTATTATTTCACTAAAGCTTGTTACATAAATTTAAAGATTTACAACTCGAATTTCAAATCATGCCTATAAATTATTTCCTTGGACTGTAGCAAGGACAATATTCGACAAAGCTGACATAAAGCGAACAGACATAGATTTAAGTAATGAAAGAGCTTTGTAGAAAAAGTAGTTTAAAACAGCATTTATTTACTTAATTTACCATTTTTATAAACACTTCCTGGATATATAGTTCACCATCGAGAGTCAAGATAAACATTTTGCTTAACGCTGTTCAGGTGTTGTCTAACAGTTATTGAATTCTTAATTATACAATAATATTTTGGAAAGGTCAGCACGTTGCCCTTTGTAAAAAAAACTATTTCTTACCTTCTGGCTAGGAAAGATGATTGTTCAGTAATATAGCGAAGTCCGTGAAAACTCGTTTGATCACCGAATTCCCTCAAAACTTTTGTTTTTTTATTGTTCTTGTCCGTTTTCATCTTATGTGCAGATAATATTATAGTATTTCCGATGAGTTTAACTGTATATTGTTATTCGATATCAGAAATTTATTCCTCTATAGATTCGTACCATAGATTCATTAGTGTCCTTCTGTGTATACGCGAAATTGTGGTCAAAATATCCAAAGAACTAGTCTCTAGAGCGATAGTTGACTTGAATTGGTCCATTCACGGTTCGTCACCTAATTATTGATACACGATTATCAACAGGTATTATTGGAATATGAAATTCTCAGTAGTCAATTAAATTGGTTCTAATGTGTATCGGACATTCTAATTCTTTTTTCCAATTACGAAACCCCTCAAAGACATACAGAAGCGATTGTAATTTTGACTGGTGTACAATCACAACTGTTAAAATCATTCCATTCTATCGTGCATTGATTTTTAGAGATCAAAAGATTAATGAATTATTCATTAGTAAACAGTAACTGTACCTTATGTAATTTGAAATGATAATACCGTAAGATCAACTTAATGAAGAACTGTAAAGAGAAATATCGAAATATGATTATGTTTATGCGTGCATGTTGAATGAATTTATTATTCAATTAACTGTGTGCGAAATTATCAACATAGATATAGGGCTGAGTCTGCCAAGTGCACAACGAAGTCCCTTTCAGATTTCCTTACTACTTTCCATCTGACAGTGAAAGATACCACTTCCACATGACAAGCTAAACACAGTTCTGTGAAATCCTATTCGTCAATGTTTCTATTCTAAACAGGAACTAGAAAATATGCTTATCTAGTATAAAGTAGAAAAAAGGTTCATTGTGAAAACCCACATTGATTCTAAAAAGAAATACTTGGAGTCTGATGTTGTTAAAATGTTCGAATTTCTGCTCGACAATATTTTTGTCAAATTGACGGATGTGTACCAGCAGACCATTAGGAAACCAATTGGAACAAATTGTGCACCAATCTTGGTTGATTTGTTTCTATATTCGTATGAAGCTATTTTTTACCAATTGAAAAAAAACAGCTTTGGTGAAACTTAACAAATGCACCTTGGTTAAACTAATAAATACAGAATAAAAAAATACTTCCAGAGATCCTAAAAAAATCTTGAACAAGTGTAAACACACCTTTAAGTAAGCTCTGAATGATCCTGACGACAAAAGTAATAAAATCTACGGCAACTGAACGATGACAAGCCCTCAAATTACATCATAAAATTAGAAAAACGACACAAAGATACATTAATGACCAACTCGCCTGACTTTGGACAGGAGCATGAAACGTGCGTTGAGGATAAACTCGTTTTATAAGGCCTTAACAATCCCCATTTAATGTAGGGTCAAAAATGAAATAACAAACAAACAAACTATAACATTTTCTCGATAATACATGAAATACCTCAACATATAGCATATAGACATAAATAAAATGTTACTGAAAGCTAGATTAGATTATCTGAAAGAATGACAGTCAATGCCATCAAAACTACCAGCATTAGACGTAATAGGTCACTACAATATTCTAGTTGACTGGATTTGATGTAGCAAGTCAAGTACTAAATAAGCAAGGCTTTTGAGAGAAACGACAAGCCTGGCCCATCGATTTCAGTTTCCATTAAATAGGTATACATTATCTCTGAATAATTCTTATTTTAAGGAATACATGCATTTGATCTACCCAAATGAACTTGAAATTGAACAAGAGGCTCCAGAGAGCATGAATCGCTCACCTGATTAAAGATTGTCTTTCAAGAGCAATAAATTTAACAAGGAGTTGTACTAACAGTTTTGACTCAAGAAGACTTTGATAGGACTTATCATATGATCATTTCAGCGATTGATTTTCTTTCTATCTATTATATTATTATCAAGATGCTGGCTGAAAACTGTAAAAATAAAAACCGTCATTTTTCATTTTTCAAGGGCAATAACTCTTACAAAGTCGCCTGACAACTTTGATCCCTGAAGACTTTTGAAGGCCTTATAAAATGGATCTTTTCAGCAATAGAAAGAGTTTGGCTAAACCTAACGGTTTTGGAAATGTGCGAAAAACTACTGTCTGACCCCCTATGTTCTAATTTTAGTAACGGCAGCCATGTTTTTCGTTTTTCAACGGATCGAAAATCCCCACATCAGTTTTATGCAGGATACCCCAAGAAACAGTCATACCAAGTTTGGTTCCAATTGATAAAGTAGTGTCAGAGGAGAAGGGTTTTGAAAAATTGTTAACGACGACGACGACGACAGACGCCAAGTAATGACAATAGCTCAAATGGCCTTCGGCCAGGTGAGCTAAAAAGAGACCATTAGTACATTTTCTGTTTCATACTACTGTGACAAAAATGCAGTTTATTTATTGCAAATCATTTGCAGATTGTTAAAATCTCAAATTTATAATAAGATATCCATTTGGTTTAGAGTCGGAAACATTATTGGAAATCATCACTTCACACTTGCGGTTGTTATAGACGCTTTCTCAGTTTCTGACTGTTTTCGGCGAGGTACGCGCTTTTGGTATATAAAACGGCAATTCCTTGCAAAAAAAAATTGGTTCAGTTTGTTGGTTTTATTCGACATAGAAAGATTAAAATTATCAAAACCGTGAGACGCCAGAATTGAAAGAAAAAGATTGTTGAGAAGTAAGTTTGGTAAACTAAAGCCTAGAAGTTCCAGTTTAATTTTGAAGCTTGTGGTTTACAAGCAAGCAGTTTCAAGAAGTTTTTAGGATAGTTCCTATTGGGTTGTTAGATACTGTAATAGGGAATGGTCGCGGTCCCTCGAACGGGTAGTTTGAAACAATCTATGTGTTTGCTTGAAACATAGTGTTTCAAAGACTAGGTGTCTCAGAAGTTAGGTGTTCCGAGACTAAGCGTCTGGGGAGCAAGTTGCTCCGAGACTATGTGTCTCAGAAACAAGCTAGTCGGCTCCTTGTTTTATTGGTAGTTCGGTTAATTCAGAACAATCAAGTTTTAATATGTGTCATAAATATTGAAGCACCTCAGATTCTGTGAAAACTGATACGAACGGCATTTTAATTTATTTTGAGTTTGATACTAGTAAGTATTCAAACACGCCGAAAACGTTACATAATTCGGTGGCAGCGGTGTGATCTGAGAAACTTCATTATTTTAAATGTATTGTTTGATAGAATATATATAAGATTGCAAGGAGCAATTTAGTCCTTGAATAAACATATAAATTGTTTAAAATAAACTATCTGTAAATACGTTGCGTTTATTTTATTGCCAAAATGTTCCGAACATACGGGGATGAACTGTTGTATGACCCCGAAGAAATTCAAGATTATAAACAACTGACCAGGGAAATTGATAGGCTTAACTGGGAAATAGACCGCATGAGAATGAGTAGTCATAAAAACTCCCAAGACTTTGCTCAATCCACGCCAATTTATCCATGAATGCGTTCAAGGCAAAGTGACTCGGGGATCGGTAGGTCTAGAACTCAAAAACCTGACTTTGACGAAACTATACTCGGCGTCACATAAATAACATACTGTTAAAATTTGAATAAAAATATTTTCTACGACTTTATTGACACCAACCTCGTTTAAATTGTCTTAAATGACTTGCTCATTCGTTTAGCCAAACAGCTTCTCCAAAACAAGTCGCTTATTAGCTTAAATCATGCGTAACAAATCCTTACGGGAAAATCCCATACTAATATCCGCCATGTTGGTTTTTACGGGACGATTTGTTTACAAACGAAGTTCGTAAGTTCCCGTCGAACTCCGGTGACAATCGTCTGCTTGATCAACTTCTCGGTATTGTACGTTGTTCGCGTAAAATAAATCCGAGATATCCGAAATAACGCCGAAGTGCATTCTGGGTTCTTCGGTTTTTGGACAAACCATTTAAACGTAAACAACATCTCCTAGCAACCCGATCACTGTAAACATGGCCGACTTTTTACAATGTAAATATTGGCACCTAGAATTAAAATCTGACCGGAATTTAACGATTCAATGTTTAGGGAGAAGCCGTTTGGCTAAACGAATGAGCAAGTCATTTAAGACAATTTAAACGACGGTAGGTGTCAATAAAGTCGTAGAAAATATTTTTATTCAAATTTTAACAGTATGTTATTTATGTGACGCCGACTATAGGGCTATTCGTGAACATAAACATGTTGGGATAGGGGCAAAGTCCAAGATTTTACATCATGCTAGTGTATGTGATGCTGCTTCACAGGACGTAGTCCAAGGGAATAGAGCTTATTCTGATTCTGTTCTTGACACAAACTTCGTCACACAAAGACGAAAGAATGCTGTACCAAAGTCAGAGGACCCAACTGAAAAGGAAAATAGCTCTATCCCCAAAAGCAAAAAATGTTGTAAAGTCCGTAACCTATGACGGGAAGGGACCATGGGTGTATTATAAATCCCATTTTGATGCATGTTCAAGACTAGTATAAATGATTGGTCAGATACTGGAAAGGGTTTGTAGCTGGCCGTGTCATTAAGGGGACAAGCCCAGGGCGTTCTAGGAAATTTATCTGAAGATCAAATTAAGGCAAAGTTATAAAGAGCTTGTAAGGTCTTTTGAGGAGAGGTTTTCTCCTGCAAAACAGACTGAATGAACTTTATCGAACGCAGTTGCGTGAACGCCGTCAAAAGGCAGCGGAAAGCCATCCTGAGTTAGGCCAGGGCATAAGGCGCTTAGCAAACCTTGCTTATCCAACAGCTCTAAATGACGTTCGTGAAACACTTGCTAAGGAGCAGTTAATTGATGGACTTAAAAGTGTTGACATGAGACTTCGAGCTAGACCATCAGACTTAAATGAGGCGATACGACATGATGTCGAATTAGAAGCTTAACGTCAAACGTGGCGATTTCGACTTTCTAATTGTAAACTTTTCCATTCTAAGTGGCAATATACCAACATCTTCAGTCTATGGAGCACTGGTATACTTTTCAACACTTGATCCGTTACTGTCTGTGATTTGTATATGGCTTTTTTGTATAGCAAGGATACTGTCAAAAAGTTTCTAGGTTAGGAATATGTTCAGCCTTTAAAGTTTGTTGATATACAAAGATATTACAGTCGCCATCACAATTTAATTGGCCGATATAAAATTTCGTCTTTTCTTACCGGATTGACAACCCACCGAACTCGACAGTAATCGGATTTAAGGTTGCATTCAATAGACAGGCCATTGCAGATAATTTGATGTTACTTTGCGAAAATAGAGCTATATTACACCAAGACAAGCAAATTCAACCTTCGTTTCCTACAAAAAGTATACATTTTTCAAAGCATTCAATTGTTGGAATCCACAAAAACGAAAATTTTGTTTATATTTTGTCATCGAAAAATCTGTAGCTATGGTAACATAATGAAAAAAAAATGATGTTTCAAAGACAAAATTAAAAAGTCAAAATTTCCCCGAGACATTTTAAAACTGCCTTGGTTTGTTGTAAAAAATAAGGGCAACCAATTTTTCTGTTCATTTGTTTATGATTTTAATTCTTAAAGTTCATGTGATCTGCATTTTTGGGAAACAGTCTGCTGATTCCGAGTAGAAGCCCCAATCCAGGGTGGACCTTAATCTTTCCAAATAGCTTACATTTTAGTTCTCTTCGTCATCACATGTATTTCATTCACAATAAATATTTCCACAGAGTTTCACATCATTAAATTAGACCGGGTCAATTTTGAGTACATTCATTCATTCATTCATTCATTATTTCCTCAAAGAAAGATATTACGTGAATTGAACATTATTATATAATAATATTAACATATATACATAGTCATACAAATATAAAGTAAATCATATGGTCATATCAAATATGATATTCATTATTCATTATTAATAATATAGACGATGAAATCAGTTCCTGGCGATATTACATGCATTTTCTACTGTATGCTGCAGCTGATCGAGTAAGGTGGACGTACGACAAGTATTGAAACTCAAGAATGTCATTTTCATTCATATAAGATTGCCATTCTTTACCTAGCATTTTACAGAAAAGTGATTCATCGTCCAATTCACTTCAACATATATTTCAACATATAAATTCAGTGTAAAATTTTCCAGTATAATATCCATCCATACATTAAGGAGGTGCAGCGTACCCGGACAGCTAACCCACGCGTGCATCATTAGGTCATTGAACATAACTGACATGTATGTTCTGTAATGGCAGGTACTAGTCGATATAAATTTTGCCATAAAGAAAGCAGTTCGTTACTCTGCACTATTTTTCGGAAATGTCCATATTTTTGCTTTAGAAATACTTTTGTGTTCTCCACTAAATCTGCAAAAGTATTCACAAGTATTTCATCCACTATCAATATTTTCACTCAGTTTTACTTTACTAAATTAGACCGGGTCAATTTGGGCACGAAACAGTGCGCCTTAAAGGCTAGAAACCACTAATTCCACTTCCCATAGGCTTCTATGCTAATTTCACAATATTCAATGGCTTCTCTGGACTTTACCTTAACTTTAACCTGCAGAGGACTATATATCAGCATGATTTTACATATGTCAGCTCACAATCCTCAGAATGGCATGTGGGGTTAGCAAATTTGCAGTTCAGTACTGGTCACCGGAAGTGAAGGGTCTATAAATAGCAAGGGAAATCCCAGTGTTTTCACAAGATAGGGGTATGTTTAGAAATCATTATGGAGATTAGGCTTCACATCACAAGAAGCAAAATGCACCTATAAAATGTGCAGAAATGTTTTTCCTTTCAGGAACTGTTTAAATTTTTAAAATAAAATGAAAACTTTTTTTCACAGCACTATGAGGAACGGGGTAATTTCTGCGTAAGACTATTTTTGCGTACGTTCCAAATGCTCATTGGTTGAATTGGTGGTCTGTAACCTAAACGCATCTGTTTATTGCGACCTCATTCACTTCAGATGTGAAGGGTGCTAATCACGCCGCCGGCAGAGCCGGACAGGATCGCCCTTTTAGACCACCAGGCCTGGATTTCATAAAAAAAAAATCTCAAATTGAGGATTTCCTCAAATACTTCCTCACCTGAAATTTCGACATAACAGATTACTTTAAATTGGATGTTCGAGGAAAAATTAAGGATGTGACGAACCTCAACATGATATATATTATTTTTATAAAACCGGGCCCTGATGTCACTCCCGGTTTTTTTCCCTATTTCAAGTGCTTTAGAATTTTGTGAGCAGTCTTAATTTCCTGATCTTCAATTTTTAAAATGTAATTGTATTTTATTCTGCCAGTTCCATTGTGTATGCAGATTGTCTGTCTACTGTTCCCATGTTATAGCCATGTACTTAGATTCTCAGGTCTCTGAGTTATTCTTCTCTTCTGATACCTTCATATTATTTAAAAAAAAAAACAAAATGATTAAACTCGGGTGATTTAGATGTTAGTCGATACAAACATAGACAGCCATAATAAACACATACTGTCTCTATCCCATTTAAAGTGACCGATAAGTGAAACCAATTTCTCATTTATTATTTATTTCTATTTATTTGATGTTTACCATATTGACGGAAGGGAATAACTGGAAGAGTAATTTACATGTCTAACATGTGATCAGTTCTCGGAATTTTGCGTTAAATTTTGGTCGAAAACTAAAAAATACATAATGGCTTAATTAAAGAAGAAAAATTAATCAGATGCTTGATGTCCCAAGGGTGGCTTTATAAGTTCATGTACGTGACAACAAATGTATATTTTTTTTGTTCGTCCTCATCGATTTATTAAGATTTATTAAGATTTATCTCTTCACAATGCAGGTATCATGTTATACGATGGAGTTATGGGTTCTTACTGCAAAGCACTCGGTTCTATAAGCTTTCGTCTTCTAATTGAGAAGATATTACTAAGGAATGTTATGGTTTCACAATTGTTAGCTTATTGCATAAAATCAGACAAAGTTAGATGTATACTGAACATTGTATACTCATTGAAAAAGAAACTGAACACTCTAGAACTCTCTTTGAATTCAACAGTATCAAAAAATTAACAAAGTTTAACAAAGGTGTCTTAAGACTAGACATGTTTTTTGGATGGTCTTAGGATACATCTATTGTCCTAAGTCTGTTTATCGAAAATGTCATTAGTCATTATTTTTGGCTCTAACTTTAGGGCTAGATATGACGTAGATTTAAGATGTCCTAAATAAGAAAATAAACATGGTTACTACACATTAAACCTTGTAGGCAAATCATTAGAAGAAATAAAGTATCAATTTTAATGCAATTTCCTTCCCAAATTTTTGTTATGATGGTATTTGTGGTAGTGTTTGGTAGCTTGATGAACTATGATTTGTTTTCTCTCGACCTCATCTAAAAGAATCTGAAATCTGGACTCCTATTTCTACATATCTCATAATTTGTTGAAAAAAATATGAATGTGTGTACACATGGTACGTCCCGGTATTTAAGTAGTAATCTTTGTTAGTATCATGCAAATTCTGTGAAATGTGATATACCTCAAAAAGGCTACATATTTGTATTTTTGTTATTACCTTGCTTTATAGGTCAATATGATAAAATGTATAATTATTCATCCCAAATTGTCTGATCTTATCATATAATCCACATTGGAAATCCAACATTTTCTATTGTATTTTAGTGTCATTTACAGAGTTATCTCCCTTAATTTTGAATTTCACAGTATATTATTTTTTTCTTAAGAACGCAGGTTTTATGAAAAACCACGTGTTAATTTCTAGTTACTATAACACACTATACAAAATATAAAAAATAAACATATGTAAACTTTCCAACCATGAATCACATTTTGCATGATTCTTACCTGGAATGTTCTTGAATGCGAAGCACGGTCATGTTAGAAGTCAACTTCGTTTAAACATCACCATTCTACTTTTTTCATGCATATAGTTTTGTTAACTAGATTCAGTATTGGATACTTCTCATTTACATTACATTTATAATTCATTCCTTTATTCGAAAATATAGTTCATATAATCACGTAATATCACCTTATAAACACCATAAGGTCTTAAGATAGCTTTGCTGTGCAACTTAGGCCTAGACATTGTTTGTTTGTTTGTTGGGGTTTAACGTCCGAGCAGCAATATTTCAGCTATATTCAGACGATGAACATGAAATTGATGATAAAATGAACATGATATGATGATGAAATGAAAAAGGGATGGGACGCAAGGATAATGGGGTCGACAAACTTTGATTGCCAATGGAAATAGGAAGATGTGGGTAGGGTCGGGCAATTTAGCCTCTTGTGGCGGAGCCCTATGGTTTCTACTCCGAGAGAATACCACAGTAGGGTTCTTTAACGTGTGAGGAACGTAGCAACTTTCCCAACACGGTGCTACACTATGGTTTGCGGTCAGGTTTTCCGTATTATAGCCTGACAAACCCATCATGTAACACGCCAGGGGTACCCCATTCAACCACCTGGGGCATACATCCCAGTTGCTCTGTGGGCAGAGCGCCCTAGCTTCCGGCTAGGGTTCTGAGCACTATTTAGTCGCCTTTTACGACAAGTTTAGCGCTGCTGCAGGCCTATTCTTTTAACACTCGGACCTGCACGGGGCAGGCCTCGACATACGATTGTCATAAGAATATCCTAATCCATGTCCTTAATATGTCTTGTGATAAGTTTAAGCTTTGGATATCTTCGTTAAACATGCCCCTAAATATTACAGCTATATTTGCTTGAAATATTTACTCAATACCATGATAATGGGGTAGATCATTATTCTGAGGTTCACCTTATAAAAGAAAAATAAGCAATTAAATTGCCAAAATCATTTTGTAAACTCTCCACAGAATGATTAATTGTTTTCGTCAGAATTCATAATCACAATCCGATATCGAAAAATGTGCGCTATTTTTCAAGAGCAGGTTAGTGAATTCATTTTTTTCGCACAACCTATCTTTTTACGACGCTTTTTACCCTTTTTGACCTTAAAGACGCTCTTCCAAGGAAACGCGTCACCTGATCGCAATTATCTTTCCTGATTGGCTTAATACTGAAAACTTACTGGCGTTCGAAAAAACTGTATCGAAAATTGTTATTTCCTGAATGAAATGTAGAAAATTATAAATAGGAAGGACAAAATATTTCGTCGGCTATCTTTTTTTTTAAAGACAGTAGATTGTTTTTATTTGAAAGTTTTTTTCCCAATCATGAAAATTTGATATGGAATGTTTGGGAAATGGGAATAAAATTTAATGCGTTAAAATATTGAAAGAAAAGCTTTCAGTCATTATCAAACTCGAAAAGTGAGTAGTTTAGTTTGAACACATTTTATTCAGAAATAGTTTGATCACAATAAATTACAAAACATAATAGTAATAAGACAAGGATTCGGAAACAAGCATAGCTTATACTAAGTCCGCCTCCTTATAAGAATGACAATTTGGTTAGCACATATGTTCTATTGCACGCTCACATGTTGAAGAATATAATATGTAGCGAGGAGAAAATAAAGTATTTAGGAAAAAAAGGGATGAAATGCATTCTTAGGTAGTTATTATAGTTAGGTGTTCACAAACCGTTTACTGTCTACTATATACTTTTGCACATTTGTAAATATATAAATATTTTGTTCTAAAGTTAGGGCATCTGATCCATGAAGCAAAATTTTTGGAGTTAACGGGATTGGTAAATCTAACGACAATATGTACGTCTGGCAAATGGCTGCATACTTGTTACAGTGAAGAAGATAATGGGCTGACGTTTCAGATTGACCGCATGTACAATATGGGTTATCGACAAGATTTCGCGCAAATAAATGAGCATTCAAAGAAATAGTATCCATACGTAATCGTGTATGGAGTACCTGACCGATTCTACTGCGGATATAGAAGTATGTTGGGCATTTTACATTCTGAATGTTCAAATAGTTCTTTATCATTTCTAAAGACGACGCCTTACGAATGTCGACAGGCAAGTTGTTCCATAATTTGACACTTGAAGGTAAAAAGTAACCAGAATAGATATTGGTTCTCGTACGTATTTCTGCCACGTTGTTGGGATGTCGAGTAAAATGATGATGCAGGTCCGAAACTGTGTTTGGTATCAAATTACAAAGATAGTCAGGAGCTTCCTTATGCACCATTTTATGAATCATAATAAGTTTATGATTATTTCTACGATCTACGAGCTTTTCCCACCCTGACTCAACGTATAATTTTGCTATAGAAGTTAGTTTAGTCCTACTCGTTAATATTCGCATGGCCTCGATTTGCACACTCTCGACTTTTTCACACAAATATTCTATATTGTTGTCCCAAATGACGTCGTCATATTCCATTAGTGGTCTAACGTAGGAGAAATACATTTTTTTCGAGTGTAAATCTATCAAGAACTAATCTCCAGCGACAAAGTGCATTTACACGGGTAAACGCTTTTCTGACAATATTGTCGATGTGATTATGCCACGATCCGTTATCTGAAAATGTTATACCCAAATGCATATGGCTTGTCACTTCCTGTATGTCATGATCGTTCATCTTTAATACCGGATGTACCACTCGTGTATACTTGCGCGAAATAAGCATCGTCTCGGTTTTCTGTGGATTAAATTTAAGCAGCCAAGTAGTTGCCCACTGGTGAATTTTCGCGAGGTCATTATTTAAGATATTCGCGGCGATAGCAGGCGAATCGACGGTTACAAAGAGGCAAGAATCGTCAGCAAATAACTTAATAGTTGCATCTATGTCTACAACGATGTCGTTTATAAATATAATAGATAACAAAAGTCTAAAATCAAACCTTGCGGTACGCCGGCATTTGTGGGTATCCATTCGGAGAGACCCCCATTCAAACAAACGCGTTGAGTTCTACCGCTCAAATAACTCTTAAACCAATCCAACAGTTTTCCCGAAATACCGTGGTTCTTTAGTTTAAATGAAAGACCAGTGTGCCATACGCGATCGAATGCTTTGCTTATGTCACAAAATATTACTCTGACTTCCTTCCCACTATCCAAAGCCTTACAAAAAGTATTCGATATATCAACTAGCTGGTTTATAGCCGAATCGCCTCGCATAAATCCAGATTGGTGAGCAGTTATAATATTGTGGAGTAAGAGGAAGTTATGTACATCCTTACAGACGCACCTTTCCATACACTTCGAAATAATATTTAACAGCGAGATCGGTCTGTAGTTTTTAACCTCGTTAGCATTTCAGTTCTTAAAAACCGGTGTAACGTTTACCTTTTTCCAATACAAAAAATTGCATTAGTCAACGACAAATTAAAGACTGTACATAATTGCGTTTTTAAAATTGGGGCACCAGCTTTCAATAAACGCGGATTTATAAGGTCAGGCCCGCAAGCCTTACTGACGTTCAAATTGAGCAAGACGTCCTCAACGTCCGTCTCTGAGATATATATTATCGAGCGTAGCATCCGCTAAGATAGGGCTAGGAAGAACAGAAGCAGAGTCATCCAGCACGGTTTGCAAAGCAAAAAGCAGATTGAATTCGTTTGCCTTTTCGTTATCATCGGAGATAAGCACATCGTTTTTTAACAAAGGGGGAGTGCCGACACTCGATCGCTTCATTCCAGAAATCTGGTTACAGATTTTCCACCAGTTTTTGATCGTTGGTTTGCAGTTTACAATTTTACTAACCATGTTTGCAATATAATCATCTTGAGAGCGATGAATAAGAGTAATTAGCTCATTTCGAATATGTCTAAATTTTGCCCAATCTCACTCTCTATATGACCTCCTTGCTTGTGAATGAATTCGCCGTTTTTTACGTATGAGTCTACGAATGTTGTTATTCATCCAGTTCGCATCCGATTTACGGACTGTTACATATCTATTTGGAATACATTGGG
Organism: Perna viridis; assembly: GCA_037379345.1. NCBI lineage: Eukaryota > Metazoa > Mollusca > Bivalvia > Mytilida > Mytilidae > Perna > Perna viridis. The sequence goes on along the minus strand of CM074512.1, from coordinate 18,696,595 downwards.
CGGCCGCATCCAAAATACGCGTCGACACTTCGCGAGCTATAGAATCTACATCACCATTTGCAAAAATGTCGTTCCAATTAATATTTGACAGTGTACGTCTATATGCGTAATAATCACCACGATCGTACAGCCATATCTTACGTTTAAACGATTTGTTAAGTGGTTTGGGACTGTTTATAATTCCAAATATTGGACAATGGTATCTTATCTGATTTAATAAAGGGGGTGAAACTCCAGTATATGGTACTAAATCTGAACTACTGGTTTTTATCAAGTCAATGATAGACGACGAATGCTCGGTGAAATTTGTTGGCTCATCGAGCATCTGCTCCAAACTATATGACATACAGAACTGTTTTACCTTAGAGTTCACATTTTGTTGGTTATCATTAAAATCACCAGTAATAATCAAAGTACTCATGTACTGAATCAATTTATATCGATTGTTTGAATTTTTACGCCTCAAATAATCGTCAAATTGCATTCTGGTTACATAGGACATTACAAAAAGAAAACACCAATTGCATAATGCATTGATGCAGTATGCCATTTTACGTAATATTCAGGTTCGATGACGGTAAATACATGGAACACCCAGATAAATGAACACAAAACTTTCCAACATACTGCGTAATTGAACAACAAACTACTAGTTGGCCTTTTCCGGTTTCTAAATATTTTCAAGTAGAATTTTCATTTATCGTCCTCCAGGTCGAAACAGTCTGTCGAATCATCCAAACTTAAGCCCCACAGTCATTGAAATAAATCATGTCCTTAGATACATGTCCCTCTCCACTAGCTACATTCCTCAATTTGATGAGCTTTATAGCTCGAGTGCTACAAGTTATCGCATAGACATCTATGTGTCATTTAAAGTGCTTAGTTTCTCAGGCATCTAGTTCCAGACACACGTACATTAGTTTAGTTTAAACATATTTTACTTGCGTAATTATGCAAAGGGGATTAGACACAAGATAGACAAACTTATTAAGTCTTCTCCCATATACAATGTGTAACAATACATATTGAAAGCATGCAAAAACAATACAATAAATATATAAACATAATATTGACATGATATAACTAGCAAATATTGTGATGATGTATGTGGTTGTTATAAATATACTTACAATATCAATGATACTGATTATACAATAAGGAACCTCTTAGATCCTTTTATATAAGTATATACATGACTAAAAATTATTGTTTTTTGCTCATCGGTAAGAGCGGGGTGACCACACGTTAAGGTACTTAAATTTACTCGACAATTTTCCAGTAACCAATTTAGATTAATAAGGAGTCTGTTTCTAATATCAGAATAGTGAGGACATTCAAAGAAAAAATGATTTGAATCTTCAATGCTAGCACCACATCGGCAGGATGGATCAGTTATAATGTTAACTCTCGAGAGATCATAATTTAAAAAGGAGGCCGAACATCGTATTTGTGTTATAATAATGTTTAATTTACGATTTCCAAACCCGAAATATTTAGGAACTCTGTTTGCTGGATTTGATTTACTCCTCTTTAATTCATTTTTAAATTTACCTATAGATTCAATGTTACGAGTAGACAAATTGAGTTTATTCCATAACCGTATATTTGATGGTAAAAAAAGAGTCTTGTGTCAAAGACAGTCGACAAAAAGGATGTATCAAGACATTTCCATTACGTAAGGGGTAAACTGTTGTATTCTGAATTCTTGGTGGAATCAAATTGTATAAATATTCTGGAGCATTATTATGTTGAATACTATAGAACAACTGTAGTACATTAGCATAAACGCCAAAGTCTAAGAATACAATTTCAACAATTATATATGTTGCAGACAACTCTAGACATGCACTGGAGCACCGGCAGCTCTATAATCTTGCTCCATTACACATGGCCAAAATAGCCCAGTAGAAGGATTATTAAAAGAAGCAATATCACCAGACCACAGACTGACACCATTCCCGATAAATTCATCATCGAAATTCCTATGCCATCGTTTAAGCAAAATTTAATTTTTTTATTTGTCATCTCCGGGCTTCCGATGTCACGAGGCGGAAACCGTAATAAAAATACACGACACTGTGCGTGATGGTTTCGGTGATTCTGCTACTCTTTTGTAAAACACTTGGCAAACAAATGAGTGGCAAATGATAGCATGGACCCCTTTCATTATATAAGTTTCTTGATCGGAACCACTGCCACTTTTTGTAAGTATATTTGAATCCCAGGACCTGGGTGAAATATCAGAATGTAGCTCCAGCATTTCGACTATTTATAGTCTCGCAGGGTGTTCATCTCTATCTATAGTATGCTAACTATAGAAAACTTGAATATATTGACAGTGAACAACTGATTGCATAGGAATAAACGGGTACTGATAAGAGATTAGAGGTCAACTATTTTTAATTGGATCGTTGTTAATACATATGTACAATCCTAATTAATCAGCATAGTTAAGTTCGCAGAAAAAGTTGTTTATTGAGTTTGTTTATTGGCGTAAATAACATGGAATTAAATTTCATACGAAATACCTATAGAATTGACCTATCTATCTGCATTTGAACATAACTGGGGTATGCCAATTTGACTATTTTATTGCGGTAGTGTAAGATAATTGCAGATGCTAACAGGCTTTACAAATCTAAAAGCTCTGGCGACTGCTATATCAATTCTTATCTTCGATCTAAATTGATAATAATATGATCGCAGTTTGTATCGTTCACTGCAGACTCGATAGAGCGTTCAACTTAAGACCAAACATCAATGTTACTGTTAGGTGGTACGTAAAAAGTACCATAAAGGACCTTTTTGCGACAAGTTTTAACTGAATCCACAGTGCTTCAACTTCCAGCACTTCTAGGTCAGTACGTCTAATGACATAAATATTATCATGAACATAAACAACGACCCCTCCCCCTTTTTTATCACCAGCCCTATCTTTTCGAAATGGTGTTTGGTAGTTGAGGAGCTCGATCGAGCCAGGTGTATTTGTGTCGTTTAACCAAGTTTCAGTAAAGGAAAGTATATCAAACTCGCTAAATTCGGCTGCAACTACGTATAATTTTGGTATTAGACTTTGGACGTTCAAATGTAAAAATGAAACCGAGTTGGCAAGTAAATCGTGTAAACTAGATAAATCTGATGAGCAATCTGAATGTTCGCTATAAATATCAAAATTTGAATCGGTATCTGAAGAACCAGGGTTAGGATGCAGACCGCTGATCATAAACAAAAGCTCAATTTTGACAGGAAGTAAGACAATAAATAAAATACTACCAAGATTCAATAACATAGGCGGTATATAAATACCTGTACAATGTGTTTTACCATTATTCGGATTAACTATCAATATAAGGCGCAAAAATGTAATTAATGCAAGGGATTCTACTTTGTTCCCTGAATAAACAATTAAATATACACAAAAAAACATCAAACACAGACAGAGATCTTTTGTACTTTGGTGCAAAAGCAAAACGGCCAACTCTCATTCTGAATTGTTCTACCCCGATACCCATTATGTCAAATCCGATTGATCATAACAGGAATGAGCGTGACCAAAGGTAAAGTACCGTAAACAGTAATGTGCATGTACCTGAGATTTGTCAGCACCTTTTAGCATTTCAGTTGTAAATATAAACAGTAAACATATATACAAGAAGAAAATAGTTTGTGAAAGAAAAATATTTGCTATTCATGATTGGAGTATTGATGAAGAATCACTTAGTGATTCTGAAAACAAAAAATTAAATTTTCCGGTAAGTAAATTTTAAACTTTTTCGATTTGAAGGATTGCAAAAATTTACTATAAAAATCGTAAATTCATGCAATTAATATTTATAGTCAGGCCAAAACATCGTTTGCCTCGCAATGAAATAGTGGTTTACGAATTTAGAAAGCAGATTTAATACTAATAATTTGCCCCGTGCAGGTCCGGGGGTTAAAAGAATTGGCCTGCAGCAGCGCTAAGCTTGTCGTAAAAGGCGACTAAATAGTGCTCAGAACCCTAGCCAAGGGCTAGGGCGCTCTGCCCACAGGGCAACTGGGATGTGTGCCCCAGGTGGTGGAATGGGGTACCCCTGGCTTCTTACATGCTGGGGTTGTCAGGCTATAATACGGAAAACCTGACCGCAAACCATAGTGGTGCACCGTGTTGGGAAAGATGCCACGTTCCTCGCACGTTAAAGAACCCTACTGTGGTATTGCTGCTCGGACGTTAGACCCCAACAAACAAACAAAATAATACTAATAATTTAAACAAACTTTACTCGAGCCGAGAATTTTGATGGTGGATTAGACACGTGACATGAAATTTTACGCCTGAGTGCATAAAATTACTAAAACATTGTACGTAGTAAGATTAATTAAGTTAGCTTAATAACAGGAGTCAAGAATCAAAATTAGACAAACTTATAGATTTCATTTATTGTCAAACAGTTTTAAATCAGGACATTACTGCTGCAGCATATGACCGGCTGGCGACGCAACATCTTCAGGTTGGGCAACTGGTGGATAGGCCATGTCGATCGCTCTAGGAAAGTTCTCCGTGATAAGTTTCTTTAGAGCAAAGTCAGTCGTGGTGGTATTGATGCGGTCACGATTGTCTTTTAGAAATATCTTCCCATCTATGGTCCAAGTTTGGGATATGACACCTCTCTTTTTTTAGCTGACGGGCTCTGTAGGCCAGGGTATTGCGTATTTTCGTGAGGTCCCCGTTAATTGTGACATTAGGGGTGTCAGAGTCTGAGATTTTTACTACATTTAAGAATACGTCCTTTGGTTTCCTTGTTACGACGCCGCACAATGATTTTTCTAGGCATTGGCGGTCGACCAGTTGAGGGTTTGTCGGCTCAACCAACTCGATGGGATCGAACAATATCCCCAGCTTCAAAGTTTCATAGTTTTCCTTCCCTCGTTTGTCTACCCCGGACTTGACTTTTTATGAGCAACTCGGCGGGTGTTTCTAGAAAAGCAGAGGACGCTTACCCTACCGGTGCACCTGGTCCATGCTCCCAGTTTTTAGTGGAGTCCGAGTTGCTCATTTACTTTTGTTACTTTGTATGTATGATTTTAGTTACTTGATGTTCTTTGTTGTGTATGTCTGTTTTCCATGTCTGGTCTTTGTCCCTGGATTACATTCTTTTGATTACCGCTATAAACTTGGTTCCCTTGATTACTCTTTCATCTATCGATTTAACAATTTCTGTTACCGTTACAGTCGTGTTTTCACCGGGCGTTTCTGGTATCCCACTAAATCGTACCAACTCTTGACGACTATACTGCTCGAGTGCGTCTACTTCGGATTTGAGTTAAGAGTTTTCATACTTCAATTCATCTATTTGATGTTGGAATGACTAAGTTGTTTTACACAGTTTTCAATTTCTTGTTTGAAGCATGAGCGTATAATAGCAGTGATATCATCAGCAAGTGCCATCCTTAATTTCAGGACAATGTTATCTAAATCAGATGTTTGTAAGGCTAAAGTTGCGGGGCGCTGAAGGCCTTGTTTTGCAAATGTTGGCGATGTCATAATGTTCTGCTTTTTTATAGTCAGATCGTTGCGGAGGCGAAGGTTTACCGACTCTACTTAAACGTGAACTCATTTACATTAGATTATAAACATTGACGTTTTTCACTTATAATGAATTGAATTGCGTATAGTGTTTATACAGGCAGTGGCGAATAGGACTCACTTCTAAGTAATATGTAATTATTCCTTAAATCGACATTAAATTCATCTTCCAAATCTTCCAATAATAGCACAGATAATTATTTGGAGAAAATAAACTACTCTCTTTTTTTCTATTAGTCTATATCTGCATACATTCCTTTTCACAATAATGAAAATCAGGAAGGTAAGAAAGTGTAGGCTAACATACAAAACTGAAAGGTATTTATCGGTCTTTCTGTCAGGTCGTTCGTTGTCGCGTGCGTCTAGCTACCTAACTCAACTTCACTCCGAAACTCTGTGTAAATCTCTTTTTAAGTCGCTAATATTGTTAGTGACTTCTTGCACTGTTTTTTGTTGTTTTTGTTTGGCTTGAGTGAGAACAGGAAGTTTACATTAAAAGATGAAATGGTCGGTTGACATTGAACCTTACCCGTTTTCAATTCAGACACTGGGGCTTGTTACAATTGACTATATATATAGGTCATATATTTTTGTGTGCATTATCAGGGCTCCAATATAGTCATTGCCAGTTGTTTAATCTGGTTACTAAGCTGGTTCCTTTGTCAATAGCATAAGCGACCCAAAGACCCCTAAAAAATTGAAAGAAACTCGTGGAATGAAAACATTGCCAGAACTCCTGGTGACCAGTTGTTTTGATTGAAAAACATTCGGGTCACAACCATTCTACCAGAAGTCACCCGATTTTAGAGCATATCGCATTCGTGCCAATTCGGATGTTGAAAGCAAGCCAAAATTAGTGCATGGCATAGAATATTTGATCAGTCTCAAGTTTTGAATTTTAAATTTTTTGCTACGAAAGCCCAATGGGCTCATTTTCTTAGACTAAAATAAAAGTATTGCTCACATTTTAACGCGAAATAGTTTTTTATTTCTATAATTATGCAATATTCGGTGGATTTTTTTTTTCAAATATCTATCATTTAGTTGAAATATACGTAGCAGTGAGTTTCCTCGCTATCATGGTGGTCATGAAAAAACTTTAATCAGGATTAAAAGGCCATTTCCGCTACAGGTGTCATACCAATATTCAGGCGGGGGCGTGGCGGGTGTGCGTTGTCAGGGGAAGATTTAGGCGGTTTTAGATTGAAACTTTTTTTGGAAAAAACAGTATTTTCATCATAAAATAATGCTTCAGAAAAGGGGTCTATTTTATGAACTCAATATAAAAATGAGAGTAGTTTGACCTGTTCTGGTGTACCAAAGTTCGTGCTTTTTTTCTAAAATGCACCTTAAAGTGATTTTGACATTTCCAAAAATGGAAAAACATGGTCAAAAGGTAGATTGAAACTCATTGTCTATTTTTTTAATCATGAAAATTGAAGGCTTACTATAGAAGTCCATGGGGCAAAGAATACAAGACTGATACCGCAGAACCTATCTAGCGGTCGCCATTTTCTTTTATCAAAGCTTCATTATGGGGCTAACTTAATAAAATAATTTGTTACCTAGCATTTATCGACTTGCGTAACTTATACTTTATGTATTTGTCATTTGTAATGTGTATTTATTTTGTTTGCATTTTTTTTTAGAAAAAAAGATAGCTTCCCAACGCTTTTGCTTTTGAAATTCAAGTTAGGGTGTTTTAATTCATTATTTATGTCTGTACTCACATTTTAAAAAAACATAAATCGAATAATACTTTTCTGTTTTCGTTAATATTTTAGGAGTCATGACGTCTTTTTTTTTTTTTTGCCTATTTTCAATCATGATATAAAAGTTTCATAAGTGACTTCAGTTGACCTATTAAATACATAAGTGCTACTAACAAAGCAGTTTAAATCTCTCCATTTCAACTTCAAACACAAAACAAGGAAAATTGAAATTCTAGAAAAAAGAAGAATTAGATAGTCCTTGTGTAAAAATACAGGCGGATAAATCATACGTTTCCTTCTTTATACACAGTTAAGACAAACGTTTCGCGCTAATGAGCTCAAAGGGCTTCATTTGAAATGTCATTGGTTTTCTTTATAAACGAACTCTTCTTCTATTCAAATCAATTATACTCATTGTAAAGCTTGACGTTTTATTCCCCGATCTCAAGTCAATACAAGTTATAAGCTCCCATCAGTAGATATACTTTTGGAGGTTGATGCGTTAATGAACGATATTTATATTTCTAGTTATTTGTAGTTGTTTTTGTTTTTGTTTTTGTTTTGTTTTTGTTTTTTTTTGTGTTGTTTTTTTTTTGTTTTGTTTGTTTTTAAGTGCCCCGTGCAGGTCCGGATGTTAAAGAATAGGCCTGCAGAGCTTGTCGTAAAAGGCAACTAAATAGTGCTCAGAAACCTAGCCGGGGGCTAGTGTTGCACCGTGTTGGAAAAGAGCCACGTTCCTCGCACGTTAAAGAACCCTGCTGTGGTATTCGATAGGAGTAGGAACCTTTGCGCTCCGCCACAGGAGGCTAAATTGCTCGACCTTACCCATCCCTCCCTTTTCTAGTGGCAATTAAAATTTGTCGACCCTATTATCCTTGTGTCCCATCCCTTTTTAGCTCACCTGGCCGAAGGCCGGTCGTCGTCGTGGACAAATTTTCAAAAATCTTCTCCTCTTAAACTACTAGACTGACAGGTTTTAAACTTAGCAGGATTGTTTCCTAGGGTGTTCTGCAGAATATGATGGTTGGAATTGGTGATCCGTAAAAAAACATGGCTGCCGTTACTAAAAATAGAACATAGGGGTCAGATGGCAGTTTTTTTGCAAATAACTCAAAAACCGTTTCCTTTAACAAATTTCTGGCAAGATAATATTGTTTAGAATCAAGAGACGGACCTATACCGAAATTTTCAATACGATTTGTACACTGATGTAGAAGTTGTGGCCACTGAAACATATTTTTTTTTGTATTTTTGGGTATCTGATCCTTTAGGATCAAAATATCCTATGTCACTGGTCTAGCACTGGAACTTCCCTACTATTTCTGAACACTACACAAAAATAGTTCCAATGTAATTCCTTTTATATCATTCAAAACCACTTTTATAACAAGTAACTGTATTTCTTGCAATTCATTTGCTCAATAACATTCTGTTATTTATGCAAATAAAATTAAGATCTAGTCATAATAAAATAACATTTTGAAAATTTATTTCTTGCAGTAATGTGCCTGGATGAATAAAATATTTTTAATATTTTCATTTTAACACACTTATAAGTCAAATTATCCATTCTATCAATATTTTACCACTTATAAACAAAAGGTGAAGAGCAATGATTTTAACCAAGTAAAATTGGCGTGAAAATTCAAATTGATTCAATTATCTGTATTTTGAAAATCTCGTGGCTCATTTACTTTTGGATATACCGTATCTTAAATAGGGGAAAAAGGTGAAACGGAACAAAAATTTGTAAATGTGTGTTAAGTTGGATCAGTAGTATAGATTGACTTTCAGTTAAACATATTAAAAAAAGGCCAGTTCTTAATATTATTCTAAATGCAATGTATGATCACAATTTTATTTAACATCATATAATCTTTTGAATTTTGTTCATACTACAATTTTTACCTAGATAAAAAAAAAAAACGCCAGTGCTATCAGCACTTTGATTCACATGTACAACTGCGATAATCTTCTTTTCAAAAAAACAATGTACAGAATTCAATGAAAGTTGGCATATTTGTTCCTTAGGATATCTCACACAAAATGACTTAGAATTTTTGATCCATGAAAAAACAGTCTTTGTTACTAAAAATAGAACAAGGGCATCACAAGGCATTTTTTTGCAATTAACTGACGTTACCTTTAACAAAATTCTGGCTGGGTAATTATAGTATTTAACATAATGGACTTGCGCTGAAATGTTCAAAAGAATTTGTCAACCGAAGTAGGAGTTCTAGCCCCTGAATTTTTTTTAACCAAGTATGTACACCTTTGAAAATCTTCTCTTATACCATTTACGATCATTCAATTAAAATAAGCATATTTGTTCGATAGGGTATGTGTTCAAATTGACTTATGTGATTTTTAATCCATGATAAGATACAGCTGACATTACTAAAAATGAAACATAGGGATCAAAAGATCTTTCTTTGGCAAATAATTCAAAACCTGTTGCCTTATAAGCATATTGATATGTAACTCAAAAACCGTTACCTTTTGCAAAAGCTTTGCAGGGGTAATATTGTTCAACATCATGAGTCCTACCAATGCTGGTATTTTAAAAACGATTTGTCTACTGATGTAGGTGTTTTGGCTCCTGAAACAATTCGGAATTTTTTTCCACATGTACAACTTTGAAAATCTTCTCGAAAACCATTTAAGATCATTTAATGAAAATAAGCATATTTGTTCTTAAGTATATTGTGCTATGACATCTGATTTTTAATTCGTGAATATATATGGCTGCCTCTACTAAAAACTGAACAATGTGGTCGGAAGACATTTTTTTGAAAATAATTCAAAAACTGTTGCCTTAGCAAAATTCTAGTCCAGGTCATTAGAATGCCATTGCAAGCATTTACTTAATTTGTCAATTAAGTTAATTTTAACTTAGCCTGCCTCATTCCTCAAGTTTTTGGAATAAGCAAATGGTTAACCAGGCGGTTCAGGCCTTTAGTTTTCATTTTATCACCCATTTCATGTTCATCGTCGGAATATAGCTGAAATATTGCTGCTCGGACATTAAACCCCAACGATCAATCAATCATTGTTTTTAAGTCATTCGGCTGAAATTAAACTGACCGGTGGCTTGATGTCTCTATGTCCAGGTCATCTCAATAAGTCTCATCTTCAAGGTCAAATTGTAGAATTTTAAGACTGATTCTACAATGTCGTGGACGCTAGATGGCCAACGGGCACTTTGACAAAGGGTAGTAATTTTAAATCAACTAATCAACAATCACAACAGGCTTTCTTGGTCAAATTTGAAGAGTGAACATGTGATCAATCGCACTAATTTCATTGGATGATCTTTATTGGTATGCATAAATAAAATGCAGCTTGCGAGATGGGGCTACATTAGATAAAAGAGTGATGGACAGAATGGGGGAATTTGGAATTTGACCCATTAATCATATTATTTTCAATAAAATGTTATTTATTGTGAAAAAACGAAATCAAGCGGAAGGTCGAGCCTCCTCTCGATACTTTCATCATAAAATTGCCCGTATTTTAGAACGAATTAATTCAAGAAAAATCATTCCCGAATGATAAATTGACAGTTAATCAAATATAACTGCATTTTTATGGTAATTACAAAATAGCCAAGGACCTGGTTAGGATTAATCGATCATTCAGTGAGCGGTATATTTCCGGTACAAAACAATTGATGAGACCGTTGTCTCTTCTAGCTTACACGGAACGCTCTGTACCACTCATCGCAACTTCGGCCGAGTCCGTACCCTCCTCATGTAGAGTAGCGGAGTCGGAGGTTTGCCGATAGCGCTCTGTACGTGTAAAGGTTCCGAATTGAAACTATACTTTCACTTTGACAACTAGCATGGTCTACAATAGACCCTTTTGTGGTAAGTTGGTGAGCATGCTCAATATAAACTTCCGCGAGGTAGAGCTTGGGTAGAACAAAAGAATTTTCCTCGCGGAAGTGTATACTGAGCATGCTCATCGACTACCCCAACGTTAGCACAGAAGGGTCTGTTATCAGTCGAATGAGGAGCTAAATCCATTGGTAATTATTGTAAAAGAACAGAATATTTGAAAAAAAAATATATGTAAAAAAAACGAGGGTCAATTTGGAAAAGGAGTTAAATATATAAATCCTAGTTTTAAAATAGCAATGATCAGCCACTAAACAATTCAAATAGTTTCGACCCTGCATGAATATATATATTTTTTGGTCACCGATGGTAAAACAAATATCTCCAGCAACGATTCCTAAAATAGGATTAGTTGGGGGAATTGTCAGCTCGAATTCAGGCATGGGCACATCTGTGGCACACCCTCTATAAGTGGCAAATCAGTAATCCCTTTTAGACATTCGGCGCTGGAGGTATTTTTTATTTTGACCACGGTCAAAACAGGAATCCCATAGACTGTCATAAATACCTAATGGTTTTTTTCTTTGGTATAAGACATGAGACCATGAACCCCATAGACTTCCATAAACACCCAATGGTCTCTTCTATGATACAAGACATGAGACCAGGAACCCCAGAGATTGTCATAAGAGAAGAGACCATGGAGTCTTTATGACAGTCTCCATGGTTCATTGTCTCATGTGTTATATATTATAGAAGAGATAATTTAATGTTGAGTACAGTCTATGAAGTTAAATTCATGTGTTATATCATTGAAGAGACCATTGGGTGTTTCTGACAGTCTAGGGTATTCATAGTCTCATGTTGCATCAGTTACAGTCTGTGGGGTTCATGGTCTCATGTGTTATATCAAGGAAGAGAGCATTAGGTATTTATGACAGTCTATGTAATTCATGGTCTCATTAATGTTATATCATAGAAGATACAATTAGATGTTTATCACAGTCTATGGGGTCCATGGTCTCATATGTATATCACAGAAGAGACTATTGAGTGTTTTTGACAGTCTGTATAATTTATGGCCTCATATACATGTATGTTATATCATAGAAGATACAATTAGGTGTTTATCACAGTCTATGTGGTTCATGGTCTCATTTGTTATATCATAGAAGATAGAATTATGTGATTGACAGTCTACGGGATTCGTGGCCTCATGTATATCATTAGTTGGGTCAACCGAAAATTGTCCTTCCACACTGAGAGATCTACTGCTTTGCCACTTTAAGGGACGTGCCACAGATGTGTTTTACATTAGAAGAGACCATTGGGTGTTAATGACGGTCTATGGGTTTCCTGGTCTCAGTTCTAATATCATAGAAGAGACCACTGGGTGTTTTTGAGTCTATGGGGTTCCTGGTCTCATGTCTTTAATCAAAGAAGAGACCGTTGCTTGTTTATGAGTTCATGGGGTTCCTGGTTTTAGATAGTCGAAAAAAAGAGACCCGGTTTAGATCTTAGTTCAAATCCATGAATATTTTTCCATTTAAAATATCCATCATTGAGAATATTTGAATTTAGTCGAAAATATCAGAAGGTCGACATTTTTTTCCCATTTAAACATCGATGATACAGCCATATGCACTTGATATCTTCTCTAATATTATGAATTTATGAAAATTATGGGGTTTTTTAAATTTTAAAACGGGCAGTACATGTAATTTTTTTTTCAGATCGCCGATCCAGTCTTTCGAACGATGGTCCGATTTCCTTCATAGGTTTTTGTTTTCAAATGCTGATGCAGAATTGGGCAGATAAGTCTGGTGGCCCTGCGCAAAACTCGGTCTCTACAATAATTCCAATAGTCGTATTGCAATAATAGAGTCAGTCTGGAAAGGCTCATTTACAGTTCACAAACGTGTTTTTCATCCCGCGAAAATTGCGCGACCATCGCTGTGCGAAAATCAATGCACTTTGAATTAACTTGAATAAGTGTTTCGGTTTTATAGAGAATATTCATATGGCTTCCGCTGAAATGTTTGAAACAATAGGGGTGACGAAGAATTCGGAATATTCCAGTGAAAGGTAATAGTCTATGGGCTGGTAGGGTCCAGCGTGCAAACTCCCCCCCTCTCCCTCATCAACTTAATGGGTAATTTTAGGTCCCTTTTTACCTCCCATTACTGAATCGATTTGTCGCCAATGAATATTCTCGGATTTTCAATATAAGCCTATATTTGTACCCCACTGGATCAAAAAGCAAGATTTTTGTGGCTCCATTGTTGAAGCGTCTAAACCTTCCAGGGACAGCATGTGTGAACATACTAAACGAATTGGGGTATAATCATGTAGCCCAATGTCTCAGCTTTACAACGGTACCATGAAAATTGCAGTAAAATTACCCTTACCCCACCGAAAAATTGCCTAAATTGACATACTTTTCCAAGTCAAAACCCCTATATAATTGTATTTGAATATACAAAGGATTGTTTGAAATACGCAATTTGAAAAAATACCAATTGTAGGTGAAATGGAAGAAAATATGAAATTCCGAAAATTCCCTTTTTTTATGAGAAACTCATTATTTACACATTGAAACTGAAAAATGCGCGCCTGAAATGAGCAGATATGTTGGATACATAGATACTTAAATCAATAGTACTCAACATGTCTATCGTATGCCGTCTATATGCAAAAAAAACCATTTTAGTTCATGTTGGGATATTTTTTCCATGGGTAGGGGTGGAATTTTCCCTCTAACTTGATTTTAATGAAAAAATATAGAAACGTGTTATGGAAATATGCGGAATCTACCGAAACTACACGATACTGCTACATTTCGCGCTTTTCACACTTCTCTTACGTTATCCTTTACTGCTGCACAAATTTGACGAAACTTTACAAAAATGAAATTCTCCATATGAAGATGCCCATGAAAATCAACTTATTCTCAAATATCATGAGAGTAAAATAATTAGCCTTTAACGTTTTGGTCAATATTTCTCTTTGGCCAAAGTCCTCCTATACCAAACTACTGAATTAAACGACACTATATAATGACATGCATTAATAAATATATAATTAGAATTTAACAGTTCTGTTCCACATTTATTGTAAGCATATCTCGTAAACAACCATGGATTTGAACGAAACTTTACACAAAGCATAAAGCATCATTTACAGATGTGTTAAAAAGGAATATATCAACTGTCCTATTTTCCCCTCGCCAACAAAATTGCAATGGGATGTAGAAACGCAAAAGTCCGCCTATAATATATTTGTGAACACTACAATTAATGTCTTCAAAAGCTCGGAACAGCAGCAGATGTTCGTTTCCTCTCTTACTAACCGCTGCAGACAGTCCTTTCAAAATTCTCCAACATAATCCCAACCAAACGTCGTTTTACAATCGAATAATGATGGACACTTTAAATTGGATATAATTCTTGAACAAAAATAACAATTTAGATTTCCAATTATCATATTTGCTGAGGTAAACATTTGTCTCTTCACACTCACACAATAAATCTAACATATCAGTAAGTAACCTGTAAAGTTGAATATTTACTTTACTACTTTCACTAGGAGGAATTTCAGTCAGGAGATTACCAATTCTCATTGAGCATTTATAGTTGCGACTCCTACATTTATCCAAGTATCTACCATAACAAAAAATAAACTTTTGTTACCGCTTCATGAATTTATTCATTTCTTCACTTGATCAATTTAATTTTGGTTTTTGACCACTATAATAACATTCATTTTCATCTTCATTTACATAGCAAGTATGTAACCAACAGAAATCTTGTCTCAATATCGTAGAAGTCAATATACTAAGTATTTTAAACTACAATTAAAGCTAAGAGACGGCTAGCTTTTTGGAAAAACTATTATACTTGTTTGATGTAGAAAATTAAATTATCTATCGAATAATACCAAATTTGAGATGTTTCAGTCCATCAATTCTGTTTGATACTGAGTCCAGTTTTCTAGGGGTGGGGTTATATTTTTAAGATGTTTTGAAAACTCTTTCTTGAAAATTAGTTTTTTTGTGGTGTATTTATGTAAAAAATTAAGTCATCTATTGAATGAAACCAAATTTGAGACGTTTCAGTTCAGCAATAACTTGCAAAGTCGAATTTATGTGACTTTTTACCGAAAAATCGAAAATTCCATTTTTCGCTTTTTTGGATAAATTCTGACTATGAAATCGCCAAAATTCATCAAAAGAACTCCAGAAGTATAAATCTTTATAATACTAAATAGAAAATACCAAATAAGCCATTTTTACGGAAGCATAAATACTCTAAGGGTTTTGACATAGAAAAATATTAGAAGTATTAGAGTTAGAGGTATTTTTTTTTCATTTTACCCCACAACCCTGAGTGTTACTGCATCTTTCTTGTAACCAATATGTTTAACATCATCAGAAGATGGTAAAATTTACATTGAATATTTCGGATAACTGATATCCTTCTTCAGCATAAAACTCATAAAACTTCATGAGCATAAAACTCACAAAATTCAAGATCAAAACAGATTTGGAAGCTGAATAACGTACGCTGTGGGTAATTGTACTTTTATCAAAGGCACACATAAGCGAATGATAAGGAGCCTAAATGAAAATAACAAAAGGGGGTCTTTTTTATCAAAGTTAAAAATAAAAATTGACTGTGGAAAATAATTTAAAAGAGTAATCAAGGGAACCAAGGTTATAGCGGTAATCAAAGGAAAAAGTCAAAATAAAGTAGTATGGCGTCTTGATATATAGCATGTAGTGCTGTACCAGCCTTAGACCAAGACCTAAAAATGGATTTTTTTTCTCGTTTATTCTATCAGGAGAAGTTGTTTGTAATTTCTTCATCGAAAAGCTTTCCAGAGACACTCTTTTACATTTTGTCCAGTTTTTATTATGTTCTATGATCGTAACAACAATATTGTGGAGATTCTCCTGGGTGTGTCCGGCGGATCTAAGATGGCGACTTAGAGGGAGGTCTGGTTTGCATTAGTAGTCACTGCAAATATATAATTATAATCAAGTCTAAACTACACCCCAACTCTAGAATCGATGTGGGGTTGCAAATTTGGTCGCTCCCTCAGCGGGATCCGAAGCCCTTCTCTTCTCTGACATCTATGGCAACACCGCCAGCACTAAGTCCAACGCTCTAGACCACTCGGCCAACTAGGCTATATAAAAAATATAGCTTTCGTTAACCGAGTGATTACTTCCTCGTAAGTAAATCTAGAGCACGAACATTTGCACACGATATAACTTAATAAGACAATATCTGATGTATATATAAGTCTAAAGGATTGTACAACGATACCGATAAAGATGTTAATACACTATAATATAATATATAATGAGTAAAATTTTCGGTCAACCAATGACCTTCTACACACTCAGTTTTAAACGTCTCTGAATGTGACGACTCTATTCGCTACAATGCTCCATCGGATCAAATTGATACAGGAAAGATAACGTAAACTTATAGAAGGGTCTGAAAAATTCCCAACGATGTTAGAACTGTCGAATTTGCGATGCAAATTTTTGGTCGTTCCCTCCGCGGGACTCGGAACTCGTACCGCTATGACATATATGGCAACACCGCCTGCACAAACTCGGGTTTGTTAACTTAGTGTGCATGTCTTGCTAAAATACAGAGATTGATTCAGTAAATTGTTCCATCATATTTACAATAACCAAAAAAAACCAAACAAACAAACAAAAACAAATGGAAGCGTTTTTAATATATATTTACATGCTTTAATGTTAAGTTTTTTAGTACAATAATAACAATAGAAGCTCAACTCGTCTTTGAATTTAGATGAATTAAATGTACCCTTAATGGTTTTCCTTTCCTCGTTTGTCTACCCCGGACTTTTTGTTACTTTGTATGTATGATTTTAGTTACTTCATGTTCTTTGTTGTGTATATCTGTTTTTCATATCTGGTCTTTGTCCCTGGATTACATTATTTTGAATACTGCTATAACCTTAATTGGTTCCCTTGACCATTCTTTCAGAGCCTTGTAATTACAGATTTTGACAGTGTGATAATTAAGTTAGAGATTGCTCTGACGTCCAACGGCTGATTTGCCAGAAAAGTTGGTGCCGTGGGACATCAGAGCTCGTCTTTTATCACTGAATTTAGCGCACAAATTTGGATGTGCACGCAAAGCGCTAAAATTTTTTACTTTTTGGTTCTTGAAAAGTTAGAATTAGGTGTGTAATGTAAGTTTATACTATATATAATATTATGTGTACGCTTTTTTCAGTAATTGTTTTTTTTTAAGATTGGAAATTAAAAAATAGCAAAATATCTTGATCTCAGTTGAGCTTCATGAAGTTTAAAATATAGTGAAATTTTGTATAACCAAGCAGTGTGGAAATTTCATACAGAGTGAAAAACATGGCAGTAGTGTTGTCTGATGTACATTATAGAACAAATTCTTAGAATTAACAGAATTATGACTGTCTAGCAAAATCCAGTGTTATTTGTTTTGTTCTTTTTTTGTGTTGATGTTGATGTTGATGTTATTTTTTGGTTTTTTTTTTTTTGTTTTTTTGGGGGTTTTTTTGTATTTGTTTTGTTTTTGTTTTTGTTTTGTTTGTTTGTTTTTTTATTATTATTATTCGTATTTATTGGACATGCTTTGATATCCCGCCTATTTGTCAGGCAAAACAACCATTGGATGTCATAGCAATCTCGGACAATGTGATTAAAAGTGTGGTTTAAGCAACGGTTTAAGGGCATTTCTGGAACCGCCACTGTTGATTTCATCAATGCTCTCTACGTGCCAACCGAGAGTTTGTCCATTTATCCCCAATAAGTCAATCATATCATTATGCCTGGAGCAATTATAGACAATGTACATTGTCTGGATCAATGGCTTTGTTTTCAACCACTGTTTGATTATCTCCCCTATGCTGTTAAAGATAAAAGTAGTTTCGTGTACGACTAAATTCTTTTTTATTTAATATATGTATGTAATTAGGATTTAAAAAAATATATGCAATAAGTAATTATCTTATACTGAAAATTATAGGCGTTTTTAGATATTATTTTGCAGTTTATATAACTCTTATACACCATTGTTAAATACTGTATCAATTTATATTGGTTCACAACACAACATTGTCGTTTAGCAGAGGACGCTTACCCTACAAACCGGTGCATCTGGTTTTTAGTTTAAATATATTTGTAAATATGCCTTGGATCACAAGGTTACATAAGAAATATTAAATGTGAGAGAACTGAGTAAATACATGTATTTCCGACAAATATAGTTGAAATTTTTGATAAAGGATCTAGGCAGGAGTCAAATGGCAAAATCAAGGTAAAAAACCGGTAAGTTGTAATAACTTTTAATTGTCAGATAAGAGTCTACATTTATACAAGATAATTATACAAACATAGTAACATAACCATCCAGTAACGTTACGTTGCATATAAGGTATAATTTGATTTGTTTTTAGTGCTCAGTATACGCATTATGAATGTATGATTCGCCGGATTGGAATAATAATTCAATGGTTTAACATTAATTCTTACTATTCCCCAATGAGCAGTTTAGTTTATCCCAGCTGAAGGGGAGTTCACATTTCTCGTTTACGCACGTAAATTTTCATCGTACGGTCCGCAGAAAGTACTAGAAGAGTTCTGTATTTATTAAAAGTATATACATTAACTTTCGGGTTTTACAATCGGTCCTTTCTTTTTTTAAGAATACATTTTCTGTATAAAAAAGAACAACTGTAAGATATATGTTCATATAAATGTCTATTTTGTACATGGCTGGGAACGAAAGTGCACAGAAGAATTTTCAGTAGTGTATTGCAACAATCGGTCACTTGTCTGACTGCCTTTTAAAGAGTCTCAAGTATAAAGGGACGGAGCACGCCCTACACATGCAGATTCTCTGAATCAACGATTAACAGGTAACTGGAGTATAGTTCCTGAAAATATAAGTTTTGATATTTCTCTCTCAAGAAATAGGTACATTCTCTTCGTCATTTTTCGTTGTTTATCATACAAGCCATTGCCATTCAGCAGATTTTTCTCTTTCATTTGATATAAATTTTATTTCAATAATTCACAAACACTCAATGACAAATCAACCTTTATAAACCTTTAAAATAGTGAATATTTTGGTCATTTTTCTATAAAGACCTAATTTTGAACTAGAAAATATTTAAAGTCCATCAAAATGTTTACAAACGTTACACTTTTTTCAACATAGAAATTTGAGAAAATTGGCTGATAAACAGTCAATAGCAACGGCAGTATTACAACTGACTTCTCTAATATACACTCCCTGGACAGTATAATAAGTAAGGAGACGCATGTCATTATAACGACATGTTAATTATAACTTAGAAACTAAATGCATTAAATATTGATTTTAGAATTAAGTCCGTGTTTTGTCGAATTGCTTGCATAGAAACATAAGCAAGAAGTCAAATATTTGAACTAAGCAAGTGGTTGTCCTGTCCGCAATATACTGATTGTGTCCGACGAAAATCACACAACGCCAATTACAAAGTGAAAATTACGAGTCCATAGAAATACCCAAGAATACCCCAGAATACCAATGGATACCCAAAAAGCATTATAGAATAAATGTGATAATTATTTAAAAAATGTATTTCCTGTTGAGACGTGATATTTGAATGGAATTTTAAAAAAGATATTAAAAACTGGTGGGTTTAACAGATCCACGGCTGTATTCTAATAATTTTCAAGTTTGTATGGATTTGCATAATGTAAGTTAT
The DNA here is from genome assembly GCA_037379345.1 of Perna viridis. Lineage (NCBI taxonomy): Eukaryota > Metazoa > Mollusca > Bivalvia > Mytilida > Mytilidae > Perna > Perna viridis. The sequence continues at coordinate 18,676,706 of CM074512.1, read as the reverse complement.
TCTAAACCATTGCACTTACAGTATATGTATCTTCTTTAATATGTAAGAACAAGTGTGTTCATCTTTGTGATGACTTATCTCACTTTAGTGTATTCAAATGAGATCTACAAGTGATTATGTCAAAAATTGATATAATGTTTATGCTTATGAAATTAAAATATTAGCTTATTTTTCACTTTTTCTTACATTTGTATTTTACAACACACCATTTAACGGAACAAAATTTTAATCCTAAATTGATGTTTGTGACTTTCATGATAGGTTTATATAGAACAGGGTACCAATAATGACAGACGACGGATACAAAGTGAGTTTATGAATTTCGTGATAGGTACAAATGTGTAATAAAATTAAGTACAGCTTATTTATAGATTTTCTTATTGTTTAAATGTTGAAATAAATGTTGACGAATATTTAATCTGTTTGATATTCGGTATTGCGTTTATTCTACACAGGCTCGAATGGCATTATTCAGTACTTATAAACTTTTCATACCAATTGAATTGCAACTAAAAACTTCTGATGCGATGGTTGAACCAATTTTATTTTGTGGTTCAGAGGTATGGAGATTCAAAAATATGAAGATTATTGAACATGTCTACTTGAAATTCTGCAAACGAATTTTCAGAGTTTAAAACACTACACCTTCATTGATGATGGATACAATATACATCATGAATCACAATCTAAACATGGTGGTGGTATAGCGATATATAATTCAGACTTGAAGATAGAGCTAATTTCAAGCATCATACAAAGTACATTTTTGTACCCATTTTGAAATGCTGGAATGCGTAGTTTCTGCATGGCGAAAACAATAGGTTTCGATCTACCGTCCACCTCCATCTAGGAGGATAAAACTAATCATTATTGAAACTCTGTGTTTTTCATAAATGGTCAGAATTTTTAGATCAAATTTCTGTCGTTCCCGATGAAATTGTCCTAAGTGAAGATTTAAATTTTCATTTCGACAACCTCAATGATAGTAATGCTATGAATTTTTTACAGGTACTGGATGATCATGGACTTAGTCAACATGTTACCGGGCCAACATACCAACGTGGCCATACACTCGATGAAAAAGGAATTTCGACATATGATCACATAGCAAACTCACAAAAACTTCGATTAAAAAAGAATTCGAAAAAGAAAGAAACAATTGAATTTCGTAAATTTAGTGAAATCTCTGGTTTTATCCAGGATGTTAACAATTCTCCCGTGTGTCAAAATACAAATGGTACCGTCGAGGAACTTGTTATTCGATATGTGTCCGATCTATCGAACATTATGGATACTCACCTTCTTTGCAATAAAAAAAAGCAGTAACAATCAAACCAAACACAGAATGGTACCCAGAAGCCCTACGAGTAGCAAAACGAGGACGTCGTAAGGCAGAACGTAGGATGTGTAAAACTCAACTGACGGCTCACAAAGAGATTTATTGGCAAACCAATTACAACATAGTAGAAGTTGGCAGAGATCAGAAACAACTTCATAGATTTACCAACGTTCTAATGGGCAACAAACGTGAAGTGATATTACCATTGCAATTAACAACTAGCTAACACCTTCGGTGAATTTTTCATGGGAAAAATTGAGACCATTCGAAGGAATCTATACGCATCCAGTGACAACGAAAACATCGATGTATTGAGGGCTGAGGGTGCACTATACAGTTACATTAAGGCGCACGGTTTCGCACATCAAGTTACCTCGATCAAATTTTGTAAAACTTAAAATCAAAAGTTGAATGTTGGTGGATACAATGTTCTTTTCGTTTGTCGGTGTTGTCATCGCCGTTGTAAAACATCAGCTCCTCTAGCTCATACCCCTGGGTCAAATTAAACCTGGGACCAATAAAACAGCTTCTTAGTCCCAGATTAAACCATTTTTTTTAGGAAAGTGCATTGGCGTGAGGATATATGACGCTTCGCTTAACTTCCCGGGGGGGGTGCTTTTTTCTTTGGTTGCTAAAATTATTTCGATCCTGACTTTGGAGAAAAGATAATTTGGTAAGGAATAGATAAAATATATAATGTGAATAAAAAAAGAAAAAAAAATTCGCTTTCATGCGTTAGAAAAGTACAGACTTCTGCGCGCGCGCAAAAAAAAAAACCAATTCTGCGTCAAAAGAAAACCAAGTCCCCCTGAAAGGTTAATGGTTAACTCTTCTCAAACCATTTAAGCAATTTGAACAAAACTGTACACCATTGATGTATGGTAGATGATCGTAGATCCTGTACAACGATTACTCATTTTTGTTTGGATTCGTCAAATTAGTACTGGGTCAACACTTTGTTCAATCAACCAAGATTTCGCGGGCATCCTCTAGTAAACATAAAAATTCGAACAATTACTCTTAATAGAAGATAATTGCGAATAACAATAAATTACCGCCGTAGTTATCGCCACACGTCCGGATTGTAGACCTGACCGTGACATCAAATGATAATGTAGAGCGTGGCTTATATCTTGTATATTAACTTGCAAACATTCATCATCTCATGGTGCAGGATTGTGATCTCAGACAATACATATCAAAGAAAACAGAACAGGCATAAATTAATAATGATGATAAGCATTGCGTAAAGTTCTGGTCACATAGACACTAGTAAATTCCAGCTGAAGTATAATTCAGGGAAAAACATTATCTTTCGTCAAATAAAACATAGTTCAATTAATTTGAACGTTTAAACGTGTACTTTTGGGCATTCTTGGGTATTTTTTATGGTCCAAAAATTATTAGTGCAAAGTCACACATCAGCTAGCGGGGAGTGTTGCCGTGTCGTTTAACGAAACAAGTAACATCTTTAAAAAGAAGATAGCCGACGCAGCAAAATTTGTTCTTTCTACTTATAATTTTCATCAGGAAATAACACAATTTCAATTTCCGATAGAGTTTTTTTTCCGAACGCCATTAATATCTAACTCGGTAAAGTTGGGTGTAATTCAAATCATTCATCCCCATGATTTGATATCTCCCTTTAAGAGTGTAAGTTTCAATGACTAAGAAACGAAAACTCGAAAAAGAAACAGACCTGGTGGTCATTAAAATTTACTGCTATTTAAAGTTCTAAGCAATTCAGATAAGGCATGTTTAAGATACAACACTACTTTAAAAAAAATTGTTTTTTTAAACAAAATATTCACTTTAAAATTTGAAATTTTGCCAAAATTTTACAGACCTTCAAACATTATTAAAAAATGAATATTTATTGTTTGAAGTATAGCCAACGTCTGTTTTCAAGATATGATGCAATATTTAAAAACTTAACCTTCCCCTTTTTTTAAATGAAGTCCAATAACTCTGAAAGTAAAAATCGAATTTTCCATTTAAAGTATACAAAGCACAATACCATCATAACAACTGTGTATAAAGTGTGATGCATACTGAACAAGTGTATGTGCGAAATAGGACAGCCTTATTAAAAAATTATCACTATCTATATAACAATGTCTGTTTTCTTGGCATTAGAATTACATGTATCGGTCTGTTCATTACAGTAGGTATATACATACACAAAGATAGGTGGACAATTATATTTATTGTTGTTTTTTTTTTAATAATGAGGAAATGAAGTAATACATAACAGAAGTAACATCATAAATACATATATGTACATCATTCTGAAGTTTTCTGAATCAATATAGACACATTTTTTTAATTAAAGCATGAATGGCAGATCCAAGTTCTTTTCTCCAATGCCTACATAGATATGTCCAAATCTCCTTGATCCTGGAACATGGAAGAAAACAAATCCATTCCACCACAAACTACGGAGAGTAACTAGACCACTTCCACGTTCAAACTGTAGACTCCAACAACCTGAAACATTACAAAGAAAATTTACAGTTTGCAAATATTTCTTTGTACTTCCCTGAAATATGCTGCAATTCATTCACCCTTACAAGCAAAAAGAAGAGAACATTGGTTTGGTGATAACAAATACCCATACATTCCTATTTTCAAAGTGAAAAAGGACCATAACTCTTGAGCAATATACGCCATGTTCTTTAATATCATAATCTATATCATATTGTGTATTAGATAGAATGAAAAATGGTAAAATGATACTTTAATTATTATCTGAAACAAAAGTAAAGATGAATGAATGGACATATGGATCTTTGGGTTGGAGTAAACAAAAATATAGTACTGTATTTGGTGACCATTAATGCAAAAACAAAAAATCTGTGAGTGATGGCTCACTAGTGATATCCCCACTTTCAATCATGATATTAGGAAAATTAACAAAGTCATTGATAAACAGAAAGTTGCTGGAGAATTTTTCTGAAAATGGACCCCACCATATGGCAAACCTACAGGAAGAATGTGTTAAAATTTCAAGCTGCTGTGATGAGTTATTGCTAAGAAAACTTGCTATGGATGGACACACAGACATGGGTAAAACAGTATACCCCTCCCATTTGGAATTGACGTATAACAAGATTAAAATCTATCCTCAAATAAAAACAAGACTTTGCTACATTTCAAACAAAACTGTTAGCATGATGACTGTTATTATTATTTACATTTTATCAATCATGTTAATACAAAATTTAGATGTAACAAAAGTTAATGTTACCTTTTGGAATATCTTCCTCCACTGTGTCAAGAAAATCTATTGATTTGTCCAAATTAGCTTTTTGTAAAAGTGATTTCTCATTTAAGGCAATTGGTTCTCGGAAATGCATGTATGAACATAGTTTGGCAGCTTCTGACACTGTGAGTCCTGTAAGGCAAGATTATATTAAATTGTTATACACGTATTTCATGAACTAAATTAATTGGAAACAACATTTTAAATACATACTATATGTGAAACATGTGGCTACTGCTTAAAAAGACTTCAAGTTATTGACATTCAATAAAAAAAAATTGAATATATTCAAATATATACATGGAAAAATGTACATTTTCTCTTTTATTTAAAAATTGCAGCAAAGTTGAAATGGGTACAGCTGTTTCGCTTTGTTTTTTTTACAGTAATTCATGAAAGTACAACACAGGTTTTAATTTAAACATATTTTCATTGAAACAAACATGCAGTTACATATGTGTACATACCCTCAAAACATCTATTTGCATTAACTTCTCCAGTTGGGGTCTTGATAAAAGCTCCTCTAGGTACTATTTTCACATCTTCATCAATTTCAGCTATAACTGATGCCAATCTATCTTCTTCTTTAATTAGAATCTAGGTATAAAATTTGAAATTAGTTTTTCATTTCACATTTTGTTTAAGAATGAGTATAGTATGTAAAATAAAAAGTATAAATATATTACCATTAAATAAAATTAATAGTAAATTAATTTATAATAACATGTAAATAATTTTTTTCTTCAATCCTTACAATAAAATGCTAATTCCCTACCGTTTCTTCCTCTTCATGGGCATCATCACCATCTCCGGATTTCTTCGTCTGCACATGCTCAAATTCATGGGATGCATCACCAGTGAAACGGCCTTTAGCAAGTTTACTTTTCTCTCTCATTGCTTTTGTTGCTGGTGGCAACAGTCCCCAGTTAACACAATCTTTACTATAATAAAAATTCAAAACAATATAAATATACTTTGTGGAGTGAGAAATCAAAATTAGAGAAAAAATGAAATCACTGTTAATGTGAAATACACATTGAGCCACTTGTGTGATATTTTATTGGTCAAATCATATATTTATGACATAACAATCGGTATAGTCACTAACTGTATCCACTGCTATATAATATTATGTTCCACTTGCAAGTGAATAATTCTTTACAAAGAAGAAATGTTTTTTGACCAATTAGCAGGTACTGTAGTTGTTTTTTCCCCACTCAATTAAATGGACAAGGAGATTTTTATATCAATTTTTATTTGACAAGAATTTAGTCTAAAAATAAGAATGCATTCTAGTATTTTGTCTGTACTGTTTAAAAAGACTAATTTATTATACGTTAAATGCCGTCTCACATTAAAAAAAAATCGAAAATAGAATACCTGTACAGAGTTTTAGTCTCAGCAAGTTCATCTCTTTGCGATCCTTGTGCAATGTAGTAATCGTCTTTCACTCCCAGTATCTTTCCCCAGAAATAAATTTTATGGAACTTGTAATGGTTTTGTTGAATAACTAACGATGTCTGCAGTGCGGCTTTTTGTTCTGGACTTAAAACGATGCCACTTGTTCCAACATAATCAATGTTTAAATGAAGATCACATGCATCCATAGCTGTGTTCAGATTTTAAAATTTTGATAGGTAGGAGAGCGTAGTAAAAATGACGAACACTGCACTGTTGACTGTTTGGAGTTTACGAGGACGTTGCTATGGGATGCATCAGCCACTTCCGCTTCCGCTCGACAACATATCATGGTCAATTAAGCGGTTTAAAGATTGTAGATCTTGATTGATGTTAGAAGAAATGTTCATACAACGAAAAAGTAAACGTGAACATGGATTCAGATGTTACATTTATGCTTCAGGTGCCCTCTAAATGGAAAGTTTCGAGAAATTTAATAGATGTACGGAACTCATCAAAACACAATCAAAATTTTTTTCCAACATTGTATACAGAAATCAATCAGATTTGGGAGAGTAGACGAAAAGAAAATTCAAGACTGTATAATGGTACTAAGTTTAGACTCGACTCTGTAGAAGTTGAAGTCGACAAAGTTATTCTTAACATTGGTATAACTTGTTACAAAGATTTTATTGGAACAAACTGGTCACCAAATGCTGCCATGTTAATAAATAAAGGGACAGAAGACTACCATAACCCACAGGCATACATGTCAGATGCACTGGGAGTAGGTGCAATGTTATTATCTTCTGATAAGCATGTTGCCTTCCAGATGAGAAGTTTACACTGTGGAGAGGCATGTGGTCAGTGGGACATACCAGGTGGTCATGCAGAGCCAATGGTACTGTTAAAGGGCACTAATAGAGTGTAACATTTAAATCTTCAATCTCAAAGTTGTCTGAGTTTCCTCAGAGCCTGCAACCCTTCTCCTTTTCAGCTCATCTGGGCCAAAGGGCCATATGAGCAATTGCCAACACCTGGTGTCTGTCGTCTTCAACATTTTTTTCAAAACTTCTCTCCTCTGAAACTACAGAACTTTACCAATTAGAACCAAACATGGTACAATACTTCCTTAGGGTATTCTGCCTAGAACTGATGTGGGGATTTTTAATCAGTCAAAAAACACGGCCACCATTACTAAAAGTATAGCACAGGGGTCAGACTGCAGTTATTTGCACATATCTCCGAAACTGTTGGGTTTAGCCAAATTCTTATTGGGTAAAAATGTTCAACTTCATAAGGTCGACATGTGTTTGTGGTAAAAATTTTCATGAACGATGTACATTTGTTGAGCCATTTTGGAGTTATTGCCTTTCTTGGATGTTTTTTGCTATTTTCTTATTATTTAAAAAAAAATTCTCAAATAAAGTAAATGAACCAAATAGAACCAAACTTGCTTTGAATGTTCCTTAAGTGAAAGCATTTTGCCTAGAGCTGTGAGGAAGTTTGATCAGTCAAAAAACATGGCCACTGTTACTAAATTAGAACATAAGGTCAGACTCAATTTTTTGCATACATCTCAATCCAAAACCTTTGAGTGAGCCGAAGTCTGACAAGGTTAAAGTGTTAAGCATGATGAGATCTATTTGTGGTCAAATTTTCTTGAAAATCTGTTTAGCCATTTTGGAATTATTGTCCTTTTTGGTCTTTTTCTTTTTGCCTTTATTATGTTATTACTTCTTCTAAAAAAAAATCTTCTACTGTGAAACTACTGGAAATGAAAGTGAGTATTAGGAATTTTTATTTCAATACATTTCTAACTGACCCCAACTCCACATAATATAAGACAGTTGAAAACTGAAACTTGCCCAAAGATATATAATTTCTTACTGTGATTATGCTTGCAGTTGCTTGGTCTGACTTTTTGGATTTTTGATCCTTTAGGATCAAAATACCTTATGTCACTGGTTCATCACTGGAACTTTCTTACTATTTCTAAACATTACACAAAAATATAGCCAAAAGGTGATTCCTGTAATATCATTCAATACCTCTTTTATATCCAGTAAATATGTTTCTGGCAATTATTCAGCACAATAATGTTCTGTTGTTTCTGCAAATAAAATTAAGATTTAGTCTTTAAATGAAGGATTTTTATATACTATATTCTATATTTAACTCCTTCTTTAAATCAACTGAAGATTGGGTAGACTCCTGTTTAACCATGAAAGACATTTAGTAATAAATTTGCATTTAGGAAATTTAGTTGTTGCAGTAATGTGTCAAGAAGTATTAAATGTTATTGAGCATGTCCCATTTAACACATTCATCAGTAAAAATCTGCATTCTATCATTAATATTTTGCCAATTAATAAACAGGAAATGAATAGCAGTGATTTTAACCTAGTAAAATTGGTGGAAAAATTCAAATTAATAAAAAAATGTCTAATTTTTTTAAAATCTTATATTCATCAAGGAAATTATTTTCTTAAGCTGAAGTTAGTTTTATTTAATTTCAATTTCACTGAAGGATAAATACACTGTTAATATAGTTATTGAATGTAAATGCAAACTAACTTTTGGACAGGTTTAAAAATTTGGGGAAAAGATAAAATTGAACAAAATTTGTAAATGTGTGTGACGTTAGATTCTGGTTAACAATTGATTACAGTTAATACTTTAGAAATCTGTTGTACCGGTATTGATTGACATTCTGTTTATATGTATTAGAAAAACTGTTCTAAATAATATGAAAAATGCAATGTATGATCAGTTTTAATTTACATCATGTATTCTTTGAAATTTTATTAATGCTACAATTTTCACAAGAATCATAAACCTCCAGTGCCAGCAGCACTTTGATTCCCTGTTCTGTTGTTACATCATGGTATGGGACTTTAAGATAATTTACGCACTAGGAAACATATTTTTACTATCTTGCAGAAATATTTTTTTGTTGAGACCTAAACAAAATTACCTGTGTTTCCACTGACCCTACTGACCTTAATTTTTGTGCATACCTTGATGTTTTTTCACCATTTTTTGCACTATTCAAGTCTGAATGTTTCTCCAAAACAAACCAGTCAAAAACCTCTTGAAAAATAAAAAGAATTTTTCTTCCTACTGACCCTAGTTTTTTAGAGCATATTAGTTGAAAAAGAGTCAGATCCATTATTTTTATTTTACCATAGTTTACCATATTTGGACTTCTCGGCCATTTAGCTCTCTTTGGAAGCATATCCGTAACCAGTTGAAATTAAATAACCTTAGTGAGCATGCTCACATACCCCACATGTGCACATAATGGAAACTCAAGTAGAAGGACCCCAATAAAAAAGGAATTAAAGTGTTTTTTTCAGGTTTTAGACCCTTATCTATAACTAAATTCTGTTACTCAGAATGGTAGTTTCAAACTCCTGACAGTGATTTCTTTGAGTTTTAATAAATCCAAAGTAAACATTATCGTAGACTACACTTGACCTGTAACTTATCATGGTGAACTTATATACCAACTAGAGGCTCAAGAGAGCCTGAATCGCTCACCTGGTTAACCATTTGCTTATTTGAAAAACTTGAGGAATAAGTTAATATCAACTAAATTGTCAAATGCAGAAAATGCCTGTAATGGCATTTTCATGACCTGAACCAGAATTTTGCTAAAGGCAATAATTTTTGAATTATATTCAAAAACCTGTCTTCCAACCACTAAGTTCCATTTATAGTATAGGCAGCCATATCTATTCACGGATTAAAAATCACAACAGTCATTTTGAGCATAATACACTAAAGAACTATTATGCCTATTTTCATTCAATGATCTTAAATGGTTTTAGAGGAGACTTTCAAAGTTGTACATGTGAAAAAAAAAACAACAAAAAAAACTGTTTCAGGGGCTGTAACTCCCACATCAGTCATTGAATGGTTTTGAAAATATCGGGATAGGTCCTTCTCTTGATGCTTAACAATTTTACCTTGTGCCAGAAATTTGCTAAAGGCAACGGTTTTTGAGTTTTTTGCAATAAACTACCTTCTAAACTCTATGTTTGATTTTAAAGAACAGCAGCCATGTTTTTTCATGAATCAACAATTCCAATATTAATTTTGTGTGGGATACCCTAAAGAATATATATGTCAACTTTCATTGAATTCTGTGCAATGGATTTTGAGAAGAAGATTTTAAAGTTGCAATGCAAACAATGCAAAAAAAACTGTTTCAGGGGTCCTAAGTGCTACATTAGTCGACAAATCGTTTTGAAAAGTCCATCTCATGATGCTGAACAATTTTACCTTTTTGCCAGGAATTTGCTAAAGGCAATGGTTTTTGAGTTATTTGCAAAAAAACTGCCTTCTGACCCCCTTTGTTCTATTTTTAGTATGGCAGCCATGTTTTTTTCATGAATCAAAAATTCCACGGTGATTTTGTGTGAAATATCCTAAGGAACATATATGGCAAATTTCACTGAATTCAGTGCAATGGATTTTGAGAAGATTTCCAAAGTTGCACATGTGAAAAATGCAAAAAAAACTGTTTCAGGGGCCGTAACTCCTACATCAGTTGACGAATTGTTTAGACAATTTCAGTATAGGTCTGTCTCATGATGCTGATAAATATTTTCCTATGCCAGAAATTTGCTGAATGCAACGGTTTTTGAGTTATTTGCAAAAAAAACTGCCTTCTGACCCCTTTGTTCTATTTTTAGTAATTGGGGCCATGTCTTTTTTTTCATGAATCAACAATCCCAATGGTCATTTTATATGGGATACCCTAAGGTACATATATGCCAACTTTCATTGAATTCTGTGCAATGGATTTCGAGAAGATTTTCCAAGTTGCACATGCGAAAAATGCCAAAAAAAAAAACTGTCTCAGGGGCCATAACTCCTACATCAGTTAACAAAGCATTTTGTAAATATTGGCATAGGTCCATCTCATGATGCTGAACAATTTTACCTTTGCCAGAAATTTGCTAAAGGCAAAAAAAGTTTTTGAGTTACTTGCAAAAAAACTGTCTTCTGACCCCTATGTTCCATTTTTAGTAACGATGGCCATGTTTTTTCATGGATCAAAAATCCCAATGGTCATTTTGTGCAGAACACCATAAGGAACAATCATGCCAAGTTTAAAACCTGTCAGTCTAGTAGTTTCAGAGAAGATTTTTGAAAATTTGTCCATGACGACAATGATGACGTACACCAAGTAATGGCATCAGCTCACTTGGCCTTTAGCCAGGTGAGCTAAAAATCATGTCATAATCTATAAGCGTTTAGAAAAAGAAAAACAGTTATTTCTGTGAATTGAGCAAAGTTCAAGGCCCATAATTTCAGTAAAAATCATTAGAGTGGAACCAAACACAAACTTGTCCTGTTACTTATCATGGTGAAATTATATACTAAAAATCATGTCAAAATCTGCAAGCATTTAGATAAAGTCAGGAAAACGGTTATTTCTTTGAATTTTGTTAAGTTCTAGGCCTGTAATTTCGGTAAAAATCATCGGAGCAGAACGAAACATAAAGTTGACCTGTAACTTATCATGGTGAACTTGTATACCAAAAATCATGTCAATATCTGCTAGCATTTAAAATAAAAGGAAATTTTATATGAAGATGGACTGACTGACTGAAGGATGGACGGTTAAAAAAATTATACCCACCACAGCTTTGTTGCATGGGGTATAATCAAGGAGTCTACTTGAGGACATTTTATTAAATCCCTAGAAATTTCTGTGATATGAGGTTATAAGCTACTTGTAAAATATAGCGAGGGTAACGGCCAAGTATTATCAAATAGTGGTCATTTTAAAAAAAAAAAAGGATGATTTCTTGGCATTCCACTTGCATTTGAAGTCTACATTTGTGATGATATTGTAATAACTTGTAGATATGAATTATCAAATTGTTTGATAATGTTCATTGATTTAGGCTTCATTTCCTTCTTTGTTGAAATATATCATGATTACTACATCATTATACCATGTCAAGGCAGCCAAACAAGTCATATGGATTCCAATTATCTTTCTATTCACAATTCGTCCATCCTGCTTTATGGCCGGTCATAGATTTTTGGTTTCAGTAAACACTAATAAAGTCCAGCACACACTTTTACATGTTGTTCATAAATTGAATAATTTCAGGAAATTGTAGGCAAGAAAGCTGTAGAAGATATATTAATTGACAGTCTAGACCCAATAATGATCAATAATGAAATATTTGACTCTGTCTTGAGAGAAGTTGTTGATGAAGTTAATGTGCCATTGAAATATCTCTCAGATCCAATTTTGATGGGCATCTGTAGAAATACAACATCTTCTGGTAGACCAAGTGCAGAATTTCTTGTAAGGTAAATAATGGTGGACTGGTGCATTACAATGTTATAATGCATTTTTTCATAGTTACTTTGGCCAAGTCCATGCATTAAGATTTATGCATCAGTTGCATGATAAAATTTACAGTAATTTCCATTTTGAAAAAAAAACTTCTTTACTAATAATAGGACTGTAATTAGACTCTAATTAAATACTAAACATTTAAGCTTTTCTTCTGTGTTTAACAACCTTTAAAGTTTCGACCATTCAGATTGCTTTGCAACATGGATGTTATTTAAAAAAATGACGATTAATTTGACCTGTGCCTGACTTATTTACAGATTAACTATGGGGTATAACTACCAATACTGAGATGACTAATGATTATAAAAGACATGTTATATTTCATTTAAGATGCAGTCTTTCATCTTTTGAGATAAAAGATTTATATCAACAAGGAAACCAAGCTGAAGCTGATGAGTCAACATGTATCAGGTTACTACCCTTGGAAGATGTCATAGCTATGACTACGGATCATGAAATGTGGAAAAATATGGCACCTTCTTGTAAAGGATGTATAAGTCTAGCAAAAATATTTAACTTCAATAATTAATAATTCAAAGTCAAAGGGTTACGTGAAGCAAAGACAAAATTAACTTGTAAATTACTGTTAAAACAATCTGCATTTGTTTTCTGTTCTCACATGGGATTCTTAGTGTTAGCATGTGCAGATCCAGAAAGGGGGGTAAAGATGGTTCATCCCCTCATGATTTTTTTTAATTTGATATTTTTTATGTTTAAACATTAAAATATCCTCAAAAAGCAATATTGTCCAGTTAATTAACTAGCAAATTTGTATTTTAAGCACACTATCATAAACACAAAAGAATATGATATCTATTTTTTCACATATTTTAGAGAAAAAAACTGGGGTTGTGGCTTTGGTTAGAATCATTAAAAAGGGTTTTAAGTATAGGGCCCCACTTCGTCACATATCTCAAGTTGTATTATTGGTCATAGCTAGTAGACTTGCAACCACTTGTCTGCAGGCCAGTTTGTCTCATATTTTAAGCAGTCAGATCAGGCTGAAATCAGACCCTCAGTGATTCTAAGGTTATAGGTTAAATTCATATAGCAGTGTTATAGCTAGGATTTGAAAACTGGGGGTACAGGAGGAAGGCACTATAGCACATAATGTGACATATCTCAGTATGGCACTTGATGACCAAAGGAAGTTATTTGCAATATATTTAAATAGAGTTGCCTTGGATGGTTGGGAGCAGTGCCTCTACATGTCTATGCATAGATTATAATGATGAAAATTTAATCATCTATCATAATTGTTATACACTTTATATTAAATAACTTTTAATTCTGATGCAATTGTATTTATTTATCGTTACATATAAAGTGACTAGATGTATATTTTTTAAGTTTATATCACAATAGCATTATTAGGTTCTGTTCACATGTTTTAATTTTATACCATATTACAGGCACTCATAACAAGTTCTGTACCTTATAATGAGGTTTACTGGTTAAAAAGAATGAGAATTTAATAATAGTAGAAAATAAAATCATTTTATGTGTTTCAGCTCCCCAATTTGAAGAGGTCACATCTTTTTTGTGATTTTTTTACTAGTATTCCAGCATTTATTGGCATCTATTATACTAATTTTTCATGTGTGCCAGAATAGCAATTATAAAATGGTTTACTGTATAGAAGAGCTTTATCACGTAAAACAAGACCAATATAATGTCTGAACCTACTCACAAGCAGAAGGGACAGGGAGTGTACATCTTCTATAGTCTATGTTATAGCTGTGCAAAGGTTTAGATATACCATGTCAAAGTCATTCATATTTTGGACTCAAGTTATTAGGTACCCAAGAATTTTACCATTAAGCATATGGCAAACTTGCTTTTGCCTTTGGAGATAACACTGATTAATGATAAAAGCTAACATTTTTCATAAAAATTAACTTCTTCATGTTTCTTGCAGTAGGTTTTTTAATTATACACATTTTGTTTCACTTGTAATTCAGAACATTTTTTTTATCTGTTAAATGCATCCTATTTCACATGCTGCCAAGATAATTTCCTATTTGTTTACCAAAAGCTGAAAATATTTGATAGTACAAAATAACCTTGTATAAATTCCAGTATTTATTGAGATTTTATGATACATTGTACAAGGACGGCTAAATAATCAAAACAAATCATTCAAGAATAGCTATGTGCTAAGATACATGTATATTATAGAGCCATCAACTGCCAATCCACCAAAAAACCCCAATCAACATCAAACTGTTATACAATGAGTTTATATAAGAGTTGTCATATAAGAGCAGGCTGAATATGTTCTACACATTCTACAGGATAAAGCAAAAAAAAAAACCTAATAAATGTCTCACCTTTTAACAGCAAGGATAGGCTCATGATTATGTGCAAATATGTCTTTCTACAATTAATTTATTCCAAAAATATACTGTATGGAATTCTTACTCACATTAAGAAAAACCTCAAATGAAATACCCATTACAACAAATTACATTTCAACAAAGAATTACTAAAACAAAGGGAGACTTTACAGTTTAGAAGCTGGTCAAGAATCACAAGCACTGACAGCCATATCTCTCTCCTCTTTTAGTTCCTTCATTGTCAGTTCCATCTTTTCTCTAGAGAAGTCATCAACAGACAATCCTTGGACAATTTCATAAGAATGATTTGGTTTGGTACGGACTGGGAAGCTATAAATCAGACCTTCCTCTATTCCATAGGACCCATCTGAAGGCACTGCCATGGAAACAATTGAACCCTGAAATACATCATTAAAATGTGTTCAGTTGTCCAAGCAAAAACATTTAAACAAAATTGACAACAAACACACACACATATATGTGTTGATTTAAAAATAAAAAAATAAACCACTTTAAAGTAATAATTTTACATAGGTGCATGAAAACCTTAAACTGAACATATTCTCATATACATAACTCAGACATAAATTTATATGCCCTTGTAACTAAAAGTTGAGGTGTATTAATTTATAACAGTCATTTCATCTGGACAATGTCTACTATAACCATTGAGGTTTTTTTTTAAATGTAAAACAAGGTGTAAAGTGTAATACATGCACCACAAAAAGAACACTGGGACTAATTATGTTGTTTTGACTTGAACCATTGGCCAGAAACAAGCATTATTTTGATGTCTGGATAATAACTTTAAAAAAAACAGTGAATGCATCTCTTTAAAATTGTACAAGATGCCATACCTCTGAATGGAAGGCTTGGCTTGATTTTAGGGGTTGTGACTGGAACAATGCAAGAATAAGGGGCCTAAAAGGGTTTACTTCAATTCTGGTCAAATTCTTATCCTTTCCCAAATATTTAATTGCAACCCAAATTGGGAGCTGTCTCAAGCTAAAATGGTGTGTCCATGCTTGCCCCAACTGTTCAGGGTTTAAGTTCTGTGGACATATCCAGCTACATCCTGCAATGCATTTTCTTGAGCTACAGCTTTGAAATTTTGCTGGATATTTATACACATAGTAAAGATGTGGGAGCCCAAAGATTTTCTATTTATGTAAAATTTGCTGTATGCATACTTTAAAGATGGTTGCCATCAGACTTAAACATTACAATATTTGATAAGGTGATGACATGTTTTTCCATATCATTAAATTCCTTAATAAGCTTCTGTTCACAAAGGATATTGTTTTATACATGTATGAGCAGTAGCATCATTCATGTCTCTCTGACACAAACAAGTTTATGATACAGTCTTAATAATAGTTTACATCAATTGCATGCTTGTATGCAGAGTGCAGGGACATCTCATAAGCTTTTTTTTAACACAGAAAAATTCCACTTTTTCATTCAGGATTGTACCATTAGGACTTTTGTTTTTATAGTGTATTCCACAATTCTAATTGCAAATTTTTTGTGTATTTTTCAGCTAAGTAAAATCATGTCTGATAGCTTTAAGATCCTAACTTCTAAGATTAAGAATTATAATCACAAATTAGAAGTAGTAGAAGCAATATATCTAATAATAACAAGTAACTAAATACCCCTGCATTTCATATTCTGAAGGTGGAAGAGGTTCATAACTTTTAAAAGTTAAGGCAACATAAATGCTGACCATTTTCATCCTCGTGGGGATGTTGTCTCTTGGACATATGCACTATACTTATTCTCATTAAACAGTAATTAATCTTTACCTGTATATTGTGTCTACAGCAATGTATTAAAAGTTATAAAAGATTTAGTTAAGTGGTTTTGTAATTGCCATTGGAACAAGATGTGGTGAAAGACAGCAATAATTTATTGTTGGTAGTGAATAACCAAAATTTGATTACAATAACTGAAGAATGTCAGGATTTAACCAGTGAACGGAACTTGTTCAATGCACTAATTAAATCCCCAAGTGTCCTTGACATGAGTAATTATATTTTTTGTTATTCATTATCTCATTTATTATATAGCTTTTCTCAATATTTATTATTTTATAAATACATTTTTAATTTAGTGATTAACTATCAATGATGTCTATAAAGTTAACATTACAAGAGAAAAATAATGTGATAATACAGAATTTATTTTGAAATGTGAATTATCCCAATTTATTACACACAGAACATACTGAGTTCGGGGGACAATGTTTAAAAAAACGTCAATAAAGGGGAGATAACTTCTTGAATGGATGATGAAATTCCTCACAGGGTGATCATGTGAAAGTCCTAAATGACATCTATCGATGGTCTAAATTTAGTAATGATATCTTGAAAGACGAATAGGGAGGACCATGTCGAAGTAAATTTTGGAAATAAGAAAGGAAAAAAAAACATTAGAAAAACAACAAGGTCTTTCCCATATAGGGAAAGACCTTAAAAAAACTAGTATGTCAATTGTTTGTTAAATAATTGAAAGATGTTTCCCTTGAAAACTATCTCTTTGTAATATACACATAAAGACATTTGGTTTGATACATAACATGCTACCTTCTTCAAAAGTTTGTTGTTTTTTGCAGTTGGTAACCTAGTCAAATGCAACTGTCAATGTTTCCATCATGATTTTTGTTATGTAAACTTGACAACCTTTCATTAGATATACAACAACTCTACTTTCTGTGAACTTTTCACTCATTAACCCCAAATGGGTTCTTTTTCTGTACAACAAAATTGATATTTGTGATTTGTGAAACGTCACATAACATAAACATAACAATACATGTTAATAACATCAATGTCCTGGCATTGTGTAGTCCTATATATTCTCAACACATTTTTTGAATTGTCTTTTTTATGTTATTTCTAAAACAGTTTATGATAAAACAAATTACCTCTGGTACACCATTCCACCAGTCTCTTACATGATCAACAATAGCCTTGGCTGCTGACATAGCACTAGACAGTTTTCTTGCTTTAATTACAGCAGCACCTCTCTGTTGGACTGTCTATTGGAAGAAAAAAAAGCAAATTAGGTTAGATTATGGTTAGATTGACTTTGGACACAATGAATTACTTTTCAAAGTATGCTTACATTTGAATATGTTAACTCACATATAGTTGAATATTCATTGGTAGGAATTCAATGGAATTCTGATAATGAATATTGCTATTTAAATTAATCAAGCAGATGCTTAAATGCCATAGAATACACTAACTAAATGAATGTTTAAACAGGAAAGCTAACAGTTGTAATAGCCAACAGAAAGGTATGTCATCTTACTCTGACTATATTATCATTTTTTTGCCACAGTGAACATCTGTGACTGAACATTTCTTCTAGAACTTTGTCTAATACAAGTAACATGAGGATCAAACCCACACCAAAGATAAAATTTAAGATTGAAGAAAATAATAGTCTAAGAAGAGATTATCCTCAAATGGACATCATAAACTGTTTATTTACAGGTTATTTATGGAAATGCTATACTTCTTAAAATAACCTCCTGTTTATTTTTAGGTAAAAAAATCAAAATATTGTTAGACTAATTATATTATTCTAGCTTAAAAAACGTATTTTGAACAGTCAACCAACGCAAGCTTCAAGAGGCTCTCCATGTGAATACCAGACAGAAACAGTAATCAAGGGAACCAAAATTCTGGTGGAAACCAAAAGAATGTAATCCAGGGACAAAGACCAGACATGGAAAATAGCCAATCACAACAAAGAACATTAAGTTTCCAAAATAATACATAGAAAGTAACAAAAGTAAATGAGCAACTCAACCTCCACTAAAAACTGGAAAATGGACCAGGTGCACAGGTAGGTTAAGCGTCCTCTGTTTTTCTAGAAACACCAGCCGAGTTGCCCATAAAAAGTCAAGTCCAGGAAAGATGAAAAAGGAAAGAAAAACTATGACCCATTGAACAAATCAGTTTTCATGGTGCAGCTGGATACCTCCCAGATCCTATGATATGGATGGGGCAGGGTAAATTTTATTCAACTGAATTTCTTGTTCCAATGTAATGTATATATCCTATTTATGTTTAATAGTATAAGGTTTGTTTTAAATTGACAAAGCATGGCACAGAAAATTATTAAATTTCTAACAATGCAACCAAATTTTGCTAAAATTAAAGACTAATTGATTGTTGGTGTTTACCGCCCAAGGAGCAATGTCTCAGCTATATCCTGGCAATGAACATGAAATGATGATGAAATGGAAACTGGGATGGGACACACAGATAATAGGGTCAACAAATTTCGATTGCCACATGAAATAGGGAGAAGGGGGTGGGGTCAGGCAATATAGCCTTCTGAGGTTCCACCTCCAATCAAATACCACAGCAGGGTTCTTTAACGTGCAAGGAACCTGGCATCTTTCCAAACACGCAACACCACTATGGTTTGCAGTCAGGTTTGCCGTATAATGGCCTGATGACCCCAGCATGTAGCATGCCAGGGGTACCCCACTCCACCACCTGGGGCACACAACCCAGTTCCTCTGTGGGCAGAGTGCCCTATTCCCCGGCCAGGGTTCTGTGCACTATTGAGTCACCTTTTACGACAAGCTTAACGCTGCTGCAGGCCTATTCTTTTGACACCGCACTGGGCCTCAAATTAAAGAATTATCTCCCTTTCTTCAATGAATTTCAATGCTTTATATGTCATTTATTTCTCTCAAATCATTGAAATTAATAAAAAAAACAACTTCAACTTTGAGATATGCATGAAATGAGTAAAATTTTTTGCAAAACAAAATTTGTCATTTGCACCCACTGCCTGGCTTTTGCATGGACACCCCCTTAATAGTAGACAGATAATCTAGGTGCAAAACAAACAGCAATGGCTATATGCATATCCATATTTGACTACAAGAAAATATTTTTGTCGAATTGCTTTGATTACAAACTATATGAGAAGATAAAACTTGTTATTATCACAAATTTGTTAAACAAGCCTACAATAAACCCAATAAACACACCTTAATGAATTCATTGTTCAGCCAGTCATCATTCTGTACAGCTGCTCTTACTGCTTGTGTATTGCCATCTTTGGTAACAACAGCATGGTTTACATCAGGATACTGAGTAGAAGAATGGTTGCCCCATATAATACAATTCTTAACGGAATTGTTTGCTACACCAAGTCTAGCTGCAATCTGAAATTTACATCAAAACTGAATTAGTTAAAGTAAACAAGACTTCAAGGAGCCTGGATTGCTTAAGTGGGGTCCCATATGGTTACACAGACAAAACTAAAACTAAAACTCAAAATGGTTTGATATTGATCAAAATGAGACATAGTGTGACTTCAAACAAATTACCTGCTTACTATTTCGCTATTAATTTGAAAAAAACTAGCAGGTATTTAATTTGATAACATAAATTGCAATAACCCATACAATGAGCCCTTGCAGGAATTTTGCACTGATGAATCTGACCAATTTACCTGTCAGCAGTCCCCACCCCCCGAACACAGCAAAACCCAATATAAGAAATACAAAATGTATATCAATGAAATTGCTACATATATGGAAGTTTTAAAACATATACAGAGCTCTAAACCTGTCTTAGCAAAACCATTTTGTACTTTAAAATTGCTTCAGTTTAAACAGATGTTCAATTTACAAAGGTTCAGGTTTACAAATAATTCAGAGTTTGGTTTAGACAGGTTTCACTGTATATTTACAACAAAACCATATAAACAGTAAACATTGTCAACATGAGGTTGCATGCATTGTCACGCTAGGCATACCATAACACATACTGGAAGAAAACATCTGAGAGAAATCAAAATCGTTTCCAATGTATGCCCTATCTAAATAATGCCAAATTTAAAATAAATCTGTCCTGTGAGATCCAAGATTTTTGTGACAAAATTTATTAGGAATGGACAGACAAGATAATTCCAAAAACAGTCCTTCTTGTACACCATTTTTGCCTCTTTCATGTTGCTTTTCCTAACCAGAGAGTGAGGTACCTAGTCCATGTTGCTTGAACTTGAACTACCTTCTACATATTGTCAGTCTTTACCTGAGCTTGGGCTCTGTTTTGATCAAGTCTTGTTAATGCTGTAAAGTTCTCAGCAGGAATGGATGGTGCATACTTCCTACAGATTAATGCATTGGTATTAGCTGGGTTTCCAACAACCACCACCTGCAATATAGAGGTTAGATTCACTCGTAAGAAAACTATACATGAAATGGCAAAAGCAAAATGATTAACAAAATATGTCTAACTTCACTAGCTCAGACACCTGGGATTTCTCAATCAGTTAGCACAATTCAAAGTACTTAATTTTCTCCTACATAATCAATGTAAAAAACCTTGGATTTCTCGAACACTCAGACTGTCTAGTTGGTCTTCATAGTAATAAATCTAGGCTTAGACAGATTTTCAAACTTCATATCTATGGATTATACATCCCAGTGCAACATCCTGCTTGAGGCCAACTGGACAATAGCTAAACCCAATCTCATTCTTTCGATCAGTGGACATTTCTTGATTAACTGTGTCATTTAAGTAACTATTTTTGAAGATACATTTTTCTTTATTAATACTTTATTTTGTACATTGATTTGATTTGCATGTGATTTATATGTAACATAACCTGAAGTAAGAATTAAATTAATGATAATGATGATGAACTTGGACTTGACAACCATTTGTCCTCACCTAAGTGTCATTTTAGGTAATTAGAGGTAATATCTATGTCATCAATTATGGAAAAACCAAAATTAAAAATTTTTCAGCATGCAGTTCAAAATGACTTAAAGAAACTGCAGGCAGTGCTGCAGGGGACACAGTTGTTTCTCCTGACCCTGTTGACGGCTCCCTATAAATAATAGATGTGCCTAATGACTGAAAATGAATGGACACGGCCAGAGAACCTAGAGCATTTCTAGTAAAATGGAAAACTGAATGTCTGAGAGCCTGGCTGGGATATGATCCCGATAAGAACGGAAAGATTCTAAGTGGTGCTGCAATCCCTCCTGTTATCTAAAAATAACCCCCTATCATACAGTCATACAGGCTCCCTTTTTTCTGAGAATGACCTCCTGTTTTACTGTCAAGGGGGCCGGGCCTTTTGCAAAATACTACATTGGAACATCAAGTATCAATGACAAACTGAGGAAATGACCTCGATTTCGAACAGAAGAAGGGATATGGACAAAGACATGAAAGATGTTCAAATCTATATAGCAAATGCAGATTTGCAAAGTTTTATGCACGGACAATTGGACAGATTAGGTTTCAAATAACTGTTGACTGATTCGCCAAAAAAACAACTCGATACCCCAAGTCTTTACGTAAGAGCTCATTAAACTGAAATTTTGGTATAGCGCATAAAAATAAAATTTGGTTCCTTTGGAAAAAATCAGCAAAGCAGAACAAAATGTAACCTTGATCTGTAACTCATCAAGGTTGACTAAAATACCAAAAATCAGCTCAATATCTTGCAAGCATTTAGAAATAAAGTATGGAAACCTAAAATTTCGGTAAATTTTTCAAAGTTCAAGGGCAATGACTAGCACAAAAATCAGCAAAGCAGAACGAAAATGTGAACTTGATACGTAACTCATCGAAGTTGACTCACATACCAAATATCAGCTTAGTATTTTCAAGCGTTTAGAAAAAAAATGCAGAAAACTGGAATGAGAGATGGATGGACGGAATGAGTGCAAATAAAAGTCTGCTTCGGCTAAAGCAGGTAGGGGACTAATAATCACAAAATTCAAGGTGTTGCATCTATAAAATTTCAAAGTTCAAGGCTTTTTATGGCATTTAAAATCACTGTTTGACTGGAAGAATAAAATATAAACTATGACTCTAACCTATCAAGATACAGTATGTACCAAACTGATTTAGAAAAAAAATTAGAAAGGTGCTATAATAATACAATTATCTAAGTCCTAAAATTGTCAATTGGTCAAAAATCAGCATAGCATAAAAAAATACAATTATGTATCAAAAAAGGTTTAAACAGGAGTTATATTACTTACATCTACAAATTCTGGAAGTTAGTGGGGTAATACTGCATTGCTCAATTTAACATTGCAAAATTACTTTTAAGGGTTAATGGGATACCACATTTAAATGTCACTTACTTCTTCCCTTTAACAAGATACCAACCTTAATTGTCTTTTTTGCCTGTGAATCAATAGCAGCTCCCATAGCTTTAAAAATCTTGACATTGGCTGCTAGTAAATCTTTCCTTTCCATTCCTTCTTTCCTAGGCATAGCACCAACCAACATAGCAACATCTACATCTTTGAAGGCTGTCATTCCATCAACAGAAGGAATCACCTCTACAAAAAATGTACTGCATTGATTAAATTTATGTGGTATTATTGAATTTTAGTTAAATTTTATGAGTAACAAAGCATTTTTCCATTAATACAATCGATAAAGAGCTGTGTTCAAAGTCTCAAAGCTCTGAAATGAAAAATAAGAATAAGTCCAACCTCTATTAAGCTTCATCGTTGGAGAATGGAAAAAGTGATCTCTCAAGAGAGGTGACCTTTCAAAAGAGGTTTGGTTAAATGATAAAATTTTCCAAATCAAAAGTGAAAAGTTGACTAAATATGCATGCATGTGTTTATTTTATTTTTTGTTATAGTCATACATTTTGTTCAGCAAAAGAAAGTTATTGTAATGGCATACCACTGTTTAACAAGAGTCAATATTTTTCCATCTTGACTGAGACATTTTGTCTCAAACAAACAAATTTAAACTTTATATAATTATTTATTACATATCCGTAAATAGACCTAATTTGGGAAAAAAACAAAATCAAATTTTCAGGGAGGGTGAAAAAATTGGGTCTGGAGGGGATGAGAATCTGGTTATTTTTTCATAATTCCTATACATGTGTATTTGTTTTTATTACCAATATCTATCAGGCTAACTGATCAATAAATCATTGAACCCTTAGACAACTTCTTTTAAACACCTGTAATGCTTATTGTAATACTCTAAGATGGCATTTACAGTGAAAAGATCATAGATTTAAACCAAATTCCAAGTGTAGACACCAATAAATGACCATCATAAACTAACAAAATGGTTTTTGGACATAAATGGATGACTGCTGTCAACATTAGCAAGGTGGCCAGTGAATGGAGTAAAACTATATAGAGACAACAATTAGGCAGGATCAAAAATGGCTGTTCAATGAAGGTGACCACTGGTTTGAGGTGACCCTTATGACAGGTTTCAAAGTCACTGTACAATGAAGAACAAAAAAAATGTTTATTTTATGATGAAAAGCATTGAACCAACATAAAATTATCATAATCAATTAAATAGAACCTCTTTTTTATGAATTAAGTAGGAAAAATGAAAATTGGAAATTTAAATAATTCATAAGAAGCAACTTTCATGTAAATTGTAAACGAATTCTGAAACGACAGACAGACAGACACTGGAATATCATAATATTCCACATCTGGCGTTAAAAATATCCTAAGGATTAAGTTATTTTCCTATCCTTCTATAGTTTAAAAGCAGAACAAAGAGAAGTAGATAGATTTCCTCATGTCTTCGGTTCTTTATACTGTAAATGCATTATATTCTTGAGATGATTATAGCCAAATTTATTATTATGTGTTTTTACAGCAAACTTATCATGAAATCCTGCTATGTGGAACATTATGTAACAAAACTGTCATTGTACACCATGATAAATTTTCTATGAATGATAAAAATTAAACAAGAGGCTCCCAGGAGCCTGAATCGCTCACCTGGTTGAATTTTTGCCTTTCAAGGGCAATAACTCTAACAAGAAGTTGTCCGACAATTTTGACTCTATGAAGACTTTGGTAGGACTTATCATGAGGATCATTTCATCAATCGAAAGTTTCATTCTATCTATTATAGTTTTCAAGATATTGACTGAAAACTGCAAAAAATGTAATTTTCTGCCTTTCAAAGTCAATAACTCTTATATGGAGTTGTCTGACAACTTTGATCCCTAGAGACTTTTGCCTTATAATAAGAATCATTTCAGCAATTGAAAGTTTCATTCTATCAATCATAGTTTTCAAGATAAAGGCAGAAAAAAAAAAGGAAGAAGTCATTTCAAGGGCAATAACACTTACATGGAAATGTCTGACAACTGTGATCCCTCCGAGACTTTTGTAGGCCTTATAATAAGGATATTTCAGCAATTGAAAGATATTGGCCAAACATAACGGTTTTGGAAATATACATGTATGCAAGAAACTATTGTACGACCCCTATGTTCTATTTTTAGTAAAGACGGCCATGTTTTTTTAACCGATCAAAAATCCTGATGGTCATTTTGTTAAGGATACCCTAAAAAACAAAAATGCCAACTTTCATTGAATTCTGTATAGTAGTTGCTGAGGAGAATATTCTAGGGCAATAACTCCAACAGGGTTCAACAGATTTTCACCAAAATTTGACCGCAGATTTCATCATGCTGAATACTTTTACCCCCATGTCAGACTTTGGCTAAACCTAACAGTTTTGGAGATATGTGCAAAAATCTGCTGTCTGACCCCCATATTCTATTTTAAGTAATGGCGGCCATCTTTTTTAACTGATCAAAAATCCAAACGGTCATATTGTGCAGGATACTCTAGGGAACAGTCGTTATAAGTTTCAAGCAAATCTATTCATCAGTTTCTTAGATGTTTGAAATAACTGTTAATGATGACGGACACCACGTGATGGCAATAGCTCACTTGGCCTATGGCCAGGTGATCTAAAAATGTGCAACTTAAGCAAAAAGTTAAGTTCTATAATACAAACCTTTTAATAGAGGCAGAGCACAATCCATTAGCTCCATGACAACGCCTTCTAACACACCCATCATAGGAGGGATGTCCAGAAGTACCAGGATGATTGGCTGCAATACATAAGTACTTTATAAACATTATCAAAAAATTTTTTTTTCTATTTAAGACAAAAATTGATTTTTTCATATCTTAATTTTACTGCATCACTAATACTATTAAGATTATATTAAACTAATTTAGTTTAAGAAGTAACGAGCTTTCTGATTGGATAAAAATGTTTTTCCATCCTCCCATTGACCAAATTTTGTAATGTGACTGTGACATCATCAACTTTTTTATTCTAATGATATACTTGATGAATTTGATACTTAAATTAAATTATAAGGAATGACTGTTTTTATATATTCTGCCTGTTTGATATAACTCCAATGCCTGTAGTGCACAATCTAAAATAACCTGCTACACAAGTAATATAGTGTACACCACCTGATTGAAGATTACAGCAATTCTTCACAGACTGACAAATATATCAGTTATTCCTTAATAATACAATTTTTCTAAAGTTTGATGTATACTTTTCTCTAAATGTAATAGAACTTACAAGGAAAAGAATAAACAGTTTAAATGACCAATTTGATTTATCAAATATCTAATGCAATGCTGTACATGTATCGGTATAATTATATTTGTACTTACATGTACATGAATGGTCAAAATTAAAATGACAGTCATAATGCTATATATATTATTTTTTAACTTCAAAAAAATAAGGCATTAATGGAATATTGATTCCCGACCACATAATGGTGTAAAAAGGGACTGCAAAATGTTCAAAAACTGTGTAACTCAAAAATTTTGCTGAAAATTGAACAAACTTGACCTGCACTTGAATACACTGAATAACTGTACAAAGTTTTTATAAATAAAAAAAATCCATTGATCCATAATCAAATCATCATCTAGAAATTGTCATCTGTTGGAGACGGACAGCAACTTTTCATGTGGGAGGATATAAAAACTGATCAGACACTTTACTCCTGAAAATGCCCAAACAACACTTTACCTGATCAGGTCCAAACACATCCCCTTTGGCAACAGAATATAACAAGGAATAGGCAATCTGGCCAGCAGCTCCAGTAATCAGTACTTTCAATGGTTCAGCCTGTAAATAGTATTATGCATGAACTAGATAAGACCACTAGCAGAGAACTGACTGTGTAGAAATTTAATATTCACTTACTGTGATAGACTTGTATTTCAAATAATTAACCAAAGGGTAATGCCTTGATTAAATAATGAGTTTGATGTCCAAGTTAATATACAAATATGCTTGAACAATTTATATAGATTGAATTTCTTTCGTCACATTATAATTGATAAAGACAAGAAGAATTTCTCACTCAGAAAGAAAATATGAATGAACAAATGAATGGATGCATATTTTTTAGATTTTAAATATAATCAAATACGAGAAAAGATATCCTAGATTCTCTTCCCCTCCAGACCCATTTTTTTACCCTCCCTGAAAATTTTACTTCATTTTTTTCCCAATTTAGGTCAATTTCTTTCAAATTGACAGCATTTTCCACTTATTATATTGATGAAAAATAAAATTTGATTGCACCTAATTTTGAAAAATGTTGGATGAGATTTTTTTTATGATGGCCATAAGAGTGTGAAATTATATTTTCTGAAACAAGAAAAAAGATTTTTATATTCTCACTATTTATTATTACATCATTTTATTAGTTTTAATATTTATGGTATTACTGCTCATTGAAAAGAACCAGCTCAAATTTCAATACAAATTTAGGTAGGCTAGTGAGTAGTTTAAACAGCTCTCTCTGTGTAGAAATCTGCCCTACATTATACCAATTTGTCCTTCTTAACTATTTCAGAACACCTGTTTTGGACACTGCCTTTCAAGTTTGAATAGTAGGGCAGACTTCTACCTAGAGAGCTATTTAAAAATTACTCAGTAGCCTACCTAAATTTATATTGAAAATGGAACTGGTCTATTAAATAAATTTCCTTGTCATTCATTGAAGACCATTGGGTGGCCTTGGGCTGATATTTTAATCCTGTTGAGGTTTTTGTCTCTGACAAATACACCATACCTCTTCTCGTTATAACTTATACTCATTATGAAACTCATGCTTATATTATTCTTGCATTAAACTGTTTTGTGTTCATATCATTTGGGAGAGTTTATGGTTGTATTATCAACTTGGTTCTGTATACTTAAGGCAAGAAAAAGCATCCATATACGGTTTGTACCTTCATTTTCAGGAGGTGAAAAACAGCATAATGGCAGCTTCATTTGTGTATATGTGCGATTGAGAGCCAAACCAATCTTGGAAAATATTTGCTAGTTTCGATAATTAAATACAAATCAAATCATAGCTTTTCCAAGATGGGGTTGGCCTTATAGTCTGCAGTATGGCGCCCAGATGTTTACGAAAATTACGTAATCAATATTACCCATAATTCTCGGGTCATAAAAATTGTGAAGAGAAAACGAAACAAAACAAAACGAAAATGATAAAAGAAAGAATCAAAACGAATCAACTACATAAACTGAATCTAATCATTATAAATACATAATTAAACTATACAAAATGAATCAGAATGAAGCGAAACTAAATGCAACAAAAGAAATCTTTAAAGACGTTTCGCAAATTATAAGAACCACAATGTTACATGTAAACAGTGCCGGACAATTTGACCCAAAGACATTTCGGAACATGACAACCAATAATTCCTTATGAATACCGGACATTTCACCCAATAGACATATCAGACAATCAGTATAATGCTTAAGGACAAATATATATCATTACAAAAGTTGCCATACTTGAAGGTTATAAGTATAAAATATAAAATCAGAGCTGACAAAAATTATCGAAGTTGTTTTAAATAAATGTTTCTTCGGGTGCGTTAGAAGGTTTCATCTTCATCATATTAATTGTAGCAATTGTTGAAAACTGAATATTCTGTACAGTAACTTTATCCGTTTGAAGGTCGTGGAAAAATATACATATAATATATTTTGGAAGTATTGTCATCGTACAAATATTACTAATAGTAAAAAGAGCTTTGTAAAAAAAATAATCATACTACTTAGAAAATTCTCAAACCTACCATTTTTCCTTTTATAAGACTGTTCAGTTAATTTAAGTCGTGGTTTGCCTCCCTACCGGCATAGAGGTCAAGGTCAATATGTAACCGTGGTACGTGTAAACCAAGAAACGAAAATAAACCACGCAACACAGCGGTATCTGGCCAATTTGTCCCAACCAATTTGTCCCATTTTTACACACAATAACATGTACATAAAGTCATGATGTGATGGTAAACAAAAATGGTGATTAAACCCTAAGTATTATAAAAGATTTTATATGGTAAATATCTGAAAAAAGTAATATTTAAAACAAATATATAATCAAACCCAAACAAGCAGATAAATTTTGTGTATTTGTCTCTTTTGATAATACTTTGATTGATGAAATACATGTATGGCATTACAATATTTTTGTAAAGAAAATTTAATTTTGTATAGAATGCAATCATAGTTATTTATGGCACCACATATAATAAACTGTTTGTTTATTTTCCTACACTCACTTCTCAAGATGTTCACACGGCTATATCAACATGCATTAATTGTCACTCCAGCAGGTATTGTGTCATTTAATTATATTTTATGTATAAATTAAGACACAACTATAATCTAAGATGGGACAATACACAAAAATAAAGTAACGGCATTTTTGGCACTTCAACATCCGTTCTTCGTGTTTTAAAAAACAGACATTGACGATTTTACCATTTTACCGAATGTATTCTTGAACATGTCAAATAAATGAAATCCAATCAGATTAAGTCATTAAAGTATATAAATGAAGTTCTGTAATGAAATGCCATCACTCTACTCGTTGAAGTACTCTCAAATAGTTAGAGTGGGGAAACGTTCTCGGACCCACGTGGGGTCTAGGAGTAGGCCAGGGCGTCAACACAGCAGCCTAGCCGCTAGTAGGACATACTCTGACTGAGTTTTTTTCGGTCAGGCATCCCGAAGGCTGGGCTCCGCTACCTTCTACTACTAACTGGCATTACAAACAGAAGCCCCGTACGGGGCGGTCGTGCGAGATCCGTAAGGATAGTCAAAACCGTAAAAACCCCCGATCATTATGAAATGCCATTTGAACTCCATCATGTCGTCTGAATGTGTTATCTGAAGCCGACCAGTTCGTGTTGAAAACCATGCATTCACATGTATAGTTCAAGCTTTATGTTATGTTCTGTGTAATTCCTGGACCCTCATTAATATGATATCCCTTCAAATGGAAACAAGTTTAAGCTATATATACTAGACTTTGAGTTTGCCATGTGGAAAGCAGTTGGTAGAGTAGTACCCACAGTAACTGTCCGTGGATGTGCCTTTCACTGGGTGCAGGCAGTTTGGATGAAATGTCAAATGCTAGAACTATAGGTATTTTGAAATCTTTTCATTTGCTTTTACAAAACAAGACAAGACCAGACAATACTTTATTGGATAAACCTCAGACACACAGGTGTACAAGAGGACATATACACACATCCAAACATAGTCACAACAAACAACTATTTTATAAACCACACTCAATACATTCGCAATTGTTACAAATACATACAATTACATCACAGAAAACTTTGAAATCTTTTTTTATGAAATGAGCGAGGTCTTTGTACATTTCAGTATGACATATCTTTAAACAAATTAATAAATTTTTGTTCAGTTGGATATTGTAAATAGTAGCTAGGTATATATTTTTGCCTAAGTTCTAGAATTTCACTTTTCTGACAAATGAACAAGTAATGAAATTCATCGCATGTACCATTTCTACATAATTGGCATGTTCATTCGTCTCGTGGGATTCCTGACCATCTCCCGGTTTCAATAGGGATCTTCAAATTCGAGCATCTGAATTTAGAAATAAACAGTCTATCTGCTTGTTGTAAACGTAGCGGGTAATTTTCTAGGCCAAAGGTAGTCTTAAATTTTGAATAGAAGTCACCACGACTTGCGTTAGACATGCTAGACTGCCAGTACTGTATAAACTGATTTTTCAATTGTACTGAAAACATTGACTTTAATACTTGCTTTTCTAATGGTATTTGGTCATGAACGATAATCCAGTATCATCAAAAATCGATTTAATATGGGAAATCCACTTGAATTTGTCTGGTTCTAAAGAATGTAATTTTTAACATTACTTGATAAAATCATGACCTATGATGTTTTAAGTATTGAGTTTTTGTTGTTTACAAAATGTATAGTAGATCGATACAAAGATCTATATTGCACAACAACTGCAATATATATAGCCGGTTCTAACGTATTCTTGAACAATATGATATGCCTAGCGCATATAACATATTTTTAATAACCAACAAAAAAAATTAAAACAAATGTATCAGTGTTTCAATTAATCACATTTGGTACAGTGTTGCGAGCACGCCTTGGCGTCTATTCGTCAGTGAACCATAATTATAAGACACTGATTGGAACAAAGTTTCCAGAAATTCAGAACAGTTTTGACAATACCAGAACTAAATTTAAAAGCTTTATTAAAATGTTGGTAGACTATACATTCTACTTCTTTACCTCACAATATAATATAGAATTACGTGTGTACCCCCTCCCCCCCTCCCGATCACGCGGTGACTCTTATCATAGGGTGGTTGTCCAAAACAAGACAAGACAAGAATCGGAAATAAACGAAACGGAAGGACTTTGTACGATAACGCCCATATCTGTCCCCCTGCATTACTTGAAATTTGACATTTGATATGGGATTTTTTTATTGTCGTTTAGTATGTTAAATAGAGGATTTAACATGTCAAGCCACATTTATAAGTATATCATGTTCCAATGATTGAAAATATGATGTCCAAATTTGGGAAATCTGTGAATTTTTCAGCAAATATGTAAAAATTACTGGGTCTCTTTTTAGAACATTTTTTTTTCAATTTTTGAGTGTCTCCGCCAACTTTACCCGAAATCTGTAAATATTGTATTTTTTAGCTGACGAAATAATAGGGGACATGCAAAAGAAAGAATATTACAAAAGAAAACAAACTACATTTGTTTTGTATATCAAAAGAAACATCGAGGGCACTGTCCGTGTACGCTTGCGCTCAAATTGCACACAAACGCAAATCTTCCATAATGATGATTCTTGATTCTGGCCTCCATACAAAGCAGCACGAAGATAGAACAGAATGTAAGAAAGCTCGGCCTTAATTCTATAAAACGCCGCTGAAATCCTGGATCCGTTTCTGTAATACATCATTTCAAACTACATTAAAAGGGTCCGATATTTAAAATCTTAACAAATTTCATTACCTACCTACCTACACATCCTCTTCCCTACAAGAGGAGCATAAGGTCAACATTACATCTCTCCGCTCGGCACTATTCTTTGCCTTGGTTTCAGTCTCTCACTATGTCATCTAGAGATCTTTAAGCTATATTCTTCAACAGTCCTTCGCCAAGTTGTTTTAAGTCTGCCTACTGGTCTTTTCCCTCGTGGTATCCATCTTAAGGCTGCTTTTGCAATGCACGATCCTTTCATTCTAAAGACATGTTCAAGCCACCTGAATCTCCGCTGTGTTATTTCATCAATTATACATTTCGAGTCTGTTACTTTTAGCCATTTGGTGTTTGTGATGGTATTTGGTCAAAATATTTTGCAAATTTGTCGGGAGGCAGTTTTGGTGAAAACTCGACAGTGATCGCATGTCTGCCTTTGTAACTAACCATCCAGCATTCACTTCTATTCATTAGTACCGATTTTACATTGCTGTTATACAACTTGACTTTGGTTTTCTTGCTATTTTGTTTTGATTTCCAGATGAGCCTTATTTATAAAAAGCTGTTCTTGCCTTTTCAAGTCTGTTTTTATGTCTATTTGGGTTGGATCTTCTGTGCTATATATACAAGTTTATCTACTTGTTTTATTTCATTGCCATCAACTTTTATTTTTTTCAGATATTGTGTGAAACCTTATTTCTTCAGTTTTCTTGGTGTTAAGATGAAGTCCACTGCTACCACACTCTCCAACGAAGAGATTGTGGAAAACCATAAATCTGTGCTATCCTCTTTTGGTCTCTCTACCAAGGACGATGATTGTGATTTACCGTCTATGTACTGGATTCCTAAACTCCCTCCACAAGAATCCATACAAACAACGTTTCATAGCAGGATCTGCAAAATGTACCACCAAACCTCTTTCAAAATTTTTAACTTCTATACTCATAACTGTCAAAGAGGGTCTGCAGTCCTACCACAACACTTGTTACTCCCGTAGTGGTATTAATTCAATGTGGATCCTGAAAAATTCGAAAGATCTTTTGGAGACAATCAGTTCAAGAATATTATCTGTATATAATAGCATTAACACCTATGCTTTTTCAACACTGTATACTTCTATTCTCCATACTCAGTTAAAATCCCTACTTAAAAACATCGTTGTTTTTTTTTCCAAAAAAGATGGTACACCTAGATACAAATATATAGTTCTCGGTAGAGATTCCTCATACTTTGTAAGAAACAATGCCAAATCATCTTCCAAATATACAGAGGAAGTTGTTTACAAAATGCTGGAATTTTTAATCGACAACATATTTCTCCAGTGTGGTGGACGTGTTTTTCAACAAACGGTCGGCATTCCAATGGGAACAAATTGTGCTCCTTTACTTGCTGACATATTCCTTCACTCTTATGAGGCTGACTTTATAGCTGATCTGATCAGAAAGAAAGAATAACGTTTGGCTAGATCATTTAATCTCAGTTTCCGCTATATAGATGACGTATTATCTTTAAACAATCCTAATTTCGGGGATTTGATACATTGCATCTACCCCAAAGAACTTGAGATAAAGGGTACTACGGACACTGTGAAGTCAGCCTCATATCTTGACCTACACTTACAAATCGATGGTAAAGGAAAACTATTGACCAAACTTTACGACAAACGTGATGACTTTTCATTCAACATTGTCAACTTTCCTTTCATCTGTGGCAACGTCCCTTCAGCACCTGCGTATGGAGTGTTCATATCACAACTCATACGTTATGCCACAGCTTGCCGAAACTATGCAGACTTTTTGTATCGAGCAAGAACTCTAACAAATAGGCCTCTGGAACAGGGTTATGTTGCTACAAGATTGAAGTCATCACTACAGAAGTTTTATGGTCGTCATCATGAACTCGTGGATCGTTATGGTGTATCCATCTGCACCATGAAAACTGATTTGTTCAACGGGTCATAGTTTTCCTTCCCTCATTTGTCTACCCCGGACTTGACTTTTTATGAGCAACTCGGCAGGTGTTTCTAGAAAAGCAGAGGACGCTTACCCTACCGGTGCACCTGGTCCATGCTCCCAGTTTGTAGTGGAGTCCGAGTTGCTCATTTGCTTTTGTTACTTTATATGTATGATTATAGTTACTGTATGTTCTTTGTTGTGTGTGTCTGTTTTCCATGTCTGGTCTTTGTCCCTGGATTACATTCTTTTGATTACCGCTATAACCTTGGTTCCCTTGATTACTCTTCCAAATTGACCAGCACAGTTGGTGAGTCTTTGTGATTTTTCTTGCATGTGTGGTAATGCCAAGATGACAGTAAAGCGATATCATCATCAAAGTCAAGGGGGTCTTCTTCATTACCAAGCCAATGACAACCAGGAATAAGATGGGCGAGATAATACAACCCTGCCTGACTCCTGAGTTAACTTCAAACTGGTCTGTCTCCGTATTGTTTAGTAAGATTGAGCATTCAAATTGTGTATAGAAGCATTAAATCATGGTTACAATCCTTTCTAGCACACCATAGGATATTATGATTTTCCACAATGTGGCAGTACGGATACATCAAAGGCCACTCGTTTGGAATGTCACTTTACTCCATATATAGTATTGAAGAACTTATACATGATGTCTGGTGCCTGATGTTAGGTCGGCTTTTAAAAGTTTGGCTTGAATCCCATCTTTGTCTGCTGCTTTATCCGATCCCAAGGATTGTGAAAGTTCTTTAATCCGTGATACCAACTTTCGTGAATTAGGGTAAGAAACACAAGTTCGTGGCTTCCTGAATTTTAGGTTTTGAGGATTCCGTATACACATTAATGGGAACAAAAACTATGAAAATTGGTACCCAACGAACAATAGTACTCTCACTAATTAAATAACTGCTTTAGTTATATCTTTCTTTTTTTCTTTGGTAGATCAGTGCTTATATCGAGTTGGTACTGTTGTTGAATTCAAATACTGTATCTGGCTCTAGCCTATTCAAAACACTTTTGAAACGGTTAAACCATCTTGATGATTGCTCTTTCTCAGTTGTAATAACTTTGCCAGAAGAGACTTTAACACGTGGTATTTAGTTTACTTTTCCACTTAGTTATTTCGTTATTTCATAAACGATATTTAGGTCGCCTCTCAATGCTGCCTTCCCCGCTTCATCTGCACGAATATTGCACGGGCATATTCATTAAATTACGTTAATCATTCCTAGCTGATTTCTTTAATCCTTGTGTTATTGTTGTGTGTTTTCTGCTGTTTTTTCTAAGTCTATGGATTTTGTGTTCACGACTTTCTCTTGAAGCTTTGTTCTTTCGTCAATGAGGTTCCAATTGTTTTGAGACAACTACTGCTTTTCATTTTCAAATTTTTCGAATCCAATAGTTATTTCGGCAGTCTGATGGTAGGTGTGCTTGATATTCTCACAATGGTTTTCTAGAATTAATTGCCTCTTTTTCGTCCTGTTCAAGGTTTTCTAATGCTCCGAATCTGTTCTTCAATTCTATGCGGACTCTCTTAATGTTAGACGTTCAATGATGACGATCTTTCTATTTGATTAACTGTTACTTTAGGTTTAGTCTTATTTTGGTAATAACTGGATGGTGGTCGCTATTGACATCTGCCCCTATATATATGATCTAGTGTCTCATATAATGATCTTCTCCGTTTCCCATTTCTAATCATATTGCCAATTTGGTTCTTATCACGGTTGTTTGGTGAGTTCCATGTTATATTATGTACTTCTTTTTGTTAAAACAGGGTACCTCCGATGCCGATCATTTGTAAAACACATGTTTGCCAGTTTTTCACCATTTCATTCATTCTTCCAACTCATTCTTTCGCGTTGGCTGTTGTCGTTTCCAACTTTGGCGTTCCAGTAGAACATCGTACTGAGGTATTTCGTTAACCTGAGCTGGTAACGCATCATAGTAAGTATCTTTAACTTCGTCTTATTCGTCATTTATTGATGCATAACATTTGGATAAGCAGTTAACTGTCAAAACAGAAAACCTAGTTGCCCAGCAAGGTATTTTACATGTATCATTGAATAGATTCATTTACCATCAACTTTATCTTTATTGTTGAAACTAGTTCTTATATACCTACCTAAGGTGTATTTCAAAACTTCAGTGCATCTAAGTTTTAATATCTCTAGTGGACTACTTTTATTTGCACTTGTATTCCGAATACAGTTTTTATAGTGCCTACAGAAGGATTTCCAATAGCAAATATTTTGGATTAAAAACACATGGATCACAGGTTATAAGCCTCTGCCTGGTTTTTAGCTTCATTTCATAATTACCTTTTCGAGTGTTTTTTTGTTGTTTTATTTGTTTCTTTTTTTTAACAATTTGATTTAGAAAAGTTCTTACCAGGTACTTACAATTCTGTAACCGTAAGAGGATTAAGAAATCTACATGATGTGTCCAGCATACTGCAATCTGATGAATATATTGAGTGGCCCCTAAATTACATTATGGTGATTTTTTGTTTATTTATTGCAACTGCATGACCTATGGTAAAGTATTCGTATTCAGCAGAGTCCGTACCCTTCTCAATTATCGGTTTGCCAATTGCAATGACTGCTCCCTACTGTATGATTAAGTTGCTTCCCCTTTTTGGTTTTTCTTCAAGAAGATAGATAAGTTTGGATTAGAGAAATTTACATATTCCCGTCAATCAAGCGTAAACAACCAATAGAAATACCCGTTTCACTTCTCAAGACCGCCTTTATGCGTTCTGAACTCCCCGATTTCGCTCACATGCCACTCATTTTAGTGATCTACTGAGAAAATTGAAAACTTTAGGAAGATTTTTTTTGTCACAAAACGGAGAAAAGTTTCATTTCTCTCGGATTCAAACATTTTGAAATTGAAAAAAATGAGGTCAATGTAATTGGTAAAGTATTCTTGTCCCCCCTCTCTATCCGGCGCGAAGTTCACATCATAGCTTTTCACGCTACATTCTAATGACCTCGTTGTCGGTTGAGAGCGAAGACCTCCACTAAAGAATTCTTCTGAACTCTGGATTTATAATTTGAAAAGCAAATGAACAGAGTACTGCTTTGATTGATAGATTGTCATGACTTAGAAACATATTGACCACTGGAGTTAAAGTAACTGTCTGTACACTTTTCTTTGTGTTACGTTCCCTCCAAAAACCAAATCAAGATGCCGCTTCTTCGCAAACAGCCATTTCACCAACAGCCACCTCCGGCGGGTTTAAGATCTGACGATGAAGTTTTCCATTGCAAACTTACGAACGAAGTTTTCAAAGACTACGAGTAAGTGTCGGTCTTAGTCATTGCTCTTGAGGTCCATATAATATATGAAAATGTCATTTTACATTTGGTCGGCCATTTTGTTATTTGTTTCCCTACTTCAGTAGGAAAACAGTTATATTTTTTTTTTATAAAAGCTTATGTGCAATTTCATCATTATGGCACAATACAGCTTATTGTTACTTAACAGAGATCAAAGTTTAACATGTACATTGTATCTCACACTGCTTGATTCCAGTTGTCAAGCTTCTTTTTCAATATAAACCAACTCAATAACTGATTTTTATACTACAACTTCAAAAAATTTGCGGTCGAATATTGGTATGGTGCTGTCGTCTTTGTTGTCTTCGTCTGTAGACATTTGGTTTTCATGCTATGGCTTGAGTATTAGTTGGTTTATCTTTGTAAAATTTTATAACAAGGTCATAAACCACACAAGGAAGGTTGGTGTTAATTATTGGGCTTATTGTCACAACTTTTTTAAGAATTAGGGGCCCAAAACAAGCGTTTCATAGTATTCTGTACCACAATGGTCAGACGTGGATTGATTTTGGGGTTTTAGACTCTGAGTTTTTCAGAAATTAGGGGCCAGAAATATGCATTTTCATGATTTCCAGACAATAACTTGACTATTATTTATTTTTGGTCATATTTTTAAATTTGTTTTATAGGTTTACTTATGAAAAATGGTGCCAGCATTTTTCAATCTGATTTCAGATTCCTCTTTATGAGGGGTCAAAGGGGTCACACCCCCAAAAATTAACTTTTTTATTTTAAGTCCAATTTTGAAAATTATATTTCAGTTGGATTCCTTATGAATATCAGTGCCTGCAATTTTCAGTGAGATTTCTGATATTTTTAAGATTTCTAGTTATATGGGGTCAAATAAATTGACTGGTTATTTTTTTGGTCTGATTTTATAATTTCAGTTTTGAGCTTTTTGTGTCCAAACCAGTTGTGCCCATAATGTATTGTGTCCACTCTTCCCCAACTGTTCAGGGTTTGACCGCTGCGGTTGCATCATGCTATGTTCCGTGAAACTTATTACTCTTTTTAGAAATAGAAAATTAACACCCCCCCAAAAAAAAACTAGATATAAAAGGGGCTCATCTTGCCTATGAGGGGTAGTGTTACTCCCTTTTGATGTGTCCTGTCCTAATTTAAGCAGAAATGGCAAGGAAATGCTCTTGTGGACTCTTTGATCAACATGGAACTGCATACCTACCAACCTCTGTAAGGGCAATTGAGGGAGATCTCTAGCTTTCCGAATGAAAAAGCTGGTAATAACATTTGACAACATTTTGACTTATTTTGTTTGACCACAGGCAAATCCTATTGCAATGTCACCTCCAGGAAACATAGTTTTGCATAATTGTGTAAAGTGGTCAGCAATGGCAAATGGGACATATGTTAAGCGACAAAAATTGTGTATAGTCGTGGCACTAGTGATTTTACTTTTTAGTGCATTTTCATCCTCATATCTTGACCTACACTTAGAGATCAATGGTAAAGGAAGACTATTGACAAACGTGATGACTTTTCATTCAGAATTGTCAACTTTCCTTTTTTCTGTGGCAACATCCCTTCATAACCTGTGTATGGAGTATTCATATCACAACTGATACGTTATGCCGGAGCTTGCAGTAACTACGCAGACTTTTTGAATCATGCTCAACTTTTTACAATTAGGCTTCTGGAACAGGATTATATTGCTACAAGATTGAAGTCATCACTACAGAAGTTTTATGGTCATCATCATGAACTCGTGGGTCGTTATGGTGTATCCATCTGCACCATGAAAACTGATCTGTTCAACATTTCATAGTTTTCCTTTCCTCTTTTGTCTACCCTGGCGGGTGTTTCTAGAAAAGCAGAGGACACTTGCCCTACCAATGCACCTGGTCCATGCTATCAGTTTTTAGTGGAGTCCGAGTTGCTCATTTACTTTTGTTCCTTTAATGTATTATCTTTTGTTACTTTTTGTTCTTTGTTGTGTGTGTCTGTTTTCCATGTCTGGTCTTTGTCCCTGGATTACATTCTTTTGATTTCTGCTAGAATCTTGGTTCTCTTGATTACTATTTCATTGGGATTTGTCATGGTGATATATTCTTTGAACTTTTTCCAAATTCTCATGACCGGTGGATTTTGCATGTTTTCAAATCATGTCTTGCCCCTGCTTCAATAGATATATGTTAATTACAAAGGGTAAAAAAAGCATCATGAACCCTTCTGTCACTAGCCTTAAGCCATGGAACTTATTCTAATTTGGAGTATTAGCAAAGGTATTTTTTCTTAAGTTGCAAATTTTCACATATTTAAACTATTAATTGTACTGAAATTGTATAGCACGAAATCGTTTCCTGACAATTTCTCTAGTTTCCGGACTTTTATGAACAGAGACGCATGTAAAGTATCAAGTCTACCTTACATGGATGAAAAGACTTGAGGTTTTGAGATTTATTTTTGTACATCTTAACTTACTTCTTCTAAACATATATCACAACTGTAAAAGCATCTTCGCTACCCTAGGGTTACGGTCGTGCCCCTCCCTTCACGCAATGGGATGGGCAGGACCGTAAACCTTGCCTAACAAAGATGCTGTTAAATCTAGGAATCAGAATTAAACTACTCATAACTTGGAAACTTTTCATTGGTCTATATGATAGTAAAGGCTGATTTTATTTGAAGCTATCCGTTAACAAAAATCTTTGTAACGTTCTCTTTTTAACCGTCACAAACTAGATAACTTAAGCAATACCAGAGTTTCTCCCTTTGTTTAAACTGGAATGACATTATTTATATCAGATCAACGGGCGCTTAAGGAAAAACAGAAAAGGCATTAAAATTAATATCTTACCAATGAACTTGGTCCAAACCCCCAGTTGTTTTTTTTTTATCAAGCCTGGCTTGCTAATTAATTCTTTAAATTTACGTATGTTAATCTTATGACTATTTTTGTATTTTTGGTGCTTTGTCTTGACTATGAATATCTCGTTCTTCATTCCAATTTCCTGAAAACGAACATTGTTGAGCACTCGATTATTAAATAACAGAAAAAAATATGTCAGACTTTTTTTCTATCTGCTTAAAAAGCAATTGAAATATTTATCATGTCAAAACATAAGTTACTTCTGATAATATTCATGCTTTTCTGTTGTACCAACAGTTCGGAAACAGAACAGGTTGTCCGGAAAATGATTTCTTATTTTACAATTTTTGTATGATTAGTAGTTAAAAATATGTGAAAATTTGCAACTTCAAAAGCATTTTGTAAAGCTCATGTTGCAGATCGAATCTAGAACGTTTATTTTATTTGTGATTCAGTAAAGAATATTTAGATATACATTGTAGTATTCTACAGTGTCTTATTATCTCTTTATCATTGAAAATGCAACCAATTTTAGAGGCATTTTTGTTCTGTTATCATATTGTCAACTTTTGTCGGAAAAAAGTTCTTTTTCACATTTTTGAAATTCTGTACATGTGATCTTACATGTTATTTGTTTTCCGATACCTACAATGAACGATCTCACTTAAATCACTTATCAAAGTGTATTGGGGGTCCAGTGATCTTTGAACCCTCCTATAATTAATACAAAATAGCAAAAAAACTTTACCACTTTTCAGTTAGAAAAGAATGATATTCAAAAACTACATTGATTTATTTTCCGTTGATGTATGATATAGCCATATACCCTCTAGGCCCACTAAAGTTCGAAAATTCCTTAGCAGTCTGCAGCACTAAAGGGACATGCATTCATTTAGTTCGCAGAGAATGTTGATTCTTCAAATTTATTTGAAATAGAATTATCAATTGAGAATTATCAAAATTTATGAATTTATTATTATTAAAATATATAAAATATTTATGTATGTTTTGAACTGCAAAATGCTTTGCTTATTTACCTGAAATTTTGGCATTTTGATATCGTTTGTCTTTGGAACTGAGTTTGGGAAAAAGGGATGATATTGTTTTCATAAATGTAATGTTAACATTGTACGTACTTCCATTCCTCATTTGCTTTTTAAAGCTGCATTAGCTGTCATTTTCGTAATATTTTGTTTCTTTTGAAACATACCTTATCATTGAATTATTTCTACTAATTTGTACTTTTCTTGTACAGTTTCATTTGATATCCACAAATAAAATACAGTAAATACATGAAATGTGTGTCTATATATTTATTGTCTTGCAAGACAAAAAATCTACCTAGATAAGTTCGTATGCATGTGTCTCCTGGTGACCTTAATCCGCACATGTGCTGTAAGGTCGCTTCTTTAATAACAAAATCTGATTGCAAAGCAAAAGTGGTTATTCAACGCCAAGGAAGACCAACAGACTCAAGCTGTAAAAGAAAAAAGCTCGAATATAAGGCAAGGATCCTTTTGAAATTTACCTATTGTGATATAATGCGGCTCAAATATGGTCATCATTTATTTGAAAACTAATCAAGAAATAAATGAAATGAAATGAAAACAGTACACATGCTTACCTGTGTATTCGTTATTGTTATTTTTTTACCAAGGTTAAAGTATTTTTAACCCTGGTGAATGTCCTGTCTGCAATATTCGGAAATAATGGCGAAGAATTACTAGATCAGACCTATAGATCTTCTCTGATTAAAAGAATGTTTTCACAATATTATTGAGGTATTATCTACATTAATTGCTTCAATTGCATTACTACGAACTTATTTTTGTTGAATCAGCAAAATTCAGTAGAATCAAAACTGAACAAATTTGGCAGCTAATGCGGCTTTAAGTTACATGTTAAGACATTTAAGAAATCGTATTATTTTTTCAAATTAATTATTGGGGACACTTATTTCCCCACTTATTGTTGTTCTCATCATTCTACACCCCACTAATTTTTGCATGCATGTTGCCATAGTTTTCCGCTCTTGCTTCCACTTCACCACAGCTTGAGCTGTGCTCGCTATAAACATATATCCTTACACTATGGATTGAGTATGCAAGTCAGAATCTGAATACAATTGACTATGATTACATGACTTTGAATATAAATAGATCCTTAACTGTCAAGGTCAAGGTTACAAACAGAATCACTCTAAAATCTAGCATTCTACATGTATATCTGCAGAATCGCTAATTATCTCACTCCTAACATACATTATAATATACAGGCAAAAGGGCACACGTCATACGCTATTCATACGCCTCAAATAAAATAGACAACCCACCAAAAAAAAAATAGCTGAAAACCCAAAATGCACTCTACTTCAATACCTCAGTGGAATAAACTGTATTAAACTCTCTTATATGTTCGAAGTATAGAATTTCAGAAAGGGGTCAATATGGCAGTATGGTAGGGGGTTATTTTTAGATAACAGGAGTGATTAAACCAACAAATAAGTTAACCTCAGATTGGTATACACTTTAAGTTCCAATTTTAAGTGAGAGGTATAAAGTCTTTGCCATCTAAATTTCAGACAAGCCCCTACTGTTAATCTGAAAAGAATTTTATAGGATATACTGGCTTGTAAGCAAAATTTCTGCAAGCATGCCCCTATTTTTACCAGCATAGGCGGGTGGGAGGGTCCTGTTTTGGAAGATAAGGTGTATACCTAAAATAATTAAGAATATTAGTACATGAAGATATTTTTTATTTATTAATGCATTCTTCTGATTCAAATTGTCATTCATTTTGGTATTGCAGCTCCACTGTTTTTATCTGGATTATATCCCACCCAGGCTCATTGACATTGTTTTCCATTTTATTCGAAATTCTCCAGGTTTGCCAGCTGTTCCATTGTTTTCAGTCAGTCGGCTCATCTGATCTAAATGTACTGGGTGCCGTCAGCAGGGCCAGGGAAAAAAGATTGTGTCCCATTCTACACAGCTTGCAGTTTGCTCAAGTCATTTTTGCCAGAAATAAATTTTATTTTCATTCCTTTTGTTTCAGTCAAGGCCATTGCGCTTTAAATAACGGAAATTTGTCTGGTCACAGAACCCCCCAAAAAATCTGGAAATTCAGAGATCAACCATGGAAAAATGTGTGCCAAACATAAATTATACGTGCCAGTGGCGTGGTCTGGAATGAATAGTACATGAAAAATCAACCTGTGAAGAGGTTTTCCTATCACATAATATTGATATAATTTTTTTGATAAAAAGTGATTAAAATACTTATAATACATTTATCTTAAATTAAAAAAGAAAATAGAAAAAAAAAACACTTGAAACAATTTCTTTATTCAGGCCATATAGGCAATACACATGTAATTAAAAAAAATAGAGTACAAAACTACAATTTTGTGACTGTTCAGTGTTCAGGGAACTTTTCACCAGTCTGATAAATTAAAATAAGAGCATGGCATTATTGAAAACAATAGACTGCCATTGCATTTTTTGCATTGACCTTTAGTTATTTAACCTCAATTTATAATTGGCTGGTATCTTTAAAGCTTGCTTCTATGAGAAGAATAGTTTGACTAATTGGAACATTTCTTCCTAGTTTTTTTCAAAAGTAATTTTATTGTGTCTTTACTATCATGCCACTGGAAAAGAATCTGTAATCAACAGGAGAAATTCTTCCTATAGAAAAAACAATTTTTAAACTTATATAATGCCTGAAAATGTTTTCAAAATGCAAATTTGTATGTACAAATGCACATGTACATTTTTCTACATGTATGTACAGGTCAATGACATTTCCCTTGTATTTTATGTTCTTTTTGTTCTCATTTCTTGATTATCTTTCATTATTTTGTAGTATTACCTGATAAC
Organism: Perna viridis; assembly: GCA_037379345.1. Lineage (NCBI taxonomy): Eukaryota > Metazoa > Mollusca > Bivalvia > Mytilida > Mytilidae > Perna > Perna viridis. The sequence continues at coordinate 18,632,814 of CM074512.1, read as the reverse complement.
CATACTTAAAAGATATTAAGAGCATTGAGAAAAATAGGTTGTCAGATTGACATGTGACCTTGATGAAGGAAGTAATTTTTTTTTAGAGTTTTTAATCTTCTCTTGTTTCAGGGAATTCTTTGAGAGAATTATTCTATGTAACAGTTTAGTATGGTCATGTTCCATCACTGGCAAAGCAGGCCTTACTTATCAGGAGGCAGTAGAATCTGAAGAGAAAGCATTGAAAAATATTGCGTCTTTCCCAGCTGCCCTGCAAAAGCCACTTTTGTTCTTAGCAGAGAAAACGAAACGAAGCAGACTTGCAGACCTAAATGATGATGTTTTTATGTTTGCTAAAGATCGATATTTTATTGGTGAAATTGTTGATGCAGTTATTTCTGGAGAAAAGTAAGCTTTAACATGCAGTCTGTCTCTGAAACTTTTTCAGCCACTAGCCCTAATTCTCAATTTCAATAATTTCCTATTTGTATATTTCAAACTTTTCTTCTTGCCCTCATCAATTTTCACTAGTCTCAGGCAAAAGGATTATGGCTGAAGCAGACTAACATGTACACTATATTGAAATACTGCACTACATAATCAAATTTTAAGCTGAAGTTTAAATTTGTGAATTTTTTGCGATGAGTCCTAACTATCTGGTTCTATGTAAAATCAAAATAAGGATATGTCTTGAAAAACTGTCATTGCATGAAGCAGTATTTTGGGAAAATCTCTTTAATTTGAGATTTTTAATGACCCCAGAAAAAAAAAAAATTCAACAAATTAACTGTCCAGCCATCAGTTAAAAAAAATTCTGCTTGTATATTTCAACCAAAGGGTCAGCTGCTATAAATGTACATGTATAAGCCATTGATTAATTTTTTAAACTTTAATAAACAATGTATAGAGAGGCTGTTGTGGTTCACAATAGGTTTTTCAGTGGTATCATTTTTGTCCCGCCTCTGATGTATATTGCAAAAGGCGAGACCAAGGTATTACTTTTTGTTTGTCAGTGTTTACATTGAGATTTTCATGTTCAGGTTTCTGATTATAAAGAGAATGGATATGGTGAGTATATCAAAAAGACAACAACCCCACCAGAATGAAAATTGTCAGCTTAACTTCAATGAATGACAACAAAATTCTGATACTGTTGGGCAGGCTGCAGCTGTCCCCAAAACATTATACACAGGTACAGCGAAATAGTTATTCCTATATAAAGTGCAAACAAAACAAGACAAACAGCAGACATCTCAAAACTTGTTGACACATTACCGCACATTGAGACCACCAGCTTGGAAGATTTTGTCTGACTGAAAACAAATCTGCTGGTCAAGTGTATTCTTGTTTTCAACTTGAATTGCCTGCTATACTTGAGGATCAACATATTTATTAACCTTTAAGGTTACACTTGTTTAAACTATTGAAGTTGATAATCTGGTAAAGAAAATATCTGTGGCCAATCACAACTGTTGTTACATATAATTATTGGGGAAAAGAGAAAGTTACCTGAGTAGTTGTTCTTGTCACATCTGTTGTTCCGAATATTTAATTTGTTACTTCAAGAAACTTATAAAAGCAAAAACTAAATTTATCTTTACTGAGTGGAATTAAGCAGTATATTATTGGACTTCACTGATAAATAATTAACCTAATATTTGGTCAAACACAATCATGGAATGTTATCGAACCTTCCAAGATATTGCGGATAGGGACCGTTGTACTGGCAGTTTTTGAGATGTCTGCATACAGAGACTAGAAATTCTTTAGGACGGGTACAATAAATGTGGCAGGGTTAAAGTAATTTGGTGTGATCACAACCCCCCTTTCAAATCTGGCCACCGTGGAAAAAGTATTACACAATCAGTGATTGGGATTAATATTTTGCCAATGGGACAATGGCCCCCTTAACCTTCAATTCAATGGGATATTTTCAATTGCAATGGGCCATTCTAAAAAAACATGGGACAAATTTTGGAATAGCACCTAAGGCCGGCGAGACAGATATTGAAGACCAAATGTACATTTGTTGCATAAATATACTTAAATTTACATTGCAGATCAAATGTTTATGAAGAGTTAACAATTAATGTGTCAATTAATTGTCACATCAAATCACTTTTCTTTTCTATTGTTTGAGTTTTTATACTAATGTATTGTCTAGTCCTTTATCATAGTCCACAGATTCCCCATCAGTTAGACTTTAACTTGGCTATTATTAGTTTATCATAAATAATAGGAAAGAGTCTATTTTTTTGTTTGGCTGCAATCAGATTTAGGATTTTGTTGGGGTGCTTCAGGACCAAATAATATGTCTCCACCATTATCAGTACTTTCAATAGGGGGTTCATAACTGTGTCCAGCTGCCAAGTTAGTTTCTACAACAATTGCAGTTTGATTCTTAATTATTAATTGGTAATTACCATCATTAATATTTATTTAGGCTTTGAAAAAGATAACTTCTTCTGCTTAATAATGTCTTTGGTGGCATTTACAATTTTAAATAGGACTGCCAGTCCACGCTTTTCTGATATTATCATTATTATTATATTTTTATTCTTTAAAATAATGTTTACTGTGTCTTTCAAATGTGTAAGCAATGAAGAATATGTAATCTGAAAAATCAAGTAAGTACCATTTTATTCCCCTGTCTTCAAATCCCCTCAAAGATGTGGTGATTAAAACGTCCGCCTGCAGCTAATAAAAACATTGTTAAAAGACACATTCATGTCATTTTACTGTCACAAGTAGTGGACAACACCCCACCATCAATGATGGAAACTTAATGCACATGACGCAACATATTAGTCTCTCAATGTGCCATTCTAAGAGGAAATAAGTCTATGGTGCACTGCGCATGGTAATCCCAATCACTGCACAATTAAACATGTAATTATACCTCACGCAAATGAAATTTGGGAAGATATACATGTACATGTATTATTTTCATCCTGTCTGTTCATCTGTCCAAACTTTTTCTAAGCAGCTTGCATCATTGTTTTGAAATTTTGTGGGTTGTAATGTAACCACATGCTGTCAGAACAAATGGCGTTTGAACAAAAATTATAGAAATGATGGCAGTTGAACTTTTATCCGTTCTTCAGCTAAATTTTGTCACATGGGTGTCCACAACTCCTCCTTAATGATTTGAAGGATTGTTATGAAACTTATTGGAATGTTTTATTAACATATGGAGATTTGCATATTGTCAGGAATTTATGTTTGGATAAAAATTGTAGAAATGATGGCTGTTGGACTTGAGCATTTTTCAGCAAAACTTGTTTTAATGCGTTGTCCACAACACGGTCTATTTACTTAAACAATTCCATTAAGGTTTTCATTTTAATTTTTTCAGATTAGGTCAGTTTAGAATGAACTTTTAATTCTAGGTCAATCATATTTGGTATGTAGCTGCATTAGCATCATAATACCAAAATTATGTAACTGTTTGACATGTTTCTGTGATATCTCTGGTATTTTTCTGTTAAAGGAAATGTTGTAAAGTTTTAAGAGTAATACCACCTGTTATCAGTGATGATGGTAGCTGTATTGTTATTGATTCTGACGAGGAAGATTCTTCTAGGTATGCAAATTTTAATATAACAAACAAACATGTAGGATAAATAATCAGAAAGTAGTAAGTTTGATATTTTGTCTTTTACTCCTTGTACAAAGCTTTAAAAATATACAAAGAACAAAATATATATACATCTCGAAAAAGTGAAAAAGTCGTGCTTACTAAGTAAAAATGGAAGATGAAACTTCGTGAAAATAATGATTATGTTATGTAGTTGAGAATTTATACGTATAGATGAAAGTAAAGAAATGTGAAGTTATTATTGTATACTTAAAGCTATTTGGTCTAAAAGCCTGTGTACTTTGTATAATTCACACTCTGTATAGTGCTATATACAACACGTACATATTGAAGATATGCACCTCGTAATTGAAGAAATTTGAACAAATTTTTGTTATTAATTTTTGCATGCTTGATAAACTTGCCTTATTTTCAGTATAATAAGATGTCAACAGTTCCTATATTTACTTTATCCTGCATGATAATATGAATAGTACTAGGTGAATGGAAGCATGTTTTTTTTTTTTTTCTTTTTTTTTTTAGCAAATCAAAACCAACACTGTTGCCCAAGTCAGATGAGTATAAATATGTTGTTCAAGAAGTTGACAAATCTAATATTACAATAACCATACCAGCAAAACAACTCAGGTAAGCAGTTACCTGAATGGAGTGTAATAAATTTAACCATATGTATCAATTAATGATTGTGTATTTTTTAGATGATTTTTTTTTTTTTTTTTTTAGAAAACTATGCACCATTTAAAGTAAAACTCTAGTTCAATTAAAGCATCCAATATGAATAGCTAGGTGTGTGTTTATTGCTATGAGAGGGGTATAGAGTGATTGGAATGTCTGTCCTTCCATTGGACACAGCCACACACCCGGTCGCCAGTTGTGACCCAATGTTTGATGGGGCCACCAAAATCTGTCAAAAATGGGGTAGTTACTAGCCCAAACTAAATTGTTAGGCAAGTTGAAATCATTCTGAAATTTGGATTAGCTGAATTCCCAAGTTTGTTAACATTTTGTTTATAAGATAGCAAGATGAAAACTTGTTAATTGATGAACGTTCAATATGCAAGTATTTCATCTGAATCATCAACTTGCTTCCCTCAAGGTACATGAACTTGGCCAGCAGTATATGCTATGATCATAAGTACATACTTTATTCAACTTTGCTTAACGTTCATTTATACATGTACAATTATTTGAAACATACAAATGCTTGATGGTGATGCAGATACAGACATGTGTTTTTTTTTAATTTATTGTACTTACCGATGCAAAATTTGGGTTGATCAAGAAATTTTTTGTCTGTCCATCTTTCCATTTATTCTTTTACAAGTATTAAGATGGTTTGATCACTTCCAAAAATCTTATCCTGTGTCAATCATTCACAATCCAAATGGTTTATTTTATGGCTTATCTTAATGTCAGTATTTGCCTCAAGTATTCAAGTTTTGACCTACAGGACTATCAAGCTATGCCTTGTGAAGCATTTCGGACCCACGTTAAAAAATAGGACAGGAGAATCCGTAAACAAACAAGTGAAAAAAAAATGTTGCTTTGCAAACTTCTTTACATAGAGTGATAAAGTATTTCTATTTTTGTGTGGTTTTCTCTTGGTATATCATAGCTGTATTATGAATATAACTTGTTTTTTTTTACAATTCCAGTCGAAAAAAAGGACTGTATACAAGAGACAAAAGCAAACTCTTCCTGAAAAATAACTCTGATATTGACGATGGAGTATGGAAAATCAAGGTAAAGACATGGGGAACCTAAAAAAAATTTTACTCCAATTTGATAACACTTTTGTATCTTTAATATGCACAGACAACAATGTTTTTGTTTAATCTTAAAGTCTCATTAGCCATAATGAATTGATATATAGTAGGACTTCACTCACTTGAATTCAAATGGCACAAACACCTGTGATTTCTCGAACACAATTCAAAGTACCAAACTTTCTCCTATATAATCAATATAAATAACCTTGGATTTCTCGAACACTCGAACTGATTAAACGGTCTGTTTGGTTATAAATCTGAGAGAACTTTAACTGGTCATCTATTTCGTCAGCTTGGGTTATAAAAGGTGTGAAAACTGAAACCCTTTCATTAATCAAAGTGGCATTATTGTTAATTACAGGTGATATTTAAGTTATCACCAGTAAGGTAGTTTTAATCTAACAGTACTGAATGAAGTTCGAGAATCTTCTGATGTTGACATATTAAAAGCATAAAAGAAAATTAGACAAAAACAAATTAACTACCAATGAACTCTGATGAACATCAAAGTTGTTTTATAATACAAACACAGCATTTTTAATGTCCACAAATCAACATCATCTGCTGAAAGCAAATGAAAAATATTCAACTAACAAAACCTTGTAGGAAGTAAGCAATTTCTATTGATAAAGAACACATTTCAATAGTCCCTTGGAGCTATCCAGGCTTGAACGTACATTAGCACTGGAGGTTAACTTTTTTTCTTGGCATATTTTTTTCAGTTTGGAATAAAAAATATTCAACAGATTTAAAAATGATGAAATTTGTTGAAGCCAGATTTTATTCTTAGAGTCTATGATTTTGATGGATTTTTCCTTACAAGACATGTACTACTTTACTATTTGTATAGTAATTTTATCAATTGTTTGAGAAAAAAAAGGTAGTATTTTGACCTGTATTGTATTATGACCAAAAGTATTGTGATACATCAATATGGCGATGAATCGTTTCATCCTTGGAAGAATATTGCTAATCCACCTATCAACTGCATGGTATATGGTTTGAAATTCTAATTTATAAAATAAATTCAATTGTTTCTCATATAACTGGTAATTCTGACTTGAATTCTGAATAATTTCCTTTGAAAACATTATTTTATTTACAACAATTTCATGGCTATTTTCAAACTCATGACTGATTAATTTAGTAAATTTATGACTTGGAATTTAGTAATCAGTACTCAAGCTCTGACTCATCAGATTTACCCTCTAAGTCAGCCACTTTCGGTGCAAACTTAGCTAAGCTTAGCTCTCATACAGCTTTCTCATACTTAAGCTATGGCACTTGTGTCTGACAAAAATAGGAATCCTTTGTAACACTCCATAAGTCCCCCACAACTTCTTCCATTTATTTCAGATTTTTTTTGGACTTGTCCCCAAAGCCTATATTTCCTGGAAATTTTGCTTACAAAGTCCTTACTATGATTTATTAACAGAAAAAAAAAACCAACCATATGGTTCTTCGATCCAGTCCCAAGGACAATATATGTCATACACCTGTGACATGATATATTGTATGCAAAGGAGGGACTTGGTAATGGTTCCCCAGTGCTTTCATTAAGAGCTGGTACTTGGTACTTTTACCCGGCTACAGTAGTGACTGGGATGGGCAGAATAAAATAAAAGCAAAAAAAAAAATGAGGAAAAATCTAGTAAATAGGTATCTTAACCCCATTCCCGTCATTTTTCCTGATATTTTTTGTGATTTGTGCAGACGAGTGCAGGAATTTTTAGTGTTGACTTTTACAGAATTCGAATATGATTAAAGGAGAAGACCATGTTATTGTGCAAGTCATAAATATCGAAACTAGTCTTTTAGATGTTCATGAAAATTAAATTGAAACAAAATTATTTCTTTTTTTAATTAATCGTGTTTAAAATTGGGCAATTCGAATTTCCCACGTCTATGGGTGCCACCATGATCTTTTGAGTTGTCACGTCAAGAAGTCAATTTCAACCCAAAATAAATGGAAGAAGAGATTGAGGCACAACATTTAAGTAAATGTCAGACAACATTGATGAAAACTGGGATTTGCTGCCAGATGATAAGCATGTCATGGGAAAATCTACTTCCAAAGAATGTTCATGTTGCCGATCAAAAACTTTTAGAATATTCTCTTTTATCATTCCTGCAATCGTAATGTTGACAAGACAACATGTTTTGGTGATTTGATGAACATGATCATAGAAATATTTACGGAATATTCTTTGTTTACATATTATTTGCAGTACTTGTATCAGTACCAAACCGACTTAGTGACGTCACAAGCCGATCGGAAGCTTTCGGTTAAAATCAATAAAGTCTGCTTATGATCTTCCTTCAGAAAGGAGAGCTCTGCAAGATGGCTATTTACATATATTTCAAAGATTTCGAACTTAGCAAGCCTTGAGCATTTTATAAAAGCGTATTTTGCATTTATTTATTTTTTGTTTACGTGGGTATGATTTATCATAAGAGCCTAACTTAATACAAAGGTGGCCTTTCCCTTTAAGGGACGACCATTCGATTCAGTGGGGAGGGGGAGTTTTGGTTAAAATATTCTGGCAACCCTAAGTTTGAAATGAAAGTTTGGCCTTTGCTCACAAGAATATTAAAAAAAATATTGTCTCTGAGATTCAACACTGCTACAGATTATAGTAGAAAATAAATACATTGTAATGTTTAGAAAATTCTGTCTGTCTAAAAGTCAACCAGACTAAAACTGCCAGTCTTGTTCTTTTTCAGAAGCAAAGAATTTCTTATCAGACTTATGATTTTTTGACCAACATTTCACAATAAGACACATGCAATTGCTCTTCATGTCACAGTAATAATTAGGCAATAAACAACAACAAAGTTTAATTTTATTATGAAAATAATCATTAATTGGAACCACCACATGTTATGGAATTTCATTGAATAAATATTCAGTTTTGTTCCTATGCTTTTATTTGCATGTGTTAGTGTTTAAATTTTGTAAGAAGTAAATAAAAGCCTAAGAACAAAATATGACATTTATCAAAATTTCATATACATTTGTAAAATTGCACAGGATTAAACAGTCAACAAAGTTTATCAGCATTTGTCTAGAAATGGATCTGGTGGGAATCATGTGGAGCTCCTGGATTTCAGGGTTTTGAGACTAAACCAGTTACGATTCATCATATATCTTGATTTCAAATTTGTATATTTTAAACAAAACTGAAGCAAATATTGCAGACTTTGTCCCATATTTTCAGGTCAAAATTGAAATCTCAAAAAGTCTAACATCCAGGAGCTTCCAGGGGCCTTTGCCCTCCGGACTCCCCACCAAGGCATTGCCCTGGACCCGAAGGGTGCCATTTGAGGCCCCCAGACCCCTTGTCGAATTTATTTGGTACCTCCTGCCTGAAAAATTAATGAAACCCCTGGTTCCCATCTGTGCATCCATAAGTCCATGCATCTGAAGTTTGTGAACACTTGATTTCAGTAACCACTTCACAGATTTCATTCTAATTTAGAGACATTGTAAGATACATTATGTACTTGATCATACCACACTGCCATTTTGTTTTAACAATTTTATGGAAGTTTTTGTACTACAACAGTTTTTTGTACATAGACGCAATAGAAATATTTTGTGAACACAACTCTTCTGTAACTGCTGGACTGATTTCTTTCAAATATTTCTGCATTGTTAGATACATTATGTAGTGATCATATCACACCACCATTTTGTTTCAACAAAAGTTATTGGACTTGATGTTTTTTGGTTGTTTTTTTTTTTTTTTTTTTGTTTTTTTTTGTACATTGCTGCAATAGGAATATTTTGAACATGACTCCTCTGCAACTGCTTGACAGATTTACTACAAATGTTATAGCATTGTAATATACATTATGTAGTTGATCATATCAGACCGCCATTTTTTTAGCTCACCTGGCCGAAGGTCAAGTGAGCTTATGCCATTACTTGGCATCCATCGACGTCGTCATCGTGGACAAATTTTTTAAAATCTTCTCCTCTGAAACTACTGGACTGACAGGTTTTAAACTTGGCCTGATTGTTCCTTAGGGTGTTCTGCACAAAATGATGGGTGGGATTTTTGATCCGTGAAAAAACATGGCCGCTGTTACTAAAAATAGAACATTGGGATCTTATGGCAGTTTTTTGCAAATAACTCAAAAACCGTTGCCTTTAGCAAATTTCTGGTGGGGTAATATTGTTCAGCATCATGAGATGGATCTATGCTAAAAAAAGTTAAAATGATTGGTCAACTTATGTAGGAGTTACGGCCCTTGAAACATTTTTTTTTTTGCATATTTCGCATGTGCAACTTTGAAAATCTTCTTCTCAAAATCCATTGCACAGAATTCAGTGAAAGTTGGCATATATGTTCCTTTGGGTATCCCACACAAATTGGTAGTTGGGATTATTGATTCATGAAAAAAACATGCCCGCCATTACTAAAAATAGAACATAGGGGTCAGATGGCAGTTTTTTGCAAACAACTCAAAAACTGTTGCCTTTAGCAAATTTCTGGCAGGAGTAAAATTGTTAAGCATCATGAGAAGGACCTATGCCGAAATTTTCAAAACCATTCATTGACTAATGTAGGAATTGCGACCCCTGAAACAGTTTTTTTTTGTTGGGCTTTTTTTTCACATGTACAATTTTGAAAATCTTCTCTAAAACCATTTAAGATCATTGAATGAAAATAAGCATAATAGTTCTTTAGTGTATTGTGCTCAAAATGACTTGTGATTTTTAATCCGTGAATAGATATGGCTGCCTATAGTAAAAATGGAACTTAGTGGTTGGAAGACAGGTTTTTGAAAAAAATTCAAAAATTGTTGCCTTTAGCAAAATTCTGGTTCAGGCCATGAAAATGCTATGAAAAGCATTTCTTGCATTTGACAATTTAATTGATTTTAACCTAGTTAGATTTTAGGCTAGATTTTAGCCTGTCTCATTCAAGTTTTTCAAATAAGCAAATGGTAAACCAGGATTAGCGATTCAGGCTGTCTTGAGCCTCTAGTTTCGTACAATTCACAAAAAATTCTTGGGAAGAGTAGCAAACCTGATTTTGTAGACAGCACTCCCTGGTTTTATGATTCAATATTTTAAATTCTAAATTTCTGCTGCAGTAGGGAACATAAGGCTATGCGTAGCAATCTTGTTGAAAATAGAGTAGCTTTCAAAAGATTAGCAGGCAGCCATCCAATTTTGTTGGTAGACAGCTTCTTTTGACGTCCCCGACATTTGGCATGAGGGAAGATCAGCTCAAGAGACATACCATGGTTGGTGGTCTATGACCTTGAAATTTGATCTCCAGGTCAAGTTAATAATTTTCCATTATAGATTTGTGTCGTGGCTGTAACTGTTGTCTTGATGTAGGCTTTTGATATATTGCACAAGGGTAAATCAGCTCAGGTTGATATGTCGCCTACCTTGGTCAGTAAACTTTGACTTCAAGGTCAATTTCTCTTTTTTTTTTTTTTTGCATAAGTGGTTTGTGTCTCGGTTGTAATGAGTCTTGCATGATAAATTGAATGTGTTGTGCATGGCTGATATTAAGTATCTTACAACAGTGGGGCCCACAGATATATTCCATCTCTTATGATATCTAGTTTTCATTTATTTTGAAGCTATGACATTCTTAGGGAAGGGTTTTAACTTAAAATTTTGGCAGAAACCAAAATGTATAATTCTTTACAATCACAGTAGAAATTTCAGTAGCCCACACCAAAACTAAGAGACTATTGGCGATTGGGCCCCTGCTAATTTTAAACCCTGTTGCAGGCCTTTTATTAAGATTTGGTAGCTGGTACTTTTACCGTTCTAAGCTACTGAAAGGTACCACCAGAATTTTATACATTTTTTATAAAAGATAATGATGAAAAGTACCTCCTACAAAACTAAAGGTACCTGAATATGAAAAATTAATGAAATGCCTGCTGTTGGGTCTGGCACCACTGTAATTTTCGCCTTAAGGACCTGTCGGAGTGTCAACAATTCATAAACACTATGACTTCTTTATGAGTACTTCAATTCATGGGTTAGTAAAAAAAAAAACAAGTGGCAAATTGATCTGCATTTTTTATTAATTATCTCCAATACAAAGCTAGTTTTGCTCAAGATAAAAAAAAAATCCAAGACATATTCTATTGCTAGTTGAAGTTTGTTTCTTTTCTCTTTAATATGTCTTTTTGTCTATGTCTTCTAGGAAAGTGTTCTAAAGAAGAAAGGTATTGACAGCATGCAGTTCGTAGACTTTTATGCTGGTCCTGTACCTGTATTTGAAGTGACAGAATCCAAGAAAAAATCCTCAAAGAAAAAGAAAAGCATTGACCCGAATGAAGGTGTAGAAACTTCTAAGAAGAAAAAAGATAAGAAAGAAAAAGTTGTCGACAAGGGTAGGTTTTATAGTTGTTTTTAGTCAATTCATGATTTATGGTATCATAGACAAACATAGAGACAAATATAAAAACAGTATTGCATATTACCATCTCATGGTATTCTAAAGATTTTTTATCTAGAAAAAAAGATTTTTATGAAAATTTAGCTTATGAAGAAAAATCCAATCAAATTTTGCAGTACTAGGTGGATCCCTAACAAAAAAAATGCTGGAATGCTTATGGTTAGTAATTGTAAATTGCAGTGCTCTTCAACAGGGCTTCTGGCTGACTTTTCTTCCCTAATGTCATTCACTTTACCCTAAGTTGCCACAAAAAGTGAATAGAAGTGGTTACATAAGTTGCCACTCATTTTCAGACATTGCCCAAGATCAGGACTGTTCTTTAGGTAGGATCAGTGTCACCATTCGTAGACCGCAAATAATAAAAACTAATGACTGTTTTACCATATCTGAATCTTTGCTTGAAGTGTACATGTATGTGTTGTATTTATTATTTAGAAAGAAAATTAAATGGTTTATGAAGGATGCCTGTATTTAGGAAAATTCTATTCTCTTCATCTTACCCATCCCAACTTCTCTCTACTGCCTCTCAGAGAAGTCTCTGAAGGTTGAGTTCCGCTCAGATAATTTTGTACTTGTTTTATAAAAGTTATTGTACAAAAATTACCAAGTTTTGTTGGTTAATCAAACAATTTTTAGGCTTTGTTAGACTTAGTTCAATTTTAACAAAGCAGACCCATCCTTTTACATTTTTTTAATTTTGAATATATAGAACTGGAATGCTTACTTTTTAACAGAAAAATCTAGACCCAAACCTGTACCTGTTGAAGATGATTTGACTCCAGAAGAAAAAGCTGCATTAAAAGAACAACAAAAACAGCAGAAGATAGCTGAAAAAAATGCCCAAAAAGAGGAACTTAAGAAAAAATGGGAAGAGGAAAAGCAGAAGCGAAAAGAAGAAAAAGCGAAGGTATAGGTGTTGGTGTTTTTACCTTGTACTTTGTCCACCATGATGATGTTATTTATGTTCTTTCTTTTAATACAACTACTAAAAATTTGCTGACGAAAAAATCGTATACTAAATTTCAGACCCAATTGTTACTATCATTCTAGAGTGGAGGATTATTATGTTGTCCATCCATCTGTTTCTGCTTTTTATTCTCCAGCTTCTATTGGAGGGAATACTTCGTTATTTTTGGTATATTGCTTTTTCATGAACGTGAACTATGTCTCCCCTTTCCAGGTTCCACACTTGACTACTTCCTGTTCACGGTACTGCTTGGCAATATTTTGGTCAATGCATATTGGAAATTTTCATAACAGATTTTCATCCACTGTTTGAGGGAATGCTTAGATATTTAAGTATATTGCTTTTGCATGATGATTTGTACCTTGTCTACTCGTGAAGTTTATTTTTTTACCACCTGCAAGCATAGTTTGGAGGGTGTATAGGTTTCACCTCGTCTGTCTGTCCTAATTATTATCTTAGCAGATTGTAGCATTGTTATGAAACTTTGTGGGATGTAATATAACCACATGAAGATGTACGTACTGTTAGAAATTTATGTTAGAACAAAAATTTTAGAAATGATGGCTGTTTAACTTAAACATTTTGCAGCAAAATTTGGTATAATGTCCACAACTCCTCTTCAACAATTGTTCTGAAACTTAATGGGGTGTTAAATTACCATATTGGGATGTGCATATTGTCAGAATTTATGTTTTTAAGTAAATGAGCAGTCATATTATGTCGTTTTGTTGTCAACAACAAAAAAATAGTACTGATAGTGGTATGGAGTTGGATGTTTTAGAAATGTCAGCAAAATCGTGTCAAAAGTGCTTAGTTTATCCCCATGAAAAATTTGCCCAATATGAATCGTGTGTCCACATTCATCCTCAAAGATACAGTGTTCATTAAGTTGAAGGGGATTAGTCCAGTAAGGAGTGATGTCTAGCCTGTTCTGTAACATCTTGTCATAGTCATGGTAGGAATAACGTGTAATGGAGGTGTGTAGGGCCAAAATATTTTCCAAAACTTGCGAATTTCAATATTCCATAGGGTTACATGGCATGATTTCATATATCTTTTCCTTCCCAATATATACCCTAATTTGGGTAGCAAACATGGCATAATATGTGTGTTAGCATTGTTGGTGTATATTTTTTTTTTTAATTATGGGCGGGGGAGTATAAAAATACCTAAATAAAATATTTTGATTCAACAGAATTGAAACTTGTATCATCTATGAAATATATTAATGTTACTATCATAGGAAATTGAAAAGAGAAGAGAAGAGAAAAGAATTCAGGCAGAACAGTTAAAAGAATGGAGTAGAATACGGGATGATATGGAATGTGATGATCTTAAGGTACAACTAAATGTTTATCAACGTCATTCATACCAGACTTAAAATATGGTCAACTGGTTAATGTTGTCCTATGTCTTCAGTGATGTTTGGTTGAGCCTCTGTACATAAATGTTTTGTTTGTGTAAATAATTTTGATACCAGATGAGTTATTCAGACTTTTTGAATCATCTGAATTTAGGATACTTCTTTTGCATTTATAACATGGACTTACCTATTTACTTTCAGGGGTGCCATTTTTACATTTTGTTAACATTTGTCATCGAAATAATGCAATTTTATGTCAATATTTAAACTAATAGATTTTTCAGAGCACACAAAACTTTTTTTTTGTTTGGCCTGTCAGTCATGTGCCTGACAAAATTAGTTTTTCTGCCAGTCCTACAAAATTTTTGCTGGACCTATAAATTGCTCCAGCCACATGTGTAGGCCTAAAATACATAAATTGGTTTCTAATAAAAAAAATAATGTAAACCAGTACTGGAATTTGCAATCTCTGATACATCTAAATACCAGTGAAAGAAATGAACCAGCGATGTCCATTTCAAAAAAAAAAAAAAAAAAAAATTCTAGCTGTATTGTGGAGGTCAGGACCGACAGGACCAACAATTTCAAGATCTTTGATTTTTGCATATATGTATTAAAGCTGGGCTAAATGATAATTCTAGAGGTGCATGTGCACATAGAGGAGCATGGTATCTTTTTGTGTGTGTGACTTATATGAAATATCTGACATATATAATCAAGAAATTGAATGTTCACTTGCCTGTTTTAATATATTTTCTGTTGTATTTCAAATATTTTGTGTATGTTGATATCAGGTTAACTATAAAATGTTGATAATATTAAATAATGTCAATTCAATACAATTATGTTCCTCTAGATTTTACCAGAACCTACACCTATAAAGACCAAGATACCTCAAGGATTATTTGGTGACTGTGTGATGGTGTTGGAGTTTGTAAACATTTTTAAGTCACTGTTCGATGTAAGAGCTTATTTTCCCAAAGGATTTACTTTTGGTAATTATTAGTAGTATTAGTTATCGAGGGTATAATGTTTTTGACCCGTCCATCATTAGTTTTCTGGACTTTTGGTATTTGAGTCTACCAGGATGAGTTACAGATCAAGTTTAGGTTTTGTTTTGCTAATTTTACCGAAATTATGGGCCTTGGACTTAGCAAATTTTACAGAAATAAGTTTTCCTGACTTTTTTCTAAATGCTTGCAGATATGGGGATGACTTTTGGTATGTTAGTGCACTATGATGAGTTACATATCAAGTAATTGCTTCACAGACTGGGCCTTGGACTTAATTTTACAGATGAAACAGTTATCTCAACTTCTTTTTCTAAATGCTTGCAGATGTAGAGTTGATTTTTGGTATGCGAGTCCACAATGTAACATGATTAGTGACTGATTAACATTATGTTTTGTTGTATATGGCCCTTTGAACTTCCCTTTTTTTCAGATACTTTTTATTTGTGAGTCCAATATTTGGACAGGTGGGGTATGTGAGTGCATTCACTAAGGTTCTTTAATTTTATTGTACAATAACTAAACTCTTGTACAAATTTTGCAACAGGTATTTTTGACACATTATTGGCATCTTTTGAGTTGAATATCTGGATCAAATTTTAAGACTAGGTTTCATTCCAAAGTATTGTTAGTATTTTAACAACATTTATATTTATCGACGAAAATTTATCTGAAATACTTTTTGAATGGATTTTTTTTATATACACTTTTCAAATTTTAAGTGACGAAAACGACCTAAAACATTTTCGTCATTTATAAAATCCTTTCGTAAATGGCAAAAATGACGAGCGTTCTGACGTGTTCTGTGGTAGTTGAGTAGGACACATTGGTATAATGTAGGGCAGATTTCTACATAAAGAACTATTTTAGATTACTCACTAGCCTACCTAAATTTGTATTGAAATTGGAACTGGTCTATTTCTACTAGCTGTAGTAATAAAAGAAAATCAGAAGTATTTTTAGCTCACCATGGCATAGGCCATGTGAGCTATTGCTATCACTTGGCGTCCGTCGTCATCGTTAACAATTATACAAAACTCTTCTCCTCTGAAACTACTTGACTAATTAGAACCAAACTTGGTATGAATGTTCCTTGGGGTATCCTGCATAGAACTGATGTGGGGATTTTCAATTTGTCGAAAAAACATGGCTGCCGTTGCGAAAAATAGAACATAGGGGTCAGATAGTAGTTTTTCACATATATCTCCAAAACCGTTAGGTTTATCCAAATTCTTTCAATAGCTGAAATGATCCATATTATTAGGACTACAAAAGTCTTCAGACTCCTTGTAAGAGTTATTGCCCTTGAAAGGGGAAAAATTACTTTTTTTTAAATAGTTTTCAGTCAATATCTTGAAAACTATGATAGATTAAAAGAAACTTTCAATTGTTAAAAAGATCTTGTAATAGTCCAACCAAAGACTTCTTGAGTCAAAATTGTTGGACAACTTCTTATTTAATTTATTAACTTTGAAAGGCAAAATTCAGCAAGGTAAGCGATTCAGGCTCCTGGGAGCCTCTTGTTTAGAAGTCCAACCTACTGACCCTTTGAATTATTTGTTTTCTAATCCAAAAAGCAAATTTTTGTTTTTGTTTTTGTTTAATTGTATCAGGGTTCCACTTCTAGGGTCATATCAAGCTATACCATGCTAAGCTTTTAATTAAATGTCAACAACAAACGATCAAGCATAATATTTTGTTGTTTAGATGTACTGGAAGAAGCTTTACTAGAGACAGACCATAATGGTATATTAACTGATATTTTGCTGATGTTGATGACTGCTATATTCAGTCTTCAGGAACAAGAAGAGGCAGAGGAGGAGGAACTTTCAAAGCAGGATGAAGCTGTTTCAGGAGGTTGGTAGACTTCATTTTCTCAAGAAAAATTGAATGGGTTTAATATGACCACAAACAATTTGCTGTCATATAATGGTATGGCCCTGTTGTCGTACGTAGACGATTCATGGTTTTTATGCAATAACTTGAATATCAGTTACTGGATCTTTAATATATTCCTGTCCTCCCTTAAAAAAATACTGTTTAGAACAAATTTTAGCATTTTATAGCAAACTTTCTTTTTGAATTATATAAGGGTGCTTCATCTTATAATATTTGTTCAGTAAAAATATATATTTGTATTCAGATTTTTGAGATCCTCAAAAAAAAATTCTTATATTGTAAGTATAATTTACCTTAAACCAGAAAAATGCTTTTCCTTCAGACCAGAGTGCTCAGTGTAAGGTTACTCTTTTTTTTTCTCAAGTTTTTGACAATGAAACAGATGTACAGGACACAGATCAGCTGATGGAAATGGCCACTGTTTGTTCATTAACCCCAATGTTGACACATGGTAAGTTTTTATTACTAAATAACTCTTCACAGTTGAATTTTTGGAACACAAGCCCAAAACTTTGACTTAATGACATTTTTCTTGAAATATAATTGACTTGTAACTTCACAATTTGGAGAAATATCACAAGCTCATAGTAGGTTTTACTGACCAGGGCCAGCAGACTTGAGGTTAATTTTTGAAGTCTGCTTTATCTGAAAAAAAAATGTATAGAACATGATGAAAAGTTCACATTTCAGTAAAGTTCGGGTATGCTGTAATAAAAATTAATATTCCATTTTATTAAAAAATGTTAACATTTTCCAGATGACTGAATGTTGTCCTATATTGTAGGTTTACTCTTAAAAAAGCTGCCATTGGATTCCTTTACATTGTCTGAAATAATTCGTCTTCACTTGTTATCATCTGGAGCAAAAGTCAGTGACAAGAATGTCAAATATCGCTTTCAAGAGAGGGGTGGCTATACATCATTGGATGACCCTGGTTTGGAGTTCAGAAAGAGGGAAACTGCTCTCTTCAAGAATCTAACAACACATTCTATATTTGATCTTTCACCATGTATGTAATGCTACAGTTAATATCATGTTTTATTTATATTGTTTATAATTTTTACTACATATTCGAGGTTTAGTACATTAATTTCATTGTATTAAAATTTCCAATTTAAGATCAGTTATGAAAGAAACTTAGAAGTTTCTTTCTGTGCTGAATTATATCAAAATATCAGTGTATATGGAATCAAACATATTTTGATTCTATGAACTAGACAAATCAATCCGACCAGACCATTTTTATTGGATAAAAATATTTCAGAGTTATTGGCAAATAGAGAAAATGCTGTCAACAACAATATTTCTTCGAGAGAAGGAATACATCCCTCCACCATTGTCCTCATTGTCAATACAAGTCATCATCTTTCTATTTGATGGGTAGCATCTTACACCAGATCTTGATCACCTTAAACTTTCATAATGACATTCACCGGAAATTGTAAACTGCAAAAATTGCAGAAGCAAATTCGAGAGCAGCACTGAACATTTGGTCCAGAAATTTGGCTGCTCTAACAAGACCAGCCACAATTTTATCAAACCTGTCTGTCGGTCTGAGGATATTTTATTTTCACTGAAATATCTTTTTTTTTTCTCTACTTGATGACTAGTTTGTCCTACTTAACAGATATGTTGAATGAACCACTGTAATTGAATTTTGAATGTTGGGTCTCCTAAGATAAATGTCTAATTGTCTAATTATAGTTCTTTGATATCTTTCATTCTGGTTGGAACCTTGAGGGGGAAATGTAAATTTTCTGGATAGATTTGGATTATAACTCATTTTGGTTCTTTGCTTTGATTTTCCAAACATGTTTTGAAAATTCATTATATGAAGACTGTTTTTTTCTTCCAAGAAAAATGATTTAATTTTGGTCTTTATATTGTTAGCTGACAGATTGAAGATTATTAGTGTTTTGATACAACAGTTTATGACCTATGCTGCTACTAGAGATATTGTAGAAGATGGCGGGGAAAAGTTGAGATCCCTTAAAATGGATCTAAAACAGTTACAGTGGGCAGAACAAAGACGAGAAAGAGAAGAAGCTACTGCCAAGTAATTACACCATACTTTGGGTTGCATATTGTATCAAGTGAGGTTTAAAACTTCTATTACAAGATTTGTATTATTACCACAAATATGTATAGGAATAACTCTGTCATCTCATCCTACACAGTTCAATAGATTTTAGTTTACTTTTACAGGAAGGTAAGGAATTCTCTCTAGACACCTTAAAAGGGAGATAATCCTAAGTTAGAGTTTTTACATGATTAAACATTGCAAGCACAACTCTCTCAAAACTGCGTTATGAATGTTGATCAAGTTTTGTTTGAAGGTTATGCATCAGATGTAGATGTGTATGAATTGTCTGATGCCTGTAAAAGAATATAATCAAGATTAAGGCACCTATCAAGCTTAATTACTCATTGAATGGCTAGGAGATTTTGAATGAAAAATTGTATAAAAATTAGGCTTTTAATATAGTTGTGTGTGAATAAAGATAATTAATGACAGTTCACTGTAAGAAGAAATCATCCAGATTGAAATTAATTTAAAATTTCTTGGAGTGTAGTGGTATTCTTTTTGTTAGTAATTCTGTTATACCAGCCAGCTATCAGAGATAAGGGGAATCACTTTGTCTTTTGGTCCATGTACCTCTTTACTGCAATTTCTACTCTGCCCAGTTAAAAAAAAAAATCAGATTTTGAGCTCACCTGGCCGAAAAAGCGATGTGAGCTTTTGTCATCATTGTCATCGTCTGTCATGAACTTTTCTTTAAAAATCTGCTTGGAAACCACTCAGTTGATTATTACCAAACTTGGTCATCTACATCTTGGGGTATCTACTTTAAAAATTGTGTTGATTATGTAGATCAATCGTAAAACATGGCTGCTGTTGCTATTTGTAGACCACAGTGGCCAAGTCACCAATTTTTACATATATCTCAAAAACTAAAAGAGAAATGAATGTGACACTCCTTCTTCAGCTTGAAGAGCCCTACAAAAATTTTTGTTGGGTCGAAGTTGTTGGACAGCTCCTTGTTAGAGGTATTTCCCTTGTAAGGCATAAAATGACAGTTTTTGCAGTTATCAGCCATTTTCTTGAAAACTATGATAGAAAGAAAAAAAAAACTTCTAATTGATAAAATGATTGGAATGATAAGGTCTGCACATGTCTATATTATGGATGGAGCGTCAGTAACTTCTATCCATGTAGACTTTAGAATGCGAGACCAAAACTGTTAATGGCAAAAAAAAATATTCAGACGGAAGTGATGAAATTTGTCAATACAGAAGTAGACGATTGCTCAAGTGCATGAGGCGCTGTTTTGTCTTTAAATATGACATTGAGCTCTGTCCATCATAGGTAAACGACTCTCCTTTAAAGGTAAAAAATGATAGGGTTTTTTTTTTTTTTTTTTTTGCAGTTTTCAGCCATTATCTTGAAAACTATGATAGATAGAAAAAATCTTTCCACTATTGAAATGATCCTTCTGATAAGGCCTACAAAAGTCTCCATTGGGTCAAAGTTGTAAGACAACTCCTTGTTAGAGAAATTGCCCTTGAAGGGCAAAAATTGAACCTGGTGAGCGATTCAGGCCCCTGGGAGACTTTTGTATATGAAACCAGCTTTTGTGCCTCCTTAAAATGATAATTATTGCTAGATGCCTTTCTAGCAGATAATCCAACTGCAGGGTGATGATATTCTAAAGCTTGCAAGCATAATTCTTGTAAGTGTTCAGTGGTATAGAAATGTGATCTTCAGGGAGTTGGTTATTTTGGTTGCAATTTGTCTAAATTTTGGATCCTGAATTGTAAAATATCAAATTATTTTCTTAGATTATTACTTGAAATGAACTTAGTGAGACAGGAAATGGCAAAGAGAGATTATTTTATTTATGAGCTTGGCTTGAATTTTGATGAAACCTTATATGAAGGATTGGGCATTAAATGTAGATGTGCCTGAAACAATATGATTTTTACCATATACTTTGTAATTGAGATTATCAAATTGAAGAGTTATGCATCATCTTGCAAATTTTAGTAGGGGTTATTCACTTTTTGAAATTCACTACTACTATTTATATAGGTGCTAACTTTTCTATAGTCTTATTTTGAATATCTTATGGAAAATTCATATGGGTGCTAACTTTTCTATAGTCTTATTTTGAATATCTTATGGAAAACTACCTGTACTTTTTTTTAAAATAGGTAAAATTATATCACAAAACTTATTCATATGTTCGAAGTCAACTATTGAAGTTCTTTTTTCTCATTATTATTTATGTTAAAAAAAACTTTTATCTCAATTAAAGAAGTTTTCCTTGAGATATTTAGAAGACAAAAAATTGAACTGTGAACAAATCCTGTAGTAAGTTACATACTAGATAAATTCAGCTATCATGTTTATTTGCTTTTATTGTTTTAACAATTGGTTAGGTGGAAGAAAAAAATGGAAGAAAAAGCAAAAGAAAGAGAAAAAAGAGAAGAATGGAGACAGAACTGTTTAAAAGAACAGGAAAAAAGAAATAATATGAGAGACAACGGGTAAGTTACGAAAGAGTCTTTATTAGGACTCTGGTGTGCATTATTTCTGTGGTCAAAATTTATCCTTACTGCAACACCAAATGTGAAAGCAGATCTATTAGCCGCTCAACTCCATTTGTCCTTCCATCACACTAAGGGGTGGCCTACTTTATGTAATTTGTAAGGACGGTTCCAGTAAAATATAACGTGGATTGGGGAAGGCACTTTTATTCTTTGTATATGGGTGTTTGTTCAGGTCTCTTGACAAAATATATAAAGTTTTATACAAAACATCAATAGAACTTCTATGGGTGGCCACTGTGGTGAAAAAAGTGCCTTCCTGGGATATCTTGTATCTTCAATGGGACAGCCCTAATTCAAAAAGTATTGATATGTGCCTCTACAATGGAGAAATTTGTTAAAATATTTTCCAACATGTTTAGTATATTGGAGTTTATCAGACTTCACTGTCATGATCTATTTTTAACTTATATACATCATCTAGCATCAAAGCTATTTAGGGCTGATAGATACTTGATGCATTTGAATTGAAAATTTTGATTCAAATGGAAACACTTAATTTGGGAAAGGCCCTTTCTGACTTTCCGTCAATATATTAGTTATTACACATTTATAAGGTTTTTTCTGTTTAATTCAAACATAATGCCATGGTATAAAATGGAAATTCTAACAAATTGGGTCTCTATTTATTTCAGTGAGGACATTTCTCATCTTCCTCCGATCAACTGGATGTACAAGAGTGATGAACCGGAGTTAACACTGGAGGAAAGAGAAGAAATTCAACATATGGAAGAAGAACTGGAGGCTGATAAAAAAGCCCATTTTGCTTTGAATGAGAAGAAAGTTATAGAGCAATTAGCAAAGATTCAACAAACATGTTCCATTGTTCCTATAGGTAGAGATAGAATGTACAGAAGGTACTGGATATTTTCTTCTGTGCATGGATTGTATATTGAGGACGATGAGATTCATGTAGATACTTGTCAGTTAAAACCAATTTGTGCTAACATATCTACTACCACCAAGCCAAAGGATGAAAATGGTAGTGATAAAGAAAATGACTCAGTCAATTCTCCTAATAAAAGTCTCAATAACAGTGTCAATGGACCTAAGGTTGCTCCTAATGTCTCTAATGACAAGTCAAACTCTGATGAAGTCATTTGTTTAGATGATGAATCAAGAATTGCATCCACTGATGGTCAAAACTCAGTGCCTGCACTGCCAGAGAATGAAGCGACTAGACAAATAGTTAGTAGACAAAAGAATTTATGGGGTTTTATATCTACAGAAGAGGAGTTTGAACACTTACTGAATTCTCTGAATGGCAGAGGATATAGAGAATCTGCTCTAAGAGCAGCACTAGTAGAACAAAGATGTCGTGTTGTTGAGAGTATTGATAAATGTCCTGTTGACATGATCTTCAAGGATACTGATGATACAGACTTCAACAGTGAAGATTCAAATGATTCATCAAAAAAACAAAAATCAGTAGTGAAGAGAACTTCTAAAGGACTGATTAAGTCTGATAGTGCTCAGGAAGTTTTAGAAATTAATTTGAGGGAACTATTGTTAGATCTTGAGGAACGAATATATGTTGGTGCATTAGGTTCTTTAAAGGTAAAAAGTCCATTGTACAAACACCTGTTTTAATACGTTTTTTTTATTAACTGAGTTATTTTGTTTTTGTTTTTTGTTTTTTTTTTCAATTGAAATTGTTAATTCTTTTCTTTTAGATGTGAGCTCCCGCAATTATAAGTTTTCATGTGATGGGACTTGATTCATAAAAAAAGGCAGGATTTTCTCACAATTACTCTAAAAATAATTCCATCAATTTTCATGAAACTGATTAAAATTGTTATTGAAGTAATTCCCTTCTGATTCTTATAAATTTAAATACCTCACATAGTCTGGTGCGATGGCCTGACTAGCTGTGGTAGCCCGACAAAGTATACTGTAATAGCCGGGGAAGCCTCCTGTCATAACTTTTTGAGCTATGAGACTTTATTTCTTAAAAAAAAGTGTGATTTCCACTGTTGGTTTACCATGTCAGATTTATATCTGTATTTGGATCGATGCATACTATTGGGGCATGTTTAGTGGTATTTCAGTTGGTTGGATGCCAGTGCTTTAAGCACATAGAACTTGTAGCACTGATTTTCCTACTGTTTTGGGGAAGTGGCCTGGGGCCATGCACTTGGGAAAATGAGCATGAAAATTGGACTTCGGAAAATAATCTATACACATGAGATCAATGATTTATACAGTATTTTAAAAACATTTTACCGGGAAATAATCTATACACATGAGAGCAATGATTTATACAGTATTTTAAAAACAATTTCTAAGTAAAATCCTTGATGAATTCTTGTGTATCTGAAACCAAGAGGTGACCTCTGGATTTCAAATTTGATACAGTAGAGTAGAGAGAGTGTCGTATATCTCATAAATCTTTAGAGAATGTTTTAATTCACAATTGGAACTTAAGAGCATATTTCCCTTTGGGAATGGGGGCCATATTCTGCCCCAAATATGGGATGGAAATATTTTAAATATTCAATTGATAAGCATCACTGGAAAATTTGGGATGTATAGGTCTTGAATTAATATTATTGTTAATATTTACAGGTGAAGAATCGACAAGTTTGGAGAGATGCATTGGAAAAGGGAAGTTTTGATCCACAATCTGATGATCCTTTGTATGCAAAATTTCAGTTTACAAAAAAAGAAGACAGGTATTTGCAGTAAAGCATTATACAATTCATTTAGTAGTTAGCGAAAAAAAAAAAAATAGAACTTACAAAATTCAAAATTTAACTTAAAATTAACAACCAATTTAAAAAAAAAAATTGCAGTTGTATTATGATATCATGCTTTCATTATTGTCTGTAGACATTAATTATCGATCTTAAACACTATTGATTTTCAACCTCATTGATCATAAGGTGCATGTTATCAAAGGGGGGTTATAATTTAGCGAGCATTGTTCACAGTTTTTCTAGTTTTAACTTGTGTAGCATGTTATATTGATGTAAGTGGTGATTATTTTATATTACAGTGGTGAGGGAGATGACACTTCATCTATAAGCTCAGGAGATGCTACAGAATCAATAGTCAAGGATTTGTCAAAAGCTCTTCTACAAATACAACATGGAATAGAATCAAAATACCTTGTTATGCCACTTGGTAGGTTATTCTTATTTTTAGCTCACCATTACCAATATGCTATCACTTTGTGTCCATTGTCCATTTACTAAACTTGGCAGAAATGATGTATGGAAAAGCAACAAAATGTCAAATTTTGGTTCCATTTGATAAAAAAAGAATGACTTCTATATCTCAGTCTTGTGGCTCATTGGGTTCAGTGGATTGCAGGAATGATGTAAGTATAGAGAACTTTTTGTTTAAATGATTAAATGAAACAACCACATGATTTCACATTCTCCAGGGGATTGATTCGTTAGAGCTTTCAGTTCTTAAAGATGGTTATTTTGATATGTCTTGAAATTTGATTGAAATGAACAACTTGCATAGAATGGAATTAAAAATACCTCTACTCATCATATTTCTTTTTGGTATGGCCCTGTTGTGGTCTTCAGTTTTCATGATACATGTATAAATGGTATTAGTCAAGGAATTTGTATGAAATTTCAGCATAAAGGGATGTAAGGAGTCAATTTTGAAGTTGGTTTACAACTCTTTATAAATGAAGGGCCCAAAATCACTCAAACATATCAAATGATGTATGGATGAGCTTTTACAAAAGACCCACTTTGAGGTTCATTAGATACAATAAGGTGACTGTCTGAGGCTATCTTAACTTTAGATTGGTAGATTTTGTTATACATCAACTTTGTGCCATATTTTGAAACTTGGATGGTGTTGTTGACCTCAGTGTCCTCTACAAGTGATTCACTTCTCTTGAGGCCCAGGTCAAACTACAGGCAGGGTTCCTACAAGTCCTTGAATCCTTTGAAAGTCATGGAAAACAGTACTTTTGCCAAAAGTCCATGAATTGTCTGGGTGTTAAGGAATTGGCAGCAAAGTTGTGTGTAAAAAGTGTTTAGTCTATCCACCATAAAAATTGTCCAGTATAAATTGTGTCGACATTGATCCCCAATGTACAGGGTTCAACAGGCTGCGGGGGTATTAGTCCCTTTAGAGGGAATGTCTAGTAACAGTCTGAAAAGTTTAGGGCCTCCATTGTTGAGAGGCATCATTCTTTTGCAGATTCCAGATGAAATGAAGCACTTTGGATCAATTCTGTGGTGAGGGGCCACAAAGTTAGCCTTACTGTTAATATTAATAAACTTTTTGTGGCCACCATAAACTCAGTAGTCTCATTATGCTACCACTTTCTATATAGAGGGGGTACCCATCTCTTATATGTTAACTTCACCACTGAATGGAATTGACTGAAACGTTTACAGTTTCTTTATTACATGTTCCCATTGTATACCTCCTATTATAGATTTTGATCTGAATCAGTTGGGAGGTTTCACTTACCAAAACATGGACTTAGTCATTTCTGAATAAGGGGACAAAAGGAACTCATCTCTTATAGGAGAGTTCGCCAATCTCATCAGTGATGTCATATTCACTAATTTGCATATCATTAAGTGCCAAATTGGTTGGCAAATAAACAACTAATTAAACAATTGACAATTTCATGATTAGAATCCCAATTTTCAAAAATATAACTTTTTTATTTATATCCAATTTTGGTTCTGTAAAATGTTTAATTTAGATAAAATAATTCATATTATGTATGTGAATTTATAACTCTTTTACTTCAAAAATAAATTTGAAGTGATATTTATATGTAAACCTCTATTTTTGTATGAAATCTTATGTACATATAGTCTAATTACTGAATATTATTTAAAAATTCAATGGATAGAAAGAATTTTATTTGCAATGTTGGGAACCAAAAGAATTTTTCAATTATCTTTAAAAATGAAAAGGTTATGATGATTTAAAGTTGATGCCCCATGCCACTCAGTGGATTTTTTTGCCAACCAAAACCAAATCACAGGTAAGTGATGACATCTTGAAGAACTCTCCTATATGTACTCCTCCTCCACCACTGAATGGAATTGAATGACACTTTCACAGAATCTTTATTACATATTCCCATAGTGCACCTCCTATTTTAGATTTTGATCCAAATCAGTATGGAGGTTAAAAGGTGCATGTTATCAAAAGGAGGAGTTTAGGGTATCAGGTTCGTGAGCAGGTTTTTCAGGATGAAATAGAGTTATTCCAATTTCAGTATGAATCTGGGAAGGCTACTGAGTAAATAACTCTTGGTAGAAACCTGTTCTTATACAAATGTATCCAACTTTATTGTACCCCTGAACACCTGTGTGATCTTACAAATTTGGATAATTGTCAATTATGATGACCTTAACCTCTAAATTAAACCATCCACCAGTATGTTCGGGAATCTTGTACTGAACATACAAGTAATTTACAAGAAATTTACTTTAGTCTTCCTTGATTTGTATTGAAATCGGAATCACTCAAGCTACTGTAAAAGCACATTCCCTCTGCTTACAGGTGGAAATCACGGTGCTTCTGAAAGTTAAAAATGACATTACCAAAACCAAAAAAACAACGGAAAACAGGCCCAGATTGTTTAATGCATGAGATTGTATCATTCTCTTCTTATTAGGTTGTTATCAAACACAATCTCAAAACAATACTCATATTCCATATTGTCTTATTAAATGCAAGTTAGTTGAAAATATGTAAGGATGGTCTGAAGTTCATTAATGTGAATATTTTACATATTGAAGGGGAGATAGATGCAAAACAGAAAAAGACAATTGCAGAACTTAAAAAAGAAAAAGAAGAACTGATGAAGAAGAAAGAAGAAGACAGAGATGGTGGGTAATCTTAAACACTACCATATAGAACCTATCTGTCTGTCTTACACCTTTTTTTCCAAATTTTCACTGAACTAAGGTGAATTGTTTGAGCACTCTTGATTTTAAATAAAATTTTCTATTTTATGTTTTTTAGTTATATGACCTTTTTTCATACAAAATGAAAAAGATTATTTCCCTTTTCAGACTACAACTCAAAAATGCTCCATGCAATTTTCATTTAAATTTTGATGCTTTGTGTTTTTTGTTGTTTTTTTTTTTATAGATGTAAATTCCCTTTGATTTGTAAGTTGCCAAATGAAGTTTTGTGACTTACTGTTTTTGCTTCATACTTCTTTTGAATGTAAAGATGTTCCGGGAATTTCTCAGAGATCCATTATTGGATAAAAACCAAATGTGGCTAAAAAATCAAGTCTGCTCAGGGGGTCTTCATACATTTTCAGAAATTTTAAAATGGCCACCAAAACAAAACCAGGAAAATAAAAATATGAAATTAGTGCAGCTATTTAATTCGATGAAAATTACTCAGATACCTGTTCTTGACTTGCTGACATCGCAGGCGTTGAAATTTTTTTTAGAAAGCTTCCATTTAAAAAAAAATTGAAAATGGCTGCCACAATCAGCAAAATTTTAAACGTTGGATTTCTTTTATAATTGATTCCTATGGTAAGCATTGCATCTTTATTCAATTGTGTCATCAGATTTTGTCAGAAAGCTGTCACTTTTTTCAAAATGGACACCAAAAATTACAAAATTTCAACATTGTTCGATTTGGATGGAATGGATTTCTGGTGTAAACATTACATTCTAAATTCAATGACAACTACAGTATTTAGCTGAATTTGACCATTTGTGGGTTTTAGGCGACTTTTGCATTTTATTTGCAGACACAGTATCACTTGATGTGAATTTCAAATTTTACATTGTCCACTAGATATGAGAATTCATAAATTGGAAAACTTTTTGGGTTTGTCATGTTAGAACCATACCATCCAGATCATGTATTTGATTTGATGCCCTATGTGGGGGGTTGGTTTAATTGAGCAGTACTGACACTCAGCATTAGTTGATCATAAATATTTATTGTAAGTATAAAAAGAAGCTTGAAGGGGACATATGTATCATGCACTGATGGTGCAGCTCTTTTTTTTTTTTTTTTTTCTCCATGTAAGCAGTTCTTCTTACACTTGTACACTATTTTACTACTTGCCTCCCTGCTAAATCTTTTAGGACTTCAATACAATACTTTGGAACGTGAAACACTTTACTTATTCACTCTAAAAATGTACATGTCAGGGTAATGGTGATTACCAGGTCCAACTTTCTTTAGTTGTTTACACAGAAAAGATTCAATACATGCCATTTTTCTTTCAGATGAAGAAGAAAAGATTCCACAAAAGACTACACTGGAAAGATGGCAAGACTCTTTACAGTACTGCTCAAGTTTGTCTCAAGTGTTTCTCCATTTAGGTACACTAGAGATGAGCATTGCCTGGTCTAAGAGTGCTCTCCATGCCAGGTGTAGAGTGTGTAGAAGGAAAGGCAATGCTGAGCAAATGCTTCTCTGTGACCTTTGTGATAGAGGTCATCATATGTATTGCCTAAAACCGGCTCTTAAGGTAAAAAGTCAAATTAGTATATTAAAAAAAGTGAATAAAAAAATCATGCCTGTTACTTTTGGATCAATTTATGCTCACACTTGTCTTATGTGGGAGATTTTTATGTAAAAACTCAATTATTCAGTATTTTTCTCAATAAATATAGTACTTTTAACCAAAAAACTCCCACAATTTTTTCATTTTAATGTGAGATATTCAAAATTGTTTATTAAAGGAGTATTAACCGGTCTTGAAAAAACCTTGTGCCAATGACATTGGCATATCAAAAAGGGTTAATCAATGGGCAAAAACAAATTTGAGAATATATAAAATGACAAGAACATACAACAAAAAAGACAAAAAAATTATAATACATCGAGATGAGCAGCACAAACCCACAAATTGGAGATGCACTACTGTATTCCTAAGTGTTAGGAACAGTTACTGTGTCTTGTAAGACAGTCACCATGCTACCCATTGTAATTCATATCCATTCAATTGATTATCTGCTGACATGGCAAAAGTTTTAATTAAGATTTTTCTACAGCTGAACACTACTTTTGAATTGAGATCAAAGATTGAGGCTTTGCCTATGATGAAAAGAGCTATTTATACTTGAAAAAAAAAAAAGAAGAAGAAAGGAAAAAAAACCATTTGATTCTGTTCATAATGCACCAGTATATTGCTGATGTCTCAACCAACAGTATTTTTACTTCTTATAGCAGGTGCTGTGTATCTGCATTGGAAGTTCAAATTGCATTTCCAAGATACGTCACTTTGGACAGAATTTTGAACCATTCATATTTCAAAGTTTCTACATATATATATGTGACATCTCTGTTGTTCTGCCCCTATGTTCTGTAACAAAAATGGTTGCATTCTTTTAAAGGTGGTGCCTACAGGTGACTGGTACTGTCCAGACTGTCGACCTAAAGAAATCAAAAGAAGTCCTTTGAAGGGAAGGCGGAAGACATTTACGGAAGAATCTGAAGAGGAACAAGAATCAAGGTGTGAGGTTACACTATTGTGCTGATATATAAAAAAAAAAATACTGTCTTTGAAGTACCATCAATAAGAGAATAAAATTAAAGAATTAAGAGTAAAATGATAAGTTCAGATCAGTTGAATTGTTTTTGCTAAGTTTTCAAACTTGTTATACAAGATATTGGTCCTGAATATCTCTATCAATTCTGGTTACAACACAAACCTCTTTTTAGATTTAATCAGTTTCTATTCCAATTGACAGTGATGTAGATGAGGAGGACTTATCATCAGAGGAAGAGGATGAATCTGAAGAAGAGGACAGTGAGGAAGATGCAGAGTGTGCTGTGTGTAATA
This sequence comes from Perna viridis, assembly GCA_037379345.1. Lineage (NCBI taxonomy): Eukaryota > Metazoa > Mollusca > Bivalvia > Mytilida > Mytilidae > Perna > Perna viridis. The sequence goes on along the minus strand of CM074512.1, from coordinate 18,602,423 downwards.
AAGGTGGGATGTTAGTGTGCTGTGATGCCTGTCCTCTCTCCTACCATGTTGAATGTGCTGTACCACCCCTGAAAAAAGTGCCAAGAGGGAAGTGGCTTTGTCAGATCTGTTTGGGCACAGCCACGTCTGGCAAAATCAAACTTCCTAAACACAATAAGGGTAAGTATAAAGAGTGATTTGCTGTTTTGTATAAATTTCGCCTCAAATTTACAAGAAGTAACAACATGATTTAGCACATGGATTTTCAGTTGGCATTTTCTGGCCACACTTCATGAACATCGTTTCTGCATATTAATTTTAAATTTACATCTACATTTAGATTTGAATTTTAAACGATCTGGTGTAAACCATGGCCGTTGCTATTTTTAGAGCATAAGGGTCTGGTCATCTATCTCTACATATAACTAAAAGATAATAGAAAATACCTTTAACTCTCTGTCTTCAGCTTGAAGAGTACTACAAAATATTTATTTTTGAAACTTTGCACAGTTGTTTAGTACCATTAAGTACAGGGTAAGTTCAACTTCCAGCGAAGTCCAAGATGAAGATTTTGAGTTAAGCCATTCTGCCACCCTATTTTATTTTCATCATTCCAGGGTAGGGTATCACTTTATATTCCATTAATCCCCAATTTTTAGTTTATAACTTGAAAATCATAGTATATACATTGTAAAATGGAACTTTCAATAGTTGCAATGATCTTTATGAAATTCCACATAGGTCCAGGTTGTATGATGGCTCCTTAGAAAGACAAAAAATAACAAAATTTGTGGTGTTCAGCTAATAACTTATAAACCATAGTAGATAGAAATAAACTTTCAATTAATGAAATGATCCTTATAACAAGGCCTACAAAGTCTCAGAAGGCTCAAGTTGTGTAAAGATGTCTTATTAGGATTATTGGCCTTGAAAGGCAAAAAAAAAAAAAAATAAACACTTAAATTTTTGTTTTTTGTTTTTTTTTGTTTTTGAAATGATCTTTATGAAAAAGCCTACAAAGTCCTAGAAGTCCAAGTTGTATAGCAAAGCCTTAGAGTTGTTGCCCTTGTATAGCCAAAAAGCTGATAATATGTGTAGAAATTTTCAGTCGATTTTATGATCATCCTTATTACAATGGTCCAAGATGTCTAAGAACACCTTATTAGAGTTCTTGACCTAGATATATGAAACTTTCAATCGACTAAAAGATCCTTATTGCAAGTAAGATAAGTTGAATTGATTTTTTTTAGCCTTTGAAAAGCCATTAAAATATTTTGACTAGACGAGTCAACCTGGCTTTCTAGATCCTCTTATTTTACAGGGAAACCTAAAAGCACTCCTAAATCTACACCATCAAACAGTAGAAAAACCAGTCCAAGAGAAAGTCCAATTACAGTTCAAACTAAAAGTCGTAAACGTCCTTTGACTGAGGTTGAGGAAAACGAACCAAAACTCAAAAGAGGTGGAAGGTCAACTTCAAGGCTACCTCATGCAGTGAATGGAGGTATTCATTAAAATATATATTTGTATAGAAAGTCTTTTAAATATAAAATATTTCCACTTGCTACTTACTACTAGTAGTTACTAAAATTTGATCCAAAACATTTTATTTGACAGCAAAAAAATTGTGACTATAATATGGCAATGTCTTCTCTATGTAAACATTTCTTTCTTGGACAATTACTTGAGTTAAAAGTGCTGAAATTTGAACTCCATTTGATTTCAACAAAAATCTTTTTCATTTCTATTTAAGTTCACATTGGATGAAATAATAGTGGAGATAAGTTTGTGAAACTTTTTTTTTTTATGTTTTTATTTTATGTAGACTAATGGGAGGATTTCTTTACTATAATAGTGCTCAACTAAAAAGTGATCTTTTAGCAGCATTTCATTAAAAAAAAAATAGCGTGAGTAGTGTTACCTTAAGCAAACTTTCTTTCTCTAGCCTAATCTTTGATATGCTGAATCTTGCAGTGTATTTAGATTTTTAAACCCCAGCAATATTTTTGTTTTCAAATAATAAAACAAATATGAAATTTAGATGGTACCAGTGATTGAACTTCATTTTAGTGGTAAGTGTATCCCATTTCTTACAAGGAGATTGTAGCAGCAGTGAACTTTAAGATAAAGATTTGAAATTCATGGGTCTGAACTTTCTAAACATTTTACTCTCTCTTCATAATACAATAGTTGGCTTGCCTATTTAACTCTTTTCAATGGAAACTCAATTCAAAATTTTTCCAAGATGTTAGTTATCCATTCATGGAGACCAGCAACATACATTTAACTTTTGCTACTTCAAAAATGACATGTTTTGTACCATCTGTCTTCTGCTATTATGTGCCTAAGGTGTTTTATGAACTAATCAGCTACTGACAGTAGTCACACCATTTGAAGTGACTAGGGCATTATCCACTACATTGGTACTTAACGGCCTTTTGGTTGGCATATTGTTAAAATCCTTAAGTGTATGAAGCCTTGTCAGTTGGTAATTAATTCATTTGATTTGTCTATGGAGCTGAATAGTCATTGGAACTGTCATAAGTTCTATCATATTTTGCACTTAGTGCCAAAGAGAACTTGAATGTTATATGTCAGTATTACTTTATTTCAGATTTCGAACTTGGGCTCCCTAAGGCATTAACAAGTTCTTCGAGAGGAAGTAATAAAGTTCATCAATTACGACAGTGTGAAGAAGTAATCCATGACCTAGTTAAACATGATGATTGTTGGCCATTTATAAAACCTGTTAGCAAGAAATTGGTACGTTTTTAATCCTAAAAGACTTTTAATTAGAATTGTATATATAATGGAAGTTATATGTTATATTAAAATTTGTAAGATACAATTAATGTAAAGCACAAGGAATATCCACTATTGAACCTTAATCCACTATCCATCAATTGTGTAATTCACACGTCTTTTTCTGTTCATTCCCACGTAAGATTTCTCAGTGAATACTGGGTAAAATATTATAATGCACCATGCAACAAAGTTATGGAAATGTTTTTGACATGTCCAACCATCAGTCAGTCCTCTGTCTCCTCAAACTTCTGGTGAGGACACAATATGTTGTTTTGCATAGAACCACCAAATTTTGTGGGAGTTGTGACTTTTGGACATAGTTTCCTGAACTGCACTACTGAAGCATCTTTTTATCTCACCTGGCCATAGGCCATGTGAGCTATTGCTATCAATTTTATTCAAACATCTTCACTTCTGAAACTACTGAACAGAATTCAGTGAAACTTGCATGATGTCATGCTCAAAAAGAGTTTGTATTTTTGGCTCATCCAAAAACATGGCCGCCGTTATTAAAAATAGAATATAGGGGTCAGTCAGAAGTGTTTCACATTTATCTCTAAATTCTGACATGGAGGTAAAAGTATCCAGCATGATGAGATCTATTTGTGGTCAAATTTGCATGTTAATCTGTTATGCCATGTTGGAGTAAACACTTGTTTTCGCTCTTTTTAGCTGACCTGGCCTAGGCCATGAGAACTATTGATTGCCATTACTTGGTGTCCAGTGTTATTGTTAACAATTTTTCAAAACTCTTCTCTGAAATCACTGGACCAATATGAACCAAACTAGGTATAAATGTTCCTTGAGGTATTTGGCAACTAAAACATGGCCATCATTACTAAAAATAGAACATAGGGGTCAGTCAGAAGTTTTTTGGATATATTTCCAAAACCATTATGTTGTGACCAAATTCTGATGGTGTTAAAGTGTTCAGCATGATGATATATATCTGTGGTCAAATTTTTGTGTTCATCTCTGATGCCATGTGGTAATTATTGGTCTTTTTCAACATTTTTTTTCGCTCTTTTAAATGTTATTTCGTTCAAAAGTCTTCTCATCAGAAACTGTTGGACAGAATTCATTGAAAATTTGAATGACTTCCTTAGGCCTGAGACCATTAGTCTGGTTTACAGACATAAGCTCTGCAAAACTTTGGTAGGAGGAGGGAAAAAAAGAAGGAAGTCATTCTTTTAATAGTTCATTTACAAACAGCAGCTCTGCAGAATTTTGGGTCAGAGGAGATAAAAAATATAAAAAAGGTGATTGTTTTTTTTTTGGTTTGGTTTGGTTTTGTTTTTTTTTTTTGTACAATAAATTGCTCTGTAGGTTTTTATGGTAAAATGAGAAGAAAAATATAATGCTACACATCTACATTATTTTGTTAAAATGTTCGATATAAAATATAAATTCACTTTTTGTCATATTAAAAGGGTTGGTGCTCATCATTTCTATTATGTGTTAGAAATGCTGTGATTGTTCTTTGACCCTTCATTTTCGTATCCCTGGTTATGCTCTTTAAATAATCCAAAGGTCCCCCGCTTTTTGACACTTGGGTTTACCACATTTTCTAATGGTATGAATTTATTCTTCTGATGACAGGAGCATTGTAGGTTTTACCTATCTCATATTATATTTACAAGTAAAGTATTTGATGACCAGGTTTTGGGGTATTTTAACAGGTTGGAAATTCACACTAAAATGGTATATTTTACCTGTATTGGAAAACTATCCTTCAGTAGAGGGATAAAATTATCCCTATATGGCACAATTTGTTTTTGTCAATTTTTAGTATGAGGTTTACTAAATTCTCTGAATAGATATCATACAATAATAGTAATAGTCAACTCAATCATTGAAAAAAGGATTATTTCTTTATCATGTCTAGTTTCTACAGAATCTAATAAAGATTAAATTTTGATCATGTGACACAGGATGATGTATATGTCAGGTCAATTGTATTAATTTACATATTGTTACCTTGATTGTACATTTGTATAATAACTAAATTGAGGCATTTAAACCAATATTCAAGTGAACTTTAATTATTAGAATTGGTAACTTGATATCTGACCCTGTTGGTTAGCACTCTGTTTTATTAGTCCCTACCAGCTTTAGCCAGAGGGGACTTTAGATTTCCACCCTGTCTGTCCCTCTGTCTGTCAGTCAGTTTTTCACACTTTTTTTCTTCTAAATTCTTGCAGATATTGAGCTGATTTTTGGTATGCGAGTCTACCTTGATGAGTTGCAAATCAAGTTCACATTACGTTCCACTTTTATGATTTTTTTCTGAATTTTCCAACTTTCAGTTTGATACCAAAATTTCAGTTTTACACACTTTTTTCTAAAGAAAACTTGTGAACATCATCTTTTTGTGACAGTATGTTGATATAACAAAAGAACGAGTAATTATTCATTTAGATTTGTATGGATTTGAAACCTAATCTGCCCAATTGTCTGTGGAGTGTGCATAAAACTTTGCAAATCTGCATCTGTTAAATAGATTTGAACATCTTTCTTGTCTTAGTCCATATCCCTTCTTCAGTTCAAAATCGAGGTCATTTCCTCTGTCATTTATACTTGATGATCCAAGGAAGTATTTGGGTCAGTGATGTAAATAGCTGGTTGGGGACTATGTATTGTTTTGCTATACTCTCAGAATGCTTGTTGATACATAATTTGGTTCCTATGTTTAAGATTGAAAGTTGATTAAGCTATTACAGTTATTTGTTTATCAGGTGTGTTTTAACCTTGATAAAGAATTGTAAGACTGATTTTGTTATATATGTCAAGTTATTTAAAGAAAACCTACCCTCAAACCCTCTTTGCTAATTCCAGAATAGCCCTTGTATAAAAAAAAAAGAACCAGTAGAATAATAATAAAGTCATCTGTTAACACTTCTATTCATGGGAATGGCATGTACAGGGGAGTGAAATGAATCTGCATTTTGTGATCTATGTCATTGAAATGCTTTTATCAAAGTCTGTTTTAGACAGGCATTTTATTGACTGTAAAATTGATTTTTGCAACACGTCCAGCTTTTTTATTTACACAGTTAAAAATGATGCAATTTTAAAATTTTATTTTATTTCACTTTTAACGAAAATCGGGTCAACTGACCCGAAACCAAGTTATTAAAAAGCAGGCCTTTGTATGAGCATTTGATATTTTTGTTGAAGAAAAAACATTGCCTTTTTTAGAAAAATAGAATGTTGCTAATCAAGCTATGTGAGCGATTCAGGCTCTGAAGAGCCTTTAGTTTAGTGAAACTCATCCAATCATAGTTGAAAGTGGGCCAAGTTATTTATTTGCATCATCAATGTATAGAAATCTGTCTAAAAAAATTTATTAAGCAATTAAGTGAAAAATCATTAATCAAAATTAAATGAAAAAATAAATATATATATATAATTTTAATTGTATTGCAGGTGCCAGACTATCACCAAATAATTAGCAAACCTATGGATTTCTCTACAATTAGAACTAAGATCAACAATTATGGATATTCAGAATTACCTGACCTTGTTGGGGATGTTCGACAAGTATTCTTGAATTGCTTTGAATACAATAAAAAGACAAGTGTTGAATTTAAATGTGGGTTAATGTTATCAAAACTATTTGAGAAGAGGTTGAAGGATTTAGGTATAGATGTACCAGAACAATCAGGGCCACCTAGTAAACGATCCAGAAGAACTTTGTGATATATATTTATATATATAATGGTGGACAAATTATTGGCATGACAATATTACAACAAATAATCTTGTATTATCTTTACCATGAAAAATTTTTAAGCCGCTTTTTTATTTATTTAAAGGTAGATTGGTCACAAATTTTGATGGTAAAATTGAAATGTATTGACCAGTTGTATTTGTATTCCTTTATTACATTATAACAACTGTCTACCAAAATAACACATCATTTAAAAGTGCTTTCAGTGTTAAAATGTCATAAATCTCTTATATTTGGCTGATGGGGAAATACTGGGATAATAGCTGTTATAACATTTCAAAAAAGTACAAACTGTCCTTTGACAGTTTAATTAATATTGAAACTGGGAAATGACATTGAAATAATAACATTTTTCCCAAAATAACCCAATACATAAAAATATACCAGGGTCAGACTAGAACTTGAAAACTTCTCTTTAAAGGTGAATGCAGAATACGACTGTTTACTCAGTTTTATCACAAAATGCAAGAAACAATACATGTCATAGTTGCAATGGAGCTTTGAAATTCAATGACTCATTGTGTTCAGTTTAGAGAAAAAATGTTGGAATACATTTTCAGTGATTTTTGTTGCTTATTTTTGTACTTTTCCTCTCTGATTTTTCACAAATTAACATTTTTGGGAACAATAGGGTTTATATAATACTACTGATTCTAATGAAAATTGCAGACATGTTAAGATTTTTGTACATTGGCCCTACTTGTGGTCTGGGGAAATGGCCTGTATCATTTTGTACCCAGCAACTGTCCATATGAAATTCAGACACTGTCTATAGTAGAGGGGATTCATGGTGTAGAAAAACTACATATGCTAAATCTTAGTATAACGATAGTCCTTTTTGTATTTAGATCTTCACTTTTGAGAAAACCACACATTCATCTCTCACTAAAATCAACCAAATCAAGAACAATAACTCCTGCAGACTGCCCATTTCATACACAATCTATATCATTTTTACCTCTAAAGTGCATCAACCAAAAGAAAAACTGAGACTAGTTATGTAGTCTGTAACTTTCTGAACAAGAAATAAGTTACTTTGATGGGTTTTTGACATGCGTGAATCACCATCTGTCTGATCTTTATAAACACTGCTACTTAAATCGTCAATGATAACTTTGGAAATTCTGTCTGTAAAGTTAATATTTATTTTGCCATGGTCACTTGATTCGCTTTACTAGTTATATTCACCTAAGTTTTAGTTTTAGATACCAAACATAAAAATGAAGCCTTCAGAAGGTCAATAAAAGCTAAGCTGGTATTAATGGAGAGAAGCCTGTGGATATTTTTGTATAGGTGGATTTAAATTTTTCATGTAAAAGACAAGTCAGTTTTATTTATTGGAATATGTGGAGTTGGTAACTGTATTTCTATTTAATAAATTATTGAGTTTTCTACTTTAGTGTGATTGTTTACTACTAGCCAGTTCCAATTGATCATCACACCCACATGAAGAAGATGAGAAACTCGGGGAATAGAAGTAAAAAAGTCAATATGCATGCAGCTTAAAAAAAATATTAACAATTTTAAATGAAAATACATGTAAACATAAATATTGAGAAAGAAAAGAGCAAATAGAGTCAAATTATAAAAAGAATAGTGGACTTCTAATCAATGAATAGGTGTCAGTAATAACTTGTGTTTGGACATACACAGAGCTGTATAGTAAATTCATGACGGATCACCCCTGACAGAACTACTATAAATAAACTGTTTTTAAAGTATTTACTTCATTGTTTGTATTGTTTTAGATAATTCTCGCGTATTCAATGCATTGATTTTGAGATAAACAATTCTTACCAGAGCAAGTTTCTTTGAATCGGACCTATTATTAATTCAATTGCAGGTCTATGTTTGAATCCAAAGATCATGAAGATGATAATTTAATAACTTCAATAACCTAGATGACTATTTTCTTACTGAAACCGTGTACTATAGTCCTTTGACATTTAATGCTTGGACATGAAGTAGTTCTGAGAGTTGGGAATATTTTTGTATTTTTTCCAACAACTTTCACAAAAAAATCGAGGATGTCTGGTAAAATGATTTTCTATTTGCAAAGGATATGAAGTAATACAAAGAGCACAACATTTCTTGTAAGGTTGCACACATCTCTCGCTTTATACCAAAATGAAAGCCGTTTTGTTTACGTGTCATGTGGCTTGAACTTGAGGTATAACTGCATGTATATGTTGTGTACTAGTTGTAATTTTGTATACATCATAACACGTACTAAAATTCCACATGTACTTGTATGACCCTGAAATACAAGTTCTAACATGTACAAATTTTGCTTGTACATGTTTTAATATGTACAAAGAATAATCAAGGAAATCAAAAGAATGTGATCCAGTGACAAAGACCAGACACGGAAAACACATACACAACAAAGAACATAAAGTTAATAAAATACATACAAAGTAGCAAATGTAAATGAGCAAATCGGACTCCACTAAAACCTGGGAGCATGGACCAGGTGCACCGGTAGGGTAAGTGTCCTCTGCTTTTCTAGATACACCCACGGAGTTGCTGAAAAAGTCAAGTCCGGGTAGACGAAAGAGGAAAGGAAAACTATATGTGTTGAATAAATCAGTTTTCATGGTGCAGATAGATACACCATAACGATCCACGAGTTCATGATGACGACCATAAAACTTCTGTAGTGATGACTTCAATCTTGTAGCAACATAACCCTGTTCCAGAAGCCTATTTGTTAGAATTCTAGCGCGATACAAAAAGTCTGCGTAGTTTCAGCAAGCTCTGGCATAACGTTTTAGTTGTGATATGAACACTCCATACGCATGTGCTGTAGGGATGTTGCTTCTGATGAAAGGAAAGTTGACAATTCTGAATGAAAAGTCATTACGGTTGTAAAGTTTGGTCAATAGTTTTCCTTTACCATCATTTTCTAAGTGTAGGTCAAGATATGAGGCTGACTTCACAGTGTCTGTAGTATCCTTTCTCTCAAGTTCTTTGGGGTAGATGCGATGTATCAAATCCCCGAAATTAGGATCTATATAGCGGAAACTTAGATTAAAGGATCTAGCTAAACGATATTCTTTCTTTCAGATCAGCTCAGCCATAAAGTCAGCCCCATAAGAGTGAAGGAATAGGTCACCAAGTAGAGGAGCACAAATTGTTCCCATTGGAATGCCGACCGTTTGTGGATCCAGGATTTTAGATTAGGGGGCGCACAGTAAAAATTTCGCGAAGCGGAGCGAGGCGAGGCGAAACATTTTTTGAGGTTAAATTTTGAAATATTCTACAGTGGGTGAAATATGGATATCTTTTGTGATAAAATTAGCGAGAAATTAAAGTTTCAACCTAGAAGCGCCGAAATCTACCCCTGACAACCCATGTTTTGCAAATTTTCGGGGACACGCCCATCACGCCCCCGCCTAAATCCACCCCTGGAAACAGAAACGTGATTAAAATCAATAAATGACTGGGACGAAATAACTTACCTGTTACAATAGAAAAATACATACACAAAAATTTCTTCTTAAACATATTTACGGATTATAAATAAGGACACCTTTAAGGGTGAACTCTGTGATGTTCATTAATTAACAAAGTAACTCCTGAGCTCTGTTAAACCCTTTTTATGAGTGTCGAGTTCGACAAGGTGAAGTTAATATAAAAGAGCTTGTAGGGTTAAAGTTATTAGTTAGGACACAAGTTCGTAAAGTTAGAGGTTGAGTCAGGACACATTCGACCAATGAGCCTTCGGAGACAAACATTGTTGAATAAGAAAATCAACATTTTGGAGGTATTTGGTACTGCATCTGAGCCTTGTGACAATCCTCTAGACCCCCTAAAGCGCCTTTTCTGAGAGTGGCAATGTGTTTCCTTCGATTTCGAATCCTTCTATAAAGAGAGCAGGCAAAATTTGTATATGTTGTAGCTTAAATTGTATTTTTGGGTCATACACGTACGGAAATTTTGCACTTGTTATAACATGTACAAAATTGCAACTTCGACACAACATGTATATCCCATATGAGCTGCAAGTGATCGTTTGATCTTAATTTTGTATGGTTGGTAGGCTTAACAAAATATACTTTTTTTTTCAATTTTAAACAATCGTATTATAGGCCTTAAATAAGGTTAAGTATTCTCTGTTGTGTTTGACCACCACCAGACCTACTTTTAAATAAGTTGATGATTTGTATTAAATGTAGTTGTGCCATAAGTAATCGTTTGGCTTAAGGTAAGTTTTTTTTTTGTTCTTTAGACCGAACGTTGTCAGCTCTTAAACCATAAGAAACTAATGATGTAGGAATAATACTTTTAACTGCGTTATCAGCAACTGTATATAGTCTATAAAGTCTCAGAATATCACATGATAGTATAGACCATAATTGACATTCAGAAGTGCTGATATGCGGTGGATTTATAAAAAAAATGTTTTAGGTAATAATCGATGGGAACCTTTTATAATACTATGCCGGAAACTAAAACTTCATACACACATATATCTGAACATGTTTGGTGAGTGATTTTAAGTTTTAAGGACCACTATCCCATTGATTATATGAGATATATGATAAAGCATACATAAGATATATATAAAATATATAAGATGTTATATGAGATATCTTTAAAAGGAATGAATGTAAGAACGGAGTGCCATAAAATCGTGTAATGGGTTTGAGTTCAGACATGCCTCTAAGCCCAACGTAGGTTACATTGGCATAGACTTCTAAAGTCTCTCCAAATTATTCTTTCGTTCTTCGAACCATCATGTATCAAACCAGACAGGTCCTGTAGCAACATGCACAGTGGTACCTTTTAAACTACACTCCCTGGTTACTTACACTTTTTTGCTTGATATTTCAAATTGCCTTGTTAATATTAAAATGTTTTAAAAGAACATTTTGAATGTAACATTTTTTACACTAAATGTTATATTTTATAAGGCTTTCGGTAGATTGCAATTCAAACATAAATATAGAAATAGTCAATTTACGAAGAAAAAGGTGAGCCTAATATAATACTAGAATATGCTCCCTCGTTAATCTCAACATCCATACACCTTGTCTTAAATTCTCATGTACTTAAATGAGCGATCATTCTGACATTTTGCTGACGGTTTGTTTCGCACCAAGTTCTACATTTTAAGGAGAAAAAAAAACAAATGAAAAACAATAATAAAAAAAAGCGCTTGCACCTAGGTTCCAAAGAACAAGATGGTATTTAAGTAGCAAAATGCGCATGGGTTCTGTTGAAAAAGCAACTTGAGTAAACCATTGTACATTACAGATTACAACCACAGCCAGGTAGCTGGGAATGCCGAGAAAACAACCATACGAATCTCCTACCGACACTGACACCGATGACGAGGATGATGAAGAAAAGCCACAATGAAAAAAAACTCTGGCGGAAAGAAGACAAAAAGCTCGTACCGACAAAAGCTTGCATATCAGCTGAAGAGACATTGGAGAAATCCAGAAGAATAGTTCTTGTTGGGGAGGCTGGTTGTGGAAAGTCTGCTATCGCACGGCACGTGGCATTGAAGTGTAGAATGTCTTCCAGCCAGCAGTCTTACAGATATTAGACGCTCGCTTGCTAAAACGCTATCAGTACTGCTTATAGTTGTAGACCCATTCGGTAAAGACTTTCTAGACGAGAAAGCATGTAGGTCATGGCAATATCAGAAGAAACTGCTGAACGAACACTTTAAGCTTAACAACAGTGGGAAAATAAAGGGGAATATTCCTAAAGTCACAGTGACAGATTGCAGGTCCAATCTAGTTCAAAATGGGGAAACGGTTCTTTTCAAAAAGTTCGACATTGTTAACATGGACGATGTAAATAGAAAATTAACGAGAGACGAAAAGGAACAGATATTAAAAAAGCACAGACTGGTCAAAACTAACAGACAGAGATATTGAAATCATACTTAATACAGACATGGCATTTCCTTTAATATCACAAATGCTGTCTGCATGCCGAAACAGTAATATTTTTTAAAGATATCCCTGAAAAAAAAATATTGCAAGAGCATTTTTTTTTCGGAAGAATACAAGCTCAGTAAAGCAAATAAAATTTTTCTAGTCTAATGTTTCAGTGCAGAATCTATGGAACGCCTAAACTGTCTGATGAGTTACACATTTGTTTACGTGTTGTCAATTTTATATTACTTGCTGTGGTTTTATAATTTTACATGTGGTCATTTTGTATTTACGTTATGTAGGAACATCTTTACATTATGTCGTTTTGTGTTTTCGTTCTGCCATTTCGTCTTTACGTTCTGTCATTTCGTCTTTACGTTCTGTAATTTTGTCTTTACGTGATTACGTTATGTCAACATATATTTACGTAATGTGGATTTATCTTTACGTACAGTGGTTTTCTTATAACGTGAGGTCGTTTAATCTTTACGTTATGTCGATCTCTAAATACTTTATGTGTCTTTTCTTTACGTGCAGTGATTTCTTCTTTACGTGATGTGGACAAAAATTTCATGATGACGTGTGACCCCGGAACTTTTCGATCCGGTGTAAACTTCAAATCAGTCCGTAAAAGGCAAAATACACGTCACAACGCCGATTAGAAAAATGCTGAACGAAATACACTTGGGTAGTCTATCCAGTCACCCTAGAGTGTTTATTCTATGGTAAAAATAGCTTATTTGTTATTTACGTTCAATATCATCACAATTGATACACCTGGGACTCTGTTGATGACTTGTGGCGATTTTCGTAGTCAGAATATATTTTTTTAATTCCAAAAAATGGGAATTTCTACTCCCGCGAAAATTTGCACACATTCGACTCTACAAGTTATTGCGTGACTAAATTTATTTTCTACATTAATTAACCACCAAAACTAATTTTCAAGAAAGAATTTAAAAAAAAATTAAAATATTACCCTTACCCCTAGAAAACTAGTCCCAGTATCAAACATAATTTTTATTCACAGCATACCGACACTGTGAAACTCATATTTTAGGCATTCGTAATTGAAAAAAACACATTATTGTCGCCTACGCTCTTGAAATTAGCAAATATGTTGGATGCATCGATAATGAAAGCAATCGCCAGCAACATGCCCAGTGTACGCCGTTTATATGTTAAAAATTAATATTTTTGTTCATGTTGAGGTTTTTTTGATACGTAGGGGTGGTAATTTTTGCACCAACTTTACTTGGAAAATTTCAAATATTAATTATCTGGCCAATTTGAAAGCTTAGACACTATACAAATCTACTGTATCACACAAAAGCTTGTTTAAACTACGGTATTCTGAAAAAAAGATAATAACGGGTGATATAGAAGAAATTCTGAAATTCTGTAAATTCTACTTTTTACGATTTTATAGTAATTGTAACCCTATAAAAAAAATCACACGCCTGAATTGTTCAGATATTTTGGGCAAATAATTGTCTTTTAAATTATGAATGCCTAAAATATGAGTTTCACAATGTCATTTCAACAATTTAAAGTTTTATTCTATCATAGTTTTCAAGATATTGGCTAAAATTTGAAAAAAAAAAATTATCATTTTTCACCTTTCAAGTGCAATAACTGTAACAAGGAAACGTCTGACAACTTTTTCTCCCGGATACTTTAGTAAGCCTTATAATAAGGATCATTTCAGCAATGAAAAGAATTTGGCAAACCCTAACGGTTTTGGAGATATAGGCAAAAAAACTACTGTATGGCCCCTATGTATTATTATTAGTAACGGCGGACATGTTTTTCGACGAAACAAAAATCCCCATTTCAGTTCTATTGAGGAAACATTCATACCAAGTTTGGTTCTAATTGGTTAAGTAGTTTCAGGGGAGAAGAGTTTTGTATAATTGTTAACGACGACGGACGGCGACGGACGCCAAGCGATGGCAATAGTTCACATGGTCTTGGGATAGGTGAGCTAAAAATGATTTTTGCCTCAACGAGGTATAAAAAGTAGCCAAAAATACAAAAAAAAAGTATTGTTTTGAATTGAGCAGATATGTTGAGTAAATCATTATCTTAATTATGAATGTTTAAAATATGAGTTTCACAGTGTCGGTATGCTATGAATGAAAATTATGTTTGATAATGGGACCAGTTTTCAAGGGGTAGGGGTAATATTTTTAACATTTTTTGAAAATTCTTTCTTGAAAATTAGTTTTGGTGGTTTATCAATGTAGAAAATTAAATTTAGTCACGCAGAAACTTGTAGAGTCAAATGTTTTTGGAATTAAAAAAATATGTCCTGACTACGAAAATCGCCAAAAGTCATCAACAGAGTCCCAGGTGTATCAATTGTGATAGAAGTATAGACTGTATAGACTACCCAAGTGTATTTCGTTCAGCATTTTTCTAATCGGCGTTGTGACGTGTATTTTGCCTTTTACGGACTGATTTGAAGTTTACACCGGATCGAAAAGTTCCGCGGTCACACGTCATCATGAAATTTTTGTCCACATCACGTAAAGAAGAAATCACTGCACGTAAAGAAAAGACAATGCACATAAAGTATTTAGAGATCGACATAACGTAAAGATTAAACGACCTCACGTTATAAGAAAACCACTGTACGTAAAGATAAATCCACATAATGTAAATATATGTTGACATAACGTAATCACAAAACGACAGAACGTAAAGACAAAATTTCAGAACGTAAAGACGAAATGGCAGAACGTAAAGACAAAACGACATAATGTAAAGATGTTCCTACATAACGTAAATACAAAATGTCCACATGTAATTATAAAACCACAGCAAGTAATATAAAGATGACAACACATAAACAAATGTGTATCTCATAAGACAGTTTAGGCGTTCCATATAAATACCCGTAATGATAAGAACAAATCCCCATTGATGGTGATGTTCAATGAAGAACGTACAGTCATAAAGCGGTGCAAAGAGTTTCTCATATCTCATGGTGCAGATCTTAATTTGTATAACGATCAGAAAATGATCGTTTTGCATTTAGCTGCGTACTACCTAAATAAAATGGCTCCCGTCCTGCTTAAACACGGTAATAACCAAAATGTTCAGAATGACGGTGGATATACCGCCGTCCATGTAGTAGCTTTAACGGGATCTGCTGCGGTCGCCAATGCATTCTTAAAATTTGGAGAAAATGTGAACATTCGGAATTAAAAAGAGTTACGTCCACTTGATTTCGCTGTTAAATATAAACACACAAAATAAAATTGAAAAGATCTTCGACCTTTAAGTGAGTGAACTGAAAACAAATAATTGTGAAGAAAAAATAAATGTCGTCATGGCTAAAAGTAATCCATGCCAGCCAGTGTCACAAAGACGGTAAAGTCCGTCTAAAATTAGGGAGACATGGAGATGAAGAATGAAAAAAGAATATGAAAGCTAAAATTGCGTTTAACTGCAAATTCGCTTGAGAGTGATATAGGGTACTTCTTCGCAAAAAAAAAAAAAAAAAAAAACCATACACACACACCATCAAACATTAAATTAATAGTAGTTGTGGAGTGGCGAAAGCAAAATACAAGACTAAACACAAGAAAATGATAACCACATAAAAAGGATAAAAAAAAAAAAAAAAAAAAAAACACACACACAATGTATGAATAAAATTAAATGTGCTCCTTTTTACGCCTTAATTTAGTTGGACAATGTGCCAAACCGTATAGATGGACATTACCAAGGATCTCCAGTCTATATGCAATTTTTTTGTTCTGTTAATGCTGAAATTTAGAAAAATCATATAATTCCACTTCGGAGGAAGATCCAACTTTAATGCTTGCTACACTCATAATAACGCTCAAATGAAGAAGAGAACAAGATCAATCAAAACCAATGA
Source organism: Perna viridis (assembly GCA_037379345.1). Classification (NCBI taxonomy): domain Eukaryota; kingdom Metazoa; phylum Mollusca; class Bivalvia; order Mytilida; family Mytilidae; genus Perna; species Perna viridis. Next base: position 18,586,129 of record CM074512.1, on the reverse strand, counting down.
CTTCTTGATATGCATTCCTTTATTTTTATTGGTATAATTTTTCATTTGAATGACCTCACGACGCCATAGAAGTCCCATCATGCCATTATTGCAAAGACAAAACAATTAAACGACAAAATTTTGCATCGAAATAAAATAAATATCGACTGAATGCAAAAAATATTGCATTCAAATACAAAATTATACCAATTGCATGAAAAATATTCCATTTAAATACAAAATAACTGCAGTTGAATGAAAAATACTGTATTCAAATGAAAAAAAAACAACTGAATGAAAAATTTTGTATTCAAACGAAAAATTACACCAATTAAATGACAAAATACAAATAAAAAAAACATACACCAATTGAATAGAAAATATTACATTCAAATGAAAATCTTTACATTTTGCAACCGATAACCATAGCCATACAGGAAGAGTTATTTTAAGGACGTTACAAATGACTCCTTGCTCTTCCATAAGCCTCCACTGATGGCCATTGGTCGACTACAAAATTTTCATACTTTCGTTCCACAATGTTTCGTATAACTTTGTTTCTGGTTTTAATGACACCCTTGTCAAGAACGATAACTATCCCGCTACAATTTGAAACCATGTCACAGCTGTCCACCTTGGCTTTCACGCTTTCTGTATATGTTGGAGATGAACCCCTTAAAGAGTATTGCAAAGATGATAAAACATACATAGAAGCTAACCTACATAGCAGTTCATCGTACATCATTGAAGATTTTGATGACGAAGGATACAAACAGGTGATTTCATAACGGTGAAAAACCAAACAAAATATATATTACTAATAATAAAATAACAACAACAAAAATAAACTGTTTTCACAGAGATATGTCTCGTCCATGGATCCGGAAACGGTCAAAACTGCCGGTCATTGACCGACAAATTTTGCAAATAACCGACGACAATTTTCCGATATCGGACATAAAAAATTGTGAAACCTTATAAATTACAGTCTGCGTGGTTTTATTGGTGTATAAACATTATGTCTACCAGTCTCCTAATTGTTTATTAGAAATTAATTGACAGGTGTGTGTCAGTTTTAGCTGATGTGCAGCCACCTGTGACTGTGATTTACCTGTAACTGATTAGTTGATTGCATAATTGAATTAACGGTACATATGCAGCCCCATTGCCTATATGAATGAATTGAAGTAACTCGGAGAATCTTCATACATTTATTTATTATGAAAAAAAAACAAGTCCATCATTTTCCTGCTGATCTTTCACAAGTAACGAAAGCACATGGAACTGTAACAGTCGTACATGTAGTTTGTAATTATTAATTCCTTGATTGAATCGTTTTAACACACAAGTCAACAGACCATTTAAATCAATATACAAAATGTGTTCGCGATTTTCTTTTATAAATAATCAACATTTTTTTATCACTCGGCTGTTTGCCTATGTGATGAAAAAGTTCGAGAGATACAATGTTTTGTTTACATTTTAGAATGTCCATGTGTGGTTTAAACCGAACACGTTCACTCGCTCTGATACTTTGTAAAAGACAGAGTATGTGATGAAATAACACAATTCCAATATTTATCTTAAAGAACTACATACAAACGTTTTTTTTAAGTTTATTTTCAATCTGAGCATGTAAAAGACTGACAAAAACGTCAGCTGAAGTTTGATAAAATGTCCGGCATGGGCTATCAAAATTTCCTGACCCTTGGTCTCGTCTGTCATACATGAACTGTGTGTTGTTCAAAACTTTATGTTGATATTGTTTCTAATTTTATATAAAAATTCTTAAATTTTTAACCTCGTGCATTTACATTTATGTGCACTTGTACTAATGGACAATTTGGACCTTTTAGTGTCTTCTCATAGTGCATTTATTCAATCTAGATTTTAAAATGAAGCATCAGGTACAAGGAGGTCTTGCATCTTGTTGATAAAACAATTTATAATTTCATAGGTGCACTTTATGAAAACTATCCTCTAGCTCTACCGTCCTGATGTAACACCAATATGTACATGTTAACCTAACCATATATAAATTACATGTAGTTACTCTATTGATAAAATTGATGCTGATCACTGATGAAACTTCTAAATTGTCAATGTCTGATCATTATATTTGGGTAGGGTCAATAATGTTTAACACATACATGTACCCCTTACCCAAATGCAATTTTGTCAACTTCTTTATTATAACATGATATTTCCAGCTGTTCGTTGGTACATATGTTCAAAATGACATGATGGCTAGGCTAGAATCAATTATTTCTATTTTTTTTTTTATAAGAAAATTGATTTTTATTTGATTTTCTGTTTTCAAAAGGTCTAAAACATGTAGCCAGAAATCCCCATACCCAAAATCAAAGTCCAGTATTTTTGTTATATGTACAGTTTAAATGCATATATGACTTCTGCACATTTCTTGCAATTTTCAGACCTTAACATTCCAAAATACATGTAATAAATATTTTAATAGAACATCATTTGGGTAGTCTCTAAGGTAGTCCTTACTTAGAGTGTTTTGGCTGAACTTTTGTGTCCATGTGAAGTCTGGGGGTATCACATTGTGTGGTTTCCATTTACATGTGTCTTGAAATTGATATTTACGCATTAATTTTGAATCACTTTTGGCCTATAGTATTCTGATCACTTGTACCACTGCCACTGGAACTAGAGTTAGTACCAGTGATGCATTTATAACTGGTATATATACAAATATCTGGTCAGCATTAGCTTTTTTATTTGCTGTTGTGAATATCAGCTTTTACTGTCAAGGATCTACTTTGATATTTTTTAGCGGGCATGTAAATCCTTAGGCCATAATAGTTATTGTGCTAATGTAGTGTTATACAGTGGATTCTTGTTAATCACATAACCTATTTGTCAGATAAATACATGCAATTAACAGGAATACAGAAATGATCATCTCAAGGGAAAGTACCTAATATTTTTAATGTCTTTGTGGGACATTCTTTTGCCATGTCTAATTAGATTCTTGCCATAGTGTCTTATGAAAAGGAAGAGAAAATATTGTTTTTAAAAACAAAGTTTGTAAGAAAACTGAGGTATTTCACTCACAATATTTTGTTGTTTTACCTATTAAGGTACATTTTTGAGTGAATTTTGAAGAATATTTATGCAACTAAGAGGAATTTTCAAATTTTTGGTCTTCTGTTATGCAATTAAGAGGAATTTTTTACATGGATAAAATGGGATATGTTTTTGTTCTTTGAGTTTCCATGCAATTAACAGGTATGCGATTAAGTGGAATCATGGAAGTAGAATAACTAGACTTCTAGATATTATACTTTCATGGTGGAAGCAAATCAGTCCAGATTGGCTTATCATTTTATGATAAGCATGGTAGTTATGCTACAACCCCCAACTGCTCATGCATATTCATTATTTTGAAATATAGAAGCATGTGTAGTCTGGGAGATATAAACAGACTTGATATAAAATTTAGGGGGGACTTAGTTCGAAAATATAATGGGAACTTTACAAGAGGGTTTTATAAGATACACGAATAATATTTAAAGTGAATTTTCATAATGTTCAGAACATGTTATATGATATTTAGTCATAATACAGTATTACATGTATGTAACAGTATCAACATTATATATATGTGATTTACATTATAATAGATTATCACAATTCTTCATCGTGTTCACTTTTTTTGATTACAACTTAAACTACTTTTTGGATTTCAGAACACACAGTTTGAATCTGAAAGTAATGCCCTATACAGGGTTCTTTTTCAAAATGTTTGAGAAAAAAACTGATTGCGTCATTTACAGAATTTCAGGGAGAAATAAAACATTTACAAAAAAAAATTTAAAACGAACAATTTTGACTATGCTAACAATGCAATGGACATAAACAGGTACGTTCTTAACAATGGACACATACAGGTATGTTCTTAGCAATGGACACATACAGGTATGTTCTTAGCAATGGACATAAAGGGCTACTTCAAGTTTGCTTGCTAATTACACTTTTAAAAATAAAATGACTTTCTGCCAGTTATTATTAATATATATAAAAACATTGGGAAGGTGGAAAATGATGGTCATAACATTTCTTGATTTTAGCTAGGAGGTAAGAAAAGGAAAACTTTCTAAAGTTCTGAAAGTTAAATATACTTGTTTTGATGAATGGAATTTGTTTATGCGGTTTAACATTGAGAAAAGACTTGACTTAAGCCCTTCAACCTAATGTGCCCTATTGTCACACTTTATTAGTACCATAATGCCCATCTTCCTTGACAATGCCACAGAGCACATTGTGATTCAATTCACTGAGTAAGTTATGCTCAATTGCTACCAGAAGCACTAATGTAGAATAAAGAGCCTGGTGATTTTTTTTTGCACTTAGTTTGAAATTTTATTATCAAATGCTGTTTGAAGCCCAAAATAATGTTTTCACTTTCAGAGGGAGCTTCTAGATAATGGTTTACAAGATGTAAACAACGCTGTTTTTTTTTTAAACTTTAGCAATACCCAGTGACACCATTTGAAGTAAGAGGTACTTTCACCAATGCACTGAAATTTCCATGTTATCTGAAACTTTGTGTTGATGGCCAACAGATATGGATGAAACCATTTGCACCAAACAACAAAAAACAGAAGTTGTAAGTTATGATATCTTGAATTATTTCTATATTTATATGATAAAAATCTTTAGTTTATAAACTTTCAGAGGCTTATACATGTACATGAATATACTGCAATTCTCTTGGTGGTCTATCTGATACTGGTTTTAGTGCACTGAGCCTTAAATAATAGCAGTAAGACCATTATATAGGGTTATGTATCTTAGCATGGGACTTACAATATGATTTCAATGACTTTCTAATGAAATGTTGGCATTTATTTTAAGAAATAACTTAAAAATGCAAGTCTTATTAGTTCAGTGTTGCATGCACCACAGTTCAGTTGATGTCCATGGCTTACTGGTTGACTAAGTATATTACTTGGTATTACACACATCAGTCAAGTGATTTTGTTAATTGGCCATATATTTTTTTTTTTATTAATTTTGGTTACATGCCACCAATTCAACCAATGATTGTTTGGAATGTATGCAAAAATAGTCCTACACAGAAATTACCTCCTGTTCCTCATAGGGCTGTATAAAAAGTTCTTGTTTTATTTCCAGAATTAAAACTATTTCCGAAAGGAAAAACATTTAAGCATATTTTATTAGTGCTTTATTTTTTGCACTGTAAAGCCTAATTTCCGTGATGATTTCTAAATATACCATATCTTATCTTGTCAAATCACTGGCATTTCCCATGCTATTTATGGACCCTTCACTGGTCCCATATGCCATTCGTAGGATTGTGGGCTGACACATGAAGAATCATGCTGATATATAGTCTTCTGTATGTTAAGGTTAAGGTATAGTCCAGAGAAGCCATTGAATATTGTGAAATTAGCATTGAAGTCTATGGGAAGTGGAATTAGTGGTTTCTAGCCTTAAACATACATGTAGATGTACAGTGTAGCCTAGGATTGACTTAATTGTACTGTTTAATCAAAAATTTGAATAAAAGTGTTCAAATGTAAAAAGTATACATTTTTCTGGAAAGATGATAGGTCTATGGAAAAAATAATGTGATTTATAAAACACATATACATGTATCCTTTAAGAGAACTATATTTTTGTAATAAGTTTTATTGTATTTGCCACAGAAAGCTAACGAAAGTAAGCGTGCAATTTAATATTTCCATTTGCATGTCCGCAACGTTCAGTTGGGGGGTCATATTGTTTTACCCCTGTCCATCCATCCGTCTTGTTCAGGATATATAGTTATTCTGTTTAACTCCTACAGTATTTAGGGTACTAAGTTTATATTTAGCAGAATGATTATATATGGATTGAAAATGTGCATATTATCAGGGTTTTGATTTCTATCAATATTTTACATTTTTATGGATAGTTGGACTTAGTCATATTGTCACCAGTTTTGAGAAAATAGGGTACATGTCTATTCTGGATAACTCCTTTTACAGTATTTAATTTGGAAGTTGATACTCTGCAGAATGATTATATATGGATTGAAGATGTGCATATTATCAGGGCTTTGATTTTTATCAATATTTGACGTCTTCATGGATATTTGGTCTTAGTCATGAGCGAATAGGGTACATGTTTATTCTGGATATTTCCTTTTACAGTATTTAAGGTAAAGTAAATGATATTGAATAATCATGAAGGATATAAACATTAAGTGGAAGATCCTATACACAAGAGTGGATCAACATTAGATTTAGTGTTCCTGTAGACCAATGCTATTAAATCAGGACATTTTCAACTTCTTTCTTTGATCATTAAATTGTTGCCATTCTAAAGAATTAAAGCTTGTAAATATAAAATGACTTTTATATATGTCAGAAAATACATGTGGGGGCATCAAATCAGTCTCTCGGGCACAACAATCTTCTCAAATGAATTTTGACAACCAAACATTATGCAGTAACTGTGTTAAAATGGAGTGCGGGGGCATCCCTTTGTCTAGTTCAATTAGTACATGTATAATGAGAATAGGGAATGGTGAATATGTGAGAGAGACAACAACCCCATCTGGATGAAAATGTCAGCCGAAGACCATCCATGGGTCTCCAATGAACAACAAGGAAAGCCCCACACCACAGGGCAGGCTGTAGCTGGCCCCAAAACTACATTATACACTAGTACAACCAAATAGTTGCCCCTATAGACTCATACAACATAAATGTAAGTTGAAAGTGTAAACAGTGTATTTTTGTAAGAGATTTAGTGAAAAAAAATTCTTCGTGCTGATCTTTTTTCCAACCTTAATTTGTTTTCACACCTTTACAAGTGTTTATAAATGAACTTCTGCTGTTACTTTTATTTTTACCATGATGAATAACAATTTGCTTATTATGTACATTTCAATAACATTGAGATACAAATATACCAAGTAAAACACTAGGGATATCTTACATGTGTATAATATTGAAAAATTGACATTGACTATTAGTGCTGCGGACAGGTATCAAAAGGTGCATTAGTTTTCGAGTTTAATGGGCCTAGAGGATATACGGCTGTATCATATCTCAATGGAAAGATAAATCAATGTAGTTTTTTGAATATCTTAATTATCAAAGTGAAAAACGGTAAAGTTTTCTGCTATTTTGCATTAATTAGAGGAGGGGTCAAAGATCAATTGACCCCAATACACTTTGATAGTAATCTAAGTGGAATCGTTCATTGTAGGTACAGGGAAACCAATAACATGTAAAGATCACATGTATACAACTTCAAAAATGTAAAAAAGAACTTTTTCCGACAAAAGTTGACTATTAAATCACAGAACAAAGTTGCCCCTTAAAATGGTTGCATTTTAGTGCATTTTCAATGATTAAGAGATAATAAGACACTGTAGAATATTACAATGTATATCTAAATATTCTTTACCGAATAAAAAATAAAATATACACAACATTCTTGATTAGATCTACAACATGGGCTTTGCAAAATGAGTTTGAAGTTGTAAATTTTCACATATTTTAACTACTAATTTTATTAAAATTGTAAAATACAAAATCAGTTCCCGGACAACCTGTTCTGTTTCTGAACTGTTGGTACAACAGATAAGCATGAATATCATCCAAAGTAATTTCTTTTTGACATGATCAAGATTATAAGTGCTTTTTAAGCAGATAGATAAAAGTTTGACATATTTTTTTCTGTTATTCAATAATTGAGGGCTCATCAATGTTTGTTTTCAGGAAATTGGAATGAAGAATAGGATATCTATAGTCAAGACAAAGCATCAAAAATACCAAAATAGTCATAAGAATAACATATATAAATTTAAAGAATTAACTAGCAAGCCAGGCTTTATAAAAAAAAAAAAAACTGGGTGTTTGGACCAGGTTCATTGTTAGGATATTAATTTTTACGCTTTTCATGTTTTTCCTTGAGCGCCCGTCAATCTGTTCTTATATAAATGATGTCATTCTGGTTTAAACGAAGGAGGGAAACTCTGGCATTGCTTCAAAGTCATCTAGTATATGATGATGAAAAAGAGAATGGATTATTTCAAATAAAATCTGCGTTTACTTTCATATAGACCGATGAAAAAAAGTTTCCAAATTCTGAGTGGCTTATTTTCTATTCCTTTATTTTACAGCATCTTCGTTAGGCAAAGGTTACGGTCCTGCCCCTCCCATTGCATGAAGGGAGGGGGCAAGACGGTAACCCTAGGGTAGCAAAGATGCTTTTACAGTTGTGATCCCATATTCAGTTTAATTCTTATTGGTATTTAGAATATAACAAATCAGAATTAGAGTGAATCATAAAGTGGCTCATTTATTCATTATTTGCTTGAAGCAGACAGACATGATTAGCTGCCTGAAAATTTAAACTGTGACATTGTAAATGTCTACCTTGTCAAAATATGACAACAGAAGTAACGCACAATCTACCTTGTCAAAATATGACAACAGAACTAACACACAATTCAATGCACAAACCACTTTCTACTACTGCTCTATTATTTGAAGTCCAAGCATACAAAGACAAATGCAACAAAAAAAATTATGTATGATATTTGTATAAACAAAAATAATCTCAAAATCTTAATTCTTTTCAACAAAACGTAAGGTAGACTTGATACTTAATGTGTGTCTGTTCATAAAACAGTCTGGAAACGATTCCATGTTATACAATTTTAGTACAATTAATAATTAAATTTGTGAAAATTTGCAACTTCAAACTCATTTTGCAAAGCCTATGTTGCAGATTGAATCAAGAACTTTCTGTTTATTTTATTTGTTATTCAGTAAAGAATACTTAGATATACATTGTAATATTCTACAGTGTCTTATTATCTCTTAATCAATGAAAATACACTAAAATGAAACCAATTTTATGGGAATTTTTGTTCTGTGATTTTGTAGTCAACTTTTGTCGGAAAAAGTTCTTTTTTACATTTAAGAAATTCTATACATGTGATCTTTACATGTTACTTGTTTTCCGTTACCTACAATGAACGATTTCACTTAAATCCCTTATCAAAGTGTATTGGGGTCGATTGATCTTTGACCCCTCCTCTAATTAATGCAAAATAGCAGAAAACTCTACCACTTTTCAATTAAAAAAGAATGATATTCAAAAACTATATTGATTTATCTTTACATTGACATATGGTATAGCTGTATACCCTCTAGGCCCATTAAAGTTTGAAAAATCCCTAGCTGTCGGCAGCACTATACAATGTTGATGTTATTTTACCTCTTTGCAGCAGAGTTTCTGGTGTCAAAGACCCAAGGAATGGAATTGTGAAAGAACTTCTTTTCTCTTTACCAAAGATTTCATCTCAAAAGGTTTGTTGCAAAATCTTATACAGATTAAAGCTAGGGTTCCAGACATTTTATTTGGTTTATTAATTACCCAAAAATTATAGATAATAATATACCGGGTACATTTAAATATATATACAACTTGCAGTTTATGATAAAAAGTATGGAAATTTAACAGACTAATTTGATTGTATTAATAAAAAATGATCAAAGAAAAGTTGTACATGAAAAAGACACCTCTGTAAAACAATACCAATGATTATCTTATTAGTTCACAAGCTAACCAAGTAATTCAAACTATAACATACACTGTACTACAAAATCTTATCAATGATGAAAATATACTAAGCAGCAGAAGAAACACACCACTTATTCCAGTTGTTTTATTTTAACCAAGTAGTTGGTTAAATAATTTGAAATAGTAAAATATTCTAACCATCTGCTTGATACTAACATGCAGATATAGTAGGGATTTGTGCTCATGCCATGGCAATAGAGGATTTTATCAAAAGAAGTAAAAAAATCAAGTGTAAATGTCTCTACCTAAAGCATGTACCCATGTACTAATTAATGCTTAGTTTTCACTGGATTTCAGAATTTTTCTCACTTTATCTTGTACTTGAGAAGTTTTGTTGACATCAGTTTCTTGTCTCCACTCCAAAAATGACCATAGAGGTTATACTCTGTGAATTTATATCTGGGCTGTAACTTTTAATTTGTCTTTCATGATCAACTTGTGGGTAGTGTTATATTTGTGTACTTAATATTGGTTAGTGAAATCAAAGCAGTTCAGATTGGCTTATCATTTTATGATAAGCATGATAGTTACCCCAACTGCTCATGCATATTCATGATTTTGACTTGTAGTAGCAAGTGCAGTGTGGGAGATATAAAAAGAATTCAATTAGGGAGATTTAGTTAGATATTATTTTAAGGATTTTACAAGATATATTTGAAAGTGAATTTTTATAATGTCAGAACTGATGCTATATGTTAGTTGAATGCCATATACTATGTAGCCGCATTTAGACGTATATTTAGTTTACAAAAAAGAATAATAGAGTTCTGTCTTGTGTTTACTTTTTATTTAAACTGCAAATAATTAATTGGATTACGATATGTGCAGTACGAACCATAAGGTAGATAAATTGATATCGATGGGTTGTATGCCAGATTGGTGACCTTGACCTAAGAATTTTGAGGTTTTTTTTTCTCTGGCTTTTTTATATGTACTGGTATCAAATAATGTCTAGAAATGAATTCAAACTCATGAAATTTAGTTCTGATTGTTCTAATATAACATGCTTTGTAGGATACCAGCTCAAAGATCTGGTGTGAAGAGCTAGGAACAATAACTCTGGAATGCTTGGAGGCAGTTGATGATGGGTACTACCAAACATACAACAAACAATTTTTCCCTTTAGATCAGAAGAATCTTTCCCATAACACAAAGCACCACCATGCCACAAAATATGACTGCACTAAGAATGGTAGGATTATTACATATGTAATGATAATTATTCCTCGGTAGTGAATAACTTCCTGAACTTTAATTAAATATGAAGTGGTAATATTATATAAAACCGCTTATTTATGAAAAGTTCATGGCAGTTAAATTATTGAGGATAAATTAAGTTGTTGTGCTTATGAGAGAACATGTAAATTTGCACAAATAATTGTGATTAAAGAATTCTATTTTTATGCCCTGCCATAACAGTTGTCTTGATTTTCAAGCACAAAAATGGAAATTGTCCTCAATACTTTATCTAAGCTAATTTTTTGTGGGGTTGTATCATGATAGGTTACAGACTGAAATGTTTTAATTTCAATCTTCTCTACTGATTTTGACATTTTTGACATAAAATGGGATTTTGACATCGGTATAAATAAAAGATTTCATCAAAATAACTCCTTTTGGCTTTTCAGATATTTTCATATCATAATTGACAGCTATTCAAATTTAAAAGACAGTGTCCAAAAGATCACACAGGTGTTCTGTGGTAGTAGGACTGTAGGACTCATTGGTATAATGTAGGGCAGATTTCTACCTAGAGAGTTATTTAAATTACTCAATAGCCTAGCTAGATTTGTATTGAAATTGGAACTGGTCTATTTCAACTAGCTGTTATAAAAATGACAACTACAACTTATGGATTGATAAAAAAACTAAATAAAATTTTTAAAAAATCTCTACCAACCATGTCTTTCTCTAGGAAGTGACAGGAATCACACACATTTTTTTTATTTGGTCTGATGTTTCTGATAATTTTTTCTTCTACCATTGCTCTATAATTATTTTGATATAATACTACCGAAACTCTTTCCAAATCCACACAAATTTTAGATTATTAGAGAAATGATAAAAAAATTAATTAGAAAGATCAGTACTAATAATATTAAAAATACAAGCACATGTTCAAGGAGACATGCACATGTACTGAAGTATCATTTTCAGGGCAGCATTACATGTATTAGATAAAAGATTTTCGTTATTTCATATACCACAAAGGACAAAATAAATTTAAAATGAAGTAAGATACCAAAGCACTATAGGAGAGTTTGACGTTCAAGGGGATTGAATTTTCGAAGTATTAAAGTCTCCTTCAGTAAGGAGTGGCTTCAATTATTTCTCCACTTGAGATGATAAAATCTAAATTTTGGGGATGTGAGCATGCTCATTAGGTTTTAAGCTCACCTGGGCCAAAGGGCCATTTGAGTCATTATCATCACATGGCATCCACCATTGTTGTTAACAACTTTTCAAAACTCTTCTCCTCTGACACTACCTGTACCAATTAGAACCAAACTCAGTATATATGTTTCTAAGGGTATTCTTCCTTGAAATAATGACATTATATGGGGGTTTTTAATCCGTTGAAAAACATTTCAGGTGATACTCAAAGTAGAACAAAGGGGTCAGGGTCAGACAGCATTTTTTTTTCGCATATACCTCCAAAACTGTTAGATGTAGCTAAATTCTGACATAGGAAGTGTTAAGCATAATGAGATCTATCATAGGTCAAGCTATTTATGGGAATCTGTTGTTGCCTTTTTACTACATATTTTTGCTTTTTTTAATGTCATTATTTTAAAAAAATTTCTCCTCAGAAACTACTGGACATAATTCGTTGTAAGTTAGTACAATTGATCCTTGGGTATGAGCATTAGGAATTTTTATCAAAGAAAAAGACATGGCTGCTTTTACAAAAATTAGAATGTGGCTTATCTAACCAGACAAGTGATTTAGGGTGTTTAGAGCGTCTAGATTTATTATACCCCCACATGCAAAGTTGCCTACAAATAGTTGTTATTTAGTGATAGGGGTGTCCATCCTTCCTTTCTTCCTTCCATTACTCATTTGAGTTCCCATATCTTTTCCTTTACTCTTCCTTCACCGTTGACTGGAATTTAATGAAACTTTCACAGATTCTATATAACATATTCCCACAGCACCTTTTATTTTAAATTGTGTCACAATTGTGTGAAAAAACTGTTAACCTTTGTTAGAGTTATTGCCCTTCTTGGATGTTTTTGTGTGCTGTTTTTGATAAAAACTTCTCATAAACTACAGTACAGAATTCAATGAAAGTTGATATGATTTTCCTTAGGGTGTCATGCACAAAATTAGCATTGAGATTTTTTTTCATGAACACAGCTGCTTTTTACATAAAATAAAATGTAGCTTATTAAACCAGGTGAGTGATTTGGGCTCTTAAGAGCCTCTAGCTTTTTGCCATGTGATTTTTTTTTCTCAATGGATGCCTTATTAAAATACCTGCCTGGGTTTTCCTTACATATTTAAGACAGTGATCTCTTATGGTTTTTGAGTTATAAGGGATCAAAGGGGGTCATGCCACAAAAAGTCATGGTTTAAATTTTTGGTCTGGTTTAGAATTCTTTTTATTGGATTCCTCGAGAAATCCTGGGCCTGCATTTTTCTATCAGATTTACAATTTTTCAGTTAGAGGGACCAAAGCCCATGGTCTTTGATTATCACTAATAAAGCAGAACTTTTTTCATCTTTAATTAAATTTCAAGTTTTGTGCTATATTGTGTCCACAATGAACTGCAAGTCCCATGCTTAAATGTGTCAAAAACTAATTTTGTGTCCACACTTGCCAAAGTGAACAGAGCTGCAGTCATATCATGCTGTGCTCACCAAAACTCTTTATTGTAGTTTTACTATTGGATTTATAACAAATCAGTTATTTGGGGATTATTAGCTCAAGTTCCTTAGGGTATTCTGTATAGAATAGATGTGGGGATTTTTGATCCGTTGAAAATTATGGCTGCCATTACTAAGAACATTGGGGACAGTCAAGTTTTTGGTATATATCTCATAAACTGTTAGGTTCAAATAGAGAAACTAATTAAGCTTTCAATTGCTGAAATGATTCTTATAAGGCCTACAAAAGTCTGCATTGGATCAATGTTTTCCTTGACAGAGTTATTGTCCTTGAAAGGCAAAAACTATAATAGACAGAAAATTTTTAATGGATGAAATGTTCCTTATGATAAGTCCTACAAAAGTTTTCCTTGAGTCAAAATTGATAGACGACTCCTTGTTAGAGTTATTGTCCTTAGAGGCAAAAATTGAACCAGGTGAGCGAGTCCGGGTCCTTAGAGCCTCTTGTGAAGAAAACAACAGTCAATATGTTGAATACGTAGCTGTATAAGATAAAAATATCTGGTAGAGATAACAGTGTGAATAGTTTACAAATTATTTTTTTTATTTTGAAAAGGTGGAATTGGTATGTCTACAAGGGAAGGAAGGGAATATGGTGCATTCTACACATCCAACCAACTGATTACTATGAAAAGATACAGACTTGGTAGCAAAAAATTAGGAAAAATTACCTTACATTACAGACCAAGAGTAATATTGGAAGAGCTTGGCATTGTTGATAGGGCTTCGGATCAGAAGACCACTAGAAAGATCAACAAATCAAACCAGAGGCATGGAACTGATATTAATGACAATATGACATCCTCTAGTGGCCAAGAAAATACAGACAATATAAAGATTGAAACAGAGATTAACAAACAGATTGAATCATCAGTCATGGATGGTGCTGCAAGTAAAGCTGTAAAGCAAGAAATAATCAACAATGATAAAAGTTTGGATACCGTCATCTCAAGGTTCAATGAAATGATGACAGATCCTTCCCCAAGTAGCCAGAAAATGTACTGCTTCTCTCCATCTCAGGTTCGTATCAAGAAGGAAACAATGAATCTTACATCTGATGAAAAACTAGGCTGTTACTCACCATCTCATAAGCAAAGCAAATTTATGGAGCCTTGTCAGATTAAAAAAGAAGTGATTGGTGACGAGGAAAAGCAGTATAGATACATTGAAATAGACGATGATGTTATGATGTTACAGGAAGTAGATGATGATGTTGTATGGATGGGTGATGATAGTTGTTGTTTTATTGATGTTGAACCTGAAGAGGTTCCAGTCATTGACCTTGTTTAAGGAAACCAGTCTATATTATAGTAGTGGATGGTATTAAGTGATCACAATATTTGTTGTCAGTCCATAGATTCTTCCATCATACTTTATACTGTCAACTACATAAATTTCAAATAGACTTTGCTGAAATGGTTCACATGTGTTACACATAGATCATCTTATCATATGTATGTTTGTTGTTGGAAAATTAAGCTACTTACATTATTATGAATGGATTTAACAGTTTTCGCTAATCAAGGTAGATAAATGACAGTATTTTCAGCACAAGTTTAGTGAATGCTTAAATAATTGTGACTGAAGAAATCTGACAATCCTTAAGATATATTGTAAAATGCATTTTCTCAAATTTCTTTAAACAACTAAATTTTTCCATCCTTTGTTGGTTAATGTTACAAAGTTGTTCAAACTATTCATCTGTAGACAGAGAATAACTCACATTAGATTATTGAGTAAATTTACTGGAGACTATTCTATTTGGTAATTTCCCCCCTTTTTAGCTCACCTGGCCAACAGCCATATGAGCTATTGCCATTACTAACGTCTGTAAATCTCGTCATCCATTGTTAACAATTTTTCAAAACTCTTCTCCTCTGACACTACTTGACCTATTGGAACCAAACCTTGTGTGAATGTTTCTTGGGGTATCCTGCATAGAATTTATGTGGGGATTTTTGATTAATCGAAAAACATGGCCACCATTACTAAAAATAGAACATAGGGGTCAGACAGTAATTTTTTGCATATATCTCCAAAACCATTAGGTTTAGACAAATTCTGACGTAAGTGTTCAGCATGATGCCATCTATCTGCTGTTAAAATTTATTTTAATCTGTTAAACCATGTCGGATTTATTGCCCTTTTTCAACATTTTTTGCTATTTTTAATGTTATTTCTTTAAAAAATCTTCTCCTCTGACATTACTGAACCAATTGAAACCAAACTTAGTAAGAATGTTCCAAAGGGTATCCTGCATGTAATTGATGTAGGAATTTTTGATTCGTCGGAAAAACATGGCTATCATTACTAAAAATAGAATATATGGGTCAGACAGTAGTTTTTCGCATATATCTCCAAAACTGTTAGGTTTAGCCAAATTCTTTCAATAGCTGAAATGATCCTTATTATTAAGACTACAAAATGTTTTAGGCATAAAAGATGTCAGATGACTCCTTGTGAAAGTTATTGCCCTTGAAATGGGAAAAAAATGACACGTTTTTTTTTTTTTTTTTAGTTTTCAGCCAATATCTTGAAAACTTTGATAGATAGAAACTTTCAATTGCTGAAATGATCCTTATGATAAGTCCTATCAAAGTCTTTTTGAGTCAAATTGTTGGACAACTTGTTTAATTTCTAGCCCTTGAAAGGCAAAATTCAACCATGTGAGCGATTCAGGCTCCTGGGAGCCTCTTGTTTATTTTTAGTAATTATGTCAGTTTATTGCTTTGAAAATAAATGTCTTTTCCTGGCAATATCTGAAATCATTTGCTGGGAATATTTTGTTGTTTCAGATTGAAGAGTAATTTGTTTTTTTATTTCCATAATGCTAAAGTGCTTTAATATGAAAATATCCATGTTTTGTAAATTGTTATACTTGTAAGTGCATAGGGGAAAATGTAGCTTCTGGGTTGTGAGCAATTAGAATAAGTGGTAGTTACTGCAACATGTTATGTTCTTCAGGTATTTTCTTTACATATTGTAGCAAAGCTAAGTTGATGAAGACTTCCCCAAGGCTTCTGACCTGCAAAGCCTATTTCAAACTGGTTTATTTAATGCATTTCAACATTTAAATTTTTGTCACTGAATTCATCACATTGATATTGTTGGCAATTCCGAAGAGGCAACATTTTTTTTTACCAGAGCACTGGTGATGTCAAGTTAGAATACTTTGTTAAAGGAGGAGTAATAAGATGTTGTCTTGTTGATTAAAAAGCTAACTTTTTTAATTGAAACACTGTGAAAGTATTATTGATTGTAGGTTACTAATTTTACTGTTTTTTTTTTTTGGTTTGGCAAATCATGAAATAAAGTTCCCGATGGAAAGGAAATCACCTTATTGTTTGTTTGATGGGATTGTCTACTAACATATAAGTACTTCCACTGTACCTTATTTAAATTCATGTATTTGTTCTTGCATATCTCTCTGTAATTGTTACTGAAACTTTTATTGACCTTGACACTTCTGTACAAATTTCATATATAATCAACAGAAGTCATCAGAATGAACTGTAAGAAAACAATCTTATATATGTAATCAGAATTTTAAAAGTTTGTAAATTGTATTTCAAATGATTAGAAATGCCATGGTGTTATGTTTTTGTTCTTTAATATCAATGAATTATTTTTTCTTCATGAAATAAATTTCATTAACATTATTTGGTATCATGCATGAACTTCCAAGTCATAGGAGCAAAAACCAACAAACCAGACTCATTTTTAGGAGGTAGATTATGAATCCATACTTATACAACCACAAAGTTTGTAGTCATATGATATTATGATGCTGTAGTTTTTTTTATTGTTTTCTGTTTCCATGTAATAACTTTGTTTTATTATTGAAATGGGTTTTGAGTAATTGAAATGAAACAGTGTATTACCAGTTGATTAACCAAGACAGTTATTGAGGCAGAATGCTTAGTCAATCCATCATTCTAAGTATGTGTGTGTCCATCAGGTTGTGGTTGTATCATGCTACATTCTGCTAAGCTTTTTAATTTTTTTTAATTGTAGATCACCATTTAATACGTGATAAAAAAAAAAAAACTGCAGAAAACTCACATGAATTACCCATTACACATTTTAAACTCCAAAATGAAATGTTCAGACTGGATTTGTATTAAGGTTCCACTTTTTCAATTCAGGTATTGTCGTTTTAATTTTTATATAATCCAACCTTGTATAATCATTCAGTGTCCATTGTATAACTTTTAACTTTTACTGAAGTACATAAAACTTCTGAAACAGCACACGCTAATGTTTTGAAACTTTTTAGGATTGGTAACCTCAATGATGACAATCCATTTTTATGTGGCTCAGCTTAATGGGTGGATGTTGCTGCTTTAAGTTAGCATTTAAGCCTCCAGCAAACTTAGCCCACAAACTTCTTGCTTGAGACTGTGATCAAATTATAGCAGATGTTTATAAATTAAGTTTTAACTAACTACAACTTACATAGTTGTGTTAAATTTCATTTTATTTACTTAAAAAATGAGATTATTTTCCAAAAAAAAACCTAAGAAAATGAAACATAAATAGAGTGACCAAATAGGTCACAAATAACACATCATTATTGTCCACCAACTGTCATGTACAACAACAAAAAATATACAAAAAAATTCTATAAAAAATATACAAAAATTCATCAAAATTACTATGGCTACACACTCAGTTAAAGTTAACACTACAGATCAAGCTAACTACTTGTGACAAAAGCTATAAATATCCCTCATAACCTAACCCAACATTGCATCGATATAGTGTTTATAGATTGATTACTTTATTCAATCCCTCATAGACTTGTTGCATTGATTTGATAGATGACTTGATGGCCTCACTGTCAGGATCTGATGGTTCCTTCTTCAGAAACAATTTAAAATGATTAATGACATCCTCTACAAGCTTTTTCATCTTGTCCTGACTTGTGACATGCATCATTCTCTCACTAACAAGTGCAAAGTTCTTGTGCCAATAGGACGGAAAATTTGTATTTTTCTTGATGGCAGACTTGTACAGCTGTAAAAACAAACAAAAAATTGACAACTAATAAAACTATAAAAAAAGAAAAATGGTGAGGACCAATAGGTAAATCTACCCCATTTTTTGTCCCCCGCGACGTCCCAAGGAGACATGGAAATGCTGGGTGTCCATCAGTCTGTGTGTCCATCCGTCCGTCAACGTTTTTCGCACTTATTTTGGTAATGCTTTTACCAAATAAGTTTGTTTTTGGTATAAGGCCTTATTATGAAGAGTAACAGATTAAGTTCAACTTTGCTAAAGGTTGAATGATTTTTGTGGAAGTTATGGCCCTTGGACTTAGAAAATTTCAGTGAATAAAAATTTTTTCCACACTTTTTTTTGTGTGCGGACATTGGAAAGCTGTTCTTTTATCAAATAGAAATAAACAATTTGACCAAGTACATTGAAATTGCTGGATGTGTATTTGAGTAACAGTTTGAAACAAAGTATCTCAAAATTTTTGTTTGAAATTAAGAAACAAAATCTGCAGTTTCAGTACATCAAAAAACCCTAAGAATTTGATTTCTGTAAAACAACAAAGTAAGTTTGGACCCTTTGAACCTCTGTGGACAGATTCCAAATAAAAAAAGACAATAAAACAAGAGGCTCTCTGAATGGTTCACCTGGCAAACCATGCCCTTTTAAGTATGCAAGTAAAAGGTATCATGCTTTGTTACCATGTTTTACCCAAAAAAAATGCAGAAAAAGAATGTTGTAAGTTCAACTAAATAGTTAAGGCACTGTAAAATGTTGAAAATGTCTTAAAAGTGTTTTAGAACTTCTGGACAAAAATTGGGCATGATGGGTCCCCCTGTGCCCTGTAAATCCACAGGTCTGAGAGGGCATTAGCCCAGAATACATTTGCTGAAAAAGAACATACACTTTTACTTAAGTTATTGTCTGGAAACAAGGAAAATGTGCTTTTTAGCCCCAATTCCTTAGCAGTTCAAGTCATAACCTAAACAACAATTCCATTATTATTATTAGTATGGCACCTTTGATGAGATCTATACACTCAAGTTTTTTTTTGAAACAAAGTTGTCCATGGATGCTGGACAATAATGCAGACGGCAAAAACATTATTGTCCAACCACAAATATTATCATTTGTTTGGAAAATCTCAATACAATATAACTAAGTCTGTACAATTCTGTGAATTGAAGGAACCCAAATAATTCAGGAATTTAACTTAAACCATGCTGCATACAAATTGGCATAAAGCCATTTTCAAAAAGCATAATTTAGCAAAATATTCTGAAAATAATAGCTTGTCCATTTATAAATGGAATAAGGGGTGATGAGAAAATTGCCAACATATAAATAAATAGTTGCAGTACTAAGTTAAGAATATTACTGATTACCTTGTATGATGCAATCAAATATTCAGTCTTTTTATCTGTCGGCTTTGTCTTCTGCGACATTTCATACAACTGGAATGCACTACTTATTCTACAAAAAAGTTAGAAATAAAGGTTTATTCTTTGTACAAAAATCTTCAACATAGGTCTGTTCCCTCTTTATGCATGTGTTTCACACATTGACTATTATATGAACAATGCCCTGTACACAATGCATGTATGAAGTAGTTTCAAATTCACCTATTGTAGACAAGATTTCAACTTCCAAGAGTTTTTACAGATATTTCAAACAAGATTAAAGAACCTTCATGATGAGTACACTCACAATTTCCAATTTACTCACATTTTGCACCCTATAGAAAAGTCCCATCCCTATACCCCAAAAAAGTGGTCCTCTTTGACAAATTACTGTGAAAGTCTATCCCATTCAAGCTTTTATAGCTACTAGCCACACAATTAAATTTCTTTGTCTAAAGTGTTTACAAGACTAATGTTATGGGGATGATCAATTTAATGATTGAAAAGGATGTACAAATATTAATTGATTTTTTAAAAAAATTAGCAAGTATGGAAATACTCTTTTATCATACAACTTATGGACAACTTTACTTAAAAAAAAAAACGATTACCATTCTATTATACACAACATCAGCACACTTACTTAGCATGCCACATTTCACTTGTAGCTACTCTCTCCCATGATGTGACAGGAAACCTGAAATAAATAACTCGTGTGTCTATGAAAGTAACCACAATTTTCACATATGTAATGCATAGTCTAAATAAAACCAAATGTTACATGCTACATTGTGCCCAGAATATATCTACGTGTAACCAATTCTTTCAAACCTGGAAAGGGGAGAAACATTACAATTCATCATGCAAAAAGCAGTATACCAAAATATCCTTCCAAAAGGAGCTGAGAAATCTTTGAAAAAGAAGATAATTGCGATGGATGAAGATGGTTATGCAATATAGCCCCCACTCTAATGAGGGGGTACAAAAATAAATCTAAATTCAGCATCCAATATAGTAAGACCATATTTATTCTAAAAATAATTTTGCAGGTGGCAAGTTTAAAGGGAAGCAACTTTAAACTATTTGCATATGAGAATTGCTAAGTTCAGTTTAATAGGAAAATACTTATTTATGGAATTTGATATTATGCTCATGCATGTAAAAAATAAAATATAAACCTTTAAATCCATCCAACCATTTCTACAAGTATCTATCTTTAAATGAAAACATGTTGATAATCAGAATAGCCAATAGTGACCACCTTTTTAAAATAAAATGGAAGCACTAGCCAATAGATTATTCTATATTAGCTTGTTACTATTGGCATAGTGCAAAGATATACACCAGAACTGGTTATCTTATTGTTACAAATGTTCCCCTTTTATACAGGTGAACTTATGAGACAACCAGAGACTCAAAAGGGTTGATTAAATTTATCAGTTCCACAAATTCACAGACTCTAAACATACTTGTCATATGAATAAGTCCAGTTTTCTGCTATCTTCCTTGTCTGGTGGATATACTGAGGAAGATTTATGGTAGAATCTTTCTTTATAAATTGAGAACAGACCCCATAAGCAAGAGTATCATGTGTTGATTTCCATGAGTTTTCATGATCTTGGACACCAATGCAACCATAAATTGATCTGAAAATGGAGAGAATATTAAAAATGTATTTCATTTATATAAAAGAGACTTAACAGCCTGTATCATTCACTTGGAATTATCTGTTTTAAATACTGGTATATATTGAGCCCTAACAAAAATTATGAGTAAAGTCTCATAACTCTAAAATGTAAAATCAGATATTATAAAGACCGAGGAGAGCTTATATGAATAAAACCAAACAATTCACCAATGATCCATGGAAAGTAGCATTTTTGAGTTAGTGTGTGAACAACAGACAGACTGACAGTATACAGTATTCAAGGGTGTATAGAAACATCTTTTTTTTAGCCTTCCATTCGCAATAACTTATATTAGCAGTGATCATACAACTTCAACCCTCAGTATGCCTTATCATAAAGATCATTTCATCAATTATCTATAACGGTTTTCAATAAGCACCCTGCAATGGATTTTCAACTTAACTTGGTACTTACTTAGAACACAGGAAAATCAGTAATCATATTGATTTCAAAGTCTAAGTGGTATAACTAATCTAAAAGGAACAAAACCACTGTGCTGATTTGACAAAAAAATGATATATTATACAGATGAGGCTAAGACCCACAACAAAATGTAATGCTTAGTTTTTTCAGTACACAATTATTGTTTTTATACTTTAATAATTGCCTTCATACTACAGAAAAAAAACAGTACCAGAAACAGATGAAAAATAGCAATGACAAAACAAGAAAACTAAATGAGACATTGCAATTCCAATTTGTAGTCAGCCCCTGCATGTCACTAGTGAATATGATGTTAATGCATTAAATCCAAATAACTAGCAATATGTATAAACACAAGCATAAAATTCTTGTAAAATAGTTCAGTTGAGCAGTTGAGTTCAATCTTTGAAGATAATTTTTTTTTAATTCAAAATTTAAGTTATAATACATTAAGTGTTGTCAGAATAATATTTTGATATATTCTTCCAAAAAATGGAGTGTTTTCTCTAAGAACTTGACTTGAGCCAATGATATTGTTTACCTGTCAGAATTGGCATTAAGAAAAGTCTTGAAAGTGAATGCTGTTTTACCATCAGACATTAGGGCATCCTGAGTGTATAGATGATCTCCTGGAAATGTGATGTCCGGGTAAGACTTTCTCATCATTGGGACAGACCAATCATATGTTAACACCTATACCAAAATATCATGAAGCTTTTTGGAGTTAAAAGGTCCTAATAACAATATCTGTCAAATTTCTTTAGAAATTAAGCTGTTAAGCTTCACTTTTAGACATCAGACAGTAATTTTCTACCTTTATGTCCATCTACAAAATCTAGACTGAAGCACTCTGGGAAGCTTTTTCATAATGCATTTCCCAAAAATATTGTTAAAAATTGATTTTCCATGCACATACATCTTTTGGCAATTTAAGAAATAAAAAATACAAATTTACATTTCATTCCAAAATATTTGTTAACAGTTCATTTGACATCTGGACAAATTTCTTCCAATATTGGTTTTTATTGAGAAATATATTAAAAGCCAAAAAATTGAGTTTTTGTCCTGAGATTACATATTCTTGACCTAGAATTACATAGAAAAATCAAAATATTTATTTATTTATGGAATATTTTATTGATCTAGCATTGGGAGAACCTCAATATGAAAAAAATAAGAAATCAAATTAAAAAAAAACTGCTGTCAACATACTAATTTTCACAATGCTTAAGAAGGATTGAGTTTACCTTATAGGACATGTGGCCAAATGAAAGAAAGAAACAGACAGAAAGACTAACATGGTGATTACAATACCCACTTATCTTTGTTTGTAGGGGATAAGGATAGCTTCCACACTTAATGTTAAAAACATAAACAAGAAACAAATAGACATAAAATTTACCTCCTGATCAAAAAGGGACAAATCAGGTCTCAAATTCTCACACAGGAACAGATATCTGAAGAAACAAAAAAACATTTTATATAACCACTACAATAACAAGTTAACTCCAGCATTTAAACTTTAATTCATAAAACCAAATACAATCATTTCTTTTACATTTCTGGTTTCAATTTCATCTCTTGACAACTATCTTACTCAGTATTAATATTTCTTTGTAAAGCTTTACCATGTAATTAAAAAATTTGTTGCTCCATACTTTTAAGATAGATAATGCCTGTTACATGGAGCATTATTTTCTGTCATCTCACAAAATCAGGCAGACATATATATATTTTCAATTAACTACTAGTGTTTAAATGATGTAAAATAATACGTTCAAAATATTTTAAAAGAATTTTTACATAAAAATTTGTATGGTAAAATTGCAAATATTAACTGTAAAAAGCTCTATTCAAAGAAAGATAAGAAAATTTACTAAAGAAATGTAATGGGAGTTTTAGTTTTTTTTTAATATAACAGGAAAAAGAGTTCAGTGACCCCTAATTTTCTTTTTGAAATATGAAAGAATGTCAGTTTATTGTTATTTACATAAATTTATAAGAAATCTTATCTACCAGTTTTTCAGTAGTACATGAAATAATAAAAATTTCCTACAGAATTCATAGAAAATATTGGCAAAAATTGCCTTTTTTAAGTTCTGTGACCTATGTTTTTTACATTAAAATTTTAAGTATGTTCATTCAATGTCATCTTCAAGAAAAAATAGGAAAATCTATCTACTGAAAATATTAGGTATAATCTACCTTCAGTTGATATCTTTAAACATAATTAATTAAGGTTAAGTATTCGTCAATTGCTTGCAAACAGCATACAAGAACCTTTTACCAATACATGTACATTTTTGTATAACTATATATAAGTTAAAAGTTTTTCTCTTCAAACTTTTTGTGAAAAGGATTGCAGAATAGTTATTTCAATAATTTATTACCTAAGTGTGTTAGAAGGCAAGTCCCCTTTTGTAAGTACCAATGATTTGTTTGGAAACATTTTTAACACATCTTTGCCAAATTCTGATATTACAGTGTTGTTGTTCTGATTGCAGAATGAAAAGTTTTTATACTGCAAAAAAAAAGAATTAATAATGATTTATTAGAATTATTACAGGATCAGTTGTTTATACTACCACATCACAAGCTTGGTATGTGTTTCTGTAAAATCAAATAAAACAAATAAAGGCAAATAGTACACTCATAAATTGTTAATTTCTTCTATTGGTAAATGCCTATCTTCTTTATAATTTAAACATTTCATGACTTTTAATAAAAGAAACATTGCTACATAGAGTCATAGCATCTGAAATATTGAGGTCCTACTATATCAATATCAGACTACTGGTATTTAATAGTGTAAACAGATGGACAAAGTAAGATTTCATACTACTTAAACTTTTTTGATTGAAAACCATGAAGTAAACAAGAAGAGATGAGTCAAGAGGATGAATGCCCCAATGGCAACCTTGTAACATCTAAATATTTTACTAGTAAGTAGTTGAAGTCATGTAGGTGTAAGTCACACATATTGTACAACCTATCAGCTGAAGTCTGCCCTTTTCTTAAGCTTTATTTATGTCCTCCTCTTAAAGAAGTAACTATAAAATACACAGTGTGCTGAATACTTTACCAATTGTATACTAATGAATGTCAGCGTGAAGAATAAATCCCATCCTTTCAGTACTTCTGACATTTGCATATTTTCCTCTGCAACTCTTAAAAAAAAGGTATGAAGATGCAATGGTGAGGTATTAATGAACATTTTTAAACAGCTTGGCTATTGAGTATAGAAAATTCCAGTCCCCCTTATTCTGTACCACTTTTGAGTATGACCAGACAAAAATCAGTATATCATTACAAATCCGTTATGGCATGGGTAAAAACAAATGAAGCTTTTAATTCCATCATTTTCACTAACAGGTACTTCTTGGTACAATGTACTGACATATGATACACTGGGACCTAGAACTAAGACCAAATTGGACGGGGAACTGATGAATTCTGAGTACCAAGCATTTTATCCAAGCACTTTTTAAATGGAATGTATACCCATTACTCAAAACAAAATTCTAAGCACGTAATTGTCTGTAGAAAAGAGTATGTTTCAATTACATAAAACATTCCAGTCTTAAATGATTTCCTTAGGATTAATGAAAAACAGGTGAATAGGCCAAATGTGGTCATCATGCACTGCAGTGACCTCTTTAAATTGAACTTAACACCCTAGGCACCCCATAATTACAGAGGATATGAACAAAGAGGATATAAAAAATATATGGTTTAAAATCTGACAAATGACATTATCCGTGTTCTCATCCAGGTAATCAATAGAAGATTCATAGAAGGTCTTGATGTCACAAAAAAATGAGTGGCTTTAAGTAGACATACCAGTGACATTTTCCACAAAAAAAGCATTTAATCTGTCAAGTTAATTATATGTGGGCTCTCTATGAATACACAACATTAGGTTTAAATTGGGGTTTATTCTAAATACAATTCACTTATAAAAATTGTAGTTAAGCTTGATTTCTAAAAGAAAGTTATTAACATTGTTGAGACCTTTATTAGTTAACAACTATGTATATATGCTGACTGATGGTCAAAGATGTTAGGTAATAACAGAGATTGGTTCCGGCAAAATGTGACAGAAGGTGTCAAACCACACTCCATCAAACAAGAGAAAAAAATAGTACTGGTAACAAGTGAATGTATCTCAAGGAAACAGATCCATCTCAAGACAGGTAAGATTTTATCATATCTCATTTGAAACTTTTAAAACGAAGTGTCATTTTATCTTTAAGGATAGAAAAACATTGGAGCAAAAATATACCTGAGTTAAAACATATAGAGAACAAATTCCTCACAAGGATAAAGATATTACAGATGATACCATAACCTATAGCTAACATACACAAATGTACTGACCAATTCAATATTTACTTTAGTTGTAAAAAAGAACAACACATCAATATTTACAAATATTTCCCTAAAAATAAGAAATTCACTTTTGATTATCAGCTTTACCTGATTAATTTATCCAAGGCAATAGTTGATATCACAATAACAACAATATCACTCTGCATCCAAAATCTTTCAACCTGTCAATAAACCATTCAGATAATGAAGAAAAGATATGGAAAACAATATCAAAGACAAGCAGCCCATATCTTTACAGTTGGTGGTGTACTTTAATATTTGTTCTGTATCATAACATAAGCACTTTTCATGTTAACCTTTATCAGTTACACAGGTGCCTAAAATAATGAAAAGTAGTAACTAATCTGATAGTATCAATACTACATTAAGTAAATGGACTCTTAGCCCTAATTTATAACAAGTATCTTGTAGAAAGCATCCAACAATCTTTTAACTTTTCAAATAGTCAAATTGGAAATTTTAGAAAGGCTTAAATTGTACCTGGCAGTAACAAGCAAATCCATAAATCCATCATTAATGCAAAGTATGGTTAAAATTTGTTCATTTGTTTTCCCGAAGTAAAGCAAAAATTTATAAGTTTATACAGACAGCCATGGTAGTTATTACCAAGTGAGCTTAAAATAGTACACGTACCACACCATACATAAGGGGATTTGTGACATCTAAATTGGCACGCCATGAAAAGAATATGGTATACATCACCATCATTAAAACAAACACAGAACAAACTCTGTCTTTCCCTTGTGATAATCTGAAACAAGATTATGTACACATTTTACTAAGGACATTATAAAAGAATTGAAGTTGAAATATAATAAAACTTGTTGTTCACAAAGTAATTCTACACAAATTTGCTTGTCATGTTCAGACATAAGTCAGATTTTCTACAATTCATAGCATCAGTATTTTTTGTCCAGTGACCCCCACATTACTTTTCATAATTTCATTAAACACACTTTAAAGTGTTATTTGGGAAGTTTTATGAAATCTTATTTCTTCCTGGTTTTTTAATAGATAAAACCCACTAAGACAAAACCTAAGCGAAATCTAGAAAATCTGTAGGGTAAGAGTTTATTACAATCCAAACAAATGCTTTTATAATTTATGCCCCAGAAACCCTTTTTTTTTAGATGAAAGTACAAAAGTACAGATGAAAAACTGAATTTCATATCCCTCCCACCTTCTGTTACAGCAGGGATAAAAAATTATTACTTTCAATTCATAGAACATTGAAACTTTGTATGTTTGAGTCCATATGTATTTATGTTTTAAACATACAAATATCTCATTAAAATCCTATTATGTTGTACACCAATACCTGTAAATTGATATTGCAGCACCAACTACAAACAGAATTAAAACAATGATGGACATTTCTTCTTCTACATGACCAGCATAAATTCTACAATAATAAGAAAGATGTTGTAAAACAAGTATGTCATGATATACAACGCAAAAAAAAATATTCAACAGGATCAGCATGCACAATGAATGGAAAAAGTTTTAAGTTTTTATTATAAACTCTTACAAGTAAGCTGCATGCAGAGGAAGATGGTTCATGCTACAACATCATAGGAATATACCATGCAAAGCACTTTCTAATGCAAGTTAAAATGCTGATATTTGACTATTTTTATCACATCAATCTTAGTTGTGTAAAACTGTTATAAAGAGTAACTATATGTCTCATTGATATCTTAAATGACTTTTCTACATGCATTATGTTTATGTGAATCCAAACTTTTTTAGAAAGCAATATTTTGACCGAAAGGAATAAACTCATCTTCATTTGTACTTTAACCATACAGTGTAATGACTTGATACAAGTCTTTCTCTAATACATGTATTATTTTAACTTAATATCATTACTATCAAAGATTTGTTCTTTATCCAGCAGTGGTACCAGCTGGTGAATGATTATTTTGATAGTAATGATATACATTTATTACAGGGAGACTTGTATCAAGTCTATGGGTAAAAAGAGAGAACCCTTTTTTTTTACTGTGAGGTCTCAATTTTTACTTGCAGTACAACATATATTGCTCATTTAAAAATTATAAACTGCTAAATAGTGGTCATTTTTGCCTTACAACAACTCAAATGATGAGTCATTCAACCATAACTTCATCCCAAAAGAGACTTTTGTAACGTTTATTGTATGAGTAGTTTCATCAGTTGAAGTTTCTTCTTATTCATTATGGTTTTCACAATATTCACGACATGCAAAATACATATTTCTTGTCTTTCATGGGAATTAACTCTAATAAGGAATTGTGCTATAATTTTAACCCAATGGAAGCTCTTGTAGAACTCTTTAAGACCTGTGATCTAAAAATTGCAGTGGCAACAATATTTTAAGATCCATCAGCAAAAGTGACAAAATAGACACCCAAAGAATGCTGATGACTGAATTTGTTAACACCCACTAGGCAGAAGATTTTCCC
This sequence comes from Perna viridis, assembly GCA_037379345.1. Lineage (NCBI taxonomy): Eukaryota > Metazoa > Mollusca > Bivalvia > Mytilida > Mytilidae > Perna > Perna viridis. The sequence goes on along the minus strand of CM074512.1, from coordinate 18,557,290 downwards.
AGAAATGCTAACAACCACAGACGACAACAGACAAATTGATGACAACAGCTGACCTCACATGGCTCTTTCATTCAGTTTAGCTAATACTAATACTCAATAAATAATCTAGACTAACCAAACCATAAAAAATAATAAAATATACAAATCAGACAAGGACAGTACATAGTATTGTGTCCCCTATCCATAAATATTAAAAAAAAAATTCAACCTAAGATATTAAAGTTCCAAAGAGCTCTTTATATATTTTTTTAAGAACTAAATGTATGTACAAAGAAATTGTGGAAATAGATTCTAAAGTACACAAAGATGTCAAAAGAACACATAAACAAACATAATACATATCTAATTTTACCTCAATGCTTTTAGAAATTCTTGCTGGACACCATCTTTCCCCTTAAATAAACATAAATAAGAAAAAGAAACCAGCCATAAGCTTATGCTCATAGAGAAAAACCTGAATAAATAATTAGATTAAAAGTTGTTTTTGGCCCTTTGTACTACAATAGGTTGGTACTGCCTTCAATATCTATACAGACCATCAAAAGTACAGCAAAACTAAAATACATAAAACATGCTTATTTGCATGCATTTCAAGCACAAAATTTGATTTTGTCTGAATTACTCCATAATAACATAGCTTGATACCACCTCAGAGGTTGACCCTTGCACAGTTGGGAAAAGTTTGAACACAACATTCAAACAGCTGTAAATTTGGATTGTGATTAAATGTTTGATAAGATTATGACCAGAATGAAGTGGTCTAAGAACTTTAAAAATTGTATTTAGACATAGGACATAATTTTTACACAAAGTTGAAAAATGCTTATTTCGTACCCACTTCTTTTTCTTTTTATTTATACAGTGTATGGGGGATTACCTTTTATATTCATCAAACCTTCCTTTTGTGGTTTGGATCCTAGTGGTACAATTTCATAAAGATCCATTAACTTTAACTATGGTTATTGTTCTACAACCAGAAAAATGTTTGTTTTTGGCCACTTTTGATCCCTTAATCCTTAATGGATATGGAAACCACAAATAAAATCATTCCTATCTAACTTTAGTGGTAAGTTTGATTGATTGTTGGCCTATTCTTTTGACATCAGGACCCACACAGGGCTTAGTGATAAGGAACCTTGTAATACAATATCGTAGTCATCCACACACATATACACAAATACTTAAGTTATATTGTTAAGTTTTATAACATATTTGCAACAGGTCCCTTTTTTTCAAGTAAGGGTTATAACCCAGAAAATCAATCAAAACCTTCCTTTTTGTAGTATGGAAGTACAGTTTCATAGAGATCCAGAAATGTTTATACAAGTTATTGTCCAGAGATAAGGAAAAATGCTTCTTTCAAAATCTTTATTCCTAAACACTTCCAAAATTAATATAGCTTTCCTTTTGTGGTTTGGCACCTTGTGGTACAATTTCATAGAGAATTACGTGCTTATACTTGGGTTGTATAGTTTAAATTCATAGAGATCCTTACACTTTTACTCAAATTATTGCAGAAACCAGAAACATGTCTTTTATTTTTTTAATTCTATATGCCCTTCTCCCTTAATGTCAGAAAAGTGAATTCAAATATAGTCATTGTATAAAACCTTATTCTGGCATGGTCTTAGTCACCGTCAGTGTGATTGTTGTCATGTGTAGATATTTGGTAGCCAAGTTATTGTGCAGATACCAAATGTCTACACATGACAATAATGACACTGACAGTGCCATAAAATTATACCAACTTCTATTTTTTTTGTTGATACATAAAAATGAAAGTTCAGAATACTGCATGATTAAATTATATCTGCAAAATGGTTTTTCATGTTTCAATATAGCTTTTTTGATGTTTTTGAAGTTCTTACTAAATGACCTTTTCAAACACAAGATATACCGACAACAGACTAATAAAAGGATCTTCCAATTAAATTGTGAGCATGCATACCTTTAAGGTTGACAATATTTATTATTCACAGCACATCTACATATGATACCAAACCTTCAGATAAAAGTTTCAACAAAATCCATTGATGGTTCAGTAGGAGTTATGTTTGCAAGGTTTATAAACACAACAACATAAAGATAGGCAGTCAGATAAATCAGATGGTAATTTCTATTTGCCCCTGAACTTTGTTTGCAGTGGGGTATAATTACTAGGTCAAAGGTTCCATATTCTGAACGCAGTAAATGTTTGAGGAAGCCAGAAAATGTTCTTTGGTCACCCCACGTCCACCTGGCATTACTGAAGTGAGCTGATAGAGGAAGGTAAATATAAGGCAGCAATCCTAGCAGAAACATGACTCCTAACTTCATCAGGAAAGGTAAAGATATCAGCTGAAATGAATAAATGTACAAACATTAATACACATTCCTACTTACACTAAATATCTAGAGACAGTTAAGTTTAAAATCAAAATTATTAATTGATAAAAATATTATACTTAAATTTTATATGCTGATTTTCATCATTACAGGTCAATTAAGTCCACCCTACATTTCACAGACACTAAAATCTTAGTTTTGATATGACTGATGATATTAGTTACAGCCATATGTAGACATTCACTCAAGATGCATTTTCAAAATCTAATCAAACCAGATAACACTATAAGGTGCTGTGTGCTAGAATGAAGAATAGTAATAAGAAAGCATAGAAATAAATAAAACAGAATCATCGGCATTTGAGGCAAGTGGTGTGTCTTGATTAAGATTTTTTTTGTGATACCCTAGTTTGGATACAAAAAGAAATAACTAAAAATACCTGATTTTGCCAAAGTTCCAGTAACACCCATAGAATGATAACTATGTCATATAAAATGATGGTATGTTGGTTACATAAAGACAAGCCACAAATCAAAGCCCCATACATAGCCACCTAAAAAATACAATGTATTAGAAAACACAGTATTTAGTTATTCCTATAATTTTTTTCCCCAACACAAAAAAAGGCAGTCAATTTTTTTTACAATATCTTTTATTTATGGTACATTTATAAGAAGCAACACTAAATACCACTCATTTAGAAATACCACACTAATTTCTTACTTTTTCATCTGTCATGTAGTTATACACATTGCATACAGTACATTTACACCACCTTTAAATGATATCTTATTAGGTAGATTACCTGATTCTCATTTTCTTACCTTTTGTTTCAAATGGCATGAGGCATCCCGAAAATCCAGAGATAGTTTCATGATGACAGTAATAAATAAATTGTTAAGAGAAAAAACTTCTGATGTTATTGACCACATCCATGTCAATCTACACCAGCACCATAAACCTGTAGCAAATAAACCACAAGCTAGACTACCTGTCAATCTGAAAGAGAAGGAAAGAAAATATCGAACCTTAAATAAATGGGGAAAATACATCCTGAAACATTATGTCGGATCATATTCAAATATTTGACACAGCATAGATTTCTAAATGTAATAAATTGCTGCCAATATGACTCTATATTATTTTCTAGGTGATGACACTAGCCAATTAACCAAGATTAAGACTATAATTTTAACTAAAAAATAAAAATAATTCCAGATCTTTATTGTGCAAATGCAAAAGTAACTATCAATTTTAAGGGTGTATTTTTTAAATCATTTTACTCCTTTAATATTACATGTTGATACATGTACTTGTATTGTAAACCTAACTCAAATGTGAAAATAATAATTTTATTATCTACTATAAAGTATTACAACTCTTATCAAATATAATAAAATTACCAGAAGGACATGGAAAAACCATGCCCTTCCATTTAATACTCGAAAAGACTTTCAAGAAGAATGGTATATTCAATTGTTGAATCAATATCAGATTTATAATTTGATTAATCTTAACTGTATTTACAAAGTGTATACATTTTGTACAGATGAATATCTCACCTTATTACAATTTCTGATAAAAAGAAGGATGTAGCTCCACCAAACAAAGCTGTAAGTATGTTCACCCGCCATGCTACACTCCCAAAAGGTATTATTCTGATCATGCAATGAGCAAGCACAGTAAATAAAGGATAGCCTGGAGGATGTGCAACCTGAATAAGAAGGGTGTACTGATTGATTGATTGGTTATGTTATAACATCCTATGGTTGATATTTTATGCCTTTTAGGATGAGAACAACTGACTAATCAAACAGACCCTGCTATGTGCTAGTCCAACCCACTGAGCCAGATTTTTATTGTGCCAGCTCACAGAAGCAACCGCCTGCAGGTAGACATGCCACTCAACTCAATCACATTATTCTGATTCCAACCAACAAGTCATCACTCTTTCCTCTAAATACCACATGCTTAGTGAAGCTTTGGTGTGACCCGCAGCTAGCATGCTACCCTGAGAACACTAAGGCAAATTAAATGGTTCATAAAAATACACACATTTTGAAATAATTAACAATGTTTACAGAAACATTAATTTTGTCAATATAACTAAAACTCTTTTATCTTAGAGACTTATTTATTATGATTTTCAAGTTATAATAAAAAAACCCACAAAATTAGTGATTGTTTGCCTGTCAAGTGCAATAACTGCAATAATGAGTAGTCACACAACTCCGGCTCTATGATAACTTTTAAAGGCCTTGTCATAAGGATCATTTCAACAACTGAAAGTTTAATTGTATCTATTATGGTTTTCTAGTTATAAGCTTATAAAATGCTTTGCAGGAGGCAGCTTGATACAACTGCCAAGGGTGAATCCTGAACAGTTGAGGGCAAGTATGGACACACCATTTAAACTCGATACAGCTCTGAATTTTGATTGTGATTAAATATTTGACAGAGGAAATTAATTAAATCCGAATCCCAGTGGTCTCTTTTTGACCCCTTATTCCTCAATAAGCAGTACCCAAAAAATCAATCTCAGCCTTCCTTTGGGGTATGGCACCTTAGATACAATTTCAAAGAGATCCATTCATATTTTCTCAAGTTCTTGTTTTGACATCATGAAAATGCTTGTTTCTGGTCTCTATTCGCCCCTTAGTCCTTTTTCTGAACCGTCACGACTGCAAAAATCAATCCAAAGCTTCCATTTGTGGTATGGCACCTTGTGGTATAATTTCATAAAGATTGACACACTTATACTAAAGTTATAGTGTCATAGGACGATGATGGTGATGACAGCATGCTATCAATATACAACCTCAAGTTTTTTGTAGTTGTATAATGACCACAAAAATTGACCAGGGTTAATTATTCAAACTGGTGGGGAGTCAATCAACTTTGAATAAATGGGGACTATAAGAGAGCTCTTTGCGCTTAAAGGAAGGAAAGTCACATTATCTCTTAATAATGTTTTTGCAATATCATGTAGAAATTTGTGAATTTATAACAATTGTAGCTATGTTTATGTTCGATCTGCATTATAGACACAATTTTTAAAGTAGATACCAGCTTGTGCCATAATATGTTAATAATCCATTAAGTGGTTTCAGAAGAGAACAGGTTTTAATAGTTAATGACAGATGATGGCAACAATGAATACAAAGTAATGACAATAGCTCACCTAAATACAAAATAAATCCCATTCATGCTTGTATGATTAACAACACTTAATGCAAATTCAAAGGAAATCCAACAAATGTTGATGATGGTATTGAGGCAATAAGCATAAATTTTTGCATTTTATTTTTTATAATTCCCCTTCTGAAAAAAATAGTCCTCTTGATGAAATTTTGTGAAAATCAACCCCATTGAAGCATTTTTTGTTATAAACACATCATCAGAGATTGAAGGAAATCAAATAAAAGTGAGAGGCTGCATCTAGGTGACAGTGATGATGTATGTACCAATCAGTCAAGTCAAAAACACATCATAGGGTATATAAACATCTTAAAATTTTTATAACTGGTAAAATTTTGCCTTTGACAATACAGAATGGCAGAAGGAAGTTTTTGTGGTCATAATTTGAAATAATAGAAGTCTTAGTATCTATATTTCATTTGAAGCTATGACAAAGAACTGTGTCCTCTGTTTGTACTCAGTTACAATTACTTACTCCCAATTCATAAGCTGCAGCAATAAGTTCACCTGTAAAGTAAAGACTCAAAAATAAGCTAAATGTTTTGCCATTTACAAGTGAATATGACAACAAATATCAAATTCTGTAAGAGATTTTGACTATGAACAATTTATTCAAGTTCAACAAACTCTTAATTTTACCTTCAATTTAATATATGATAAAATACAGGTCTTACACGGCGCAAAATAGATATAATCTACAATATCAATAACTAATACATCAATATAAACAAATTACAGGATAAATGTAGGCAAGTATTCATGCCAAATTTATTCAGTTTATTCAGATTGAAAAAGAAAAAAAAGAAGTTTGCATTGACAATCCCTGAAAGATTCACTACAATACCCTGTGCAGTTAAGGTGAGTTGTGAATACAAAATGGTTACCCTTTCCATCTATCTAAGAAAACGGCAAAGACTATGCTACACTCATTTAAACTCAAATATTTAGATAAAAAAGAAGTAAAAGCTCTTAGAAATCTGATTTGCTCACCAGTATGATACTTCATTCAATAACATGCATCACTTAACCTCAACACTGATTAGGATAAAAATCTATAATAAGAATTGTGTGAAATTTTCAATTAATTCCATTTAGTTAAGTAGAGCTACTTACAGATAAGAGATGGATACCTACATGTAAGAGAATGATAAAGTTCATCTTTTGCTAATGTGAGACATTCAGATCAAAATCTTACATAGATTGTACACAATGGATAATGTAATAAAGATTCTGCACATGTTTCATTAAATTCCATTCAGTGGTGAAGGAGGAGTAACAGATAAGTGATGGGCACCCCATGTCCCCATATTCATATTTTAAATGACAATTTCTATGTTTTACTGATGTGAAACCTCCAAAGTGATTTAGATCATAATTTAAAATTAGAGATGCACAATAGGAATATGTACTAAAGAATCTGTAAAAGTTTCATTAAATATCATTTAGTGGTGTACGAGGAGTAATAGGTAAGAGATTGGTACCCCTCTGTGTAACATAAAAAAAGAAGGATGGAGACCTCATAACTATACACTGGATCCCCACTTTGCAAGTGGAGGTATAAAAACGAATTGCTTTAAGAGGGCATTGAAAAAAAAAACAATAAATTGTCAAACACTGGCACCTGTAGTTTCAGAGTTGATCTTTGAAGTTGGCATTTTAAAAATAAAAAGTTGCACCAAAGCTTGATGTAACCATGGAGGTTGAACCCTAAGCAGTTGGGGCAAATACGGACTTAATATTCCAACATGGCACAGCTTAAGGTTCCAACCAGAATACAGGGAGTAAATAGGAATCCTCTTGTCAATTCATCTGTCAATGTATCTTATATGTACTACATGTATTTGATTTTTTTGTTGTTTTTTTTTATAATGGTCTTAAATCCAGTTGAGCTTCCATAATTTTTACTTATATCAAATCTAACCTTTCTTAGAGATACTTAAATTTGGTAGCAACAAAAACATTGTCTTCAGTTTTGCAGGAATATTGGTTTGCAGTCAAATGACTAACAACTGAAGATTTTCACAATAATCAAAACATGGCAAGTCTTATAATGGGAATAATTGTATTTTAATTAAAAAAAATCTGTTTCTATTCATTTATCATAATCATTATCCCACACTATCATAACCATTATCCCACACTACCATGACCATTATCCCGAACTACCATAAGCATTATCCCACACTATCATAACCATTAACCCAAACTACCATAACCATTATCCCACACTATCATAACCATTATCCCACACTACCATGACCATTATCTCTATCATAACCATTATCCCACACTATCATAACCATTATCCCACACTACCATATCCATTATCCCAAACTATCACAACCATTATCCCACACTACCATAACCATTATCCCACACTATCATAACCATTATCCCACACTATCATAACCATTATCCCACACTACCATGACCATTATCTCTATCATAACCATTATCCCACACTATCATCACCATTATCCCAAACTACCATGACCATTATCCAAAACTACCATGACCATTATCCAACACCATCATAACCATTAACCCAAACTACCATAACCATTATCCCACACTATCATTACCATTATCCCACACTGCCATGATGATTATCCCTATCATAACCATTCTCCCACACGATCACAACCATTATCCCACACTACCATAACCATTATCCCACACTATCATAACCATTATCCCACACTACAATAACCATTATCTCTTACTGTCATGACCATTATACCAAACTATCATAACCATTATGAAATTTTTAAATCATTATGCAACCTCTCATATCTCTTCTCTTCAGAGAAAAAAACTGTTGTTTTTTAACACTCACTTTGTGCCGAAAACATCAATTTTTGTGAGTTTTGAAAATATGTACTTTATTAATTCATGAATTGTGTCAAATTTGAAATTTGTATCTGTCCCATTATTCAAACAATTCATGCACATATGTGCAACTATCGTGATATATACAGATATTATTGTGACTTGTTCTGGTTCTGCAAGGAACACCAGGAGATGGTGCTTCAGAACATGTAGTTATATGGGGCTCACATTCATCCTCTTGTGCAATGCAAAACAGCAGTGTATTTCAATACTGAAACACTGAAGTGCTTTAAAACCACAACTGGGTTGACCTGGAGTTATCTCCCCACCACCAGTAATGGAACACTCTGAAGAAAAAAATGTTATCATATCCATACAATACTAAACATCTTAAACATAAGCATAATGTGTATATTATTACCCAACTCACCAGAGTCCCCTCCAGGAACTGAGGGATACACTGTATATATGTAAAGACTTGCTGTTAGTGTCCCAAGTGCTATAGATAATTCCGTAGACCATTTACACTTTCTACAAAATATGAATATTTCAAAACAACTTAAACAAGATGTTCCACACTACATTATGCTAAGAAAACCCCCATGCAACTATTTCTGTTAATTAAGTTGTAATGTAAATAGGAAGTAGATAAGACAGGAGACAGAAAATTTCATCATGCAAAAGCAATATACCAAATATCCATAACATTACTTTCAGCAGTAGCCGAGATATCTGTTACAGAAAAGTGTAACAATGAACTGACAGAGGGACAAGTCCTGAAGGACATTTTAAATATATCCATCCTACTTTTTGATATGTCACATTATATTTCAATTTCAAAGAGATCCATACACTTTTATCCAAGTTATTGAAGGATGTAGAAGATGCTTGATTCTGGCCCCTTATTCAAAAATGGTTTAAATCAAAACCTAAATATCAACACCAGTGAGAGTCTTTCCTTGTTTTGTGGTTTGACCAACTGAAGTAAAATTTTAAGAGATCCATACACTTCAATAGTAATTTGGCAAATTTCATATTACATATTATGATTTCTGGTCAAATGTCCAGTAAAAACAAGTACTCCTTTGGAATCCCTGTCATCTTCAAATTATCAAGTAAATTTTCACTCGTCTTAAAACTTAAAGTGTTAGAACTTAACGTATAAGAATTCTAGATTGAAAAAAATAGTAGGTTTCTAAACATGCTAAATAGAAAAATATATTGTAAGTATCTATATAAATGTATTAAAATATCAAGGAGTAGAGATGTTTTTGATGACACAATAAAGTTGAATAAACCTAAATCCAACCCTGCTCTTAATTACAAATGTATTTACTAAATGATAATATGAAGAAACTATAAACAAAAGAAGTAACTAACCCTAATTTTTCTTCACTCCCTTCAGGAACATGTGCAGCCTTTTCATGGATAACTTTTCTTCTTTTCTTCATACCTCTAAACCTTAAAATAAATTACCAAGAATAACCAGGCATGATTAAAGAGTCTGTTCTGTGGTGTACTGGTGATAATCAATGGCAGTTTAGAATATCACTGTCAATCATGTTTACAGTAACACTTTAGGTTGGGTAAATTTAGCAACCATGAATAGTTTATTATTTAAAAGTCAAACAAATTATTCAAATGCAGTTTGAAATGATGTAAATGATTTTATGTAAAAACACAATGCATGCCTTATTTGTAAGTTAAAATTTAACTTCCCAAAGGTAGTCACATAAAACTGGGAGAAGTCTGTTTCAATGAAGATTTTCTGGCTAAAAACCCTTTCACATCATGTTGTGTGTAATGGTAGCACAAGAGCTAAATTTCAAGCCAGATTCTTCAAGACAGCCACCAATTAGACCTATGTATATACTGAAGTGATTCTAATAACACCTATTTAATACTGCAAGCAAGCTTACCAAGAGGATATCCCTTGCTACAAATGGTGGTTACATAAGTATTTGATAATTGAATTATAGCCCTTTGGAGTCCTTTTGGAAAAATCTTTTTCTTTCATACACATCATCTACATTTGTGTGATAGTGGGAACATAGAGGATGAATATCATTTCTCCTCGGTGTGCACCCACTACGCACTGCAAAGAAATCAATACAGAATAAAATTGGACAACCATAATTTTATTTCTTCATCAAAACCTTACCTCACACCAAGAGACATAGCATACATATTAAACAGTAGCTCTACAGAAATACTAAAAATATCTATCAAATTCATGAGTGAATGTTGGAATCAAGGTCAATTTAATTTAACAGAAATTATAACAATAATATATAACGTTAAAACTATAGATTAATTTGTTTTGATCAGATTTGCACCACTGTCGCACCATGGTCATAAATCTAGTTTATATGTAATGTATATTACATTATTCTGTTTTTGTTCATGCCATAACCATTTACTGTAAATGTGTTTGTGCAAATAAAATTGTCTATTGTCTACAAAGAATGTTCAATCTTCCTATAGAATTTCATCAAAATTCCTTCAGTGGTTTATGAGGAGTTGAGCTCCTAAGAAATGTGCACAGACAAACAGACAGACAAGGTGATGAGAGAAATTTGAAGATAAAAGAATTCTTACATGTAATTTGGTAAGAGGAAAGAAATGGGGGAATATATGTATATTTTTGTCATCCATTAGCAGTATCCTGTATTTACATTATTCTTCATAACCTCCAGTGTGACAGGTACATTCATTGAAACTGTCTCATTATGGAATCATTGGACTACTGAACCACCCACCGCAAGCAAAGAAGCTTTTCCCTTTAAGCTGTGTCATCAAACTAAATTTTATTGGTTATTCAATGGAATTCAAATAAACCATTTGGAAATGGCAATTTAGTTAACAAGTCCATGTGGAGAGATGGAAAAAATACTATATCTATTAAGCGTTAATATCTTCTAATACAAAATGTATACAACTAAATATTCAAAATGCCCTGTAATTACTCTTATGAAGGTTCTATGCAAATTAACCAAAGGCATAAAGGAAATGTCACCTTGCTACACCTCTTTGATTTTGAAGTGCCCAAATCTTAAAAAAAAAATGAATTGGAATAAAGAGGTGATGCATGCTTCTTGATTGGAAACCACTTGTAATGATTGTTTTAAAGTCGGTATCATTCAGCAAGATGTCAAGATAATTAGCATGATATTTTGATTTATTCAGTTGACTTAATAAGATAATTATCCTGCCAACTAGTCATTTAGGCTAACACAAACTTTTGGAACGGATGGGTAGTGGACACGTAATTTTTCAGCGGAATTTCCAAATATTCTGTTAGATTACAGTTTTAAAAATCGTTTCTGCTCTGTTCCGTTAAAAAAATAACAAGCTCTGCTTACTCTCTGTTACGGTTCAAAATGTCACCAAAACTGGGTCTCGTGGAAAATGATCAAAACTTCAATAAAAATTGTAATTTTTGTAGCAAATATGCTATCAGCATACAGGAAAATGATTCCAGAATCAAACTATAGGTAGGTGTGACATGCACAATTTCAATTTGAAAGTCCTTACAAGCAGTTGAATGGCAGTACTCTGTAGTACCGCTGAATCTCCAAGTTTTACTATAGCACATCGTTCTGACCCCAATCCGACATATCAATATTCAAATTAAAAAGAGGAGGGTAGCAGGGTCAGAGGAAATTCGGACTAGAGCATCAATTCAGATTGTGATCATTCAGTGGTTATATAATAAGGAAGTTTCCCTCTTATTAATATAGTTAAAGCAATCGTTTGAATTTACAGTGGACCCCGACTGTTACTGTGATTATATCATAACAAAGTCATTACTTTACAGAGGACTGGAAGCACCTCAAATACCCGTCCAATAATAATGGGTGGATAAATTAGATGCGCCCGAATGCAGGAAACTGCAAAATTAAATGCAAAACAGACCCGGTTCTAGACTCAAAACCTAATAAATCATCTGAATATAAAATTTTGAATAAACGTCCACCCCATTGCAATAAGATTTTTACATTTTACCTTAAATATATCAGAAATGGCAAGCTAACTTGTTATTGTATATAAAACTTAACAACAGATAGTACGGATCTTCCATTCGGAATACCTTATTATTTTCCTTTTCCTGGACATTTTAGCAGACGATGACAGATATAACTTGAAGAAACATGAAAATTTATCTACCAGGATACTATCTTCGTAGTCTAAGGAATCAGCCATTGGTTGAAATAAATGCCGATGATATATGTTCCACAATACAGGTTCATTGAATTTATGCAGAGAGTAAATTTCCCCTTTGTTTCTATAATCTATGCAAAATCACATTTTTTTCTAGAACTAATATTTAAAACTTTAATTCTTAATTATTTTTCATGATTTGTACATACAGTAAGAAAAAAATATCAGAACTTTTACTGTTTATTTTGTTCTGTGCTAAGGGGGCCTGGTCTTCATTTTCTTTAGGGAACTCAAGATTTCCCAAGTTTACATTAGGGGACCCACCTCATAAATAGCATATTATCACGCGAGAAAATTTGACTGAATGTGGAGTTTACTTGTATGTTGTATGAAATTTATCCATTTCATTTACTCTTATACACACAAGACACTAATTAGTCACTATTTATGGGAGTCCCCTAAAGTAAATGATCCCTATAATTAGTGTACTTTAAGGGACCCACAACATACATACAGGATATGAAATACACACAAGACACTATTTATGAGAGTCCCATAAAGTAAAGAAAAACTTAATCTATTCACTTTTTGAAGCCATACCAGAGTCCCTTAAAGTACACTAAGGCTGAGGGCCAGGCAAATTTAGTGGGATCAATATATTTATTTCTTGAAATTTTGCAGTCTGAAAATTTATTTTCAGCTACAACTTCATCTACTTTGTTACTTTGTTACTGTGATGATCTGTCCTCTTCTCCTTATGGTGAGGACCTCAGTCTCTTTTTAAAACTTTCTAGAGAGGGAGTGGCAACAGTAGAGGAAGGAATCAAGTTCAATGAATGCACAAATCAACTGAAAAAAAGTATTTCTAATGTCTGTTCTAGACCAGTGTTTCAATTATTTGTTGTTATTTGATATCTTGTGTTGGATTCTTTCAGTTCCAAGAGATAATCAAAATTAGATGAACATTTTTGTAGGTTTTGCACATATCTTGTTGTCATCTTCTAAGTTGTAAAGTTTCTAAATTGAATGAATCATTAGTAGGTGAACACACTGCACCTCTGTACTCTCTCTTGAAATGACTTTTCATAAATATGGTAACCAAGTTCTTGATTTGTATTCTAAAATTGAATGCATTATTGATTTATAAAGTATTGATACTTTCTCAGATATTAAGTTAATAAAAAATCTCTTTATTAGACCTAATTAATGTTGGTTTGCTTTCTTCAAGACATTTGAAATATGACATTCAGAGTACAAGTCATTGGAAATACCCAGTTATAATTAAAGCACCTAAATCAGTTTGACAGTCTTCCTCTGATAACAGAGTACCATTTAAACTGTAACTGTATAAAAATTAAGTCATAATTCTCATGATCAGGGCAAGATTTTTTATTTCTATTTCCCTGCATGAATGCAGTATCTGGATTGAGGTCAGAAAATTTATTTTCTAGTAGCTAAGAGGGGCCAAATATTTATTTTAAACTTTTTCAGGGCCACACTATTTATTTACTAAAACATCCAGCCCCACCCCTGGCTTCATATCATATGAATCATATGGTTGTCCCCTTCTAAACTTTTATTGATTGCTTGCACATTCAAGACCAATTTTTTTTGTTTTGCAAATTTTGGCCACAAATATCATGCAGCAGTAATTTAAAATTTTGTGTGCAAGCATCTTCACCTTAGTGGGATTTTCATTCTGAAAGCTTTTTGTTTTGGTTGTACAACTTCCTGTTTGCAAGGCTATTTTTTTTAGGGTTTTGTAAACTTTTGTCCTGAAATCATGGGATTAATGGTTTGAAATCATAACTTCAACTTGATATGGTTTATTGTGTATTTAAGCTTTTTGGTTGGTTTTACATCATGCAACTATTTGTCTTAATTGCAGAACAGTTTTGTTGCTTTTTGCATATGGTTATGTTTATAGGACCTTAACCCTTGGCTAGCAGAGATGAGCAACCTAAGTTAGAATGCTTTGAACTCAGAATTGAAATTTATAGGCATGGAAGTGGCTTACAGATTTGGTTTGAAGCTTCAGTTTGATTGATAGTGTTGTGTGTGAGACTTTCAGGTTATACCTGTTTAATGTCTTTTGAGTAGGAAAGGTGAAAAATTATATGGACACAAAAACCATTCAGTTGACAGGGTAATTTAAAGGATCAAATATTATTACACTAAGAACCTTTGATAAATGTTACATGTGAAATTACAGGTTCATCAGATTGAAGTCCAGCAGACAAGAAAAAGGAAAAATCTCAGACTTTTTGAACAACTAAGTAGCCAAAACAAGTTGTTGACTGAACAAAAAAAGAAGTCAACTTCCAATCCAATTGGTGTACCATTAGTTCAGGAGTTTATTAGAGAATCAAATGGAGAAGAAATCAGTACTAAAGAGAATGCAGATGCTTGTATCAGTTTGTTGCAAACTAAAAATGAACAAGAAAGTAGCACACAGGGTCAATCCAATGATCATTCACCTGTGTCAGATCACCAATCAAGTATAATAGATCCCATATTTTCCCAACCTTTGCTTGTTAAAACAGAATGCCAGAAAGTTACATCAATACAAGTACCTTTGTCATCAAGTACAAGCAGCTATCCTGCATTTTATTCAACATCTGAATCTCGCCTCCCCAAGGCATTTAAAGCAAAATTAAAAAAGAACTTGATAAACTCAGCATTGAAAACACCAAAAATTAATCCTGTGAGAATCACTAACCTCAGTTATAGTCAGCCTTCAACTCCAAAGACTCCTTTATTTAGATCATTCATTTGTGCAACACCTAGAATACAGAAAAGTAATAATGCAAGGTATCTAATTTAATTTAAGGAATACCCAGTGAATGATAACAGGTTATTAAAATAATATATTACTGAACTCACTAAACATAGTTATGAATCTTAGTCCCACTAATAATCAGAAATTCATTTGAACATGTAGTGATCACTCTGTCAGTCTGTCCATCCATTCGTTACAAATTTGTGTCCAAGCTGTAACTTTTTTGTCTTTTTTGTGGGTAGATAACCAAAAGATATGTCATGTACCATGGATTGTGGCTTATGAATTTGAACTTTGACCTGAAGGTCATATTTGTGTATTTTAGCTCATCTGGCTGAAGCCCAAGTGAGCTATTGCCATTACTTGGCGTCAATCGTCGTCTTTCGTCGATGTCATCTGTCGTTAACAATTTTTCAAAACTCTTCTCCTCTGATACTTCTTGACCATTTGGAACCAAACTTGGTATAAATGTTTCTTAGGGTATCCTCATAGAATTGATGTGGGGATTTTTGGTCTGTTGAAAAACATGGTTGCTGTTACTAAAAATTGAACATAGGGGTCAGTCAGTAGTTTTTCGCATATATCTCCAAAACCGTTAGGTTTAGCCAAATTCTGACATGGGGGTAAAAGTGTTCAGTATGACAAGATTTATCTGTGGTGTAATTTTCATTTTTCATAGGTATATTTGAATATGAAAGAAAATAACCATAATACCCTTGGGTTTTACTTTTGTACTTCTAATCAAATTTGTTAAAACAATTTTATAGGATCTTTTGATAGCTCTAACGAACATTTTTTCATTAGAATAACTAGATTTTTGTTTTTACTTGTTGGTATTGAATTTAAATTTTGTAATATTTTCACAAAAAAAAAGAAGAAAAAACAAATGAAAAATTTACACAAAGAAGCATTGAATGATCAACAATTGTTTTACTCTTTTTTTGTTGTTAACATAATGCATTATCAATAGATACCATTTGAGGCTTTAATATTTCCATTGTAATCATAATGTAATAAAGTAATCAGAATTACAGGGTATTTTGAAAAGTAATTGATTAAATTAAATTACATGTAATCAAATTTTTGGCTGTTTAATGATTACAATGATTACTCAAAGAAATGTAATCAATTACAGCTGTTTAACAATTACAATTACTCTCTGATAGGGGTCAGACAGTAGTTTTTCTCATATATCTCCAAAACCGTTTGATTTAGCCAAATTCTTTCAATAGCTGATATGATCCTTATTATTAGGACTACAAAAGGCTTCAGGGATTAACGTTGTCAGACAACTCCTTGTAAAAGTTATTGCCATTGAAAATGACAGCTTTTTTTTTTTTTTAGTTTTTAGCCAATATCTTAAAAACTTTGATAGATAGAAACTTTCAATTGCTGAAATGATCCTTATGATAAGCCCTACCAAAAGTCTTCTTGAAACAAAATTGTTGGACAACTTCTTGTTAAATTTATTGCCTTTGAAAGGCAAAATTCAACCAAGTGAGCGATTCAGGCTCATGGGAGCCTCTTGTTTTGTGACAAACTCATGTCTGGGTTTTTTGTCTTTCAATGTGTGCTTTGGATATTTGGCATGTGGGTCATTTAATGACAATGTATTGCATACCATGGATAGTGGCCTATGACCTTGAAATTTAACCTCAAGGTCAAATTCCTGTTTTTTTTGTGACAAAATGATGTCCTGGCTTTTGTTTTTTGATGTGGGCTTTTGATATTTGGCATGTGGGTAAATCACATAAAGATGATGTGTTGTGTACCATGGACAGTGGCCTATGACCTTGAACTTTGATCATAAGGAATATATGGTGTAATTGCTACAGCAGGACCCACAGATATGGATTCCATCTTTCCTGGGATAGTAGGCACAACTATCCAAACATGGTCAGTGCCTGCATTGCTGCAGCATACTATTTTATGTGTAAATTTTGTTTCTTCTTACAATAAACAACAAATTTAAAGTTATTAATTGTACCCCATGCAATGAAGTTTCTGAGAGTATAATACTTTTTACCTATCCAATATAGTGCAGTTTTCCACACCTTTTTTCTAAACACTTGCAGGTGACTTTTTGTTCTGCCCTACTTATTTTTATGGACATTATACATTTACAGACCCCTCCCCTGGACACATGCTATTACAGTCCTTGAACCTGGAAAAATAGGAGGTCTGGTAAGGACCATTCCTGACCTCATAATTTGTCCATTTTTAAAAATTTGATAAGCTTATTTGTAGATAGTAGTAGTATAGTAAAATATTAATTACAATCTTTTTTTGACAAACTGGACATAATTCCATGAATAAAAGTATTTAATTATGAAAATTTTACAAAGTTAACACAGTTTTAACATTTCTGCAATTTTTAAGATTTTTTTGTGGAATGGAAGTGGCCACATGATTTCACTCAAGATATTTTCTTATCAGTTGTAATTGTGGATCATGAAGCTCGATACCCATGTTGCAAATGTTTAAAGAGTCAAGAATTGCAAAGTTTGACGTTTTCAGCATATTTCACAGATTTTTTTCAATTTTAGCCAAGTTTGAGGGGCTTATATGACCATATATATTCAAACTATTACCATAAATCAATCAAATCAACTGAAATGTACATTAAAGAGTTTGAGAAACATTGTACAACTTTCTACAAGTACATTTTGATTTTGGGGCAAACATTTGCTCTTACCTGACCTACTTCTTTTATAGGAATAACAGCTTTCTGTACTTTTTTCTGAACCCTTGAGCTGTTTTTTTGGTATGTAAGTCTACCATCATGAGTTACAGATCAAGTTTAAGTTTTGTCTGCTCCTCTGATTTTTACATATAACAGTCCTAAATTTCACTTCAAACTTTTTTTTGGGATAGAAATTGACTTTGAAAATATGTGGGGCCTGGGGTATGTGAGTGCCCACTAAGGTTCTTTAATAAATCTGAAGTGCCACTTGACACTGCATTTCTGCCAGTGCTATAGAATCTTGAATCACAATAATGTTTGGAATGATATAAATTTTCCTACGACTGAAATCACCAATCAAAACTTGCATATGGAATTTGAGCCCTTAAACAGATTTCATTGAAACAGGTAAAAGGAAATAGAAATTAATAACCTGCAAAAGATTTTGTTGTTTATATCTCTGATGTAAGCTATAAACTGACCATCAATGTAATTTAAAAAAGAATTACTGGTACAAGTACTATAATTTATGCTTTCATTAATAGCAGACAGGAATAGGCTTGCATTCCTATAAAACAGGGATGTAAATATATATTATTAGGCTTTCTAAATGCTAAAAGTATTCGGTTCTCCATAAAAATGCAGTCTTTCTAAAAAAATTAAATCAAGTTACATTGTTTTTGAAGACAGGCACTGACATTGAATTTTGAACTCAGTGAAAGTCTGAGTATAAATGCTAAGATGAATCAGAATTATGATAGTATTTAATTTGTTTGTGTGTTTTTTTTTTTTTTAGCACTCCATCATTTGGACAATATGTTGCCTTTACTCCCATGTTAAATGAGGCCATAAAACTGCTTGACAGTATACCAGAAAAATGTGAAGAAAATGTTGACTTGCTGAATATCATTGGTATATCTTAAACTTTCATTATTTTTCATTACATAGTTCTATATTTCATTAAAAAAAATTTGGTCTGTTCATATCATAATGCCAATTTAAACATAAACATGTCCTGTAAATGGAAACATTCTTTTAAATTGGATAAAAAAAATCCCTTCCTTCAACAGTGATATAGGTTTTATACAATTTACTCTCCATTTTATAATCCTTGAGTAAATTTATCATATCAAATTCGTAACTCAACTGCATGTACTGATATAAAATCTATATTATGTGTTACAGATGATGATTCCAAGCCAGTAGAACTAGTGGATAAAGAGCTAGACATCTATAATGAAGTGAATGATGCAAATGTTGTAGATTATGTTTTGAATATGGTGAACGATTATCCAATGCAAGAGCAACCTCAATTCCAAAAGGTATTTTATATTGATCAATTTTATAAAGTTTGAGTCAAGACAAAACACAATATCAAGATTAATTCCATAACATTTTACTTAACCAAAATAAAAGCCAAACTGTTTTCATATTACATAAAAACAAAAACCAATCTAATATATTACATATGGTAATCTCATCAGCACAAACTTTTTAGAAAAAAATACTAGAGTGTTTCTGTGCCTCTGTTTAGAAAAAAAATCCATTTAAATCTCAAAACTGTGAAAAATTGATAATAATAAGAGAATCATTTCACTTAATATTTAAATTCCAGCAAATTTATATGGATCAATAAACAGTTTAAATAAGTAAACATATAAAAGGTGAAGTAAGTTAATAACAGGAAATCTGGAAAAATTTGGAAAATAAAACTGGTTAATTTAAGAATGAACAAGTCTTCCTACTAACAAACTTGAATACTAAAAATGTTTTTGTTCATTTGCATGGCAATTTCTAAAACACACAGCCAAGATTTCTAAAAAGTTCTTAATACAGATTGTTTGTTTTGTTTGTTTGTTGGGGTTTAACGTCTGAGCAGCAATATTTCAGCTATATTCAGACGATGAACATGAAATTGATAATAAAATGAACATGAAATGATGATGAAATGAAAAAGGGATGGGACAATAGGACAATGGGGTCAATAATTTTTGATTGCCACTGGAAATACAGATTGTGAGCAATTAATAATACAAATCAGAATGTTGCATTTTAAAGGTCTAATAAAAGCTTGTTATCCCTATTTTAAATTTGGCCTTTGGAACTATTATATAAATTAAGTTATCTACAATCTGTAAATCTGTGAATCTGATAAGTTGTGTATTTTGGCCTGTTAATCTTTTTTTAAACTTGAAGGGTTTAACTTGTATCACGTGTGTAGGGGACTATAAGTCTGTACAAACATTATTTAAAAAAAATATATTAACTAATTATAATGAGGAGCTGTTTCAACACTTATAGGACTATATATATTGCAGTTTTTGTTTAACTAGTTGCACAAATAGGATCTAGTTATATGAAAACAACATTATTGCCTTACACCTTCTGCATTGGCCGCATTTCAATTTTCTCACAAATTAGTGTTCCAGTTAAAATAACCGAAAGTATCTACATCTATAGAAACTGCTGTCCATTTACCATTCACATTGTTTTAAAAAGGCTATATCAAATCATCAAAAACCAAATTGCTAAACTCATTTCTGTTCATTATCGCAACCATATTTATTAAAACACATTATGCACTTCAATATATGAATAATTGTGGAGATTCTGAGCTTTACAAAAACATGGTCAATAAGATAAAGACAGTTAAATCTGGAATTACTATATCAAATTACCAATACATGTACAATGATATATAATTTGGTTTCCCCTAAGAGTCCACACCCTAAAATTACTCATTTAGGTCCCAAGGGTAGATTTTACCAAGAAGAGGAAATGTCATAGAGCTAAACCTGTCTTTCTTGAAGAATCAGAAGTATACAAACAGCAAAGAAGACAAAGAGACAGGGATAGAAGAAAGAAAAGAAAAGAACTGTTTGAAAAGAAGTCACCTCTTGGTACAAGAAGGGTAAATATAACTTAAGTAGTATCTTTTTTTAAATTGTAAGTAGATGCTATATGCTGTCCTAAGGAAAGTCAGTTGTTTTAAAAATGGGGCAAAGACAGAAATGGCCAGATTTCTGTAAAGTTGGTAAACAGGAAGTAGAAATGTGAAAGACCTGAAATAGCATCCCACAATATAGCCCATACTGAAGTTGCGTACCAAATATCTAATGGCTGTAATTTACAGTTACTGAGAAAAATGTTATGTAAAATTTTTCCCCACCCACCCACCTTGCATTCACCATTTTATAAAACAATTTGCACAAGTGTAACCTGACCAATAAGATCAGTTAATCATGACAAGCTCAATCTATTTGAAAAATAACAGAAAATCAAATCAAATCATAACTTCAACTTACATGTAGAGTTCATTACTACATTCAATGCTTGAGTAATTTTTTTATATTGATTTTTTGCATTTGAAGCAAAATATTCTTTCTATTTCAGAGTAAGAGAAAACTAAGGCCTCCACCACATGTGTAGTGCTCTCCAACAAAGACTTGACTGACTTGTTTATATTTAATCATGCAGTATAATAAAGAACTCCAATAGGAATGAATTCATTCTTATGTATTTCAATTATACTTGCAAATAAAGTGAGAGCATAGTGCTAACTGTGAAACTACAAATGGGAAAATGTGTACAGTTGGAATTAAGTAAGCATGCTTTAGTGTTCACTGAAAGGTCATTAAAATAGATACAAAAACTGTCTACAAAACTGTGATTGGTGTTTAGTGTAGCCTTATAAACTTAAAATTGCATGAAAAAAAAACCCATTTTTATCAAATGAGCAAATGCTTTAAAAGAATAATATATGTAGTGTATTTATTTTTAAATGCATCTGTCACAATTTATGTTGAACTATTCATCTAAAATTCTACACATTTATATAGATTTTTTCTGCAATTCAACAATGTACAAAATCTTAGGCTTATTTCTAAAGTGAACCGTGAGACAATTCATACATTTGTATCATAAACTCAATAAATAAATATCCATAACAATGATATTTTGAAAACAAAACAAAACCAAAAATATCCTAAAGAATGTAGAATGTTGAAAATGAACTCTTTCAATTTCATCAAAAAGTAGGGATGAGTACTCCAATGTTTCATAAATACTGACAAAATTTTGAAATTAAGCAAATTTAGATCAAGTATACCCATTTTACCACTATTGAACTGAAAAGATTTATCTAATGGTATTGTCATTCATGATTCTTTAATATGATCTGTGCTAGATTTCAGTAACTGCAAGGCTTTTAAAGGACAAAACCCATTAATAATCATTCCAACATAAGTTGAGAAATTTTCTTAAATTGGAAACTTTTCCATGATGGTATGGCATGGTACCTGTAGCCTTGCTATCGCACTTAGTGTTACAAAGATAGTTGTGTTGAAGTTCAACTTTTAGTAATATATCAATAGATTTTTCATAACCTTTTCCACATTACATGAAACATGGAAGACATATTTTTCAAGGCAAAAGTATGAAAAACATGGCCGCCTTTACTAAAAATAGAACGTAGGGGTCAGACAGTAGTTTTCGCATATATCTCCGAAACTGTTAGGTTTAGCCAAATTCTGACATATTAAAAGTGTTCGGCATTATGGGATCTATCTGTGGTCAAAATTTTGTGAAAATCTGTTGACCCATGTTGGAATTATTGCCTTTTTTGGAAGTTTTTTGTTGTTTTTGATGTTATTACTTTAAAAAATCTGCTCCTCAGAAACTATTCTGCGAAATTCAGATCTATGCAAGATACCCAAAGGAACATTCAAACCATGTTTGGTTCAAATAAGTCTAGTATTGTGATATAAGAAGATTTCGGAAAGCAATAACATTAAAATAGCAAAAAAAGTTGAAAAAGGGCAATAATTCCAACATGGCTTAACAGATTTAAATGAAAATTTGACCCCTTTGAACACTTTAACCCAAGTCAGAGTTTGGCTAAACCTAACAATTTTGGAGATACATGCAAACAACTTCTTTCTGACCCCTATGGTCTATTTTTTGTAACAGCAGTCACATTTTTTGAGGAATCAAAAATCCCCACATCGATTCTATGCAAGATACCCCAAGGAACATTTATACCAAGTTTGGTTCCAATTGGTTAAATAGTGTCAGAGGAGAAGATATTTGAAAGAAATAACATTAAAAATAGCAAAAAAAAATGTCAAAAAGGGCAATAACTTGGCTTAATGGATTAAAATGAAAATTTGACCACTGGTAGACCTCATCATGCAGAACACTTTTACCTAGTCAGAATTTGGCTAAAACTAACGGTTTTGGAGATATATGTGAAAAATTACTGTCTGACCCCTATGTTCTGTTTTTAGTAACAGCTGCCATGTTTTTCGACAGATCAAAAATCCCCACAACAGTTCTGTGCAGGATAATCCAAGGAACATTCATACCAAGTTTGGTCCCAATTAGTCAAGAGTGTCAGAGGAGAAGAGTTATGAAAAATTGTTAACGCCAGACACCAAGTGATGGCAAAAGCTTACATGGCCTCCGGCTAGGTGAGCTAAAAGGATTTACATTTGGACTATATATTTGTGTAGTGTTCAGAAACTGTAGAGAAATTCCAGGCATGAACCAGTGACATAAGGTATTTTGATAAATCAAAACCCCCCAAAAAGTCATATTTTGCCTTTCTAGGGTAATAAATCAAACCAGGAGTCGTCGGACATCTTTGGCCCAACTTTGGTAAGCTGTATCTTAAGGATTTTTTCATCAACTTAAGTTTTTTTTCCCTATCTATTATAGCTTCATGATATTGGCCAAAAATTGCATAAAATGTCATTTTTTTACCTTTCAAGGGCAATAACTCTAAGTTGTCCAACAATTTTGACCCCATGAAGAATGGCAGCAATGTTCTATTCTTGATCTATATAATCCTTACAATTTTTAATGCCTGTGGGGTTGTTGCCTTTTTGATATATTCAACATATCCATTCTCATTTTACCCTAAGAACGCTTGTGACCAAATATGGTAATAATCCACTAAATGGTTTTTAAAGAAAAGTTCATGAATGAGGATGTGAACAATGACAATGGACACCAAGTGATGACAAAAGCTCACATTGCCTGGTAACTAAAAAGTTGATTTTTTTTTTGGTGTGGTAATTTTAATTCTGTTCACTTCAAAACCCTATGAGATATCTGAAATCTGATTGAAAACCACAGGCAGGGATTTTCATAAGGAATCCCCCAAAAAATTTAAGAAGTTGATTTCTGTGGCTGTAGCCCAATTCAGTACCCTTTAACTCCACAACAATTAAAAATACATCTACCCAGTAAAAAACTTCAAATTGAAACAGAATTTCACAATGAACACATTGACATCTGAATCATCAATATCAGATCAACAAAGAACTATTCCTATCAATTCTAATGATAACACTCATTTTCCCCGTTAGCCCCATTTTTAAAATTAATGTGCCTCTTGCCATGTCCCTAGGAACAATGTGTTAAAATTTAAAAAAGATCGGATAAGTTTTGCCCGAGTTATGTAAATTAACTTACATGAACACCACAACTTACGACGACAACAGGGTGATACCTTTATATGACAAAAAAAATCTGTTCAACTGGTTACCCCAGGAAGACAGGATGACAGTCTAGGGTAAAACTATACTACATGCCCTGACCACTTTGTGGAGGGGGCTTAGATAATGTTGCATTACCTTGACCTTTTGACTGCAGAGTTAGGCATTTAATTAATCCACTCAAACAAATTACATGCTAGTAAAACCAAATACCAAGTTAGATCCTCATACCAAAAATTTATCAAGTAGACCTGTTTTTTAACACCCTTTTAAGAGGTACTTTATACAGTAGACTTTTATTTCTTACTTCAGCCTTTAATCTTCCAGAACACACATTTTCATGATGGTGAACATGCATACAAAATATTGGGTCCTTATTAAAAAGGGCAGTAAAGTTAACAATACTAATGATCTTCAACACCCAGTTCTAACTAAAGTACCTATTCTTGACTATTACCTTACATATTTGACTATACATGTACTAGAAACTGAAATACAACTTCTAAAGATGCCCATTTATTCTTAATTTCATTCCATAACAATGACTAGAAAAAAAGCTATGAAGTGGACAGAAAAGTGATTCAGAAAGGAAGATATTACTATGGGTAATCAGCCACCCAAATAAGCATTGAGCCTTGCATCAATTTAATAAATATGCATATTTCTTAACATAACAAAATGAAGTGGAAGTTTCCTATCTAAAAAATTTTTAAAGATCCCTAAATTGTCATGACTGATAACCTCAACATCCATGAAAATGATTTAGGATTAACAAATCAAGAGTCAAGTGGAGACATATCATATCTTTTAATACTGTAGAAATACAACATAATCATCTGTTTTGATATTTTGTTTCAAAGTCAATCAAAAATGAAAAATACCTCTATAACAAATTTTAACATGTTTCATTTTTATTTAATCCCACTCAAAAGCATAGGACATGGTTGTTTATAGGGAGTAGACTGCAATTGTATCAACAAAAACCACTAATGCAGAAATATGATGATAAAAATCATCAAAATAAAATAAAAAATAAAAAACATAACTATTTGTAATCTATAAAAAGTTAGGTAATAATACAAAATAGAAAATTTTGACAACTATGGATCATACTGATTTACCAAGAATTTGCGAACGAAATACAAATAGCCTTCAGTTTTGAATACTTTCAAAAGCAGAAATTCCAGACTAAAAATAGTCAAAGAAGTTTAAAATAATAAAATTGGCAAATAGGCTAATTAAATTAACTTTATATTTTGTATAAAGTTCATTCTTTCTTTGCCCCTAATAATTGTTAGGACCCTAAGCCTTTAAATAAAAGTAAATCAAAATATTCCTTTAGTATTTCATTAGTGGTGTGAAACCTTGTAGTACTAATTCATAGATATACACACAATTTTATTTAAGTAATGTGGTTAAATGCTTAATGCCCCTATTTGGTCCCTCATTTCTTAATGGTTTTGACCTCAAAATAAATACCAACCTTTCCTTTGTTGTAAAATTCTTTTTAAGACCCACAAACTAATTTTCAAGTTATCACTTGAAAACCAAATGTCTACTAAGACGAAGACAATATGGATGAGGACAGTGCCACTCCATATTATGAAAACAAAAATCTTGTGATACTATAAAAATGAACATCAAGTCTAACAAACTATCTACATGCATTCTTCTTCCTAAAGAATTTAATTAACAACAATCAGCTATGCAATAGCTTGATAAAAATCAAAGCACAAATATACAATTTTATGTTTGTTTTAAAATGTACAAAAAAACTCATGAATATAAATGTAAACCTATATTTTAACCTGCTTAAGTTTACTTTTAATTGTTAAAATTATTCTAACAGAAGGGAGATAATGAAAAAAGCAAGTTGTTATTGCAATAAAGTTCTCTTATGCAAGATATTCTAACTTGCTTT
This sequence comes from Perna viridis, assembly GCA_037379345.1. Classification (NCBI taxonomy): domain Eukaryota; kingdom Metazoa; phylum Mollusca; class Bivalvia; order Mytilida; family Mytilidae; genus Perna; species Perna viridis. Next base: position 18,530,897 of record CM074512.1, on the reverse strand, counting down.
ACATTAAACATATACTTGGCAATTTAATTATTCGTCTCCTAAGTTACCTAGGAGCAATAATAAAAAGTGACAATTTTTGTCAAATTAAATTCTCCATCATTTTATTTGCAAGTACTATGTATACAAATTTGTTTAATTTTCAAAATAATTTTCTGAGATTATCACCTCTACTTTTAAAGACATGCATGCAGCCATAGAACCTTAATCTTTCACCTTTAACCTTTAAAACATAAACAGTTACCTGTTAAGTTTCAATGCCTTCAAAAAGAAAATTGTCAATTATGACTAAAAAGAGCTTTGCAAAGCTCAGCAAAAATGTTGAACTCTGTTTAGATGAGCATGATTGGACACAATATTAGTTTCTGACACACTTAAAACATAGAGACTTACAAATCTGGTTTGGACACAATGTAGCATAAATTTTGAAATTCAATTAAAGGTAAAAAAAAGTGTTGCTATAAGGGTGCTTATCAAACAACTTTGCCTTCAATCCCTGTAACTAAAAAGTATAAGAGATGTACTGATACATTATAAATATAACACACAGGAAGAGATCTTCATAAGGAATCCAATGTATTTTTTTTCTTCAAAAATCTAACAAAAGATAAAGAAGTTGATGTTTTTTTTGGCTGTGGCCCAATCTAGTACTCTTTAATAGTTCAGTTTAGTTTAAACATATTTTATTGCTAAAATTTACAGGCAATTGGATTGGACATAAGTTATACCAACTTACAAAGAAACAAAATTTAAAAAGGAACAGATCAAATAAGTTTTACCCAAAATATCATAAATAAACTATAGTTAATGTATGCCAAGAAGAAGGAAGACGATAACGACAGGATAATAACCTTATATGACCAATTTTTTTTTTTTTTTGCAGCTGTATAAGTACAAGGCAGTAAGAGTTGTTGCACAAACATATATGAAATTGAAAACACACTATTGTATTCAGTTATATTATTTACTTAACAATCTTTACATTTTTCATTTTTTCATGTCTCTTTTGCAAAGCAATCTGTTTCTTTCGTTCAATTTCCTCAGCAGAAACTAATCCTTTTTCAGCACCTTTTTTATCTGAAAACACATCTGTTTGTGACTTGATATAATCACCTCTGGCAGTACCATCAATATTTTGAGAAGAACTTGTAGTGATATTTGTGCGTTCAAATTTTAACTTTTTACGATATAAAGCCTCCTGTCTCTTCCTTTCTACAACATCTAGTGATGACGCGAATGTACTTTTATCTGGGTTAGCCTGACCAACAATACTTTCTTGTTCAGGTTTTTGCTGCCTCTTCAGCAGTGCTGCTTGTCTTTTCTTTTCAATGTCTTCAGGCGAGCATTTCATTGGAAATTTGTCTAAAGATGATTTAACAGGTGTTATCTTTGGCTCTTGATTGTTTTCTCCTTTTCGTGCCTGTAAACGTTTCAAAGCTTCTTTTCTTTTGTTTTCTATTTCTTCCTGAGAACATTTTAGTGGAGATACTGGAACTATTTCACTGACACCTATACATAATTAAAAGAAAAAAACACTATGGGATAAGAAAAATCATTGGTTTCAATAAATGTGCTAAAATTCCACTTATTTTTTAAAAATCTAAAACGGGTTTTTTATAGGTTGCAAACAAGATTTACACTATACACTGACATTTAACTTATTCTGAGTAATGTACAATTCATTATTTTACTTCGAGACATTAAACATAGCAAAGTCACTATTGATATATGTTTATCTGACCACTGATACTGAATTTGTTGTATTTACTAGAAGTTATATTATAAAGACCATTGTCAATTTGATTCTGACATACATGATTAAAATTGAGTATTTTTAACCAAGTAAAATGCATTTCCCTTTTTAAAGATATCAAACATAGGAAAAAAATAATGCTTCACAGAGCACAACATGATACAACTGCAGTGGTTGAACCCTGAACATTTGGGGCAAATGTGGACACAATAATAGTTTTTAACAAACTTGAGCATAGGGACTTACAATTCTATGGAAACAACAACTGGTAAATTCAAATAAAAATTTTCAAAATCAGCCAAAAAAAAAAAAAAAAAGGGTCAATTTTTTGGGGTGTGGTCCATTTGACCCCAATAAAACTTGAAAATCATAAGAGATATCTGTACTGTTATTGATAAATGCAGGCATGGATTTTCATAAGGAATCTAATAAAAAAATATTTTGAAATTGGACCAAAAATAAAGAAGTTGATTTTTCTGGGGGTGTGGCCCCTTTCAAAAAAGGTCCAGAACACATCAAATCTACTTATACATTTTTTTGCCCACAATAAAAAAAATTAATTATCAAAATCAGATGAAAAACCAACATTCTACATGGGTGTTAATAAAAACACTTATTTTTACCCTTTTTGACCCCTAATTCTAAAATTCCAAATTAATTAGGAACTTTCCTTTAGTGGTTAATAAAATCCTTTCAACATTGCATTACAATTGGTCAACCACAACTTAAAAAGTCACATGAAAACAAGTGTCTACTGACAACATGGACGATGACGACAGCACCATACTTTTTATATGACTGCAATTTTTTTTGTGGTCGTATGAAAAACCATTATGCATATAGGTCTCAGCTAAGTATTAAATAGGTTTTGTCCTGGTGAAATGGAAATAACACATTGTAGTATTAAATGTGTAACAATATTATCACAGGATTGATTTTTACATTTGTAGATTTAAACCTTTAAATATACTTCTGATTCAATTAAAAATTTTTAATGATTGATTGAAATTCTATGTGATGTAAACAGAATCTTGCCAGACAATGTGCACAAAGTACATCATCTTTGTAAGAATGTGTGATGTCAAAACAAGTAGCTTGATGTAATGATGAACTGTAGCAGTAATTCGACAAAACCGTTTCACTGTCCACAAAAAATTTTCACTCATCCTAGGTGCCAGGAAAAGGGATTTCTAGAACACTGCCATTGTTTCAAGTACAATAGTACACAAAACATGGCGTTTTTGCACAAAAGTATAACAGAAAAATAGGGCATCTAATGGGCATTAATTGAAACCCTGCCACATTGTGCTGTATTTCATATCCATGAACACATTCTAAACTACAAATCATCACATAAGAATACCAGATCAAACTCAAATTCAAATCCATAATACTTTCACCTTTTTCAGCATTCCATGAAAAATTACTCCAATAAATAAGGAATAAAAATTACCAATTCATACTCCAAGAAAGAAACTCTAATTCAACTAGAAAAAAAAGCAGGAAAAACAGAACTGACAATGAAATTTTAACTTTATGAAGACTGCATAATAAACCAAAAAGAACTAACTTTCACAATTCCTTAATATTCAAAGAAAGGTATCTTCATTAAAAACAAATTTTGGGATAAAAACAACTTAAAATGGCTGTTGTTGAAATATCCAATCAAACTGAAATTAAATCGTGATCTGTATTTTATGATGCTCAATAATTACGTGAAGTTTGAAAAAAAGATCCTTCAATATTTTATTAAAGTTATCATTTGGAAACTGCCAAGCCAGGCAGACAGGCAACTTTACGGCGAGTATCACATCAAATATATAAAAACAGTGGAGTATGTAAATCCTACCTTTTAGTGAAGATGTGCAATTTCCAATATCACTAAATTTCATATCTATTTGAGTATCAGTCTTGGATTTTTCAAACTTTAAATGTCTATTCATCAAAGCAGCTTGTCGTTTTTTCTCTATATGCTCAGGTGAACACTTGAATGGACTGTTTGAAGGCTGAGAGTTTGTAGGAGTTGTTAGTGTACAACTCAATTCACATTTAACTTGGCAAACTTCATGTGGATGTTTTGTTTTAGATTCTCTCTGCTCCTTCCTGTGTAATGCTTCTAATCTCTTCATTTCAATTTCATCAGGGGAGCACTTAAAGGGGCTTTTATTTGGTTGAGAGTTTGGAGGAGTACACAACTCATTATCTGTACACTGTGTACTGTTCTGATAGGATTGCTTTTCTTTTAGTTGCTTCCTCTTCAAGGCATCTAACCTTTTCTTTTCAATTTCATCAGGTGAATATTTGAAAGTTTTTCCTGATACTGGATTTTTAGGTGGCAACTTTTTAATTAAGGTTTTATTCAATACCCCTGGTAAACTAGCTGTTTGGGTAGCTGAAAAAATATAAATAGAACTAACATCTGACAGTCAAATATTTTAAAAAAGAACTTTTCCTCTTGGTATTCTTGCCAGTTTTGAATATAAACATATTCACTAAAAACAGGTGTCTGTTTCATGAAAGTAAACTCCTGTGAAAATAATGCACATAGAGTATACTGTACTTTTACACTATTTTACATTCATTTACCTTAATCACAAACACTTACTTCATGAAATATAATGAAAATTATCAAAGAATTTGTTCAAACTTTGAAAAGAAATTGAAAAATTGAAAAAAAATTACATGAAGACAAAAAGCTTGAATATGATATTATAGGGACAATAGGACATATGACCAAGAGAGAGTAATCAAGGGAACCAAGGTTATAGCGATAGTCAAAAGAATGAAATCCAGGGACAAAGACCAGACATGGAAAACAGACATACACAACAAAGAACATAAAGTAACTAAAATCATACATACAAAGTAACAAAAGCAAATGAGCAACTCGGACTCCACTAAAAACTGGGAGCATGGACCAGGTGCACCAGTAGAGTAAGCATCCTCTGCTTTTCAAGAAACACCCGCCGAGTTGCTCATAAAGTTCCAGGGTAGACAAATGACAAAAGGAAAACTATGAACCGTTGAATAAATCAATTTTCATGGTGCAAATGGATACACCATAATGTTCCAAGAGTTCATGATGACCACCATAAAACTTCTGTAGTGATTACTTCAATCTTGTAGCAACATAACCCAATTCCAGAAGCCTATTTGTTAGAGTTCTAGCGCAATACAAAAAGTCTGCATAGTTTCGGCAAGCTCTGGCATAATGTACGAGTTGTGATATGAACACTCCATATGCAGGTGCTGAAGGGATGTTGCCATAGATGAGAGGAAAGTTGACAATTCTGAATGAAAAGTCATCACGTTTGTTGTAAAGTTTGGTCAATAGTTTTCCTTTACCATCGACTTCTAAGTGTAGGTCAAAATATGAGGCTGACCTTACAGTGTCTGTAGTATCCTTTATCTCAAGTTCTTTGGGGTAGATGCGATGTATCAAATCCCCGAAATTAAGATTGTTTAAAGATAATACATCATCTATATAGCGGAAACTTAGATTAAAGGATCTAACCAAACGATATTTTTTCTTTCAGATCAAATCAGCTATAAAGTCAGCCTCATAAGAGTGAAGGAATAGCAAATCACCAAAAACAATTCATAGGGACAATATGATATATGACCAAGAGAAATAGCAAATCACCAGAAACTATTTATAGGGACAATAGGACATATGACCAAGAGAAAGAGCAAATCACCAAAAACAATTCATAGGGACAATATGATATATGACCAAGAGAAATAGCAAATCACCAGAAACTATTTATAGGGACAATAGGACATATGACCAAGAGAAAGAGCAAATCACCAGAAACTATTCATAGGGACAATAGGACATATGACCAAGAGAAATAGTAAATCACCATAAATGTTTATTGGGACAATATGATATATGACCAAGAGAAATAGTAAATCACCATAAACTATTTATAGGGACAATAAGACATATAACCAAGAGAAATAGCAAATCACCAGAAACTATTTATAGGGACAATAGGACATATGACCAAGAGAAAGAGCAAATCACCAGAAACTATTCATAGGGACAATAGGACATATGACCAAGAGAAATAGTAAATCACCATAAATGTTTATTGGGACAATATGATATATGACCAAGAGAAATAGTAAATCACCATAAACTATTTATAGGGACAATAAGACATATAACCAAGAGAAATAGTAAATCACCATAAATGTTTATAGGGACAATATGATATATGACCAAGAGAAATAGTAAATCACCAGAAACTATTCATAGGGACAATAAGATATATGACCAAGAGAAATAGCAAATCACCAGAAATATATAAGTACTAACCAATCAAATATTCATCCAAGAAGCCACAGGCACTTGTTTCTACATATTTTTGTAAACATATACACTTTTCACAACATGATATGGATACTATATACATGTATATGGTAAAAGAAATCTCATAACAAGTACCTGAGGAAAAAAACAAGTTAATTGAGTATTTATTACAATCTCTTATATTGAAATTCAAGAGTAACAGGACCAAATGCTACTATCTTACATTCTACATCATCTAATATTTCCCACATTTGTCTCTCTGAAAGCTCATCTTCATCCGACATAAATAGGTCTTCACTTGCATTTTCCATTGCACAGACTGAAGAAGAATAAAATAAAAGATTATTTAACATTACTTCAGTCCTAAGGTAACACAGCCTAAAGCTTTATCATTTGCTATTCTTCGTGTTAACAAGATAGACTAATCACTGTCTGGAACTGCATTGCACTGCAGCTGTGTTTTATAGTTACTGAGGAAAATGCTACAAAAAATGTGTTCCAGGCGGATATACAGTACTGCGGAACATAATTCCCATAAAAATTACAGAATAAAAATTTCCTGATAAAATTCACGTCAACATACGGTGTTCTTGATACAGATCGAGTTTTATATAATTCTGTAGGGTAGTTTTAGAGCAGTTTTGATACATGATGATTTTCAGTAAATATCAAAGTTCAAAGATGCACAACTCCCATAAAAATCAAATAACCAAAATTTCCTGATAATATGCACAACTACATATGGTGCTCTTGCTATATACCAAGTTTTAGGAACTTACGTTGAATAGTTTAAGAGGAGTTGCTATGACAATCTGAAGTGTTACAGACAGACAGATGGACTCCTAGATCTGCTTCTGACTTTGGTGACAGAGACAAAAAATTATTCCAGTGCAGTAGCACATTTAAATTTGCACTGTTTTGTCACATTAATAATTTTTCTTTTGAACTTGCTGACATATATTTTTCTTATCAAGGAAGAGGCATAAGAAGTGGAACTTTTGCCAAGATATCAGAACACAAATATCATCTGTAACTTGTTTCTTAATCAGTTGTATCTAGCTAAATAATAAACCAAATGCAGGGATGCACCAACTTCCTTGCACCTATATTGACTCACCTGATTTTGTTTTGAATGCAGATTTGGGTGTTCTTGATCTTAACTTGTAACTTGTTGAAATACTCGGTGTTGACATGTGATCTTTTTCTTGTTTTAAAAAGTCTTGTCTACAACCAACAGATTCTGTCTTCATACTTGGCACAGTATCACAAGTATGTTCATTGTTTAATCCCTTGACACTAAAATCCATTGTATACTTTCCTCCTTTCATGCTTGTAATAGAATTCTGGGTTAAAATAGTTTTCTGACCTGTTTTGTTTTCATCCTGTTTTCCCACTGTAGAGCTCAAGTTCTCCTTATTAATATTCTTTGAAATACATTTAGCACTCTGACTAGACAGACAAGCACCATTTTTTTTGGAAAGCTTATTTTCATGAGACCTTTCATTACTTTTAGCACTTTTGATATCCGATACTGTATTTGATTTAGTTTTTGGTATCTCAAGAAAAAAACTGAGAGCATCATCGATATCACAAGTTTCCTCAACATCAGTGCAAACTTGGCTTTCTAATACATTATCTAACTCTGTTAGTTGACATAGTAAGTCATCAGACAAACTTGTATCAAATGTTCCACTAGATCTACGAGAGCATGGTGATTGCATTTGATTAGTATTGTTTATTTTAGAAAATCCACTCTTTACATTACTTCTAGAAATCATTGCTACATTGCCATTGTGCATTGTTGTTAGAACTGTTTTAGCATTTGACATTGCCATTCCAGTTGTGGACCTGGCGCACATGGATGGGGTATGATTGGAAAATACAGTGGAGCATTCTGATGAAGAAATACCATTTGTTACAGTTTTGTTAACAGATATGCTTGAATTATTCAGTCTATGTGAAAGTCCATTCCTAGTATCACAAAATCTACCCGGCTGGGATGTAGGTACAGTACAGTTAATAGATATTTGTGTTGTTAAAAGTGTTTGCTTTGTGCCATTAAATGAAGGCTGTGTTGATATACATGCACCTGAATTTTTATTTGAAGAAGCTGCAATGTGGGACACATTTGATCCTGCCCTTGAGTAATTCAATCTGAACTGAGATGTGTTAGGGAATTTTTCTTCCTCTGAAACTATTTGACTAGAGATTCTAGGAATGAAAGTTGAAGATGATTTTTTAACTGATGATTTAGGTACACATTGGTTTCTGACTGAAATGGATGAATAAATCAAAGTATCTTTTACTCTGTTCTCTGGTCTACTTCTTGAAATATTCAGAATGCTACTTGTTGATAACTTTGATGGGGTTGAGACTACACACATAGTCTTTTTAGAAACTGAAGTCTGTTGATTTGGAAAAGAAACAGATACTTTCCCAACATAGCTGGCCTCATTGTACTGGGTCATTAACTTTCTTTCCTTTTCCTGTGACTTTTCATACTCATGTCGATCATTGAAACTTCTATGTTTTTTGAAAGGGGATGCTTTCGATGTGATCTTAGAAAATCTTGTACATGTAACAGCAAGATTTCCTGACTTATTAACTGATTTCTGATTTTCCAAATATTTGCCTGATTTTACTGGGGGTTCCTCATTAATATCAGAATCAAGTTTCCTTTTGTTACTTTTTGGTTCACTATCCAACTGAGTAGCTTTTATTATAAAAGAATCATCTTCAAAAAGTTCATCATCGCTCCAGCTTTCTTCAATGTTCTGATTGTCATTATTAAGTTGGCTTTCCAAAACATCTCTAGATTCATCTCCAACAGATGCTGATCTTTAAATTGAAAAAAAGGAAAAGAAAAATTAAAATGTAAAGATAATATGAAACAGACCTTAAATAAATAGGCATGTACAATAATAGAGAACTATAGGTAAGTCTGGGTTTCTCATTTACTGTCAAAAGTACTTGTCATACAGTAGGAAATTTTAGAAAGACAAATTAGAGCATAAACAAGAGGCTCTCAGGAGCCTGAATCGCTCACCTGGTTGAATTTTGTCTTTCAAGGTCAATTAATTAAACAAGAAGTTGTCCAACAATATTGACTCAAGAAAACTTTGATAGGACTTATCATAAGGATCATTTCAGTAAATGGAAGTCTAAATCTATCATAGTTTTCAAGACATTGGCTGAAAACTGTAAAAAAAAAAAACCTGTCATTTTCCCCTGTCAAGGGCAATAACTCTTATAAGAAGGTGTCTGACAAATTTTATGCCTGAAGACTTTTGTAGTCCTAATAATAAGGATCACTGTCAGACCTCTATGTTCTATTGTTAGTAACGGCAGCCGTGTTTTTCAACGGATCAAAAATCCCAACATCAGTGCTATGCAGGATACCCCAAGGAACATTCATACCACGTTTGGTTCCAATTGGTCAAGTAGTGTCAGAGGAGAAGAGTTTTGAAAAATTGTTAATGACAATGGACGCCAAGTGATGGCAATAGCTCGCATAGCCTTCAGGACACACCGATAAACACCTTAATAATGGTAGAAATCACAAAATTTAGCACATGAGAAAGAACCAGCAGTCTCTTGTTTTAACCTTGTTATTTCCATTCTTAACCCCTTGTAAAAAAAGTATTTCTACTTATGTGATGTGTAGGTGCTTGACTTTTTGTCTCATGAGTCCTGATAATCAGAAATAATAAATTATAACTTCAATTTATGATTATTACATTTTACAACTAAGAAATATTAGTAAAGAAAACTGACGTTACCATTATTTCAAAGTTTGATGTTGTTTCATTTTCATTGATATCATTCATGGAGGTTTGCCATAGGTGTAAAAACATAATTGATCAGACAAACATAGTTATACTTACGAAACAGCTGATTATCATATATTTACAGCCTAAAAATTAATAGTTTGTGTCCCAAATGTAAAACTTTTTGCATTAATTTTTTAACACTATTATAACCTTCAAGATTATATGGTATAAAAGGTCTTTAGTAATATTGTAAAATTTCTTGTTTTTGCAGGGTACATATTTTTGCTAACTTCAAAAGTTTGCACAAAAACTGCAAAAATAAGTGTTTCAAGAATTTCACATTAAAGCATTTCATTTAAAAAAAATACAACTCTCTACCACTAACAATAAAATTATACATGAGCTGAAAAAAAAACTAAATAGATCTATCTTCTCATGCAGTAGACTAATGAATTTCTAAATTTTAAAGAAGAAGACCATGTTATTGGGCAAGTCATAAATATCGAAACTAATCTATTAAATTATATATGCCAAAAACTACACTCTGACCTCTATGTTCAGTTTTTAGTAACAGCAGCCATGTTTTTCCACAAATCAAAAATCCCCACATCAGTTCTAAGCAGGATACTACAAGGAACATTCATACCAAGTTTGGTTCCAAATGGTCAAGTAGTTTCAGAGGAGAAGAGTGTAGAAAAATTGTTAATCACGATTGATGACGACGACGGACGATGACGACAGACGCCAAGTGATGGCAATAGCTCACCTGGCCTTTTGGCCAGGTGAGCTAATAAAAATTGATCAAAGAATTGTTAAAACTTGCATTCAGACTTTATATCTAAAATTTAAATTGGTTTTAATCTACATATAGTCAAAAGAATAAAAATTACCCCGGTAAACTTTTTTGTGAATATTAATTCCAACCTGCCTGTAATATCGGACATTAAAGTGACTGTTACATGAAGTTATTGTGCTCAAACCTGAAAAATGTTTTTTTAGTAATTTTTTGTACCCCCAATTTTCATTCAGATGGAAAAACAATATAGCTTCCACTTTTTAAGCAGGGGTATAGAAAACCAAAACAGCTAGGTAACATTCCCCTATTCTACAGTTTATAGGGGTGGAGCGACAGGGATGTCCTGCATATATAGATTCTCTTTCAAAACTTGAATGGCTCAAAATCTTTCTGTCACAAGTGACATAAGGATGTGATTGTTTGAACATTTAACACAAACACATAGCATAAGGTTTTGCAGATTCCATTTGGTTGATACATCAGTGATATAACAACATAGCAGTGAATTATCAACGAAGTCAAATGTTATTTGAGTACAAATAGCTCCATCCCTCATAGGCACAGTCTAACTTCATTTTAGCCATATAACCTTAAAACACGAAAAGAAAAAAAAGGCATCCTTCATTCATTCCATTATACATAAAAATCGTTCAAGAGTTTTTGAATTATGGTAGAATGTGTGGACAGATAAGGAGAGAGAGTATACCATAATTTTCTATCAAAAGACAGGCTTTTAAAAAAACAGAACTAAATTTAACACACTTGAAAAAACTCTAATTTTCACCTTTTTCTAACATCTTCTGTGGCAACATCACCCTTGCATGGACTTTCTACAATTAACCAAAAGAAAAAATACTACAAAACACATTTTTTTTTGTGTAAAAAAATAAATCAAATATATTACACTGGTATGTAGTGTAATACTAAAATAATAAACATGCAATAGTAACCAATATCATAAAAAATCTAAATCATACAAAATAACATAAAAGATAATTTCACACCAGAATAAGAAATTGAAGGCAACTCAAATTAGGCCAATGAAGGTTCCTGAGATTTAGACGATGAAATTTATAGGACAGACACCTTAAAAAGCAACATATTATTCCAGTTAATGACAGAAATTTGACTGTGGCCAGGCCCAAAAGCTCAATATGAACAATACAACCAATCTAGATTAATTTGCATCTAATTTCAAACTGTTCACATAATTGGTTGTTGCGATTTTTATGATAAAATTGGCAAAACCCTAAAAAAAAAGTAACTTTTGTGAAGATAATTTACAAGATCCTAAAATATAATCAACAAATGTATTCTGACAAACATGAAGTAGATGTGTGACAGAATAAAAAAACTTACACATACTGCAACTAATGAAGATGAAGTGGCATACCAAATTTCAATTCATTTGAAACTGTTGCTTGGATTTTAGTGACAAAATTTTATTAGATGTACCCTACCTAAAAACACCATTTAAAAGGTATTGGCTCAGAACCCAAAAGGCAGGGGAATAAAATTATTTTTTTTCACCTTCACATTTTTCTAAGGCTAATCTAAGTTTTTCTGCCAAGGCATCAGACAGACTAACATTTCCTGTTGTAGGTTTAGCTTTTGCTTTTGTTCTGTTTTTTCTTCTTCTGTCTCTGAAAAAAAAACATCAAAATTTGCATTACTGTTTATCCAGTGTACAAAACTTTAGTAGGGACATACCAACCTGTCAATTTTGATCAAATGAGTATGTATATAAATGGAAATCACGCAGGAGGAGGTACAATGTCAAATTATATTCTTAGTCAATTATTTTAAAAATAAGATTTACCATACCAATTAAAATACAAAAATAACAATCATTAATATTGCAAAGCTACATGATTTCATCATTTTTTGCACAAACTCTCCTTTATTAAACTGCTGATTTCCTTTCCCAGCACAAAAGAGCAAAATGTAAATTTTCAATGGAAAGTAAGGGATCACATGTAATTATTTCAACGTAAACAGCAGCAGCATCAAAGGCAATATTATCATAGATCATCACCACTTCTTGTCAGTCTCATCATTTTACCTGTACTAGCTCAAGCAAGAAAATTAATCTCTTGAAGATAAGCAGTGATAATCTATACAAATCGAACTAAAGATTTATCAAAGACTAAAATGCTAACTGTTATCAATCAAGCTATAATATTATTTCACAACTACTGCAATAAATAACTTGCAGTAAAAAAAAAATTATTCTTGGAAATTAACCTCTGAGTGTTTTGATCACTTCTGATTGTACATGTACTACTATCATTCACCCACAGTCCTGCCAATGGTTTCCTACTTGTATCAGTCGGTTCTTCATCCTACAAGAGATCAATGTTTAAGTTTTCTTTAACCTTGACTTTTGTGTAATTGGTAAAGAACCAAGATAGAAAAGTTGGTATTGTCTTCATAAGCACATGTGTAAATATTGTTCATTTGTGATGACCCAAAACTTTTCTTAAGAAGATTTTTGAAAGAAAAAAACACTCACAGATTTGGAAATATATGTGAAAAACTTCTGTCTGACTCCTTTGTTCTATTTTTAGTAACAGCAGCCATGTTTTTCAATAGCTCTATGCAGAATACCTCAAGGAATATTCACACACAGTTTGGTTATAATTGGTCAAGTAGTGTCAGAGGAGAACAGTTTTGAAAAATTGTTCACAAAGACGGATGATGAAAACGGATGCCAAGTGATGGCAATAGCTCACATGGCCTTTGGCCAGATGAAATGAATATCATTAACACAGAAAACTATATAAAAAGATGATTTACTAAAACTTCAGGTATAAATGAATATCAAAGCTGGGATTGTCTAAGTACACCATTTCTTTGCACATAAGAAAACTTCATTTATGGCAATTTTACAAAGTGTCCACCTTTAGATTAGACTGTTGTCTGTTTCTCTTCTGTTATCCCTTAGGCGGAAGTTTACGTCATTCTCCATAAAACTTCAGGAAACGTAATAACGTCATTTACAGAACGTCAACGTTAGGAAAAGCAGAATCACAACAAATAAACTCAAAATTGTTCCATTTTTTTTTAAACCCAAAAAAGTTGTTTCATCTTTGTTTTTATCAAACCAAAAGAAAAAAATTATTTTCGTTTATAAAAGAAATACACAAAGTTTTATACATATTCAATCAGTATATGTTGAATAAAGTAAAAAATAATTACACCTTAGTGTTATGTTTTACGCTATCTTTTAGACAAATATAGTTAATAAGGATTGGAAGAAAGAAGGGTCATACAGGCATAAAAGTATGATGAATTAATTTTTCTCTTCTGTTTAGTGTTGATCTGTTGTGTGTGTGTGTGATTTTTTTTAAATTAATATGTAAGATGAATGATGCATATATATAATCTGATAATATAAATTATTTGTACCTTTAATTCTACATTTTATAAGTTTTAGGCAATTAATCATGTTTGCTTCCCGTTCCATAAAATAGCATTGTACTTGAATCAAACTTGTATAAAATTTGGTGATCATCGTGTCTCAGAGTATGTTTCGTTGAAAACAGAATCAACGATGATGAGGCAAATATACAAGTCATGCATTACTGTTTCCTACTCAACTACATAACACTACATGAGTGACTATACATATATATATCTTAGTAACCAGTTGAAAGTCACTCATGTTTCTCATGCTTAACTACAGACAGACAAACACACAAATCCCTGAGCAATGTGTTAAATGTTTTCTGAATACAATAGCTGAAACATAATAAGCACACACATCATACATTTCCTAATCTTCAACGGTCCTGTCTGTCTCCCGGAGAGAGCTTAAATCCTGCCACTTTCGAAATTTTCGCTATTCATCAGCCATAATGATGAAAAGGGAAGTTAAGAAGCCAAGAAGTGACACTCTTCAATTCTGGATCAAAATTCTTTTGTAGAGTTTCTGAAGATTAACATCAATGCAAACTGTATCTCTACTAAAATGCATGAAAGCTTGGCTACCTTAAATTCGAAAGCATATCTTAAATTCAAAAACTAATTTCATTAAATGGATATTATACCACTAAACCTCAGATGGTTCACTGGTCAGGCCATGCTTATATAGACGCGCCTGCTTTTGTTTTTGTTTTTTCAAGATTTTCAAGAGGCGGATAACAAAATTTTGAAGATATGGATTGAATACAAACGTAACTCAGGATGTGGCTGACTGAAATAAAAGACAACTTTGTTCACATAAAATATAGACGCTAAAATTTACATGTAATATTCTAAAAGACGACAAAAAGCTGAACTGCAGACAACAATAAGCACGACAGGACCATTTGGCACAAATATTATATAAGACCTGTCATAACAAATACTTAAACTACATGGAAGGCTATTAAGCACCAAGATATACACATGCACGTGAAGAATTTACATGTACATTCATGCTCATCCTGAGCGGTGCATCAAAGTACTTCATCAGGTAACAGTTTTTATATAAATATGTGTATGTAAAGGAATAAAATGCATTGCGACATTTATTACAAACATAATTATCTTTTGACAGTGTGCTACAGGTTTCTATACAATAATGCATATACAAGCTTATATAAAGCCTCTCATTTTTATACTACATTCAACACAAAAGTAAATCATAGTGTAGAACAATCTTTTATCAAGGAGATTTATACGGATATTAGAGCAAACAAATACTGAAAACTATAAGATTCAAATTTTAAATCCCTAGAAAAATCAAATGTAAAGGACAGTGACGCAGTTCAAAGTAAGTACATTCACGTACATGCATGCATGTTCATAGCAGTGGCTATATCAAACTCCACATCTGATCAAAGATTATTTCATACTTTATTTCATTCTTTGGAATAAAGTTGAGATAAAAGCTCTTTAATTAGTATATCTACTCCACTTGCTACAGTGTAATCAGGATTTCAGTGTATATTACACAGGTGGCCAGGTGCTTAATCATGTGACAGTTAGCTAGGTCACATCATATATGTACAGGTAAAGTTGGACTTTTTGAACCGATTTTAAGTGTGGTTTTTGAAGGTTTTTTGTTAAATGCACATAGAGATCCAGAGTTAACCAAAAAATCCTTTTTCCTGAAGAAAGAATGAATAATTGCACATTTTCAGTTTCAATCTTTTTTGGTATACTCAGAATAAAATAAGTGGCAAACGAGTGAAAAATGCTATTTTATGTAGAGAATAGCCTTCTCGGCGGTTTTTGTGCATTCGTTTCTCAATTGTTACTAATTAAATTACGAACTTAATGCATAAATAGAAATTTTACAATATGAATTACATTATTATTTAGTTTTCTTCTGAATTTATGATAATTTTTTTACCAATTATTTCAGTAGGCAGAACAAAGCCTTATGGACCCTCACCCTTTGCACACATACTTCTTCAACCCCTTGTACAGAGAAATAATTTACAAAAACAATTCATCAAAATCAGATAAAAATATTTAAATATACAGTAAAACCCTGACCTCTAAAACAAGATGTTTTGGCCCCTCTGATCCCTTGGTAGACAAAAACAGTGGTAAATATTCCCATACTGATTGAAAAATACAAGTGTGGACTTCAAGATGGAATCCAACGATAAACCATTTTCAAAATTGGATCAGAAATAAATTTTAAAAAATTATGTTTTGGGGGAGGCCCATTTGTCCCCTTATGACTCAAAAACTGTAAGATCTGTAAGTCTGAAATCTGAACTGAAAAAAGCAAGCAGTGATGTTCATAGGGAATCCAATAAAATCAGACAAAATATTTAAAAGTTGATTTTTAGGGCATAGCCCCACTTTTGCCCCTTAAAGACTGAAAATGCTAAATTCTATTGTTAAATATTTTAAATATTCTCAACACAGAATTTTATAAGAAACAAATTTAAAAAATTGAATGAGTAGTAAACCTTCTACATCAGTTTAAAATAAACACCTATTTTATCCCTTTAGGCCCCTTTTTGCAGAACAGTATGGGCCATTGACACCATTTTAAATAGCAAGCTTCCTCAAGCAGCAAGTAACAATATATATAAAATTTCATGACATTTGGTTCACTATAACTATAGTTATCACAGGGAAACCATAATAATAACGCAAGACAATGACAATAGCATCATAATATAATATGACCACAAAGTTTGCAATTGCATAAAAATGAAAAATCAGAAATTAATAAAAATTTCAAGGGAAACAATTCACAAACATTTCATGAAAATAGGTGCAACCACTACTGAGTTACAGTCTGAAAAATTCACCTCTTTTTTATGAATAAAGACCCATAACTCTAAATCAAAATTTCATAATGTGAAAGGAAGCTTTCATTAATATAGGGAAACAATTCACCAAAGTTTGATTGAAATTGCAGCACAAGTTTTTGAATTTTGGCCTAAAAACAGAAAATTATCCCATTACTGAATATACAAAGACCTATAACTCAAAGGGGAGCTCACATCAATCAAAAGAAAAATATCATCACCAAAGTTTCACAAAAATTGGTGGCATCATTTCTGAGTTATTCTGAAAAAAAAGAATGACAGAATGGAAGAATACGTCCCATCATAAGACAGGCGTATAAAAACTTACAGGCAGTAAGGAAATAAATGTTTTTTGAATCTCAGCAGCTCTTACAGAAAGCTGTACTTAGATAAGGTAACACATAATACTCTTATCCAAAATGAACATATATTCATTGTATATATCATATCCTTATAATTCTGGAAAATTGTGCCCTCTGTCCATAAAGGTAATGTTCTAGTTTGATTACAATAATAAATGAAGGATTTTTTTTCTATCCTGATTTTAAAACTTTGATCTATTAATGAAAAACTTACATCTTCACACACATGTAGCTGAGTAATAATGTTAGATACATCACTGTAATGCCTTCGTCTACTTCCTACAAAATAAATATGACAGTATCACCATGACATAAATTCTATTATTCAAGCTAAACAGCATAACACTGTATCATATTTTAAGCACTTTACTATTAGGGTCAAAATGAGGCAAAAACAGAAACTAAGAAAGAAAAAAAAACACACAACAATCTTCAATGTAAAAGAGCTCCTGTACTTCACTAAAAATAGTGAGCCTGAAATCATTGCACCACTGCTTTTCTCTAAAAAATCATCCAATAAGTTATTTATGCCATGTCTGTTATTAATAGAGAGTAATAGAGTGCAAACCATGAAATTTTTGTGCCAGATAAATTTTGTTATTTTCACGCCAAGATCTGTAACATGAAAAATTAACTGTCGCAAATAATTTCTTTGGAGAACATTACAGTACAATTTGATGAATGATTGGGAATTTAACTGTGCGAAATTGGGAAAATTTATAGCAGATTTATAGAAGAAACCGTGAAAAAAAATTCCCAGCTTACAGTAACCTGTTGTTTCTTGACACATTGTATGGTTCACAAGTTCAATTTTCTGCACAGTTTGTTTGTTGAATGTGTTTTAAAAAAAATGTCAACTAGATTAGAAAGGTGCATGTACATTGTTAATTAAAAAAAAGTTGTACACAATTTTTCAGAGTACATGTACACGTATTTTTAAAGTGACTTTAAGTCTTTTCTATAGAAACAATGTATTAATAGGATAGCAGAGATTTAAAAAGTCTTCAAATAATGAAATTTAATGCAATGAAATGTAATATGGCTATATTTGGTATCATTTTAAAATCATTCTACTTTCCATTAGACCACAGATATTTTTCATCATGGTGAACCCAGGGAAGAATTTGGCTAAACCTGGCTAAACAGTTTTGGAGGTATAAGTGAAAAACTGCTGTCTGACACCATATGTTCAATTCTAGTGATGGAGGCCATGTTTTTTCACAGATAAAAAATTCCAACAAAAACATCCAACTAGAGGCTCCATTAAACCACAGATATTTCTCATCATGGTGAACCCAGGGAAGAATTTGGCTAAACCTAACAGTTTTGGAGGTATAAGTGAAAAACTGCTGTCTGACACCATATGTTCAATTTTAGTGATGGAGGCCATGTTTTTTCACAGATCAAAAATTCCAACAAAAACATCCAACTAGAGGCTCTAAAGAGCCCTAGTCACCCCCCTGATTCAATAAGCAACATCTATTGCAAGAGTGCAACCCAGCCAAATATTAGAAACATTCCTTTACTTATATGAGTGCCAAACAAGGAAGTACAGGTTAAATGGTCCTGTGACAGTTATAACACACAAATCTGTGTTTAAAATGGTAAAGAAAAAACAAAATATTTGTGTGAAAATGTACTCTTGTCAGCCACATACTGGTGATCACTTTGCCTGTTTTTATGCCCTATCATTGTTATAAAATTATTCTACTATATTCTTTAAATTTAAAACAAGACACTTCTTAAGAAGTACAGGAAGCATGAGCACTCTGCAAAGCTGAAAGAATTGATGTTAATTATCTTAAATGAGGTCTGGTGGTAAAAAATGTATGTTTTGTAGATAAAGCCATACAGTTTAGGTATCTAAGCCTATTTATAATGCAACTAACTAAGTAAAAGCTTAGTGAACTTTGCTTTTGTTAATTCATAGCTCAGGAATACTGAAAACCATCTATAATGAAAATCTGAAGAATGAATATAAAACAGAAAAAGCTAAAATGTATTTCCCAGCTTAAAGTTTTTTTCATTAAACTGCTTATAGGAGGTAAAAGGGTAGAAATACAAGTACTTTTTAAATCAATTACATATATTAATGCATTAGAGATATAGAGTTACTAGATGTTTTTTCTAATCAAGACTAAATCACTTACCTCTTCTTAAAATAACAGCATCTGGAGACCTACAGTCCCAAGCAACATCAGACTGAGAATCAAAGTGCTGGGAACATACTAAAACTTCATCCTTGAATGGTGTATCTATAAACGAATGGGTTCTATCACTTTTAGGGGTAACAATATCCAATTTAGAATTATCTAAAAATAAATAGTTAAAATATTAAAGGTATTATTTGAATTGTTGTAAAGATAAAATCAAGATTAAATCAATGTGTACCTCATCAGCCATTTAATGCAAAGGTGGTCTTTCCCTTTAAGGCTTCATAGAGTCAGGCCAAACGTGTTACTAGGGTTAATGCAGTGCTTGCCTTTAGCCACTAGCCTTAAGCTTTGGACTAGTAAAAATGGATTCAGGCTAATGAAATGATGTGTACTATCAGGCTAGTTGAATTCTATACAGTCCTCTATTATTCAGGCTTGTAGTTGAGAATTTTGAAGGAAATGACTGTTAATGGACAAGATACCCACTTTGTCACATATACCTGCCAACCTTTGACAGTTATCCTGGTAGTTTTAGGCCAGGCAACATGTGAATGGACAATTTCATGACAAATTTTGATAATTGAATGGGTTTTACTGTATTAATGTATGGATGACACCTCTCTAGTATTAACATCCCTCTTTGGCTTTTTTTTTCAGTTGACCTATTGTTTTATGATAATATATGCATGTAACATACTAAACAGAGTCTTTAACAAGAGGGAAGAAAATAATGTTTTCGGGAGGCTAATCTTTAAAAGTAGCCAGGCTAAGATCTTTCTTCAAAAATAAGTTTGTTCAACAAATTGGCTAAACTTAGGCAAGTTCCTCTTCACATGTACAGCATACCATAAAGATTTTTAATTTCCCTTATACAATGTGTTCATGTGTTTGTATCAGTAATACTACTTGATTTGTATCAAAATGTATTGTATCGTCATCCTTGTATCTCAGTACTGAGGCAGGTGTACCATTGCAGCCCTATGTATTTGGTCCTCCTCACTTAAAAAGGATTACAAAAATTGGAATCAGTTCAAAGAAGAGCCACATTAACAGTGTTCTAGGAATTCCACTTTCCCATCACCCATTACAAGAGAAATTATGATGTGGGAAAGTTGTTTACTATGCTACAATTTCCCTTTGAAAAGTAGATAGCTTGAATTTCTTAAAGAATTTATTAAATTTGGAAAGCAAATTTCAAGTGTGAGAAAGTTCATCCTTGTATACAGTTTACCTGTGGAAACCAATTTTTTTCAAAAATCCTAGAACAATGCACAAGAATTGTAATTAAAGACATTGATCATCTTAGTACTGAGTTTAGGTTTACCATATTGAATATTGTAGAGACAGATGTGATATGATTCTGGTGTTAAAAGCTTTACATAGTATTGACAATATAGACTGGATGAACTTATTTTCACTTGAACCATCAACTTCCACAAGGGGTCACTCGCTAAATACATGTAGAACATCACAAAGACTGAATACCTTCTCCTTAAGTACATGTATAAAGAGAATTGGAATTGTTCATCTAATTCTACTGTTACTGCAAGGCCCATCAATGCTTTCAAATAGGCTATAAATGATGAGGAATGGAACCCATATAAATTTACCTGTTCATGTTTATTTCTGAAGTGTTTAAGTTTCTATACAAGTTACACATGTATTTTTGCACAAACCCACACATAAGTCCATACCTTGGTAAGGTCTAAAATGAGTAACCCCTACCAATACTAACTTTTCCACGTACCCAAATAATGTTTCGCTGAAATATTCATTTTACAATATGTTAAGAACTGAAAATTGCATGAGATGTGCAACAGTCTGTTTCAATTCATTTCCATATTTTTCTAATATTTCTTGTTTGATCGTTTTTCTGATTTCAAAAGGTCTAAAATGTGTAACTAAAAGTTACCATATTAAAGTAATAATTGACTATTTCTCACTTTCCTGCCTGAATTTTACGTTTTTTTCTGAAATCATTGTGAGGTTAAACCTTTTCTTAAAGACTGCAGGGTTCTCAGTAGGATTTTTTACGTGGTGAGTCCTGGGACTCACCGCTTTAAGGAAAGGTGAGTCCCAGATGAACTTGGAGGGTCCCACCCTTTTTTATCGGTTTTAAAATAAGTTAGAGTGCTTCATTCATTATTTTAGTGTGTACATCATATGTGTATGTGCAATGATACAAAACCATATCTCACTGCAATTATGCATGTCATCCATATTCAAATGTGTAGAGTAACCTCAGCATCTTTTTTTATTTGAAAACAGACTTATTCTGTTTGCTGGCTTCATGACATGACTAATGTGAAACAAAAAACAAAAATATTGTTGGTCATGCACCTCACACTACAGTTGTGGCTTCAAAGCCAGTTCATGATCATGCGAATTCTCATCTTGTGACCTAATAAATAGTTGATTTATATGTATGACTTCAATTTTTTTTCACACAGTATACACATTGCATCTTAGTATATGTACATGTACATTAAAATTTAAGTTAAAAAATTTCATTGATGACACTTCTGATACTTCAGTACAAATAATTAATCTTTTCCTTTTAAAACGAAGACAAAAATGTTTCCACAAAATATTACAACTTTCCTTTCCTCAAATAATTCAAAATTGGACTTGAAACATTAGTTTTAATAAATTTGGCTTCTGTCTAATCTCAAACTGTTACCCCAAGCCTTGCAATCACCATTACTGTGTAAAAATCTATCAGCTAGACTTACCTCCACTGTGACTAGGACTAATTCCTGTGCAGTATTCACAGTTAAACATAAAAAAGAAACAACTAACACCTAATTTAAGTGAATCTTTACTGCTGATAATGAGTGTGTAAACAAACAGTACTAATCATCTTTCACCTAGACTGACCCCATGCCACAACCAGATCAAGTTCCTGTGCATTTTTCACAGTTTAAAAGTAAAACAAACAATAATTTCCATAATTTAATGAAGATCCAAAGAAAATAGCCAACTGTGAAGTAAAATTGCAACACTTATTTGAAATGATCTGTATTTCTCATTTTGATTATGCAATCGAGAAGTCACAAAAGTACAACGATGTACAGGTAACAAAAAATCCAGTTCTGAACAGACTTCATCGTAAAACAAATCTGGTTCTTCTTTACAGAATTTGTTTCTTCTCATTTTAAAATTAATTGTCACAATATTTTATCAAATACTTCATAATTTAATTTTTTCGTTAATTTTTTTTTTTGTAAGAAAATCATATGATGAACATCATGTGTAAATAACTGTAAACTTCCAGCTGTCAAGTTGTCAAAAAATGTTTAAACAGAGTTTTTCCACGATTTTTAGGATAGTTATAATAATGAGAACCTTGCTTTGGTTAAAGTTATAAAAGATTTGATATTAATTAAAAAAAAGAAGTGATTCGGTTTGAATTCTGTACCATACCTAGCGACAATACCTGTACTAGCAAAGAGTGGAGACCATCTTAACCAGGATGAAAAAGAAAGTCTCATAAACATAGTCTTATGTGGTTTTAATTTATCGTCAATGAATATTTTGACAATATTATGATATTTTATGTCACATATACATTAAAATTGTGCAGATAACAAAATTTCCTGACTTTGATTTGGGTTACAGGAAATTTAAATTACACATTTTAGTCCTTTTGAAAGCAGAAATTCAAATAAAATCAAATTTTTTGTAAAGCATTTTAAAATAATTCTTGCCAAGCCATAATGTTATTTTGTACATGTGTACCTAGTCTGAATTTCCTCTGACCCTGCAACCCTCCTTTTTTTCATTTGGATATTGATATGTCGGATTGGGGTCAGAACGATGCACCATACAAAAAGTTGGAGCTTCTGACTAATGTGTACCAAGTTTCAGCTGGAAATATCAAGTAAGAAATCGGCACAAAAATATTTGGGTACGGGTTACACATTTTAGACCCTACCCTACCCTATACGTTTAAGTTTATGTAGGACATGAAGATATTGTAGTTTATTATGATAGAGAAACCTAGCACCAAAGATGATGAGGGGTCTAGAAAAGCCTTAGGCTTAGTTAAGTAGTTATTTTCCAACCCAAAGATCAAGGTATCAAGGTAACCTTATGCATACTGTACATGTACAAAAAAGTATTATAAATACATTATAACTTCTACTCCTAGTCCTAGGCCCTACCAGTACAAATTGGTGATTGTCTTTGATAATGTGAAGGAGATTCAACAATCAAGGGTAGTTCTTTCTTTGGTGACACACATAATTCCCTCTTTTTCAACAATTTCGACTGCAAGTTTTCATTTATGCAACAGCTGACACTGCTATCCCCCTTAACAGCTGGCTGAGGCCAGTGAGGGTTATGACTTCTATCATTTACTGCAGACTGACGTTTTCCTGAGGTCGATAATTTGTTTCGAGATGACCTCCTCAATTCCGTATTTGTGTCTAATACATTGGTGCCTAATTTCTTCATTCCTACATTTTGTAAATTTAGAACGGCGCTACAAAGTTGAAAGTTTCGCCGGAAGTTGTGGACGACGAATCGGGGCACACTAACCCAGGAAGTCAATAACGGGAGAAGTTTGATTGGAGCCTTCGGAATACTCAACTTTGAGCATGTTTACAAGGTCAGGTACCCGTGTTATCAGTAGGAACGTGTTCAGTCGGCGACAGTTTAGTAAAACTATCATACCAGCAATGCCAATTAAGGTAAATTTAATGAATGACAGTTTATTGCAATCTTATAAATTGTCATCTTCATCACTACTTGAAGTACTTCTGATAGATACCACCCTCCATCTTTCTCTTAGCTTGATACATCTGATAACATACCGAAATATCTGTATCTGTGCTTTTTTTGTTTTTTACAATTTCCATGTTTTATTTTAAATTTTTGGATGTCTATTTATTTATTTTATTTTTATTGCTCCTTGTGCAGCAATAAAACGTTTCAGAAAGTAAATGAAAAACGTCCGAACAGGGAGTGTAAATATAAAGTCCCAGGTCCAACTAGCGATAATAAAACAATGGAATTGTGAATAAAAACACACAGAGATAGATAATTTTGTCTAAGTTGTTAAGTAATGCTTGGTTGGTAACTCCAAGCTACTAGCTCTTTGTAGTTCACTTAGTCTTGTTTTTAGCTTTTATTGTGTGCTGCATGTGTTGTCATTCGTTACTTATTATGACTGTATCTTGTTCAAAGGCACACCAGAGCATAGTTTTGTATAGTATTTTAACCACACTGACTTTAAATATACTCACTATGGAGTAGGCATTGCCTAAATCAACGGTCACTGTGAGCTTTACCATTCGTGTAACGTTACAAAAGGGGGATGTCAGATGAGAACTTCTTTGTTTCACAAGTATGTTTTTATTTATATTTCAGCAGCAAGCGAAATAAATATTTTTAATTGAAAATCTGCCATGTTAAATATGTTTTTTTTGTTTTCAATGAATGGGTCATGACGAATAATATTTTTCCGAAAATCCCAACCCATCCCCCTTTTCCTTTTGCTTTCAAATTGGTCGATAACTTTGTAGCACTTCGCCATAATTTACAATTTTTTACCCTAATAAGCGCATCTCTAGCAACATCCTTTTCAGTTTTAGCCGATCAGATCAATTTGTACAGATACAGGAAATATTACTGTTCTCCAAGTATGGTTGGAATATTTTACACATATCATGTGATTTAAACAAAATTCAGATGCAACTGACAGCTGCAAATTCCTAACAAGAAAATGATTGCCTTTCCTATCCTAGAAAAAGCTATGCTTCGATTTGAATAACACAATGGGAGAATATTTTTTCCAAGGTGGGTTAGGTTCTTGACAATAGCAACAGTGGAATAGCGGAGATATGTACATGAACATTCATCCACATTTTTCCTTAACTTTTTAAAAACATATTCACTTCTTTTAAAAAGAAAAAAAAAATAGAAAAAGACTCGAAAACTATCAGAAAAGATGAATTTACTTTAACTGAAATGTGTATATAGTTTTATGTGTTTGAGTTAAGGAAGAGATGAATTTTCTCCGTAAGGACTGTCACTTTTTGTTACTTCCGGGACATTACTTTTTTTTCGTTAGTATATTTGGGAACCTTAAGGGAAATTAAGATAGTACATGTATATGTAATAACTGTAGAACTCACACCTCTTTACGGTGCTTGCTATTGTTGAATGCAGCTAGTATATTGGTAATATATTAAAGAAAGAGTTGATTATTCAGATTTATACTTCATCTCAGCTATATTTCTATAGGAGTTTTGAGGTTTCTGCACAATATATTAAGCAAGACTTAATTCTTTGCTTATTTTGGCCATAAAGCTATAGCTTAGAACTACAATATCTGCTGTTGCTATTTGTTTAGATTAAGGACATAATTTTGCTAGATTTACTGTGCCACGAATAAATGTATGAAAAATATGTTGTCTTTTGATTTTACTCTTAAGTGATATTTCTTTCCACTATTTTTTTTATAACTACTGTTTGTTAGCAATTCTTGTTTACAATATTTTAAATCAGGTTTGACTGAATATTATTTTGCCCCATGTCTGGAGAAAATAACTAGGCAATATACTGTATGGTATACAGGTTTCATTAAAAATGATAATGTATATAAATCTACCAAACTAACATTTCTATGTCAGCTACTCAGACAAAATTTAGAACATATAAGTACTTTTTTGTGAAAATCAATACGATATTTAAATTTTTCTAGACGAAACATCCGTGTATGACTGGATTTTCCCAGTGTATAGAAAATCAATATCTTGTGTACTTAGCACCATGAATTTTTTTAATTTATTGCTATTACTGTGTCATGTTTTATAAAATATTATGTAATAAATTATAATGTACACTAATTGTATAATTTATAAACCTAAAAGTTAAGTGTGTAACATGTGTTCCTTATTACATATGATAGAGTTGAGGTCAGGCAGACTTTTCCCATTTTGGAATTTCTGGTCCAATTATTTAAAAAAAAAACCCATACCTTGCTATAGTTCAAACAATGAACTTGAATTTAACCCATTTGATAGATATGCAAATGAAAAAGCAAAAAGAGGGAACAAACAGAATTCACAGAGTTTCATGTGGCAAGGTGGCCCATTTGTGACACCTTGATAATTTTCCTTCTTAGTCTAATATGTTGCACAAAGGGTATTTAAATTATATAAACTTATATATGTATGCTTTTGTTAAAAAAAAAAAATTAAAAAAATGACTATAAAGGTATTCATTTTTTAGCTCTTCATATATTATGGTAGTCTATCAAATCATCAAAATACTTCTGATACCAATAATACCTAATTTAGTAGAAATCAATCATAAAATATGCTCAATCTGTTTATGGTGAAATTATTGGGAAATTACACATAAACAGTATTTGAATAGACACAAGCTGTGTTGGAAATAAATATCTTGGTACTAGTATATTGGTACTTTGTTACCCTTCTGCTTTCAAAATTACACTGTATCATAGGTGTCAAAATTGATGATACACCAAAACAAACAGGCAATGAAAATGTGTAAAAACTAAAATTCAATATATGTGTCTTCATAAAAGATAGCATGGTTTTAAAAATAATGTTACTGATAGATTGCAAAGATAAGTATATTGGTTTTATAGTCTTATGGAGAAATTATTTTGTAAAATCTGGATCCTATTCTTCAGAACATTTTTTTTCCAGATCGGAGACAAGATTCCTTCAGTGGATCTGTATGAAAATACTCCAGGCAATAAAGTTAACTCAACAGATGCCTTTGGAAAAGGAAAATGTGTTGTGTTTGCTGTTCCTGGTGCTTTTACTCCTGGATGTTCCAAGGTAACCTATAACTCATGACCTTTTTACAGTAAGCTTTGAAATTTGCCAAAGGATTAATGAAATCTCATACTTTTCATGATTACATTTTTAGTAATTAATTAATAATTATCTAAAACTAAAAGAGTATTGTTCACAGGTTTGATAAACACATACAGGATGAAAAATTTGGTTTGGCTTCCTATTTTCTTACTGATTGCACAGGCTCCCTTTTTAGTATCTCATAGATTCCAGGATTTCCCTTTTTTTTCATTAATAGACACATTTGCCAGGTTATGTTGAGAAGTTTGATACACTTAAATCCAAAGGTGTTAACTCAGTTGTGTGTATCTCTGTCAATGATCCATTTGTAATGGAGGCATGGGGTAAGGATCAGAAAGCAGAAGGAAAGGTAAGTTTGGAACTTTTTGTCACATTGACACTACATAGATTTAAAGGTTTTTATTTTATTTTATGTGTACTACTGAAATAAACTCATAACACCTTCCAAATAAATTTATGAGCCTGTAAGTGGGTTGGTTTACATTGATTGACAGTAATGCGAGTTAGGTAATTCCAGATACATGTTAATGAATATGAAACCAAATTTGTATGTAAAATTGTTTGTTTTGGAATATCTGAATGTGTAATTCTTATTACAATAATGCAGTTAATTTTAAATCAAGGTTAGTTTTGCTCTTATGAGTTATCTCCCTTTTTGATGATAATTGTAAAGAAAATTTATTACTATTTATCTACATCGATCACTAGGAAGATTTTGACCATGTAGAGAGAAATAAAGTAATGTTTTTATGTTTTATATTCTGATTATTAATTTTGTGCCAATGTTGAAAACATGAGTTTCTCTTTTTCACATCAATACTTTTTGATATAAATGTCTCCTTATTTTATTCAGATAAGAATGCTAGCTGATACCTGTGGAGATTTTACCAAGGTGAGAAATAACTTCTAAGATTCAGATAGATGTTATGTGTTACTGAGAAGAATACGCATACATGTATCATTTTTAGCGAAATTTTCACATGAGATATTGAAGAAAATCTACAATGTTTAGCTGAATCAATATGTCTTATGAATTTATAAATGAAGTTTTAAAGTTCCAATAAGGATATCAATTTTGGTTATGTAACTGTTTAAATAAAATCTCCAGAGTATGCTGTTTTTAAATGTTTTTTCAATTATATGTTTGTTTAGATGTTTGAATTGAAAAGGTTTTCATTTTGCATTGTGTAACTTTTTGTAACTAGAAAGCAATTGGCAGGTTCTACTCAAGTTTTGATATATCATTCTGTGTAACAAAATGAAGGTCAAGATTGATGTTTACAAATATCTCTATTGTTGTTTCCTTGTGATGGCCATTTTTTGTTTAAAAACTGGAGACTTTGACTCATGTCCATGCAATAATTTGAATTTTATTTTGAAGATTACTTTTTGATTTGGATGTGTTGTTTTATGTGACAAAATGAAGGTCAGTTTTGATGTTTACAAATATGGCTATTGTTTTGGTGTGGTGGCCATTTCTGTTGCAAAAATGGAGACTTTGACCCTTGTCCATGCAATAAGTTGAAAAGTATTTGGTAGATTCTTAGATATGTTGTTTATCTGACAAAATAAAGGTCAAGGCTGATTTTTTACAAATATCACTTTTGTTGTTTCCATGTGGCGGTCATTTTTGTTGCAGAAATTGGCATATTTGAAACTTGTCTGTGCTTAAACTTGAAAGGTATGTGGTAGATTCTATTCAAACTTGGATATGGTTTTTCATATAACAAAACAAAGGACAGGATTTTACAAATATCACTTTTGTCGTTCCTGACTGGTGGTCATTTTGGTTGCAAAATAGGGACTTTGACCCCTGTTCTTGCAATAACTTGAAAAATGTTCAGATGTAACAATGAAAGGGACTTTCAGTATTATCATGTTTGAGTTGCAACTAATAAATCGTTCACAGTTATCATTTAAATGTGGAAAAATCTGGTTTGCTTCAATATGTCAGCCTCTTGTTAAGCAATACTTTCTACATTTTATCTTTTGGCAGTTGGGCATTTTTTATTGCCCCACTCATGTTTGTGTAAAAAAACATGCTCAAAAGTCCCTTATGTTATTTCATCTAATAG
Organism: Perna viridis; assembly: GCA_037379345.1. Lineage (NCBI taxonomy): Eukaryota > Metazoa > Mollusca > Bivalvia > Mytilida > Mytilidae > Perna > Perna viridis. Next base: position 18,501,563 of record CM074512.1, on the reverse strand, counting down.
TAATTTGTTAATTTCAGGCCGTTGACATGGAACTAGATGCAACAGCAATATTGGGTAACAAGAGATGTAAAAGGTAGCATTTAAACAGAACCAGTATAATGTATTGCTATAGGGCTATGACTGTATGTTTCAAACACATGTACATTTATATTAAAAAAACCTATGCATTTTATACATAAAAAAATTTGTGGTTGTATAATGGTATGGTGCTGTTGTTATCGTCCCTTTCATCATCCGTAGACACTTGGTTTTTGTGTTATAACTTGTATATTAGTTGATTGATCTTTATGAAATTTTATAACAAGGTTCTGTACCACAAAAGGAAGGTTAGTATTGATTTTCGGGGTTTATAGACTTGAACATTTTGGAATTTGGGGCCAAAAAGGGACCTGAAACAAGCATTTTTCTTATGTATAGGCAATAACTTGAGTAAAAGTGAATTAATCTCAAATAAATTATCATAAGATGCCATAGCACTACAGGAAGACTGGAATTAATATTTTGGGTTGTGAGTAAAGCCAAATAAGTATAAGGGGCAAGAAACTACAATATGCCATACCCTAAAATGAAGGTTGGGATTAATTTTTGAGATTTTGACGAACCATTTAGGAATAAGGGCCAAAAAATGACCACTTAGATTCTGGTCAAATATTTTTTTCTGGTGTCAAATATTTAATTGTAATCATAATTTAACGCTGTATCAGGTTTGAATGGTGTGTCCATACTTGCCTCAACAATTCATGGTGAAACATATATGGTCATATCAAGCTGCACCCTGGGAAGCATTTTATTATTTTTACTCAGAAACTTGAAAGGGTTGTTGACATCAAATTTTCACACTGAGACAGCTGCCTTATGAGATTTCCATTCTCTTTTTTGAGACAGGGATTTTCCTACTTTTAGTCATGTTATATTGGACAAACTTATACAGTACAACTTCACAATTAAATTTATTATGCCCTTTTATAAATACAAACAATAAGAGGCAAGCAGTGCTTTTTTAGTAGTTTTTCTAATACGTGTAATTTTAGTTAACCTATGGTTAAGATTAATAGGATAATTATTTGGAAAGAGTCATTAACCGAAATATTATCACAAGTGCTGAAGAACGCCTAGATTTAACAAGTGTGTGGAACTTGGCACAAGTGATAATGTTTTGGTTATTATAGATTTTCTTCGTTATTTATTGATATTTTCAATATGAATTTTAAAATTCTGAGATCAGTGGATTGTTATCAAAGTTGTGACTTATTTCGGGAGAAAGTGCGGAGTGAAATTACCGAATTTATTTCAGTGTGAATTATTGAAATTTATTACACTGGGAACATTCGATAAAACACTACTATCTATATAATGATCTCATGTCCTCTAACTAAGCAGGGCATTACTTAGAGAACTTGAGTTATTTTATAGATGGCAGTGATTTATCCATTATCTTTTGATAATTCACATGTTAAATAAATACTAATATTTTGCTCTTGGACTTTCTCTGCCAAAATGTCACAACACTCTTCAACTCACTTAGAAATCAAAGTTTTGCATGGGACAAATTGTATGCATTCCTCAAAATCTTGGCATTCTTCAGCACTCCTGAAACAATTTTGGTTATTCACCCTTTCCATTTAATTGTTATATAAATCTTACCTCTACAATAACATTTTTTTGGAACTGTTCTTCATCATGTCGTCATTATGTATAGAGAGTGTTCCTTGGTGGCAGCTGAACTTTCAAAAGACCATTTTTTATGTAATTTGATCAGATTTAACGACTGGTGAGCTACTACACTTTTAGCAGTATTTTTTTTAAGCAAATTAACCTCTCTGGAAGAAACACTTCTAATCATGAAGTCTGAAAACCAGTCATGTTTCTGACTTTCTGACCATCATACTCTATAGTGACATTCTCACTATTCTGAAGTCATATAGAAAACATTTAGTCTTTGAGCATATTCTTTGGCACTCACAGGATGTAGAAAAGAATGAATATGGTGACAAGCAACAGATGCACCAATATTTAACTCAATACAGTATAGTTCAAATAGTTATTACTTTAAGAGATCACCAAAATGTCTTCGACAATGGTAGACCTCCTTTAAGTAAGCTCTGAAAGGTTCCAACAACAAAAGTAATTAAATTCATGGTAACAGAACAATATTACTTCTTCAAAATAAAACTAAGAAGTGAAATAATGACACGAAGACACAATAATGACCAACTTTTCCTGGCTGTGGACATGTCTGCGGTCAAATTGGTCCAATAGGTCCTATTGCACAAAGAATGTTATTGTAGTATTCTATAAGGACATCTGGATATGAACATCTTTTTCTTTTGTTAGGTTTTCAATGGTTGTAAATGATGGAGTTGTTTCAGCAGTAAATGTTGAGCCTGATGGAACTGGCCTGACCTGCACTTTAGCAGATGAAGTCTTGAAACAGATCTAATTACCTGTTGCAGCATTAGATAAACATACTCTTAAAACTGTAGAATTTTTTAATGTGCTTTGAGTTTTTTGTGATTTATATAAGGAGTGCTTTTCCAGACTGTTAAGGTGTATTTGGACTTACGTACAAAAGAGCTCACAACTTCTGAATTGGAAACTCATTTAAGAATGACAAATGATTAGTAGATAAAGGTGAACTTTTATAGCAGTAATTAATGCAAAAAGTTAAGCTTCTTAAGTACATGTATTTACATGCACTGTTTATTTAATTAGTTATTGCATTTTTTTTTGTGATATAATATGCACTGGTAAATGTGACATGGCTGTATTCACAATTGTTAAAAAATGAAAATACATATTTTTGAAATACCAGTTTATATTTCTATTTTATTATACCTTAGTTTAATTGCCTTTTTAAAACTGAGTTTCATTTTCCTTGTCCTTTTATTGCTTTCAAATTGAAATTTGCTCGTTAAACGTGTATACCAGTAAACTAGGATTTTTTATAGCACTTCCATTTGTATTGTCTCAAAAATTCAAATAATCAGCCCTTTTGGTCATGTGAATATTATTTTCTGGTTCTAGGACAAGATCTTATTATTTCAGAAAAGCCATATTTCCATTTACAATATATTAAAATAATATAATGATTGATGCTTTTTTATTAATTTACATTTTTAAAAATTCTAAACTGAGAACCAAAAAATGAAGTTTGCATGGCCTTAGTCAATAATTTTGTATGGTCATATATACATTACATGCAGTAAAATGGAAGTGATATAGAGGAATATTATTTAGAACCATTGTATTGAAACATGGCATGGAGAATTTTTTGTTGAAGTTTAAGATCAGAATTAGAAAATAATATAAGTCATTGTTTTCAGAGAGGGAAAAAATCATTAACCAATTATTGATATAACCACCACTTGTGTACATACAAACATGTATGAATTAATAGTTTTACAATTAGACATGTATTAATTGAAAGATATTTATACATGTATATCTTACACTGGTATATAATTATTATAAATGTATTAACAAAGGGCTATTACTGTGTATTTAATATTTTACATTTTTGAAGGTATGATCTGATTCTGATATACAGGAAAGACATTATATAGAAAAATAAATATTTCCATTTAACATCTTTTATGTCACTTCCAAAATCTGTATTAACACCTTATTTTTTTTTTCATGAGTATATATGTAATATTAATAAATATAAATGAGTTATTTTAGTGTTGAGTTAGTGGCCAATGTATGGACTGCCACTAAATGTTCTGTATTGAAATGTTAGATCTTTTTTCACTCAGCGTGTACTTTGTTTTTTATATCCCACCTCCCAAGACAGGGCAATACTGCATACACCATGTTCACTTCTTGGTCTGAAAACAATTTCGGTCACAATTATTTTTCTAAGCCGAAATTAGCAATTTAAACAAGAATTGAACAGAATATTTTGAAGATTTAAAGATTTATTTCACTGCTTTAACATGAAGAGTAGTGCATCATATCTTTCTTTTTGAGGTTTGTCTGACTCAGCTTTTTCTTTTGACAGGAAATATACTTGGTAAAATATGCACGTTGAGAGTAGAAATTTTTGTCACAATTTCCTCAACTTCTGTTGGGCAAAATTGTTTTAGATGTAGTGTTTAGCTATGACAAATTGGATTATTTGAGTAATTGTTATTTCTTTCTCAACATAAAAAATTAAGTACTGTACACTATGAAGTAATAAATTAGCACCACATTTGCAATCATTTTAGGAAAAAAATTCGAAACTTTTTGAGAAGTTGAAAAAATTTGTCCCCAATATATAAGAAATACACTGAATCACAATGGATATAGATAACGTCAATTAAACCTTCAGGAGGAAACATAAACTCTGACTAATCAAAACAACAACTAGATCTATCACTTTGACATCAGACACTATAAATAAATGAAGAAACAAACGATGCAGAGAAGGAGCTGGAAGGAAAACTGAAGAAAGCTATGGCCAAAATGCTTTTCAAGAGGTTGAAAAAAAAAATAATGAAAAAAACAATTCAATACCACAGAAACAATCCCTAAGGAAATATAAAACATTGAAAATTTTGGAATAAAACCAAATTTAACTTGATCTGTAACCATCACATAGCAAAAATTATCTCAATAGCATGAAGCATTTACAAAAAAGTCTGGAAAGATGTTTTTTTTTTTCTTAAATTTACTATATCCATAATGAGAGAACCTTAGTGAGTGCACTCGCATATCCCACACGTTCCCATGTTGGATACTCAAGTAAATTTGTAAGAGAAATATATGGAGAAGGACCCCGACAAAAAAGGAATTAGAGTGTTTTATCAGGTTTCAGACCTATATTTTCTGACTAATTTCTGTTACTCAGAATGGTGAAGTTTCAAAACTCCAGACTGTGATTTCTTTGAATTTTAATAAATCTGAAGTAAATATCATCATAGTGGAACAAAATGTACACTTGACCTGTAACTTATCATGGTGAACTTATATACCAAAATTCATGTCATAATCTGCAAGCATTTAGAAAAAAAAATCAGAAAAACAGTTATTTCTGTGAATTTAGCTAAGTTCAAGGCCTGTAATTTTGGTAAAAAACTTCGGAGAGGAACCAACTACAAACTTATCCCGTAACTTATCATGGTGAATTTATATACTAAAAATGATGTCAATAAGTGCAAGCGTTTAGAAAAAAGTCAGGAAAAAAACAGTTATTTCTGTGAATTTAGCTAAGTTCAAGGCCTGTACTTTTGGTAAGAAACATCGGAGAAGAACCAACTACAAACTTGTCCTGTAACTTATCATGGTGAATTTATATACTAAAAATGATGTCAATAAGTGCAAGCATTTAGAAAAAAAAATCTGGAAAACGTTTATTTCTGTAAATTTTGCTAAGTTCAAGGCCTGTAATTTAGGTAAAAATCATTGGAGCGGAAAAAATGTAAACTTGACCCATAACTTATGGTGAACTTATATACTAACTCATATCTGCAAGCGTTTAGGAAAAAAGTCTGGAAAACTGTTATTTCTGTGAATTTTGCAAAGTTCAAGGCCCGTAATTTCAGTAAAAATCACAGTGGAGCAGAACGAAAGTTAAATTTGACCTGTAACTTGTCATGGTGAACTTTTATACCAAATATCATGTCAATATCTGCTCGTGTTTTTAAAAAAAAAAGTAAGGAAAACTGAAGATGGACTGACAGACGGGTCAAAAAAATTATACCCTATGCAACTTTGTTGCGTGGGGTATAATAATCATTGAAACAGAACCAAACTTCAATCTGAGCTGTTACCCTTAACATATAATTTTTAACAAACCATCAACACTCATCAAAAATGAGTTCAGTAAATACAGGTTTTACAGAAAAAGTCTGGAAATGCATTTTATGTATTTATTTCCTGTTGATCAAATCTGTAATATTGAGTTGAATTTTTTTCATAGTGTGTGATTTATGTTTGTTGTCAATTCAAAAAACAATAGAAGATATTAGTTGGTGGCTATTGAGAGCCTTGCCTGTCTCTTTAAACAGTCTAAAGACATCTGTACTCAATTTTAAATGAAGAAATCCTGATGTTTTTTGAGTTGTTATGGTTTCAAGTCCTCAAATTCTCAATCAGTACTTTTAACACTTTATCATTAATTTTCAGTTGTATTTTAGGCCAATTATACCCTTAAAACTACAATATTATTCACTTAAAGGACAATTAAGAAGCCACAACAGAAATACATAAAATATATCATTAGCTTGTTTAAAGAAATGCTAAAAGCCACATGGACCTCAGCCCTAGTGAGCTTAAAAACTAATAGTAAACATTGTTCACAAAAGCAAAAACTATCTGCATATCTTAGCACTTCCATAAAAGATCTGATCCCTATTTAAGTTGATAACTTTTTTTGTTATAATTGTATTAGCTTGACTCTAAATATTGTTTAGATTGTTGGGAATTGCTGATTATAATATTAAAGACAGGAATATTAACTTCTTTAAAAGCTCATAGGTTGTCGTCCTCTTTTCAGAATGGAGTTTATACTCTTCATATAAAAAATGTCAATCACCAACAATCCTAAACAGACGAGAAAGGTAATTCTTAAGTCCAAGTTTGTAAATAAGTTTTTGAGTATAACAAAACTGGGTTCAAATAAGTTCTATAAGTACTAGGAAAATTGATTTAAGGGCACAAAACAAACACATTCCTTGCAAAAACAGATATTGATACTTGTCAGAACATAACAATAGTAAACATTATGTGTACATTTACTGATTAAAGTTCAGAACAACATGAAACCATGTTCACAGAAAAAGCTTTAAAGCTAACTAAGGGTGATGAATAGAAGGATGGTTGACTGAAAATGTTGTAATATCCTCCATTCCATATTACCAAAAGGCAGGACAAGTTACACACTGACACTTTCTAATTCCTTTATATACATTACCTTTGAAAGTTCATTTGTTGCAACAGTAAAAAATGAATTGTTTTTATTAATATTTTAATAGATTGATCTACATTATAATGCATCAACAATGAATATAAAAATAAAACAAAGCTACATAAAAGAATTAAGAATGCTATAATATATACCATAATACTTTTATCACGAACTTTACTTCCAAGGAAGACTGAATGATTACTGAACACACTATTGCTATAGTGTGAGACTAATCATAATTATTATGTGTACTAATGCATAGATTACATAGACTGCTTTATAAAATTTTTTGGTTGAGTGCAACTTCATACAATAACAGTGGTTGAACATGAACAATTTGGGCTATTATACATGTTACAGACACATTATTCTACATTTAACTTGACACAGCTATGAATTAGAATTGTGATTAAACATAGCATACTTTCTGAATAGAACAAAAGTGGTCAAAGAACTTTTAATTTGTAAGTAAGGTGTAAGAGAAAAGCCATTACTACATTTAAGAAATTTTTAATGCTAATTTTCATCCTTCATTCATGAATGACAAGAGCTATAACATTATCAGATAAATCAATACCTTCCTTTTCGACTATGAAACCTTGTAGAATACTTTCATCGGGATCCATATACTTTTTCTAAAGTTGTTGTCCAAAAGCCAATTAAACTTTTTTGGCACATTTTGGCCCCTAATTTTGGCCATCACAACTTGGGTCATACCCCTCCAAAAAAAAGAAAAACAAGTGTAAACTGACCTTTGTGGTATTGAAACTGGTGGTATAGTTTCATAGAAAACTATACACTAATACAATGTACCCTCAAAATCAATTAAAACCTTAAGTGGTAAGTAGTGTTATTGTAGTATAATTTGATAAGATCTTTTACTCAAGCAATTGTATAGAAACCAGAAATAACTTAATAATAACCAAAAAATAAATCCTTGTCTAAACTTTAAAATGTGCAACCTTCTTTTAAAATTTCATAGAGATCTATGCATGAAAACCAAGTGTCTAAATATATAGATGACTATAAAATGGACGAAGACAGTGCAATACTATTATAAAACCACCATATTTTCTATTTGTATTAAAATGTAGCCAATTAGTTACATGCACAAGATATAGATATATTTTAGGAGACTGACAATAACTGACCAAAATGATGATCAATTTGGTTTCAATTAGTTCCTGACATTCAAGTTTATAGGAATTGTTAAGTAATTCCTGGCAGCAAAGTTTATAGGAATTGTTAAGTAATTCCTGACATTCAAGTTTATAGGAATTGTTAAGTTATTCCTGGCAGCAAAGTTTATAGGAATTGTGTTAAGTAATTCCTGACATTCAAGTTTATAGGAATGTGTTAAGTAATTCCTGACATTCAAGTTTATAGGAATTGTTAAGTAATTCCTGACATTCAAGTTTATAGGAATGTGTTAAGTAATTCCTGACAGCAACATTTGTAGTAATGTGTCTAGTAATATCTGACATTGATGTTTCACTGGGAAATCATATAATGATATTTAATACCTTTGTTTCACAGCTTACTTACTGTACACAATAAGTTGATATAAAGAATAACTTCTGTATCATTTGATTGTAATTGTCTACTAGTACTTCTCTGTACCACTGTATTTGCAGCTTGTGATATATAAAAAATAATTATAGATTCATCATAACATTTATTGCAATATCCTGCCAAGTCTTCTTTAAAATGGTAATGAAGTATTTGACAACTGACATTTTTAACAGAAAATTTCCTCAACAATTACTCTACTTTATTACCAATGTTAATGATATCAAGATTGTTGCAAAGCTTTTACGTCATTCATCAGTTAAAAAAAAAATATTTCACTTGATTAGGCATTGAGTTTAATAAAAAAAAAAAAGATATGTAATAATCTTGCTCACAAGAAAGAAATAGCTAAAATGGTGTCAGTGCATTTCATAAAAAGTGTCAACTTCATACAATAAATTACAAACTCAATGGGTCAATGATTAAAGTGACAGTGTTAGTGATACAGAAAAACTATTGAAACAAATAAAAAAGATTGAAATATTGCATCGTCTACATGCACTAATGAAAAAATGCATAAATGTACTTGTAAAACCTGCAAGAACAATTCAATGATAAGGTTTAACCAAAAAAATATGCATATGAATTTATGCTCATTGCAGTTTCACACTGTACAGTAAGCTCTATATAAGATTACAGGAAGAGATAAGAAAACAAACCATCTTTAAAGTATAAGTTTTTTTTAAAAAAAAAAAAAGCAAGTGGTTCTTCTAAAATTTCATTTTATTATAAGGAACAGTAATTTGTTGAAAAAAAACCGAATTTCAACTTTAAAATCTGATAACTTAACATCTTAAAAAGTTTTTAACAGAAGATGAAAATAAGATTTTCTTCCAATGATAAAGCATTTTTATAACTGAAAAACAGTTCAGTATATCAACCAACCACATGGATTATCACATTTTTTCTAAAATACAATAATACATCAAGAAAACTTATCTCATTCTAATAAAACATTGAGAATATCTCACATTCAATTCATGTTTAATTTTTTTCTAAAGCATTAATAAATTGCACCAACTATATCTAAAAATTGTGACACAGTTACAAAAGATTCATATTAAACATTTATCAGCATCTTCACATGTAAATATAATGGTTTAACTGTCAACAAGTTTAACTTTCTTCTCTTGAAATCCGTTGGCTTCTTGTACCTATGATATAAACATTTCATCAAAAACCTGCACTGCTCAAAGAAGGGTAAATCTTTTGAAAAAATCTATTGATGTTATGAAAATTCGCAAAACCTCAGAAATATTTACATATCTTCCTTTTCAGGTAACATAAAAAAGGGCATAAATGGGCCATGAAAGTAGCAAAACATTTTTTTAAACTGCAAATAACTTTTGTGTAAATAATCTGATCATACTGAAATTTGAACTTGATCTGTATTTTATGATGCTCAATAACCAAACAAGTTATAATCTGCAAACTGTTGGGGGACAGACAGATGGACTGACACACAACTTTTTAGAAGGTATTACATGTTACTTCATGTAGCGGGATATGAAAACTATGAAAAATTCCAGTTTAAGGTAGATTTGGTTGGATTAATACCTTAAGTAAGTATTATAATTGAACTCTTTTAATTTCTTAGAAAAATCTTAAAACTAAATAGTTGACTATTAATGTATCTATATATAAGACATGTCTTACAGTTCTAGTGCAGCTTGTCCTTCCTTAATTTCATCTTTTTCCATAAATGCCCAGCATTTTGTACTCACATTCTGTTTCTTTGGTTTATAATGTTTTAACTCAAAAAATATTGCAAATCCTAAAATATCCAAATATTGAGTACATAATATTGTTAGATAGAAAAGTACTGCTTCAAATATTGTCTGTTAAGTAGGGTTGCCTATATCATCTGAAATTACTGACTAGTTAACTGGTAAAATTTTCAATCAGTTGACAGATTAACCAGTAGATTTTGTTAACAAAGCAATTACAACTAGATAATTTCCCCGATCTTTTTTTATTTGATTTGATGTATAAAATATGCATAAAAGTTGATTAAACCACATATATATATATATGTCTGACAAATATATGTACAACATGAACAAATGAAATGTTCAAAATGTGAATGCAAGTGTATACATGTCAGATTCTTAGGGGACTGATTAAAGACATTATTAAATGAAGTTAATTCTCTATCATACAAGGCATAGTTTCTACTATATCCACAGGTGGCATTCCTGGACCTAAAATACGTCCCAAATTTAGTTGGAAATGTTGCGAGGGACTTTTTAGAGGACAGATTCGCATATCAATGTATATGAATGAAATCTACAATAGCAATATTCCACTACACATTACCCCAGCCATTTATGTACATTGTTTTATTTGATATAGCCACTGGAGACCATTAGGATGTTGTATAAAAATTGTGGAGTATTTAAACATGTATACTTTTCAAATTTATGAAACTATGGCGAGTGTAGCAAGCCATATTTTTTTTTAAAGATTTTGCTCAGGTCAGAATATTTATTTTCAATTTACTAGCCAAGATCAGAATATTTATTGTCACTAGCCAAGGTCAGAATATTTATTTTCTAGAAATTTGCAAAGTCTGACTATTTATTTTCTGGTATGATAAGGCCAGATTATTTATTTCCTACATAATCAGAGACGGATTATTTATTTTCAAAATCTGCCAGGTCCCCTAAAAATCTAATGGTTGTCCCAATACTCATCAGTTTTAGTATCTGAAATTAAATTTTTTTCAAGAAAATTATTTGACAGATAATGACAGCCGATTTCCTAATTTCATTACTACTAGTCAATGCAGCACCGGAAATAACATGTTCTGACATTTAGAGGGGCTAATGTGCCTTTTATCACATTCAAGCTCTAAATGTCCCATTAAAATTAGAAATTTTTACCAAGAATGTAGAGAATGGCCTATTGAAATTCTAACTGATTTGGAAAATGGCCCATTCGCATAATTTTAACCCCATTCATTGGGTATACAAACCTTGACATCATCATAACTAAAATCTCTGTGAAGCAATTTGAAATATAGCATTTTCAAGACATGATTGGACACGTGAAGGACTGTTTATAGAGTATTTACTTTAATAAATGCATAAGAGAAAATTTACCAAAGGAATACTGACATTAAAACAATTACATTTTTTTGTATAACAAACAACTGTGTAAAGATTGAAGCAAATCCAACCAGAAGTTTTCAAGATAAGGCACAACATATAAATCTTGACCATCCCCCAATTTGAAATTTTTTAGAAGTACCGTCACTAAGAGATTAAAAACCAAATTTTCTTCAAAAAGTATAAAGACCATCAGACTATCTTAAAAATTAATGGACTATGCTGTATTATACCTATTGGTAAGCTATCAACACATTTCTGTATAAATACATCCATGTTGAATATCAGGTAGTTGGTTTCCTTATTCACTGCAATTGGTGTATCTTGTGGTGCTGTTAAATCTATTCCTCCAGCATCTAAAATACCTGATACTTTGTACTGATATACTAATAAATGTATTTGTTGATAATACATCATTTTCCAACGATCATTGATATTTACAATGTAAAAGGTATCTGACATATTTACAGAAAATAAAACAACCATATTTTATATAACTAATTTCTGTTTATTGATGAACAATTATCTTACCTTTAAGGATTCTATAAACTTGAAAGCTCAAATACAGTTACTACTAATGTACTATAAAAAGAGACAAAACATATGTAAAAATATAATACCTTTAACAGTAACAGTTATAAATGGGTCAATGAAAGAGATAGCATCCTTCAAACCAATTTTCTCCACTCTTATAGTTAACATGGGTAATCCTCCATAAGTTACAGGCTTGGGTAACAGGCTACCCTTGGCTAAATAATAATAAAAACAATAGTTAATATGGGTGATCCTCAATAAATTACCGGCTTGGGTAACAGGCTACCATTGGCTAAATAATTATAAAAAACAATACATTATAATAGCCAATTTTACATGACGTTTTTATTATATGATCATATCAAAATAAAAACAGTTTACTTAATGGTACTGGTATCCATTTAACAAAGAAAGTAACACTTATCATGATTCTTAATGATTCACAAATCATAACAGTACAGTTTAAACAAATAGAAGTGGTGAATTTCTTCATAACACAATTATTTTTTCAACAGCATTTTAATTCTTATAAGGACTTATAACTTAATCTAATGGAAACTTTTGGGAAACAAGCTATAAAGCTGGAAAAAAGGAATATTGCATTCACTTCAGTGTACATATCGTAGTTATTTATAGTAACTAGAAATACTGTGATAGAGCACACAAGACAATACCCTTGCTTCAAATGGCTCAAATAATGCTTTGCCCTGAAGTTGGAGGATGTTCCAACCTGATATTAATTAACTTTCTTCATGCACATCTACAAATGATTCCTAACCTTCCTGTCAAATTTCATAAAATATCAACTGAGTTGAGCTAACAGAGACTCTTAAGTTAGATTATCTTCCCTTGCAGGCATCAGGCATTATTTATCTTCTTCCATTGAACCTATATGCTATATATCATTTGGTAAAAGAAAGATTAAAATGTACATCTGCATGTCATATGTGCCCTTCCTATAAAATTTCATTAAAATATGTTGAGCAGTTTGAGAGGAATAGTGCTTACAAGAAATGTGAATGGACAAATAAACAAACAAGCACAGATAGACATGAGTCTCAAGGGGCTATTTACCAAATATTCTTTAAGAGGAGCAGTGGCTTATTTTTGCATAAAAGGCATACCCCACACAATTTTGAAAACATGCATGTAGAAATACTTAAATCAAAAACACTCTGCAGTATCACAGGAATAGATATCTAAAAAAAATTATCATGATTACATACACCAATTGAAAATAAATGCTTTATAGGGCACAGCTTATTAGGAATGCAAAGGTTCCATCCTAGAGGTTTGACAAAGAATGAACACAAGTGAAAAGTTTGATATAGCTCTGTATTCACATTGTGATTGAATGTTTGGTATAGTATGAGTTTCTGACACTAAAAAAATATAGGGCATTAATGAAACATGAAGTAAAACCTTGCCACATTATGGTGAAACAAGTGACTCCAAGAAGCCTGAATCCACCATTTTTTACCTTTCAAGGGCAATAACTCTTACATGGAGTTGTCAGAAAAGTTAGATACTATGAAGACTTTTTTGGGACTATACAGTTCTATGAAAAATACCCTGAGTAAATGTTCATACCAAGTTTGCTTACAACTGGTCATGTAGTATCAGAGGAGATGAGTTTTGAAAAAATTTGAATAACTATGGATGACAATGATGGACACCAAGTAATGGCAATAGCTCACATGGCCTCAGGCCAGGTGAACTAAGAAAGGGGTGACATAAAATGTCAAAACTCGAAAATCACATTTTGAATTTTGCTGAAAATTAAACTTAACCTATATTTTATGGTGAACAGTTGTGCAAAGTTGTAAAAAATTCATTGATCTGTTCTCAAGTTACACCTGCAAACCATCATGGGACAGACAGACACACAACTTTAAAAAGTGTATCGTATAATACCCAACCACTTTGTGTGGCAGGGTGTAAAAGGTATACAAAGAATATTAAAATATGCAATTAGACAACAACCTAAATAAATAAAATACAAAAGTAGATTCGAAATGTCAAAGAACCCCTAGATTTCGTTTTTTGTTAAAATTAACCCTTACTATGCGGGAACCGTAATATTACGGTCATGGGCTGTTTTCCAATTTCTGGGTGCTTGCAATTTTATTTTTGGCTTTGGAAACCACAATTTGATTTCATATGCAAGCAGTGTGAATGTGCTTTAAAATGAGGCTATATTATATAGAGTTTTAGCAAAAATAGGGACTTGACAGCTGAACAAGAGGTCAAGAGTTAAGAAAGGCCACAAAAAATTGTGAGTTTTTGAGGGGTAGACCTTAATTCTCGGCCTCTAACAACAGCAGAATGAATTCATAGTGCTTCATTTCACCTGGTTTCTACAGAACAATGATGTCTCTCACCACTCCCATGATGTCAACCCAATATACTAACCACTTCCGGTTTTAGGCCAATCTGAAGCCAAAAATTGAAAAAAAATCCTCATTCTTTCTCATGAGTGACCCCTCTGGGAACCCTTGACCTTCCACTTACGACTGTAGTGAACAATTTATGGTTTGAATATCCATCAGAGGGAACAAGCATTGAAAAAATTGCACTTCAGACACTGTCTTACCCCTGGTGAGCACCACATCTGTTGAAAAATGACCATAAATCCCCAAAAATTTACCATTTTCAGGTAACAGACCCATTTTTCAGCGCAGTCTACAAAGACATTATGCAAATTGTTTTTTATTATAGAATATGAGAACCTTAACTTAAAGTTATCTCCGAAGTCTGCTGTAAAGACAAGGTAGAATTGTAATGGACAATAAATCCTGTATACAACAAGAGTTAAAGGTCTAAATTGATAGAATACTGAGCAAAATAATGATTTACCTTTTTCTTGTTTTTCATCTTCATCAGAGCTATGGTGTGAGCTGAGAAGGAGAAATACATATGTAATGAAGAAAACAGGGTTTTTGATTACCTCTATTTAACTGTTCAAGGTTGCCAAAGCAAGAAGATAAACATCGAGGTAGTAACTACTAACCTGAGAAAAGAATGATTACAAATGTTGCCCTTACAATAAATTTTTAAAATACATGCTTATACTAATTTGGTAAACAGGAAGTTGACATGCCAAGAATCTGACATTAGTTAGCACAGTATGGGACTTTGATTTATATCAAAATTGTAGTTTACTTTGGAAGGATGGACAGATGGACAAATGGGCAGACTGACAGACATAAAACAATCTTCCCCTTCTTCATTAGAGCAGGAATGAAATTATAAGAATCCTTTTAGTTTCTGCGCTTAATACTGTAATGATGTGTAGTGATGTTAGATCTTTCTGGGGCAGAAGATAGAGAAACTATATCATAATGATTCATTTAAATTTCTGTTCATTCAATTGTCAGCTGTAATTTATTTTACAGTACTATTTGATGGGATTAAACTACCTAGAAAATGTATTCTATCTATATCAATTGAAAGGACATGGGCAGTAGGTGATCTTGAACATTCTTCACAAGACAGAACTACTATTACTATGATGAATATAGGCTACAAAATAATTTGATTCCATTGAAGGTCTACACCATGCAGATCCAATTTCTTTCTGTTGGAGATTTTTTTTATTTTGTGCAAAATTCATTTAAAATCCAGTGAATGTCTAAGATTGTATTGTGTACAAAATACAGTCTATGAACTAACTTGATTCCATTAAATGTCTGTGATTGTATTTGTGCAGCAGTAACGTCCACTGGGAAGTCTTTACTCCTTTGATTCAATATGCTTTCTAATGCTAAAAATGAGTTTTGTCTATTGAGTAAAAATTAAAATCAAAAAAATATTTTAAAAATAAATAATTGATAATGGTGTAAGTTTTATGGTGATTTTTTATTACCTTTATCTAATTTTGTCAATTACAGATATTTTTCCACAATATCCAAGTTATTCACTATTTTTACACCATGATACGTAGTTGAAAGTAATGATTTTGCCCTAGTTGTGATAGTGTTGTATGTATGTAAGTTTCATGAAAATTGGTTGCAGTGTTTTTAAGTTATTCTGCAAAGGGCAAAATGTATCATTAAACAATCCTAGTTTCGGGGATTTGATACATCGCATCTACTCCCAAAGACCTTGAGATAAAGGATACTACAGACACTGTGATATCAGCCTCATTGTCCTACACTTAGAGATTGATGGTAAAGGAAAAACTATTGACAAAACTATACAACAAACATGATGACTTCATTCTGTAATGTCAACTTTCCTTTCTGAGTTTCATCTGTGGCAACATCCCTTCAGCAGTATGGAGTTCACATATCAAAACTCATATGTTATGCCAGAGCTTGCAGTAACTACGCAAACTTTTTGTATTGTGCTAGACTTCTTACAATTAGGCTTTAGGAACTTGACTTTTTTACTGGTGCAACTGGTCCATGCTCCCAGTTTTTAGTGGAGTCTAAGTTGCTCATTTACTTTTGTTACTCTGTATGTGTTGTTTTGGTTGTTTTATGTTCTTCATTGTATTTGTCTGTTTTCCATATCTTGTCTTTGTCCCTGGATTACAATCGTCTGATTTCATTGAATACATAACTTTAATATTTATTTCCACTGACTAAATATGGAATTTATATAATCATTGGCAAACTGAGAGACATAATAAACAAAAATGTCAAAAATAGATTTGATTGAATCACAAAAATGAAATTGATTTGAATTATTGCACTATTTACAGTAAGTAGTAACATACTATTCCCAATCTTTTTCAAGTCATCTAGCAATATTCCCTCTAAACTTCCTGGAGTCTGAAAAAAGTAAATTACTGCAGCAATTTCATCCAAAAAATAACTATGTACAACAGCTGTAGATGTTTTTTTCTGCAAGTTTGAATTGTTTGTTCCTTTATAGATTCTTTTTTAACCTAAGATGTAATGACATTTCTAATTGGACAAACTACATTACCTTTGATAACTAACATGTGAAAAATATAATATTGACATGATCAACCCCAATTAGAGGCATGAGTAGCAATGCCATTGATTGCTTTTATACAGGAAAACAAGTTATGGCATTATGGATAAATTGACTTCCACTTGGGAAGTGATATTGCATTCAACATTGATAATGCTCTGCAGCTTAAGGATCAAGTTATAGAAAATGTTTGCTTTGTTGTAGCTATTTTTGAAAATTATGATCACTTATTTATGTAACACTGCCAAGTGGACATTGATTTTATCTGAAGCATTAATTATGCCTTCAGGTGTTGAAAGCAATATCACTTCCTTAGAGGAAGCCAATATACATTGTGTTCATATTACACTCTGCATAAGCAAATGGTGTGAAGATTTGTTTGGAGAAGCTAAAGCCTGCATTGCTATGTGGCAATGCCCTCTTAACATTTTAATGCACATAAATGAATACCACACGACCATGTTTTAATCAATAAGATTAGCTCATACCTCCCTGAAATGATGATTGGATGATTCTTAGGAGTAACTACTTACCTGCAGGGATTTACATCTGAGGTCTAGACATATTGATATCTTCCCTAAAATTTTCTGGAAAAAAAAAACACCAGAAAAATAAATGAATGAAATTCCAACTTTCATCTATCTAAGTTCCATATTTCATTTCAATAGTTAGAGGCTCATATAGCCTCGCTGCAATGCTACTTGGCTTTTTATACAATTCGTCCCAATAATACCCCAAAAATTAAGGAACATAGAGATCTGTATTATTCACCTTCCAAGAGACCAAAAAGTTAACAAAGAAGTCTATGGCAAGCCAAAAATGGACAAAAATCAATATTTTGTAATATTGGAAAATGAATTTTTAATATTACAAAATCATTTTTTTTAATATTAGAAAAGATTTTTTAATATTAAAAATTTATTTTCTAATATTGCATATTCCTGATTTAGTAATATTATAAAATATCAAACATTTTGTAATAAGACAAACTGAATTTGTAATATTAGAAAATGAATTCATAATATTTAAAACTGACTTTGCAATATTGCAAAATCTGTCACATTTTTTAATATTACAAAATGATTTTCTAATATTAAAAAATCGTAACTGCATATGACAAATCCATTTTCTAATATTAGAAAATCAATTTCTAATATTAAAAAAATCACAATATGGTAGTAGAAAGGGTGCTTACATCAACAGAAATTAATAAGTCACTAAAGCTGCATGAAAATTGCTGAAAAAGGAAAAATTACCCCCTTTATTATGAGTAAAGTTCCATAAATGGAGAATGTGAAATTTTAAATTTATAAAAACCAAAATGGAGGGTCAATAGAAAAAAAATGTTTTTGAGTTACATGTATTGTATAAAAACACTATTAACAGGAAAATATATATACTTCCAAACGTGCCTTAATAACAGCAAATACAAAGTCAATGAAGGAAAAAGTGATTTAGTATACATGTACAAATGTATATAAAGATACATGAAATGCTACAAACAATACAGGTAAATACCTTCTGTTCATCTGTAAACAATTGATTTTCCGCACCAGAACATTGCTGTAACTGTTTGGATAATCTAAAAATGTTTGTACATGATGAACATTTATATCAGATACATGTAGATATATAGTGTAAGTATATAGTTTTTGAATACATTTGGATATACGGTATCACTGTGAATACAAATCTAAAACTGTTTAAAAGAAGATCAAATATCACAAGCAATTGCACATTTGCTATTTATTCCAATTCAACAGTTGTGTACTAGACACAAAATGAATTTCGAAATTCAAGAATATAAGGCCCATTAAAATACATTGGTAATACTTTTCTGAACATTTGCTTGAATATCAATGGCTCATTAATGCATTCTTAGTAATAATGAATTCAAATTTCTGTGCCATTTGGACCCATTATTTACCTGTAACTAATTGTGAAATATTCACAATTAAAAGGTATACATTAGTAATAAAACCTAAGGGTATTAAAAAAATTATGAACTTGTCTACATTTCAACTTGATGAATTTTTTACACAATATGATAATGATAATTCAAAAGTATTAAAAATTTGAAGCACTTGGCTACATTTAAAACTGATGACTTTGTACCACTAACATGACAATAAGTACCATCTTCTATTCTCTGAGGACTTAACACAAAGTCATTGCATGTAATTGAAAAGTAATTAGTAATTATGTGCAAAAATATGTAATTTAAAAAACACTGAATTACACATAACATTGAATTACTTCAAAAATTGTAATTCATTACAGCTAATTACAATAACACTTTCAAATTACCCACAGCCTGTTCCTTATGGTATATAAATAAATCCAGTATAGAGTCAATTTTGTTTCCATGAATTTAACTCCAAAGGAAGGCTGTTTCCATTAGAAAAATTACCTCAAAGTCAAGGAAAATTCCCACAGTTTACCCCAGCTTTTTATGTTCCCAATGGGTTTATTTTCTTCCAAAATGCAATATGAGGGAGCACTTTTGAAAAAAAATAACAACATCACTAAGAGCATTCATAAACGTGTAGGTTTTTATTCATACATCATATATTTTTTGTATATAATAGACTGTTATGAGTGACTAGTTTCTGTAATAAAAAGTCACTATTTCAACTGATGTGAACCAACCAAAAACATAAAAATATATTTAATAAAATAAGTGTATCAATAATGATAATCTTGTAAATATGCATTCAAAACACATATGGCAAATAAGATAAATACCTGGTACGTGATCATCAGCAGGATTAATGGTGTGCAGAATTTGAAAGAAGAAAGGTACAAAGTTCAAAGTTTATTAGATCCAAATCAAGGGGTACCTATAAACTGCAGATTTAAAAAAAAACAAAAAACAAAAAAACAACAAAATGAAATGAAATGTGTTGTAACTGAACAAAATGGACTGAAACAAAAGAAATGAGCCAAAACAAAATAAAATGGACCAAAATGAGACATCATCAAAATATTTTGACCAAATTTGCACAGATGATATTTGTTATGATACTGAACATTTAAACATTAATCATTATTCTTCTTATGAATAACATGCTAAAAGTGCGAAAATCATTAACAAATACAATCAACAGATTTTTCCCAACTTTGCACCAAATCATAGATCTTCACATACTTTAAACATATATACTTTTAAAATTCACATTTATCATTAATCTGCTATTGTTTTGTTAAGGACAGGGAAACAGGGAAAATGGTCAAAATAATTGTGGAGCTCCACAATTCCATATTTATTCAATTAAAGTGTTAGCATTTGCGTTTGTTCAACTTGCTGATTTATTGTGTCACAATTTCAAATAAAATGTAAATACGATTTAGACTATTTACAAATCTATTTTCATCAAAATAGACAAATACGATTTAGCAACTTCTAGCTCATTGTCTTCTCATCCTACACATGTGGTCAGTCCATATAGATATAAGTGTAGACGAAATGATACCAATGTTTTTGAACACTATCTCTGTATTGGAATTTCCATCACTTATATCAGTTATACCAAATGAAGGTGCTTTACTGAAAACTATGATTTTTGCAATTTTAGATTAAAGTCAGTACAAAACTTCAAAGTTTGCTTTAAATTTATCGCTCTATTGTGAAGAGACTTGTCTATGGAATGTATGTGTTGTTCTCCTTCATATTCACCTGAGTTTCCTGCATCTTAAATTATTTTATTGGTTCTTAACAAATATTTAGATTTTTTTTCATTTCTCATAAAGTAGGCATAATAATATTTTATGATGTCTCATTTCAGTCCATTTCCTCTTGTTTCATTCCATTACATTCTGTTTTGGGCCATTTTCTTTTGTTACAGCTCATTTTGGTTTTTTTTCTGCAGCATACAAAACAGCCATTACAAGTGTACCGGGTTATCCCCATTCCGGTGGTCAAAATGTTATTGGTCCGATTGTGTTACCAATCTGGCCAGATGACGCTAATGTATTTATTTAAATAAAATTCTGCCATTTTACTTTCCATTTCTGTATATTACGTCATATTCTTGTCTTTGTTTAATTATTAAACCATTGAATGAAAATCAGATGTCAACTATCCACCATTATAGTAGTCTACTTCTGGTGCAGATATTAAACAAGTATGGGGTACCATATGGGATACAATACAATTCACTATATAATTAAAAATTTGCTAGTATTTGATTTATTAATAAAAATATAGTATTGGACAAAAATGACTGCATAGAATCTACTGCAGGGTGACCTCTATCGAAACTTGTTAATTTCTAATTTTTCAAATATTTCATATACCATTTTATGTGCAACTAATTTTTCATTTTAATCAATTCTAAGAAAATTAAATCATTTGTATGCATGAACAACTTAAATAAACTCAACCCCAAAAAAATGTTGAACCAAAAAATATCTAAAATTTTTAATGTTGGAATTATTTGTCAAACAATGAAAATATTATTAACAAAATTATGCATGAAGGCAGATTTCAAACCATCAGGGTCATTTTTTTTTCATTTTGAAGATATCTGTAAAAACTACACATCCCAAATTAGCTTAATTCTGTACATTATGAACCTTCCTATGGTTAAATATTGCATATCTATTCATTTCCATTGAAATGTTTTAAGATGAGAGAAGAAATATTTGATATTTTAATTTGTTAAATCCTAAGAAATTGTTCATTTTTTGTTTATCAGGCTTTCCATAGTTTTCAGGGTTCTCCATGACCTCTTTTTGCATGACCTTGTGCCATGTGTTACTTTCCTGGCGCCATGAATTCGATAACAGTGACATGTGTTCATTTGGTGTATGCCATGTATTCAAATTTGCGTCACATATTGCAAATCAGCGATGTATTTCTCAATTACTCTTGCTTAATAATAACCTACAAATGTATACCTGTCACAAATCAATATGGTTGGCACATGTGTTTATTCTAACAGTAATATAATGTTTTGATTGGTAATTTCTGAGGGGTTAATGTGACAGGGAGTGAAACGTGTGTAAACAAATCTCAGATCAGTCAAATTCGCAATTATTACAATCCGCAAATCAATAAGATTCAAATCTACTGTTTTTTAATAAATAAAATTTGACAACTTTTCATTAAATAAAATACAGAAAATATCAAGAGTTGAATTAAATTTGATAAAACTCGGAGAGGGGAGATATCTTAAATTCATACAACAATGTCTTAACGAACCTCGGCATTTGTCTGACACAGAAAAGCAATCCAATTTGCTAAACTTTTTGAAAGAGTGAGCCATGTGTTCATTTTTATCCATGGAGATCCCTGGTTTTTCCTTTTGACACGTGACATATTTTGATCATATGATTGTTGTTTGGGAAGCTTTGCAAATGACAAACAATAAATCAATAGCAGTGAAATCATTTCAAATGGATTAAATAACATGGCAAACAGAGGTTTTGGAATAGTTGGAAATATTCTTTGTTGAGCCTAAAACTTAAAAATTACAGTGAAAGTACTTTAAGTCATGGATACCAATTTTCGTGGATTAAGGGAGATACACAAGTCCGTAGATTCTTGAATTCATGGTTTTGAGGATTTCAGTGTACACATATATAGGAATCTCCTTTTCATTGGGAACTAAATTTCGTCGTCTTGATTACCACGAAATTACAAAAAAACATTATTTTCACAGTACCAGAAATGCTGGCAATTTAGCCTTTGTTGTTTTGATGAAAGAAGTAGGTTTCAGTGTCGGCAACCTATGACCCAAGCATGTGCAATCAATTTCGTATAAAAAGGGATATTAATAATACGCTGTAACTAGTTATACAACGGAAAAGGTTAAAGCAGTATACCCTAAATCACGGGCTCATAATGCACACAATACTAATACAAACATGTATGATTCAATCGAATTAACAAAGACCAATATCATATAGTAAGACCTTGCAAAGACAGGTTGTGAGTCTTACTGTGCTTTAAACTACAGATTAAGTCTTTTCCTTGTTTTACCTTTGGTATCCATCTATAGCTTCAAGAGGCTGTCCCCATAAATCAACATCAGTGCATCTTGCGAATGCTTTATGCCATGCAGCAATTAATTTGTCCTCGTCGTCAAGGAAAGACATTACGATAGAAAGTCATAATTCAATACATTAAAAGATCTGTACTGTTTTAAGTAGCTTAATCGCAAGAAGATGAGCGTGGGAATTTGTTTATTATTTCCTCGATGTTACCTTGATGTTTGAAATCTTGATCACTCTGCGTTTGAATATCTTCAATATTCTACGCATGCTTAACAATCTCTAAACAATTAACTTCCTGTTATCATTTTTTGCGGAAGCACTCACCAACACAGCCTTATATTTGTTTTTATGTGTACACACAACAGTACAATGTCTTGAAGATGTAAATCCCTGGAACAATGTGCATAAAAACTGTCTTATGGACCACTTAATATCAGCTCAAATATGTAGTTTTTTGGAAAGTTTGAAGGTCATGGCTGAACTGATTACTACGATTCGTCCATCGATTACAAATTCAATCATGGCATTTACAATTTGCAATCTTACATAGTATAGGAATTATAGCGATGTTTGGTACAACATCATTAACTGAAAATCCTATTTATAATTTCATGTCGGAAGAAAATGCTTTGAAATGGAAAGGTCAATTTTTACATGCACTGCAAGAGGTGAGTGCTAACAACCTGTTTGAAGTCCGAAGCAAATCTACTTGTTGTAATACCAAAAGCAAAGAAGAATACTCAGATTTATTGACTACTTACTCTTGAAACGGCTCTGGTCATGATACAGTTACACATTCATGAGAACATATTTAAAGAGTTTCAGTTCAGAAATGTGACATTATATGTTTACATATCATAAATCAGATTTGTTACTAATTTGATTGGTTTAAATCTTCAACAGCCATCATTCAGTAAAGTTGCCTTCAAATATAAAAGTTGATATAAAAAAGAAAGGACATGCCTTCAATTGTACTTTTCACTTACAATATGGTAGTCTTGAATGGAATCTTAACTGTGTAATACATGTATTAATTGTTGTGCAGAGTTGATTTGCCTACAATTCTGTTTGCGTCTGGTTGTTTTGCCTGATAATAAAGTGAGTTGTTTTGCCTTGATATGGAATACCTGTTATAGATTTCTGTATATGGGCCTAGGGTTAATAATCATTAGTATAAAATATATAATAAAGGAAGAAAAACAATAACTAGATTAAGATTAGACTGATAGTATTTACATTAAAATGTACAAAACTCAATATTGATTTTTATCCATGTATATTCATGAAGAAAATGGTTATTTAACAATAATTAAAAATAAGAAAAAGAAAGGATTTCTGAAAATCAAAGTGCTAAATAACTAAGATCCTGTATGCAATTAATTCATAATTGAATAAACAAGCTTTAGTAACAGATACAGGGAGGGTGCAGGGGGTTGGCATTCCCCTTTCATTGGAAAATTTGTCATTTTAAAGTGTAAAATTGACAGAAAATGGCAAATAATGTCCTAGCACCCCATTTTCTCAGTTTTCTGAGAAATCACAGCTGGCACCCCTCCTTTTCTAAGTGTCTGGATCAGCCCCTAAGCATGGCTTTATTGTTGGTTTGTGATTAATAATTTATAAGATCAAGAAAGTTATGGTTGTTTATATGTTTTGAGAAAAAATCATAAACAAATTAACATTTGCTAAATAAACAGATAAAACGGTACTTAAACTTTTTGAGAAATTCAATTGAAAAAACTTACTAACGTCAATGTTTAGAGAAATATGACCAAAGGAAACAACTAGAAATATCAAAGAAATTAACATTCAGAGCTTGGAGCTTTGATGTGCACCATGTGAAAAATGAAACCTAACCCAGCACCAACAGAACCTGAGCCACCACCAGTAGAGGTACCCAAGGCAAAGCAGTATATAGGCAAAATGGCTCAAGGCAAACAGGAAGGTAGACGAAATGGCTCGGTAGGCAAGCAGGTTTCGTGATGAAATTACCCAAACTTATAAATGTACTTGCTGTTTGGCATTTCCAGTAGTTCAAGTACATTGCCATAAGTACATATTGATAACAAAACAGGAGTAAAAACAGTCTTTGCCATCTTAATTTCAGACAACAAGCCCTTACCCTTAATCTGAAAAGAATTTTATATAGGATATATTGGCTTGGAAACAAAATTTCAGCAAGCCCTTCCCTCTATTTTTACCAGCATTGACTGGTGGGCTAGTCCCAATTTCAAAGACTAAAAATAAGCACTCTCTAATTAGCCTGCTGCATATATTATTTATAGTAGGCAAGTCAGAGTTGAACAGAGTTTGCCTGCTGAGCCACCTATTTTTTTTCTCATCAGCATATAAGGGCAAGGAAACTTCATTCTGGGTCATTTCCTTTTGTATTCAACCAAAAAAGTGTCCTAATTGCTTTGAAACTCTCAAGTAAATAGAAAAAAATACCTAAAAGCTGGCAGAAAAAAATGTCCCAAACTTAAATCTTGGTGCACCCACATGATGCTACATCCAAGTATGTGCTAAAAACTCATATAAGTTAGGAAATCATTTTAAAAAAAATATCACCCTAAGTCCTATTTATGACATTATTGGTTTATGTATTTGCTATATTTTTTTACACTCAACATGTGGGTGGTATATTAGAATCACCTTGTCCGTCCATCTGTCTAAATTTTGTCTCATTTTTCACGACTGCCAATGGTAAGATTGATTTGAAATTTTGTGTAGTGCTTTATACATGTACACTGTACAAATGTAGATATTGCAGGTTATTTTGGTTGCTACTGGACAGATTGATTTCAAATTTGGTGTGTTGGTTTATATATACAAGTAAAATATGGCATACATGTACAAAGTTGTTTTACATTCTCCATACCTTGTTAATATTACAAATAATGTTACAAGCAAAATAAAGGCAAATAAATAAAGTACAAATAAAAAGTACATTTATAAAAAACACAACCAAAGGGAAGCTAGGATTGATTTTGGGGGATTGCGACTTGAACTGTTAAGACATAATGGACAAAAACAAGCATTCTTGAAGTTTGAACAGTAACTTGAGAAGAAGTGAATGAATTTCTTCGAAATTGTATCACAAGGTGTCATAACTACCAAAAAAAAAAAGACTCAGACTGATTTTTGGCTTGTTACTTGTACCACTTACATTTGTAGGAGAAAGGGGCAAATAAAGGCCACTTCGGTTTTGATCAAATTCTTATCCTGTGCCCAAAAATTTAATTGCAATCAAAACTCACAGCTATATGAAGCTTTAATGTTGTGTCCATATTTGCCATATCTGTTCTTGGTTGGACATCTGCAGTCATATCAAGCTGTGTCATGAGAAGCATCTTATTTTACAATGGTACATTTAGCAGCTATATTTGATGAAATTAGCATCTCAATTCTGATGCACAATGCTGTCTCAAACATTAAAATATTGGAAAAGTGTAATATTGAATAGTTTCTGGATTATTTTACTATGTTTTATCTGTTATGGTCTGAATTCCCAAATAGTTTCCACACAAATATCTACTGGTACCTCTTACTTGTCAACCTTGAGTTACATATTGCATTGTCCTTAGACTCCAAGGACCCAGAGGAAGAAATGAGCAAAAACTTCTTGTGCTCACTTTTCCCAATTGTCCTGTTTAGGGAGGCATTTTAATAGATTACATAAACAAAAATGTCAATGTTGTTATTTTTCAAACAGAACTTACCTCAACTTCTCCTAGTTGTTGATGTCTAGATAAGGCTGTGGACTCCACCTTTTTCATCAGATTTTAAATGCAGAAAATAATATGTCAGAGTGACACCAATAGTTACAATATATGAATTATGAATATAATTTCATTTTGCATCTTTTGATGCATGAACTGAAATTTGGAACTACAAATGTATCTGTAGGACACCTTAGGAGAATTGTTGACAACATTGTATTGTAATGGTTGTTCCCATTACTTCAGTTATCTATACGTCCATTTTCTGCCACTGGTTATAGATTTATAACTAGGTTCAAGAATCAAGAAATCCAAGGAACTTGTGATTCGATTGTCCTTTTGATTCTTAACTATGACAGTTAATTTGTATTTTTTTGTGGACAGAGGTTTTGAACTAGAATCGAGCCTATTGGTATAATTGATTGATGAACCATAGCAATAACCAAATCCTAAGTACTAGTTGTCTGTTAATGAGCACTCCATAGAAAAAATGATAATGTTTTAAACTGTTTTTTCTTTCTTTTTTTTCAGGTCCAGGGTCAAGTTCATCCATCACTTAGTGCAAAGGAGGATGCATTAGAATATATTGAAAATTTGATATTGAATTTGTTGTCAAGTTTATGTGCATCTCAACCTCACACCAAACAAGATGTTGAAGACAGAGTACACAAAAACTTCCCTGACCCCATTGACAAATGGGCAATTAAGGAAGCACAAAGTGCTATCAAGAAAGGAAGAAATAACCCTCTAGTTCTACCAGTTGAAAAGATCCACCAGTTACTTGTGCGGGTAATATTTTATTTACGGTATTCCTAAAGCATTTATACACACATGTACATTTACTATATTTTTGTTTTTTTTCTTTCAATTCTCTATGCATGTACATGAAAAACTCAAATTGACACTCCTGCTTATTTAAACTAATCAATTTCAGTCTGGACCAAATTTGGTCTTCTGTGAAGGGATACTATATTTTTAATCAATCTGTTAATTCTTCATTATACATTATTTATTTGTCCCTAAGTGGTTGGAATAGTAAAGTTATACTTTCTGTATTTTGATCAAGATGAGTTACTGACTACATTCAGATTTTGGTTTGATTGGGAGAAAAAATGAGTGTGCTATGACCATTGATCAAACTGTTTAGGAAATAGTTTGAAATTTTGTTTGTAAAATATACCTGTAGATAGGTTAAGATTTGTACTGGTCAGGTTTGGAATAAAGTTTGATCATATATCATATAAATTCTGGCAGATTTGTAACTCTTCAAAGGACTATTTTCTCATTAAATCTCTGTTTTCACATTTTATTTTTTTTTGCTAATAGGAGGCATTGTGTATTGCTATCTTGTATTAATGAAACTGAAACTCCTTATTATTTAAAGCCTGGGTATTAACTAATCTGTACCTCTGATAAGTATTGTTAGAAAAATCAGATTTTTCTGTATGAGTTATGAATTTTTATTACAGATATTTTCATTTGACTGTATGATCTGTATGACAGAGATTATTAATATTCAGTTTGGTCAAAACATTTTAACTGGAATTTATCTTAGGTTTTGTTTTGGGTCATAAAAATATTTATTTCTCAGTGTTGCATTAAACAATAAGGCATGATCAAAGATTTAACTGGCTGGAAAATTTTAACATGTATTTTTGTTTATTTACAATGTAAGAGAATTGATAAATAATAATTTGTTTTGATTAAAGAAGACATTTGAAATTGTAGGAGGTTCTTGGATATAAGATTGATTTCCAGGTGACAGTCTATATAGTTGCAGTTCTTGAATATATAGCTGCAGATATATTGAAGGTGAGAGCATTTAAACTGTAACTATAATATTCATTTGACCTTATCTTTAAGCATATCTGTAATAAGTGGGTACCTGTATGCCAGTGTAAGTAATTAGACTACACTAGCTTTTTATGATAATCCAGAACTTCGTAATTTTCAAAAAAAAATTAGTTCAATGTAACAAATGGTCCTTGATTTTTCATAATAGTAGATATTAATTTTCCTGCATTTGTGTCAAGTGAGGAAGAATTTTATATCATATCCTGGCAATACTCTCTTCTGTTCAAAGTGTGGATATGTTTTTTATACCCCCCACAAACAAAGTTTTGGGGTATATAGGAATCACCCCATCCGTCAATCTGTCCACATTTCATGTGAAAGTGCAAATTCTTCTAAACCGTTAAAGGGATTTTTTGGTAATTTTGTAGGAAGGTTGGGTACCATATGTTGATGTGCATGAAGGATGACAACTCCAAAGGGAGATAAAACCAAATTCAGGTTTTTATATGTTAAAACCTCGTAAGCGCATCTCCTCCTAAACCATTCAAGGGATTTTGATGTAAATTTATAGTAAGGTTGCTTATCATATGTAGATGTGCATTGAGTAATATAGTTATTGTTGTAGGCTTCAAAGGGAGATAATCTAAATTACGGGTTTTACATGTACGTCTATTTAAAGCAGAGAGATTCCCTTTGTGAGCTTGCTCACATTATTTCTAGGTTTATGTGTAATCCTGATTAATTATTTTTAGCACACTACTGCATTCTAGTCAGACATTAAAAAGTATTTTCAAGCATGCTGTAAGGAATGTAGCTGGAATAAATTCAAATTGAGTTATCTTTATAATAAACAACAGTATAAATTTATCAAACAACATCATCATACATAGCATGTTAATTCAAGAAGGATGTTGAATGATTGCTTCTACCGTCTGTTCTACTATAAAATGTATTGGTACTTCAGACATGGTGAGCGATTGCATCCTTGAAAAATAAAAAAATAAAAAAATGTACCCAATTTCATTCATTTGTTCTCATAAATTTATATAAAAACATTTGCAAGATCAGGATCCTCATTGAAATGTAAACTTGCCATTTGTGATTGAGTTTAAAGGATTAGGTATACATAGAGGTGTTTTTTTGGCCCCCCTACTTGTAGGAAATTCTAGAGGAAGTAATAGAATGATTCCAATATGCCTATGTATAGCTTAACAGGGTGATGAGCAGTTACATTACCACATATGGTAATAATTTTTAAATAAGATCATTATGACAAGCCAAAAGTAGTTAAAAACTGGATTTTTCAAAACAAAAAGCTAAATGTGGATAAATTAATTGATTTTTTATTAAAAAAAAAATGCAATATCTGTAGCTAAGCAGACTGTACAGTTTTCTAAAATTAAGATCAATGTAACAAATATCCTTTCAAAAGATCACATTGGTCTACATTGATGCAGTTACTTTAATTTTATGTGATAGTGTAATTTACTTCCTGGTTTTGCAAAATATAAAAGAAACTTGACTTTTTTGACTAGTGATTATGAATAATTTATGATCTATTCATACAGTACAAATATTG
Source organism: Perna viridis (assembly GCA_037379345.1). NCBI lineage: Eukaryota > Metazoa > Mollusca > Bivalvia > Mytilida > Mytilidae > Perna > Perna viridis. Next base: position 18,471,434 of record CM074512.1, on the reverse strand, counting down.
TAGAAGTATAAGAAGTTTAACTTTTGGGTTGTCACCTTTGTCCAGCTATAAATAGTTTGCTTGAACTCAAGCATCCTTTTTCACAAAAAAATTGGGGGTAATATCACCAGTAAATGTACATACTTTTAAAGTATTCTATAGATAGTAATACTATTACTACTTTAATTCTAGAAGGCCAATTATTATTCTAAACTGACAATACATGAAACTTTAATTGAAGAAACCAGGGATTCATGATACATATCCGGAAATAATTATAGAGGGCATACATAATATCCCGTATTCTACAATATTTACATGTTCTTATTTCACATATTTCAATGATGCATGTTTTTAAGAGAAGGCACCACCTATTGTTAAATTATATTGTAAAGATCACTTGACTAAGGGCATCAACTTAAGTATTTTTGACATTAAAGCTGCATTAGCTGTCATTTTCGTAAATTTTTGTTTTTGCTGAAATATGCCTTAACTTTGAATCATTTCTACTAAATTATACTTTTTCTCTATAATTTCAGTTGATAGCCACAAATAAAATGCATTAAATACATGTAATAGGTGTTGATATATTTTTTGTCTTGCAAGACAAAAAGTTGACCTAGATAAATTCGTATGCAAATAACTTCTGGTGACCTTAATCCATGCATGTGCAGTAAGGGTCGATTCTTTAAAAAAAATCTTGATTGCAAAGCAAAAGTGGTTAATCAATGGCAAGGAAGACCGACAGACTCAAACCGTAAAAGAAAAAAGTTTGAATATAACGCAAGGATCCATTTATAATTTACATATTGTGATATAATATGGCACAAAAATGGTCAGTAATTGTCATTATTCGTTTGAAAACTAATCAAGAAATAGATCAAATGAAAATGTAAACAAGATACATGCTTACCTGTGTATCCGTTATTGTAATTTTTTTTTACCAAGGTGAAAGTATTTTTTAACTCAGGTGAATGTCCTGTCGGCAATCTTCGGAGGTAATGGCGAAAAATAATTAGATCAGAGCTATCGATCTTCTTTGATTAAAATAACGTTGTTTTCACAATATTCTGTATTATCAGCATTTATTGCATCAATTGCATTACTACACACTTAATTCATTGAATCAGCAAAATTCTGTAGAATCAGAACTGAACAAATTTGGCAGCTAATGCAGCTTTAAATGATATAAGGATAGAAATTGTAAACTGTAGAACAATACAGAATTTCTGAAGGGAAATAAAATACTGATTTTTTTTTTTATTATAAATTCCCATTTTCAGCTAAGTGATCTATTTGTATCCAAAACAAATTCTAGAAGTAATTAGTTCATGTGTTCTGAATTTTTTTTCTCAAATATTATAAGAAATGTGAAGAATTTAAGAATTATACAAATACCTTCAGAAAGATCCTGATCATTGTGCAGACTGTGATTCACATGTGAGTCATTACTGGTTTCCTGTCGACTATTTGTTGTAGGGATGACTTCATGTGGGTTGTTTCCTCATTTGAGGAAAACCATTGTAACTATTTATAAAACATGCCACTGATTGTGAAACTTAAAACATATATTTTTATATTTAATTTAATTTTTAATATTATTATCAATTGTTGCAATTAACAGGATAATACTTGAAATTCTTTATGATTTGTTCTTCATTTTTGTTATATCAACTGTTAAAAACTTTTGAAAGTATTTTTTCCCATTTTTTTTTTATCACTGACCACTTGGTAAATACATTAAATATGCATGACATTATAAGGACCACCCCTTCTGGGAAGACAGTTTGTCATGAAGTGAAGATGAGTATCCATGGGATTGAATAATACTGTTGCAATTTAATTTAATTTGAGAGATATTTCATTTTTTGCACTTCAATATATGCCAGTTTTTTTACTGTTTTTTTTGGTGGTAGTATTATGTTATGATACTGTCATCCTTTTTATTTTTATGTTTCCGTACAACAACTTTAGTTGTAGTGAACTAAGTGTTGTGAAATTTTGACACATTAGACATTGTTAGTTGCTGCTAGAGGAAGCGTGCTATTGAAAATAAGGTCTCTGGCCCCTACCATTCTACAAAAAAGGGCCAAAATGGGTAAAATGGATGTTATTTTTAATTGATGTGGCATGTTTATTTCTCATTCAATTATGACAGTAATTCTTTTTCTGACAAATTACTGTGTTTAGTATACTTAACAGATTTTGAAATGGCATTTAGCATTTTATAAGGTGCCATAGTGGGCCACACCTTAAAAATCAACTTTTTTATTTTGGGCCTGATTTTGAAGACAAAAAATGTTGGATTCCTTATGAAAATCCCTGCCTGCATTTTTTGATCAGGTTCAGATTTCTCTTGTGGATTTTTAGTTAATATGGACTTCATTTAAAAAAATTGACTTTTTTTAAATTCTGGTCCAATTAAGGTTTTTTTTTTCATTAGATTCCTCCTGCAAGTTCTTACATCCATTTTTCAATAAGTTTTTTAATATTACTGTGTTTTAGTAATGAGGGGTCACAGGGTCCAAACCCTTATTTTTATGAAGACTGGATTTTTTTTCATTCTTCATCAAAATTTAATGACCAAACGCATAACTTTTTGCTTTAATTGAATTTCAAAATATTGTGCATAATTTTATCCAAGCCAGTTGTTTTGTCCACACTTGCCCCCAACTAAACAGGTTTCTGTTGGCTTCGGTTGTATCATGCTAGTGTCTGGGAAGCTTTTTATTTATTTTGCTTTTGAGATTTTTTTCCAGCACTTTAAAAATTTGGCAAAAATAGCTTGGCATGTAAATTTCAATGAGTAATACGTGAAACTTCTTGATTACTAATGGTTTATTTTCAAGGGACAGAGCTTGAAAGTCTTTTACTGAATTTATCCCTATTATATAAATGCTGATGTATTGATTGCAGGGTAATCTTAAGTGTTAATTAAAGAACCATATTTTTACACCGGCTGACTCTTTTAAGTGGGAGGTACATTGGAATCACCTTGTCTGTCCATTATTCCATCAAAATCTTGGCCTTCATAGGACAGATTGATATCAAATTAGGTATATGGCTTTTTTATGGATGGGGCTGACTGGTTGTGCACATTTATTGGTTGAAAGATGAAGGGTTTTGTATCTTAGAAGTAATATCATTCACACTAATTTTTTGTTTTAAAAAAGTTGCCAAGAATTTTCCCTTTGAGTATTATGAGTTATATTTCAGTCTCTATGCTTTTTACATTAATAAAAGAAGTATACTTTTTATGTTTGCAGTTGACAGGAAATTATGTTAGGAATATAAAGCACAAAGAAATAACATCGCAAGATATCAAAGTAGCAATATGTGCAGATCAGGTAATTATATGTCATTGCCAAAGTTAGAATTTTTATATGTCTGTCTGTAAAGAAATTTTTTTACAGGGTAGAATTATATTTAACTGTTTTGGGGGTTAATGAGGTACAAAATTAGATCATGCCAAAAAAAAAAAAAAAATTAACTTTTTTGTTTTTGGTCTGATTTCAAAATTTTTTTTTTTAAATTCCGTCCTGCATTTTCAATCAGATTTCAGATATCTCTTAGCGTTTTCCAGTTATAAGTTGTCAAACTGGCTAAGATAAGTTAGGTAGTTTATTGTATTCTTTATTGTATAAACTGAAATGTAATAAACTGAGAGCTTTAAATGGATGAACCATATTGAATGTACATTTAATGAAACTGGCATTAGATATCATTTCTTAAATCAGGATAGTCAATTTGACTTAAATCGTGTAACTAAAATTTTACAATTTATACAAAAGTGGTTAAGTGACATAAATAATTCTTCAAGAGGACAAATTTATGGTTCATTTAAATTAGAATTTTCACTTGAAAAATATCTTATAATAATACATATACTTCCAGAAACTAGTACGATTTGGATAACTAAATTATGTACGTCAAATCTACATCTCCCAATAGAAACTGGAAGATGGTTTAATGTGTCAAGACAAGAAAGATTGTGTACTTCGTGTAAATATGGAATAGGGGATGAATATCATATTTTATTTGTTTGCAATAACAGTCTAGTAACAGAATTCAGGAGCAAACTTATTTCCAACTATTACATACAGTATCCAAGATTGGATAAATTTACGAAATTACTTACCTACTGTCATATTGATGTTTACAAAAATATAGCCCTTTTTATAAGAAAAATCAGTCAATTATTTTAATATGTACATCGTTTGTCTGTTCTTTCTGCCATCTATGATTTGTATATATGTTTGACCTCATGTTACACATATTATGTGTCTGAGCGTTATCAATAAATTTCTATTTCTAAAAAAAAAAAATTTCTATTTCTACATCGGGAACAATCAACTTATTTAATTTCGGTCCAGTTTTGAAAATTTGAATTTTGAGCTTGATTGTGTCCAAACCGTAGTGTCCAAATGAACTGTAAGTCCCTATGTTTAAGTATATTAATAACTAATATTGTGTTCACACTTGACCCAAATGTGAAGGGTTTGGACCACTGCGGTCATGCTGTACTAAGTGAAGCTCTTAATTTGGAGGTATATAGGTGTCACCCTGTCTGTTTCTATTTTCTAAGCAGCTTGCATTATTGTTATGAAGCTTTTTGGGTGCAAAGTTTGTAGAAATTATGGCTGATGGACATACCAGTAGGCTTTTTTCAACAAAACTTGGTCTCATGTGTTGTACACAACCTATAGTTTAGATTGATAGATTCGATCCCTGTAGTTTGGATTGATTGATTTGATCCCTATGGTTTGGATAGATTCGATCCCTATCTTTTGGATCGATAAATTTGATCCCTATAGTTTTGATTGATTGATTCAATCCCTATTTTTTGGATTGATAGATTTGATCCCTATAGTTTTGGGTGATATATTCAATCCCTGTAGTTTAAATGATAGATTTGATCCCTATAGTTTGGATTGATATATTTTTATCCCTATAGTTTTGACTTGCATGAGTAAAAGACAATATATGTTTTCAGGTTTTAATGGATATGTTCTCTCAGGAGGAAGAAGTTTCAATGCCAGAGCTAGAAGAACCAATCAGATTGGAATCTCTTACATATGAGGAAATTGTCAAAGACTTTATATTTGAAGAGACTCAGTATATGAGAGATTTAAATATGATTATAAAAGTGTTCAGAGCCCCATTTGTAAAACATTTTCCAAAAAGCAAGGTAAATATAACTTCAGTATATTAATTGTACCAAGCTATCTACTACATTGTTAAGGCAATGGATTAAAGCAAGAGTTAAGAAGAATCAAACAGATTGTCTGAAAATATAATAGATATACATGTAATGGTAATGTGAAACAAATATAATTGTCAGAAGACAAACAATTACAGTTTAATACAAAACTGATCAATTAATGTGATATCTTCATAGTATGAAAATGAAATGTGTAGATAAAATGAATCTCTTGTTGGTATTTCAGGATTTAGATGTGATATTCAGCAATATATTAGATATCTATGAGCTGACAGCCAACCTTCTTAGTTCAGTTGAAGAACAGGTAGAACTGGCTGCTGAAAATGCTAAACCTCTAGTTGGAATTTGTTTTCAAGATATGGCTGAGGTAAAAAAAAAAAGATATTAAAAGCTAATAAAATGGTGGGGTGTTTTCAGAGAAAGGTATTATTTGATATGGTAAATCAGAAATAATGTGGTTTTGTCTTCTTTAACCAAAATTGTATTTTATTATTTGTAATTATTTTTCATACAAATTAAAAAAAACATCAGGATGCATTTGAAATTGAATAATCGTAAGCCTGTCACATTTTCACAATGATAAACCATTACTATGTGTTCTGAACATCTGCAAAATCTTGGCTCAAATGTTATTAAAGCAAGGAGATAATTAAAGGCAGATTATGGGAATTTGGCCATATGATCTATTGCCATCACTTGGCATTCATCATCGTCTTTATTAACAAATTTTCAAAACTCTTCTCCTCTGACACTACTTGAGAATTTAGAACCAAACTTCGTTTGAATGTTACTAGGGGTATCCTGCATAGAACTGATGTGGGGGTTTTTGTTCCATTGAAAAACTTGGCTGTTATTACTTAAAATAGAACATAAGGGTCAGACCAAAGTTCTTTGCATACATCTTCAACAAGGGTCCCATGTCTGTCATTTTATCGAACTCCAGCAGACATTTGTGTTGTTCTTTCATTTGCGCAGATCGAGAATAAACTTGAAAAGAAACAACTTTTTAATGAGAAATATTGGAATTTGTGTTATTTCATCACATTCAATGTCTGTTACAAAATATCTAAACGAGTGAACAAGTTCAGTTTTGACCATATGTGGACATTCTAACATGTAAACAAAACATTGTATCTCTCAGACTTTTTCATCACATCAGCAAACAGCCGAAAACTTCTGAGATAAATAAAAGAAAATCATGAATATATTTTATATATTGATTTAAATGGTTAATTGACTTCTGTATAAATAGGATTCAATCGATAAATTAATAATTACAAACAATGACTAATTTGTTGTTTCAGCTCCACATGCTTTTGTTACTTCTGAAAAAATCAGTGGGAAGATGATGCATTTGTAAATCTTTTTCTTAATTCAGTAAATCAAGTAATAAATGTATGAATATTCTCTGAATCACTTCAATTCATTCATGTACGCAGTGGTGCTGTACGTGTACCCTTAATTTAATTCTGTAATCAACTAATCAGTTAAAGGTAAATCAAAGTCACAGGTGGCTGCACATTGGCTAATATCGACACACACCTGTCAATTAATTTCAAATAAACAATTAGGAGACAAGTAGACAGGATGTTTAGACACTAATAAAACCACGCAGACTGTAATTTATAAGCATTGACAATTTTGTATGTCCGATATTGGAATGACATAACCTGACCAACTGGAACCAAATTTGGTATGAATGTTACTTAGGTTATTCTGCTGAGAACTGATATATGGATTTTTGATGCATCGAAAAACATGGCACCAGTTACTGAAAGTAGAACATAGGGGTCAGACAGAAGTTGTGTATCTCTAAAACCATTAGGTTTAGGCAAATTTTGACATGGATAAAAGTGTTCAGCATGATTAGATCTATCTGTGGTCAATTTTTTGTTTTAATCTGTCAACCCATGTTGGAGTAATTGCACTTTTTTTTATTTCTTTATTTTTTATTTTTTTATTTCAGCTTTTTAAATTTTTTTTCCTCAAAAATCTCCTTTGACATTTCTTGACTTGACCAATTGGAACCAAATTTAGTATGCATGTTCCTTAGGATATTCTACATATATTATAAAATGCTTAAAATAGAAATACTTATTAGAAGTACTTAAAATAGAACAAAGGGGTTAATCAGAAGTTTATCTCCAAAACTGTCAGGTTTAGCCAAATTCTTTCATTGCCAAAATGAGCCTACAAAAGTCTGCATGGGATCATAGTTGTTTAGTTGTGGGACAACTCCTTGTTAGAGTTATTGCCTTTGATAGGCGAAAACTTAGGTTTTTAGCTTTTTTTCAGTCAATATCTTAAAAACTATAAAAGATAAAAATTTTCAGTTGATGAAATGACCCTTATGATTTATTGCCCTTGAAAGGCAAATTTTTAAACAGGTGTCAAAGCCTCATGTTTCTATTATCTGAAACCAATTGAAAAAATTGATCACTCCAAGATTCCTTTATCCCACCATTCAGTTTAACAAAGAATGTGGAATACTGTGTTGCCTGTTTTAATATGACCATTTTCAAAGCGCTAGTCTTCTCCAGTTACATATTAAAAAAAAAACTGTTCTGGATCTTTTGTTTACCGTAACTATGATAATATATTTTGATTTTGATATGTTACAGGAAGAAGAATTCAGTGTGTATGAAAAATATGTTGATGATATGTTAGCTCCTCATGGTAAAGAGAGGCTCAACATATTGTTAAAAAGAGAGGATCTCAGTAAAACATTAGAGGTAGGAAAATGCTTATCAGTTGTAATAGAGGCTTCATTTAAGAGAGATGGAGTGACAATTGGTTGTTTGGGCTCAGAATAATGTGGCCAAATGGGGTGGCATGCCTACTAATGGGATGGGTGCACAATAAAAATCAGGCTCAGCGTTTCTGACTAGTACAAAGCAGGATCTGTTTGATAGTTCAATTGTGCATGATATCAGTCACAAATATAACTTAAGGAATTAGGAGTAATTCATGGTTTTTTAAACCCAATTAAGTCACATAACATAATTGTAATTGGGAACATTAATAATTGACTTTAAGTAAATAAATGTTATATGATAATTTTTCAGTCCACCAGAACTAATATACTTGATCTGTCACAGTAACACAAAGTTAATTTATTTTCAGCTTGAAGGGCATGGAATAAAAGAAGCTATGAAATATGTCTTGCCAAAACTTTTATTAGGACCCATATATCATTGTTTACACTATTTTGAAGTCATTAAGGTAAGATTTCCTGATATATTGAAGAGCTGATTTTTTAAGGGCATGTAAAACATAATTTGGATATTTGAAATAGAAATCAAATTTCATCAATTAGCTGAAATGACAAAGATGTTTGAACTGTATGCTCCACTTTCACTGTCAATTTTGTAAGTTTGCATTGGCAGTTTTATAGGTACGTGTATCTGATGCAGTCATTAATAATTGGGGTACCACTTCAAGAAACTTGGTGCTCTTTAGAGTCTCCTTCTGATACTTTTATAAGAAAGTATTGAAGTTTCTTAAGGTTTGGGTGGGTTGTCCCATATTTTATTGGTTCAACTTTAATCATAATGTTCTTTTTCCAAAAAGAAATATTCAGGTTAATTTTGGGGGCTATGTCTTTAACCATTAGAATTAGAGGTCATAAAGGACTGAAATTAAAATATTAATGGTTTCTTGACAATAATTTGATTATAAGTAAATGGATCTACAAAATCATACCTTAAAATTTCATAATATAAAAGAGAGGCTAGAACTGATTTTGGGAATTATTTCCCTTAAAGTTTCGGAATTAAAGGACACATTTAAGCATTATATCAAACTTGTATAACTTTTTGGTATGCTGACTTTAACCATGTATATAGATATTTGATATTTTGCTCAGTTTTTAATTAGCTTCAAGTTTAGGTTCTAAGGGTCCAAAATTAAATTTTGTTTCATTTCTATAAAATTGAATTCTACAAGTTTTTATATCCTGAATATATACATGTCTTTAGAATATGTATATTTGAATGAAATATGTAAACATGCAATTTCTTTACATGTGGCTCCAGATCTTGAGAACATCTCATTGTAATTGCTTCAAACTTGACAGTCATTAGTTATGCAAGGGTTCAAATAAGCATTGCTCCAATCCAAGTCTAGGACCCTCAATTTATGATACCAGACCTTTGAGATACAATATACCTTGGTTCTGGACCTACCATATTTACATTTACTCTTATTGAGGACTTTACACTTTCTTACAGAGGACCTTTCATTGAGGATGAAAAAAATCCAGGACCTTTCACTCTTGAAAGTAAATTTGAACCTGTGGTCCATTTACCTTTTTAATGAACTTTAATAGGGATTTTATACTTTGAGTATGATATACCTATATGGCCATGATCATTACTTCTTGTTTCACTTATGTATATGCCTTCATTCTGCAAGTAGGATCTTGATTGACATTGTCAGTTTTGTAGGATTTGTTTTAGCATCTGCAGAACTTACTCTTTTAACACAACTGAAGAGTCTAAATGAAATATACTAATCTAACCACAGTATTTTTTTATTAATAAAAATTGTGTTGCAGGCTCTAATGACAACAAGTATGAATGAAGAAGATGAGGATTGTCTTAAACAAGCTGATGGTTTACTAATGACTTTAAAGACGATGCTTGAGAGGAAATTCAGTGGAAATATGCCGAAGAAAAAGCCTTGGTTAGTACTTGTAAAAATATATGGCTTTTTTAGAAAAAAGTGTAACTTTAAGATCATGGTGGAAAAATGAAAATGCTGTTTCTTTTGTATGGATTGATGTGCATCAATTATGATTATTTTGATATGAAATTACAGGATACTTCAGCCTTAGACAAACTTTTTTTTCGCAGGTTATATCCAGATCTAACGGTTTTGATGTGTTATCTATTATTTTAGGGAGACATCATTGAGGTTACATGGTAGAACTGGGAGACAGGCAATCGTTCAGAAAATGACAGAGTTGCAGAAAAGTATAGATGGTTGGGAGGGCAAGGATATTTGGCAAAGTTGTAGTGAATACATATTAGGTATAGTACTGCATTAATGCATTCAGTTTAACTTTACCACTTCAGGCTAGCAGTTCTCTCCAGTTTCTCCCTACCTCCCTGTGCTGTCTATAGTTGCATCACCAAGGAATGTTACTTTGCATATTTTAGTTTAACAAACTGGATAAAGAGCTGAATTGCTTTCAGAAATTAAAGGTTTATGATTATAGCTAGTCAAAACAACCAGCTATAATGGGGTTGTAGAACACTGCTTCCATAGTCTATATACATCAAATCTATAAATCTACTGGGTTCACTGAAGATAAGCATAGTCTACTGCATATGCGAAGGGAGATAATTGTACTGAAACTCTGTTTGTTGGGGTTTAACGCCTGCGCAGCAATATTTCAGCTATATTCAGGCGACTTAAACTCTTAAGCAAAACTCCCCCCATTAAATGATGAATGGATTTTAATGAAATTTTGTGAGAAGTTCAGGCCTCATATGTTGAGATGCATGAATGAAGGTGATTTATGGCTGAGTATGTAATGGTTTAATAGGATAAAAAAAATTTTTAAGAAGGGAGAATTCTTTTTATAAGCATGCTTATGGTATCGTTATTTCTAATTGCAGATGGTGTTTTGAATAAGTTTTCCACAAGATCAAAGACTACAGAGAGATATGTGTTTTTATTTGATGGACTAATTGTGCTTTGTAAACAGAATTTGCGGCGGTCTTCAGTCACTGGGGTGCAGCCTGAGTTTAGATTAAAGGAGAAATTTCAAATAAGGAAAATAGATGTGATTGACAGAGAAGATACAGATGGTATGTTACTGTCATATTGAAAGTAATCATCGAATTGTGAAAATTGTCGACATAAGAAAATGAAATGTTGACAAAATGGTAAAACATAACTGTTCAGAGTTATTTCTTGGTACCTTGTGTAATAATTATACTCCCTTAATGAGTGGGTGTTAGGCAAGCATCATCTTTCCTTCATTTCATTTGTTTGAATTCTGTTGAATTTAGTTGGCTACTACATATAAAATTGATATCAAAGTTGGTATGTTGCTTCAGGTTAATGGGCATTTTAGTGGCTGTTTGATATCAACTTCCTGTATATTTCAAATTTTTATGATGTAGATTTTAAATCTCAGCTTCCCATGATGGGATGTCTGCATCTTAACTTCATTGATAGGGTAATATATATTATAAGAAGACATGCAGGTTCATGTTTTAAAGCATAAAGTTGAATTGTTTGGTGTTGATATAGCAAAGATATAACAACAATAAATAAAAGTAAAAGTGTTTATTGTCTTCTAGCTGCAGTACCTATGGTGAATATAGAAAGCTAGGAGTTAATCTCTCGAACACACGCTTATCTTCAGATTATGCCAAACATTGCTATCATGAATCTCTCTTAATCTCGTTTAATCAACTTTCTTTTTAGCTCACCTGGCCAAAGGCCAAGTCAGCTTATGCCATCACTTGGTGTCCGTCGTCGTCGTGGACAAATTTTCAAAAATCTTCTCCTCTGAAACTACTAGACTGACTTGGCATGATTGTTCCTGAGGGTGTTGCCCCGTGCAGGTCCAGGTGTCAAAAGAATAGGCCTGCAGCAGCGCTAAGCTTGTCGTAAAAGGCGACTAAATAGTGCTCAGAAACCTAGCCGGGGGCTAGGCGCTCTGCCCACAGAGCAACTGGGATGTGTGCCCCAGGTGGTGGAATGGGGTACCCCTGGCATGTTACATGGGTTGTCAGGCTATAATACGGAAAACCTGACCGCAAACCATAGTGGTGCACCGTGTTGGGAAAGATGCCACGTTCCTCGCACGTTAAAGAACCCTGCTGTGGTATTCGATAGGAGTAGGAACCTTTGCGCTCCGCCACAGGAGGCTAAATTGTCCGACCTTACCCATCCCTCCCTTTTTCTAGTGGCAATCAAAATTTGTCGACCCTACTGTCTTTGTGTCCCATCCCGTTTTTCATTTCATCATCATTTCATGTTCATTTTATCATCCGTTTCATGTTCATCGTCTGAATATAGCTGAAATATTGCTGCTCGGACGTTAAACCCCAACAATCAATCAATCAATCAATCCTGAGGGTGTTCTGCAGAAAATGACCGTTGGGATTTTTGATCCATGAAAAAACAAAAACATGAAAATAGAACATAGGGGTCAGAAGGCAGTTTTTTTGCAAATACCTCAAAAACCGTTGCCTTTAGCAAATGTTTGGCATGGGTAATATGGTTCAGCATCATGAGACGGACTTATGCCGAAATTGTCAAAACGATTCATCAACTGATGTAGGAGTTGCGGACCCTGAAACAGTTTTTTTTGCATTTTTCGAATGTACAACTTTGAAAATCTTCTCAAAATCCATTGCACAGAATTCAGTTAAATTTTCCATGTATGTTCCTTAGGTTATCCCACACAAAATGACTGTTGGTATTATTGATTCATGAAAAAACATGGCTGCTGTTATTAAAAATAGAACATAGGAGTTAGAAGGCAGTTTTTTTTCAAATAACTCAAAAACTGTTGCCTTTAGCTAATTTCTGGCATGGGTAATATGGTTCAGCATCATGAGACGGACCTAAGCTGAAATTGTCAAAACGATTTGTCAACTGATGTAGGAATAACGGCCCCTGAAACAGTAGTTTTTTTTTCATTTTTGCATGTGCAACTTAGAAGATCTTCTCAAAATCCATTGCACAGAATTCAATGAATATTGGCATATATGTTCCTTAGGTTATCCCACACAAAATTACTGTTGGGATTTTTTATTCATAAAAAAACATGGCCGTCTTTACTAAAAATTGAACATAGTGATCAGAAGGCAGTTTTGTTGCAAATAACTCAAAAACCGTTGCTTTTAGCAAATTCTGCTGTGGGTAAAATTGTTCAGCATCATGAGATGGACATATGCCGGTATTTTCAAAACGATTCGTCAACTGATGTAGGAGTTACGGCCCCTGAAACAGTTTTTTGTTGTTGTTGTTGTTTTTTGTTTTTGTTTTTTTTTCACATGTACAACTTCGAAAATCTTCTTCTCTAAAACCATTTAAGATCATTGAATGAAAATTAGCATAATATTTCTTTAGTATAATGCGCTCAAAATGACTGTTGTGATTTTTAATCTGTGAATAGATATGGCTGCCTATACTAAAAATGGAACTCAGAGGTCGGAAGACAGGTTTTTGGAAATAATTAAAAATTTGTTGCCTGTAGCAAAATTCTGGTTCAGGTCATGAAAATGCTATTAAAAGCATTTCCTGCATTTGACAATTTAGTTGATTTTAACTTAGCCTGTCTCAATCCTGAAGTTTTTCAAATAAGCAAATGGTTAACCAGGTGAGTGATTCAGGCTCTCTTGATCCTCTAGTTTATTTTTGGTCCAATTTTGAAAATTTGAAATTGAATTTAAAACTTTTTGTAATATAGTGTCCAAACCATTTACTGTGTCCATAATGAATTGTAAGTCCCTATGCTGAAGTGTGTCAAAAACTAATATTGTGTCCACACTTGCCCCAACTGTTTAAGGTTTGACCACAGTGGTCTGATCATGCTGCACTCAGTGTCAACAGTGAATTTTTTCATTATATACTTAGGTGTAGTTGTGTCATAGCTTTACTTAACCTCTTAATTTACACCATGTAAATGGAAATATCTGTCGAGTTATTGCAAATCATTTAAATTATTGTTAGAATATGTCAAAATGAAGAAGAATTCTATTTTGTAGAAGACTGTTCAGTCAGTGCCACCATAAGCTTGAATCTTATATAAAAATAAAGTTATTTATGGATAATTGTTATTCATTTAAAAGAACACAAATTTGCAATAAATATTTTCATCAGTTGCAAATTAAAAAAAAATTGAAGAATGTTGCCTTCTACAATATATATTGTAAATTTGATTTTGAATTTACATTTAAAATAAAACACAGAGTTGATATATCATTGTTTTGAAAGTTGTATGTAAACTTCTGTAAGGAATAATTGAGTTGCCATTTTACATTTATTAAATGATTGTGAATTGCAAATTATCAACAAATTTTATAAAATATACTAAAGGATTCAAAAATGTTGTTAGATTACTAAATTCTAAATTTTATAGAATCAAGAACTTAATTTTGTATTTTTGTTAAGTGTTAACTGCTGTGAATATTACAGCATATTAAAAAGTGTAATTACTGTATACATGATAATATTTTTCAGACATCAAGCATGGGTTTGAAATTCAAGCTAGAGATAATCCAAGTCACACTGTGTTATTAATGGCCAAAACTGCTGAAGAGAAAAGTAATTGGATGGCAGCCCTCATATCATTACAGACAAGAAGGTATTTAAAGGCGTATTTCCTATTTTTATTTTTAAGTGTGTCACAAACTAATTATTTGTCCTCACTTGCCCTGACTGTTCAGGGTTTGACCACTGTGGTCGTATCATGCTGCAGTCTGCTAAGCTTTTTATTGATAAATGATATCTGTTTCATTTTGTTGAAATATTCGTGGAACTAACAATGCTGACTTCTTTCAAATAAATATAATGGAATATATTTATATCCCCACTTTCAAAGTAGAGTGTATATTATAGGATTAAACACTGTTTTTCCAGAATTTATCAGTGTGTGAAATTGGACCATTTACTCACAAAATAAATAAAAGTCTGAAGGACTTTGACGTACTGTTTGGGGGTGAATGGTTCGATTTTACACAACCATAAATTTTGAAATAAAGTGTTTAATCCTTTTAATTCAAATCCCTAATTATTCCAAATATGTTAATACTTTTTCTCATTCAGTGAAATTGACACCTGAAATTGACATTGCAAATGGCAGCATTTAACTGACAACGTGACATGGTTGTCAGTTTCGATATTCACAGTATTTATAGGCTGCTGATAACTGTATTCTTTCAAAAATTGTAGTTTGGAATATACAATGCTGGAATGGAATAAAGCAGATAATACCGTTTTAAGCCTCTTAATGGCTTGTTGTTTTGTCAAAGCGATTGTAGACATGCAACAATATGTACATTGAATTTACACTTGTAAAAACTGTCATCGTTGAGGTCATAAAAGGCGAACAACCAATCATAATGCATGAAAAAGGCATTTGCTTATTAGATTGGAATTATAGTGATAGGGATGTCCATTGTCCATCTGACTTCCTTCCATTATACAGAGGGTACCCGTCACTTAACCATTACTCCTCCTGCATGACTGAATGGAATTTAATGAAATTTTCATGATCATTAAAAATTATTCTTATACCCCCACAATGTCTGTCTGTCCAAACTATTTTCTAAGCAGCATGCAGTATTGATGTGAAACTTTGTGGGATGAAATATAACCACACAAAGATGTGCATATTGTCAGGAATTAATGTTTGGATAAAAATTGTAGAAATGATAACTGTTGAATTTACACCATTTCATGCATTATCCACATGTGCATATTATTGTCAGAAATTTATGTTTGGACAAAAATTGTAGAAATGATGAACTAAGACATTTTCAGCAAAATAGGGTCCCTTTCATTTCCATAAAATTTCTATTTCACGTTTTTTTAAATTGGCACTTTTTCATAAAAAAGCAAAGATGGTTCTTCAATTTTTGTGCTTCAACTGAACCACACTTTCATCCAAGGCCATGAAACTTTAAGATATTCTTGACTTTGTATCCGTGGTCATAGGCTTCCTTTCGTTTTCTATAAAATTTCAATTTCACATTTTTGATTTTAGGCACTTTTTTCATAAATAATTCAGTAAAAATAGAAGGTACATGTAATTGAAATCATTGATATATACACTTGTCTGAGAATAGATCTACCGTTTCCAAGACAGACGCAATTTTAGCCAATCTGCTGACCAAAATTTGATTCCTCAATGAAAATCGTTGTATGATAGAGAGCGAAATATCAGCAACCTGTCAGATGTTTTTTTCATAAATTTTGGGCATGAAATTGTTTCACAGGAGAGAAAAAAATCAGTTAACAAGAATTATTTGCTAGCAAGAACTACTCCTTGTCCAGTACAGATTACAAATTAAAACATAAAAATTGGCCAGTTTGAGATATTTGCCTTCAATCTGTGTCAATCATCTATAAAGTATGAAAGAATTTGAAGCTCCAAGTATTCATGGCTTTGTAGGTCAAGCTGCTTTTTATTTAGATTTAGATCCAAATCATATTGGAAGTCAAAAGGTGCATTCTATATGGGAGAATAGTGGTATCATTTTATTGAGCATTTGTGACAGTTTTTCTAGTTAAAATATATGACTGGGTATTAAATAATTGACTTTTACAAAACAATTCTAATATGAGTAAACAATAAAGTGACTTTATCAGACTGGATGTTTTGGCAACAAATCCTTTAACTATTTGAGCAAAAGACTAGTATTGAAATAGGACAACAAGAAATTTGGTTTCCAAAATTAGAAAATGCCTGTCCGACATTTTATCAACTCTTCTGTCAATGACCAACATTTTTTACCATTTCTGGAGCTTTGCTTGGTACCCACTTATCATTCAGCTGAAACACTTTATAATTAAAATATGCTTTGTTCATTGTAGTATGTTAGAAAGGCGATTAGACAGTATTTTAAGAGAAGAAGATCTTCTTCAACCATTGCAACTTCCTCCTCCAGAAATCTATAGGTAAGGATGAAGATTAGTACAGCCAGATAAGTAATGGATAAAACCCAATAAATTAAATTGTTTGAAATATTTTATGGAAATACTGTTCTACTTCTAGTAAACAATTTGAAGACAGTTACTAATGCGTTCGTTTCATTTTGATTTGTTGAGTTCTGGTTTTTGTTGTTTTAGTGGGTATAGTTGAACCAAGAAATTAAGATGCCAACGAACAGTAATTTCTGTGAATGAATGTTTACTCAATTTGATCTCTGAATTGGTCAAGTGAAGAAGCCATAATGAGCGGCCAATATTCTGTCACCCTTAATAAGACGGAATATTAATTGTTTTATAACCCCCTATTTCTTTGGAACTATTTTCGTTATTTAATGTCAGTTAACCAGAAGTAAGTTGTAAAAGTGACATCAGGTAAACTCTGGGTCTTACCACTTCCAGTTTATCTAAAACTAGTAAGGGGGTCTCAAGTTTTCACTCACAAGAATTTAGACTTACTGGAACTTTTACTCATAATTTTAAAAATGAAAAAGAGAGTCTAGATTCCCTGATGAATGTATCATTTTTTATTTCATTCTTAATTAAAATAACTTATTCATCAAGTCAGTAATGCTTTACAATGTCAGTGTGAAAAAAAACTTGCGTCCTCAAAAGAGTTTTAGTTCAGCAGTTACATGATCATTTATGTAAATAATGTATATATGATTGCTTTCATGGAAACAGATTTGGTCAAAAAGATTCTGATAGCAATATAGTGATGGAAGAGAAAAGACAAAATCCAACAGAAAGTCCATTGATAAAAGGTGGAACTTTACTTAAGTTGATAGAACGGTTAACATACCATATGTATGCTGAGCCAAAGTTTGTTCGGACATTCCTTACTACCTACAGATCATTCTGCACTCCTCATGAACTCCTAGATCTTCTGGTCGAGAGGTAAATCTGTTCAATCATAACATATATCAGATGGTGCCAGTTCTTTTGACTGTCAGTCTGTCGATTTTATATGATCGATATTTTTCATTAATGCAGATTTTATGTGGAAAAAAAAGCATCAGAATCATATTTGTTTGATTAGGCCTTGGTTAAGTGATCTGATTGGTTGAAATTTGAGTTAAAGATGGATTTGAGGAAAAACAAATACAGAATTTTAATGAAACCATGCGCAGATACATACATGCGATAAATTTTGATTGCCAGGACTATATATAAGACAAATAACATTTAAAAGGAATGCTTTATATTCATTTATTCTCTGCTTATTCAACATTAATGCAGTTACATTAAGATTTTTAACAATATTTTTATTTGCATATAGCCTTCTAATTGATATGCTTCAAATATTTCATATTTTGTTATGTCATGTTAACAAAAAAATTGTTAATGTGATAGTTGTGAGTTTTGCACACAAAAAATGTTTACACTAAACAATGAAGGCCCTGAACAAGGAAAAAATATAAAAATGTCATAATGTCTATATTTATGATATCATTTGATTATGTAAGGTCTTTGACATGTCTTATATATGTTAATTGTTACAAAGACTTTCTGTAGCAGAGGTATTGAAACATTTTTGATTTATCCCCCATTTGAAATATTTTATAAGTCTGAATTCTAAACTGTGTTTTAATACTGTTTTATATATTAATCACACAATGTTTTTATATCTAAAATGGCAGAATCAAAACTTTACACGAACTCTCTTGTGCTAATGAATAATTTGATAATGTGCTATGGAACTTTAATGAACACTTTGTGTTACATATGCAAGCAAAGTACTTTCATGTCTTGTACTTTAAATCTTAATTTGCAGGATTTGAAGGTAAGGAAGCTTTGAGGAATTCAATTAATATTGCATGCATACCATGTACTTTAGCTGTGCTATAAATTTTGTTGTATCTATGTATAAATGCTACTGTTTACAAAATTACAGAACTGTACTTTCGTTTTTAGGTTTAATATTCCTGAGAACCACATTACTCAAGCTGAAAGCAAAGATAATGAAGATATGAAAATACAAACCAGAAATGATATGCTGAAAAGATTTCGAAAAGAATATGTCAAGCCAGTTCAGTTTAGGTAAGAGCTATTCATTTTTATACAATGGCCAAAATTTTGTGGTCCTATAATGATATGCTGATGCCTTCATCTATAGTAGACACTTAGTTATTTTGCAGTAACTCAAGTGTAAGGCATATCTTATTTTGCAGTAACTCAAGTGTAAGGCATATCGTATTTTGCAGTAACTCAAGTGTAAGGCATATCATATTTTGCAGTAACTCAAGTGTAAGGCATATCTTATCTTGCAGTAACTCAAGTATAAGGCATATCTAAATGAAATTGAAATAAAATGTACCTTAAATCAAATGAATGTCATAAAATTTTGGTAGATTGTTATTTGCTGCTAGAGGAAGCTTGCAATTTGAAATAGGTCACTGGCCCCTACTTTTCTGAAAAAAAGGTAGCCAAAAGGGGTAAAATAGGTGTTAATTTAAAATTGGTGTAGAAGGTTTATATATCATTCAATTTTGACATTTATTTTTCAATTTGTTTTTTTATAAATTCTTTTTTTAAGAATATTTTACAAATTTAAATAGCATTTAGCATTTTCAGTCCATAGTGGTCCAAGTAGGGTCACACCCTGAAAATCAGCTTTTTTTATTTCTAGTCAGAATTTGATGAATTTTTCTAACTGTATTTTTCAATCAGTATTGGAATATTTCTCACAGTTAATGAGTAACAAAGGGTCAAAGTGGCTAGAAATGTAATTTTTTGAAAAACTTTATTTTTAGCTCACCTGCCCTATCTATAATGGATAAAAAACTACTTTTAATCTAAGTGATTAGCAGATCCCTCTTTATAGTTTCTGGTTTCTATGTGTATGTGTGATTAGCAGGTCCCTCTGTATAGATTCAGGTTCCCATTTGTATCTGAAAAGCAGGTCCCCCAGTATACTTTTGGTTCCCATGTATATCAGGTTAGCAGGTCCCTCTGTATAGTAAGCAGGTTCCCATATGTGTCAGATAATCAAGTCTGTCTATATATTTACATACACTGTATAATTCTCTGTAAACAACTGTTTTATGTATTTTAGAGTTGTTAATGTATTACGACACTGGGTTGACCATCATTACTATGACTTTGAAAGAGATGTTACTCTTATCCACAAGCTCAAAGATTTCCTTGGTAATGTGAAAGGCAAGGCCATGAAGAAAATGGCAGAATCAATCATTAAAGTTATACACAGAAGGGTAAGTACATATCAGTGTCAGTAATGAGGAGATTTATAGTCCATAAAGGTATGCTAAAATGAACAATTTGCTGTTCTAGTAGCCTGCTTAAAATACAGGCACTCTACAGTGTCAAGTAAAAAAATACTTCCAAGGAATTATTTACAGGTAATGCAATCATGCTTCTGCTATTCAGATTTGTTTTATCTGAATGAAGTTTTGTTTTATTTTTGTGTAATATGAACTGGCCATTGACTCTGTTATGGAATTCCCAATTTGTATTCACAACTCCTTATAAACAATTTAATGAATATACCAAAAATATTAAGAGTATATGTGACTTAAGGGGATACTGTAAATTTTGTGGTCACTAATTTTCACTGGTTCTGTCAAGTGGCGATATTCGCAGATATCAAATTTCATATTTATTCATTATATAGTTAAAAAATCAATTGCACTAGTGCTATTTTTTTATGCATTTCTGTACACCAAATTATGAAAATTGGATCACCCATGAAAATTAATGTGTTTACAGTATGTTAGACATGCTAACTGAAATTATTGTTTGGTTTCACTTTTTGTTTTGATAGTTTGAGAGTATGAGTACAGAGAGAGAGTTAACTCTTCAGAAGCAGCCACCTCCATTGGAGTGGCACATTACTAGAAAGAAGGAAGAATTCAATCTTATGACAGTAAGTTGTACAACTATTGTAGAATCATGTCACATGTATAGTATATTCTTTTTAATTCATAATAAGTTGTCATAATATTATGATTTCTTACATGTATGTGATAGCATTATTGTTTCATTTATTGACTGTATTTTCTGTAAAATTTGGTGTTAACATATCTAATGATGAGGATGTTTTGTACAACAATTGCTGATCAGGAAACGAAATGAATAGATGTCAGTTAAAAAAAAATTGTCATAATTGACCAGGAAATTGACAGCTATTTAAACTTGGAAGACAGTTTTCAAATGATCGCACAGATGTTCTGTGGTAATGAAGTAGGACAAATTGGTATAATCTGGGGTAGATTTCTTCCTTGAGAGGTATTTAAATCAGATGCCCACATGCGACTTGTAACTGTCCCACAATACTACCTCTACAAGATTTATTTTGGGGCTTCACATTTTCACCAAACTTAATGAATATCATAAGGACCAGCTTTTTGAAGTATTCTTAGGAAGACTTTGATTTATTCGATTTTAATAGGTTATGTCATGGGCACATTGTTCAATGTTTGGGTCATTATAATAAACTTCTGAACACTAGGGTGAATGTTAATGCAGGGAAAGATTAATATTTCTCAAACTATCTACAATTACCCACATTATGACTTTTTGTATATTTCTATAATTTGCATTTGATATGTACAGTTTGATTTTTCGTCCCTTTTGATTTGTGATTTCTTTTTTTCTTTTATGCACTATGCATTTGTTAATATTATTTAACTGAATTGTTTATGTCATTGTATCTCTATATTTAGAGGAAATAAATGAATGAATGATTATTTAATAATAAGGGGGTAGCAGCAACCCACATTTTCTGATTATTTATATTTTTTTATTTTTTTTTTATTTTTAGGCTTTTGGTAATAGTATTTTCTGCTTTTTTTTGTATAACATACCATAGGTTATATTTATACAAGTCCACTAACATTCTTTACATGCCCTATATCTATATTTTAATTTTTCCTTACAAAATTTATAATATATGGTCTAAGCAACCAAGTCAGAATAAGTAAACAGCTCTTTAACTACATTTTTAATAGGGAAGAAGCCTAAATGACATAAATAATATTGAGGTGAATTGAACTTTAACACAGATGCAAAGCAGGGGTTTTATGAAATCTTGCATATTACCCTTGGTTGAGAAAGCACCCATAATGAGTATAAATAGCCTAATATTTAATTGAGAACAATGTTAGTTTAATACTTGCAACATTTATCACCTGCATTGCTAATAGGAGTCGAAATGGTTGAGATTTTTTTCTATCTATTGTAGACATCACAATAGTATGATATATATTGTCATTGGAAGTATTGGCTAGTGTAATCTCTTATCAGCAGCATTAGAACCAAATACTTATGAAGTTCAATGTCCAAAAATAAATTACATGCAAAAAGTACTCAAAACTGAAGAACATTGAAATAGCAAAGTATATCCAGTACTAATATGTTCTTCTGATGTATGTCAAAGGAGCTACATTATTGAAATAATGAATAAGTTGTCATTCGTGTATACCAGGTGAGATGTCCATGTTGATTTTTTTTTTTTTGTATTTCAGCTTCATCCAATAGAAATAGCTCGTCAGATTACTCTACTAGAATTTGATCTATATAGAGCTGTTCAGCCGTCAGAATTGGTAGGCTGTGCATGGATGAAGGAAAATAAAAATAAAACTGCTCCCAATCTTCTCAAAATGATCAGCTTTACGAATAATGTAAGTATCATAAGTATTTAGTGAAGACTCAAAAGAAGTAAACATTTCTGTTATAGTTAAAGACATCTTTGATAGTCTAGTTGTTCCTTAGATACAGGAGGTTTTTATCATCAATTTATTCATTCAGAATATTCCAAATTAATTATATTTATTTGATTTAATTATATATAATTATGAACAAAATGTACGTATACAAGAATTACAAAACAAGCTAGAAAAAAGCCAACATTACCCAGATGTTACTATATCTCTACCAATTATTCTGGAAGACAAAATGATGATTGTTTGGCTAGGAACCAGAATTATTTATCTTTATAAAAGAATGTTCAGCTTACCTGTAGACTGATAAGCTAATGTAAGCTATTGCATTAACAATAGGACTGTGAGTTAATTTTAGTATTAATGGAATGTGATTCACCTGATGGGTTATTCGTCACAGCCTTAAAAATTTGAAATATGAGCTAATGAGATGTAAACTAAATCATTCCATAGAAGTTATATTTATTTGAAAATGATCTTGAAAAATCTAGTGTATTTTTTTTTTGTAAATGGTAGTGCTGCACAACAGTTTATTAATATGTAATTACAGAGAATAAACTCTCTGTATGTTCAAGATGATCATAGTTGCATTGTCTCATAAAATAATATACCAAGCATTTATCTATAAACCATGTGTATTTCTATTTGTAGACTATTCATCATTTTTATTTATATTTTAGTTCACATTTCACATGGAAAAGTTTATTATTGAAGCTGAAAATTTGGAAGAAAGAGTGGCAATTGTACATAGAATTATAGAAATTATGTTAATATTTCAAGACTTGAACAATTTCAATGGTGTTCTAGAAGTGGTTAGTGCAATAAATTCTGCTCCTGTTCATAGGCTGGAGAAAACTTTTGAAGTAAGTTGAGTCATAGAAATTCATGTATGTAACTTAAATATAAGTGTATGGATATCTAAAACATTGTCAAATTGTTACCACAATTTTACAAAGGTTTTATTGATTTAAGGGATTATAAACCGAACAATTTAGGACTTTGGTTATAAAATGTTAGAAATAAGTATTTTCTTAAACTTTGTTTAAATGGCTTATTTGTTATTTCTAATTTCTTATTCAAATTGTTCTTATCTTAGTCATTCTTTTCAGAAATTTATGCTGTGTTGAAAATTTAATCATAATCCTGATTATGAGACAGTATTAAGCATGATTGTCAAGCTTATAATTGCCCAAACTGTTTTTGGCTCAACCTCTATGGTCATATCAAGCTGCTTCAGTAGTTTTTTTATATATCTCCAAAACTGTTAGGTTTAGCTGAATTTTATCAAATGTCGAAATGATCCTCATTATCAGACCTATAAATGTCTGCATTTGGTTGAAGTTGTCAGATGACTCCATGTCAGGATTAATGCTCTTGAAAAGTGAAAAATTTTGTTTGTTTTTACAGTTTTCAGTCAATATCTTGAAAACTATGAAATGATCCCTATGACAAGGCCTACAAAAGTGTGTGGAGATCAAACTTGTTGGTTATTGCCCTTGAAGGGCAAAAAAAAAAAATTTTTTAGCAGTTTTCAGCCAATATCTTGAAAAGTATAATAATAAAAAATAGAAACTTTCAATTGATGAAATGATCCTTATGGTATGTCCTACCAAAGTCCTCTTTGAGTCAAAATTGTTGGATAACTCCTTGTTACAGTTATTGGCCTTGAAAGGCAAAAAATTAAGTAGGTGTGCGATTCAGGCTCCTGGGAGCCTCTTGTTTCTATATAACAACAGACATTGAGATTACTTTTGGTATATTATTATATCTCATGGATTAAAGATTTTATTCCCTATTGGCATTGCCTTTAGGGACCATAGGAATATAGTCCGTCAGTCTTACCGTAACACAAGTTTTTCAGACAAAATAAATATATATGTCTTGGACTTTGATGGTCAACTTCATAATAATAACACTTTTTTTATATTTTTCTTCTCATATTGAGATGATTTTTTTGTATGTAAGTGATAAGTTACAGGTTCAGAATCAATGTAAGTTTTCCTTGAAAATCTTGATTTCTCTATTCTTGCTGACTATTTATACCCCACCACATGAAGTGGTGAGGTATTATGTCACACCCTATGAAATGCTGTAAATATCAAACCCTGAAACCTTCTGTTCAGGGTTTCACATTTACAGCTTGGACATTTGTTTTTCTTCAACACCTATTTTGTCTTATGTTGCTTGTATAAGAGCAGTTTATGTACAATTAAGGTATGATTCTATTGGTTGAAACAGGTTTTATTATCTGTATAGCAGTATGGTTCATGCTGTAAAACAAATACAATTCAAATTGGTTCCAGTGTATTACTGTAAAAAACCCTATGGAACGTTTACTTATCTTTTAAACTTAATTTACATTAATAGAGTGCACTAACAGTACAAATCTTTACTTCAGAAAATCTGAACACAAATTATACAAAATAAACAATGTTGACATTGGACTAACTAAAAATATTGGTGATTCTCATGTTTATATGGACATTTGTACATATAGGCATTTTAAACAGATATTTAAAAACTTTTAATGTATTTCATTCTAAATATAAAACAAATAATTGTATGTTTTTCAGGCAGTTCCAAGTAAGTTGATGAAAGATTTTGAAGAAGCTCGTCAACTGAACTCGGATCACTTTCGAAAGTACATGGAAAAATTAAGGTCTATAAATCCTCCTTGTGTTCCTTTTCTTGGTGAGTGAAAGTGTTAATTAGGCTATAGATTGTTTAAATTGGCAAAGTTTGCTGAGCATTTATGTTTATTAAAGTAGACAGGGTAGAGTAAAGTCCAGTATTGCCATGAATCTCAATAATTTAGGGTTGATAGAGAAACAACATCAAACTTGAGACCGGTACACACTTTTCAGAAATGCATGGTCAGTGTACATCTTTTTAAGGCCTAACCTTTTAGATGTCAGAAGCATTTAGATATGTACATTGGAATGATTTAAAATTAGGCACCCGATTCTGCAAAATGAGTTACACCATGTTCAAGACTTTCACCTCAGTTGCTGTCCACTTCCAGTTTAATGGACAACTCTCTGAATTTAAATGCACTAATGTATAGATGATAATAGTGCACTGAATTAACATAAAAAAAAATGATAAGTGGATGATGCTTCGAACCATGAGAGCCAAATTAGTATATAAATTTTTTTGTCAAGTAAGTGCACTGTTACTTTCTTTATACTGCAGCAAAATTTTAAAAGAAAAATTATGTTTTAAGCAAGGAGAACAATTTTTTTTTTATTCCAAGCAGGCGACATCCTGGCAACTCCAGATCAAATGTAATGTTTATGAGATCACAAAAGAAAGTTTTATTCAGTCAGTGACCGTATATCACTTGTTAATATATAGACAATGCATTTTTACTGCTCAGATGGAATGGTCGCAGTATAAAATATATTCTCATCAGCTAAAATTGATGAACCATATATTGGATTTATTTTTTTAACTTAGTATGAAGCATCATATTGTTTCTGAAGAGAATATTGGCTTGGCCACACATCTTTTTGGTTACTTTACTTGGCATCACATCTATAAAATATATTTAAAATTTGATATAAAAATTGGTCTACAGTTTTATTGATACCAACTGATTTTTAAAATGTGTTAAATAACTTGCTCATTCATTTCACTAAATGGCTTTTCAGTAAAATTTGAATTGTTCAAATCTGATGACATTTTTAATCCAGATCACAATGTTTACATTGTCAAATTGGCCATGATGTTACCGAGATGATTTTTAGTTGTTTGTAATTTCATGAAAACTAAGATTTACCGCCATATTTTGTGTCAAAAATTCTTCTGAATGTTATTGTTCCAACTAAATAATTGTTTATTTTCAAATTTATGAGAAATTACTGGTATGTTTATATCAACAATCAGCCTTTTGTAACAAAAATGGCAGACTTACAATAGAATTTATTGTGAGGAATTATAAAATTCTTTTTGATTGTGTATATCAATCATAAATACTGATGTTTGGCTGTTGTGAACTGATAAATGCATAACAAATAAAAAGAAAGTCAACACTTCCTCGATAAAGAACGGCTGAAGAAAATTATGATTAAATCAAACATGGGCTTGAAGTGATGCCGAGTATAGTCATCTGTCAAAGTTTAGTGCACTTTGGTTGTGTAAACTGGGGAAACCAGATCCACTTCATGTTTAATAGCAAATGTGTAATTTTTCATGGGCGTAATCTTGGAAACCTTTCTTGGTATGATTTGGTGTGCAGCTTCACAGTGATTAGTTTTTTTAGACTTGTCTTGTTTGAACATCTTCTTGCTTACTTGTGCATTTGAAGGAATTTGTACTATTTTTAAACATGTAATAAATATTTCTACATTTTTTTCTTTAGGCATGTACTTGACAAATATTTTGAAAATTGAGGAAGGAAATTCAGACTTTTTATTAAATCGACCACCTGGGCTGATTAACTTCAGCAAACGACGAAAAGTGGCGGAGATAACAGGAGAAATTCAACAATATCAGAATCAACCATACTGTCTGACATCTCAGCAAGATATTAGGGTAAATGTATTAAAATTAAAAATATAAATTTTCATATCTAATGTTCTATTTTTTTTTCAATACTTTAGTAGTTTGGTGACTACAGATTTCTAGGTATTCAATGTTTGCAAACAAGACTAAAAAATTCTTTGTATTAATCTCATTTTATTAAAAATTTCTTTGTAAATATACTATGAACTATCAGCATCACACCTAGAACTGAAACTTTATATTGAAGGCCAGCCTTCCTGTTTGTTCTCATATAAGCTTGCTGATGTATACAGATAACTTGTACACCTGTGTGAAACGTAACATCCTTTTCCTGATTGTTTCATCAAAGCAATTTTGTGTATATTTTTCAACAAAGGTAGAACACTAGAGGCTACTCCTCCTTTTATGTTTATTTTTGATGAGGCCAATTACATGTATATCATTGAAGTTTTGAATCTGGATTTCTAAGCCATTTCGAATTTTTCATTCAAATTAAGCAGATAAAATATCTAGGATATTGTCTATATCCAATCTCCTGCGCAGACCTATAGCCACTACTTTACACTCTGCTAGCTGATAGGCTCTACTATACCAGATGTGAAAAAATTCATAGGGCATGAGCACTACTCATTACTGCGAAGCATTGTCTTCTGTACTGTACTAATTTGCATAAAGGGGTGGGTTTTAACACTGAGTGTGGGTGAGGTGTAAAGCTTTGAAATAGTGAATATACCTTCCGTGCAGGAGATTGGTCCATACATTGTAAGTTTACTTCAGATATTTGTAGAGTTCAGTAAAACAACATTGAAATGAAGGAAAGCAAACAATACAACAGGGAATTTCTGAACAGTGCAGTGGGTTCCTATCTATATCAAAATACTATGTCCAAATTACTACTTTTCTTTTTAAATCGGATATCTTACAGATAAAGCATTTCAAATATACTAGTTGCACAGGATTACAAAATGCAAACAAGATCTACCTAAAATCTAGTTTTATTAGATGACTTAACTTTACACTTCTCTTTCAGGAGTATTTGGAAAGTTTAAATCCATTAGGAGAGATGACAGAGAAGGAATTCAATGATTACCTGTATGCTAAATCTTTAGAGATAGAACCAAGAAACTGCCAAAGAGCTCCCAAATTTGTAAGTTGATGAACTGATAAGGAGTGAAATTTTTGTAAGCAATTTGTTTCTCTTAAAATGATGTTAGTATGATTAGTTTCAATATATCCTAAATGTTACCTTTTTGTAGAAATACACCTGGAATATGTTACTATTCTGTCTACATTATGTTGGAAAGTGTATAATGCAGTTTGATGGTACAGACTTATGAGTGTCTTGTATACTTCATCATTGATATGATGAGTTGATCATTAAAACCAAAAAAATGTGTTGTTTACTTATTGTTATGATCATGTGATAGATCAGACTTCTACATGTCTTGTGTACTTCAACTACAGGGGCAGATCCAGATATTTTGAAGTTTGGTTCTAGAGAAAAGGGGGCTAAGCTATCATTTGATCATTTTTGCCAAAATTTGGCATTATATCAACAAAAAATTTCCCCCCCAAAAAAAGGGGGGTGTTTAGGCTATTGTGTGTATTACTTTTACCTTAGGTAGTTGGTAATGAGAGGTACTAATTTTTCCCATTTGAAATAGTTGACTATTGTTTAATCATACTGTACCACTATATACCTTTATAATCATTCTCTTCTCATACTATTTGTATATCAGATTTTAACATTGTTCAAGGATAAACCCAGAGAACATTACGTCTGAATTTTAATTAGCCATGCAATTCAGATAAAAATAAAAACATGACATATGAAAACAATCCAGTCTACAGTAGAAAAAACTGATTGTTTGTTGACCAGGTAACAGAACGAACAAGGTCTTTGGAGTAATTTGTTAAAAATTTTACACATGATTTTTTAAAGGAACAAATATAATAATATGGTGTTCCATAAATTAAGCAGCATTGAATATGCTCATACAATAGTGTACTGTTATAGATTGATCACATGTTACTTACTCACAAGAATACCTATTTCCCTCAATACCTGTATTATATTTCAGGGAAGAAAAACAGATTTTCCATTAAAATCACCTGGAATCAGACCCATTACAGCAAAACATTTAGGACCTAAACATGGACCATTTCCATTACCATTTGGTTCAATGCGAAGTGAAGATGAAAGAGAAGCTGAGTCATCATCACCACATAATACCACACCATCTACTCCTACCACACCACTTTCACCTCCTCACAATGGAGACAATGTGTTCGAACCTGTCACAATCGGCCAAGGTAATGACAAGTAACCATTGGGGCTCTTTTATGATACATTAATGAAGTTTTTTTCATTCAGACTACATAAACCCATTTTAGTGAACTTGAATTAAAGTAAATATTTTGTTTTGGTATGTAGTCAAAACCTGTATACATTCTACATGTATGAAGTTCATCCAGATACAATAGAAAAGAGTTATGATGGATAATCTTTAAAATAAGGTTTAAGTCTGATTGTCAGGAAAAGAAGATCACCTGATCAAGTGTTTTGGTTTTTTTTCTTTTTTTTAGCTCACCTTGCCTAAGGCCATGTGAGCTATTGCCATCCCTTGGTGTCCATCGTCATAGTGGAAATTTTTTTCAAAATTATTCTCCACTGACACTACTTGACTAATTGAAACCAAACATGGTATGAA
This sequence comes from Perna viridis, assembly GCA_037379345.1. Taxonomy (NCBI): domain Eukaryota; kingdom Metazoa; phylum Mollusca; class Bivalvia; order Mytilida; family Mytilidae; genus Perna; species Perna viridis. Next base: position 18,441,666 of record CM074512.1, on the reverse strand, counting down.
TATTTCTGGGGTATCCTGCATAAAATTGGTGTGGAGATTTTTTATCCATCACAAAACATGGCCACCGTTACTAAAAATGGAACATTGGGGTCAGACAGTAGTTTTTCGCATGTTTCTCCAAAACCATTAGGTTAAGTCGAATTCTGACATGGGTAAAAGTGTTAAACATCATGAGATCTATCTGTGGTGAAATAGTACTGATGTAGGGATTTTAGATCCAAGGAAAAACATGGCTGCTGTTACTAAAAATAGAACAAAGGGGTTTTTCAGAACTTTTTCTCATATATCTCCAAAACCATTAGGTTTAGCCTATTTTTTTTCAAGGCTGAAATAATCCTTATTATAAGACCTGCAAAAGTTTCCAGGGGTCAAAGTTGTCCATGTAAGAGTAACTGCCATTGAAAGTTGAAAAATGACATTATTTTTAGTTTTCAGCCAGTGTCTTGAAAACTATAATAGATAGAAGGAAACTTTCAATTGATGAAATGATAAGTCCTACCAAATTCTTTGTGAGTCAAAATTGTAGGACAACTCCTTGTTTGAGTTATTGCATTTGAAAGGCAAAAATTTAACCAGGTGAGGGATTCAGGCTCCTAAGAGCCTCTTGTTTAATGATGAGAACTTTAGAGCAGGTTTGACAGTATTTCATAGAAAAAATATCAGGATTAAAAGCCTTAATTTTAAATCGACATGAAAGATATTATTTAGGAAGCATCATTTGTAGGGCACTGTTTTTTTTTGGCTTTGTCAAAGTCTGAACTTCAAATTTACAATAATGTATTACTTTGTGCAGAGAAAAGTTACTAGCCTTGTTATTTGGTGAAAATTTTTAGATTGGTCCTATTGATAAAATTGTTGGAATAGTTTAATGTTTATAAAAATGACAATCTAGGCATAATTATTTATATATTTTCAAATTACAAAATTGACATTGTTGTTTCAATGCAATGTTTAATTACTCATGAAAATTTAGAGTTTTACAGTTGATATTGTTAATTCTAAAGTATAGGCTGCATTTTTATCAAAATTAATATTTTGTTAGATATAAAACAGTAGATTCAAGGATAAAAGAATTATGTTTTGAATACATATATCCTATGTCCTTCATACAGGTATATCACTAAAATCAGTGTTTCATCAACACATTGTGGCTTCATTTTGAACATAAGCTACAAAAGTAATACATGTATATTACATAAATATGAATAAGAACAATAACTTATTGGATTGAGAACAAAGGTAACTGAAAATTTTTAAATTTCCATGTTTTACTTACTTTAAGGGGCCTTATTTGTTTGAATATTACTATTGTGATATCAGATGTTTATTAAGTATACCAAAAATAAATATGTCATCACACTGTCAACATTTTTTTTAAGAACGTACTTATAATTATATAATTTCAGATAGCAGTACAAATCCAGTGCACAATTCTGAATTATCACAGACAGAATCCCCCAATGATCAACCGTTAGAGCCCCCACCATTACCCCCTCGTAGGAAAACTCATCGTGAAAATGAAGAAGGATTATCTAGATTAGACAATGCTCCTGAAATCCCTCCTCGGGGGATGCCCCCTCGTGTTCCTCCACGTAGTAATTCAATGATTGGCACACTTCCACGTTGTGTATCACAACAGCCAACAAGACATTCATCTGGTCATTCTCAGAACTTACATGCAACATTACCACGGTGTAATGACAGAGAATCACGACCATCATTACCAATCAATTTAAATGGAGATGATTCTATCCCATTGACAATAACTCCCAAACTGCCGCCAAAGACTTATAAACATATTAGACAACAGAGTAGCTAGAAAATTGTGTTGTTAATTTTATCCTTTAAAAGAATGAAAATTTAAGTTCATGTGATGATGAATTTACCAAAGAATGGCATCTGGTGATTTGAGTCAAAGACAGCTGTGCTGCATAGTCATTGGCTTAATGTATCAATTGATACAGTTTCTTGTGATGTATTCCAGTGTGTTGACCCAAATAAGCTAGTGCTACTTTAACTAGTGATTTGATAATCAGACGTTGCTTATTTAGCAACACAGAAATGCAATATACACTTGTGTGTGTGTGTGTGATGGAATTTTATCAGGGATGGGATTTTGTTGTACACAAGTGAAATAATGGCAAACATATAGTAGTCAATGAAAGGGTTGTACTTTTGTCACACTATTACAGTATCATGTTTTCTTTTACCTCTAGTGTTATGTGGATTTATAGTAACATATAAACTTCTTCATTGGTGTACTCATGATAAAAAAATTTAAATGGTTCTTAATAACATAAAATGTTTTCAAGATTGAATTTCCTGGAATTTGTTTTAATTTCATTCCATTTATAATAAACAGATACTTATCCAGAAATTTGAAAAGGGGGCACTGATTTGACTAAGCGGGGGAGGTTTTAGTGATTGCCAGTTCCACTAAAATTTTTAGGCATAGGTGTTTGTTTTTATTTTTTGTTTTTTGGGGTTTTTTTTCGTAATGGCAATTTAACTGCCTCTTGACATTAAAAATTCCAGTTGTTTCTTTCTGAAATGATATTTAAAGATTATGAGTACTATTAACGAGAAATCTATATGTTACTATAGAAAAGTATTATTGTGATATTAGTTTCAAATTTTGTTAAAGATGAATGTTAAATGAAGACATGATATTGTATTATTATCAAAGAAAATGTGGTACCAAACCAGACCTTAGTAAAACACTGTTCAAATGTCTTCCAAAGTTATTCATACTTAGACAACTGTCATTAACAAAGTCTGAATTTGAAGAGGATATTTCAGATATTTTTTAATGTTCTTGTATCAAGACCAATGTTCTAGAAGCCTTGTCAATTTTGTTCAATAACTGATTCTGATTTTTTCTCCAATATTTTTGGTGATGATTTTTCAAACTTTTTGAAGGAATAGGAAATATTCCCGTGTTTTCTATAGCTTTTGTTTTGGGAATAGAACTGTTTAGACAACACACCTGTATTTTTACTTGATCTTTTATTTCTAGTTAATCATTGCTGACAGGATTTGCAATTATTCTCTATTGTACATTTATAAATGTGATATTTAGAAGGTCACAAATTTTATTATTGTATGTTACATGAATCAGTTCAGGTGAAACTATATTCATATGATACCATATTTCCTTTGAATAACCAGCGTGTCCACGTCAAGAAATGGCCAAATATTATTGCCAAAGATTTTTATTCTATGATAAAACATGTGATATGATTTTTAAAGTGCTTTTAAATCTTTGTTGTTTATTTTGTTGAATTTTTAAGAGACTGATCAGCTTCTGTGTAAATATTGTTATACTGCTGTTAGTGTCAGGATTCTTCTGAAGATTTTACAACTTGTGCTGGTATTACAATTTTTGTAGTTTTTCGTACATTTGGAGACCACAGTGAATGTTCTGTAGAAATTTCAGATTTTTTAAGCTTGCAGTAATGCTGTAAAAAAGAATCAGATTTTATTTCAATTCTGGTTATGATTGTGCAAAACAGTATCTTAAATTCCTTTTGAATATCTGAAGGGTGTTGGTAAGTGGTTGTACTTTTAGCCTTTAGTAAAGTATTTGAAAAGAAATGGGAAGAAAAAAAGCACAAAATGAATACATCCAAAGCTAGAATACCTCCCTTATTTTGTCAATTTTTTTGGCAGACATATTTTAATTACATTATGAAGTTTTATGTTTTGAGTTCAAGACATCTCATTCCTACCAGTTATTGTTTGTACTAATGCCATTGAACTTGGCCAAATGCTCTTTTATTGAAAAACAAATACTTTTATTATCTTAAGAGCTGGTGCAAAATAAACCAGAAATGGAATAGAGCTATATTAAGATTGGACTTTGGTAATCTATTATCTAGGACATTTTGATGGTCTAAAAGGAATGGTTCTGTGTTGAGACACTGTACCATGGAAATCTTTTCTTAAATTTTTGATTAGACAACAAGGTTAATAGTTTTGTGTATTTGTTATCTTTTTATTTAATCTACATTCTTGTGCTGCCATTTAAATTACAACTGTGTGTTACGTTTCTTTATCTTGCTGGCTTTTATTTCCAGAACTTTGCGTCTTCAATGTTTTCTATGTTTATTTTCATACTTCCTTTATACATTTTTGTAGGTATTTATTTGATACAGAAGTTTATAATTGGTCAGTGGTTTTTTGATGTGGACGCTTTCACAGCTGGTTTTTGTTACTTTATTTGACTGAGTGACAGCAAGTATAAGCATGTACCAAAGTATGTCTTTTATTCGTCAGTAATGTAAGCATTTGAATAGCAATTTCATACTCAGTGCCAATCATATACATAATATAGACATGAAAATCCAAGTTAATGAATGTTATTTTTAGCAAAATAGCTTTAATTTGCTATAGATTTTTAAAAGAATGTCATAAGCTGTTCAAATGTGAGCCTATTTGATTTTACTTGGCAGTATATTAGATGTTATTTGGTACATGATGTGATATCCAGTGCAATGCCATAGTATTGTGAGCAGTGTTAAATGTTCTGGAGACTGCCTTATGTGATTGTTTCATATCAATAAAAGTTCTTCACAACATCAATACTATTGTCAGACTTGTTTGTTGTATTGATTTTTCTCTTGGCTCAACTTTGGTGGTTGACATCATTACCATGTTAATAGATGTAATGTTGTGCATTAATTTATTATGTTTTCTATCTAAACCTTATCTTCACTTAAGGTAAGTGTCAGCTCTATGATAGTGGAAATATATGAAAATGTTAAATCCAAGTATTAAAACAGCTTAATTATGCAGATTTGAAATTGGTAGACTGTTTTAACTTTTGTGATTGGTCATTTTGACATAATTAATCATGTTTGAAAAAAAAAGAAATACAAGCATTCTGAGATTATTGCATGGGAATGCAAAGTCCTTACTGGCAGAAAAAATTGTTGATGTTTCTTAGTCTGTATAATAACTTGAGTATAAGTGAATGGATCTCATATAAATTTTACTACAAGGTGCCATACCACAAAAGGACTGGGGTTGTGACTTGAGCCAATTAAGAATAAAGTGTGATAAAGGGGCAAGAAACAATAACCTTCAAAGAGGTTCATTCACTAAAAGTCAAGTTATTGTCTGGACATCAGGAAAAGGTATGTTTCTGCCCCCTTATTTAAGAAAAGTCAAGTCCAAAATCTTTTGTAGTCTTACCATTGTGGTATAGAATATTGTGGAACAAAATCAGGTATTCCTTTGCTTTTACTAGAGTTATATACCATATGGCAGGTTATTTTGGGGTGTGTAAAATATACAAGTTAAATTATCCATCCTGTCAATAATATTTTACCGTCTATATACAGATAGTGAAGAGCTGTGATTTCAACCTAGTAAAATTGGCAGGAAAATTCAAATTAATAAAAGTGTTAAGTTGTGTTAAGGAATTTATTTTCTTAAGCTGATATTGGTTTTATTTAAGTATAATTGTTATGTAGGATAAATACTCTGTTAATATAGCTTTTGAATGTAAAAGCACATTAACTTTTTGATAGATTTAAAATTGGGGAAAAGGTGAAATGGAACAAAATTTGTAAATGTGTGTGAAGTTGAATCATTAGTATAGATTGACTTTCAGTTTTACATATTAAAAAAGTACAGTTCTTAATAGAATTTAAAATGCAATGTATGATCACAATTTTATCATATAATCTTTGAAATCAAAAACTGCCAGTGCTATCAGCACTTTGATTCACCTTTCAAGGGCAATTACAGTAAAGTTAACTGTCAGAGTAAACATTAATTTTCGCAGTGTACTTATTTTCATTATTTTTGCGGTGAATTGAAAAGCACGTAAAATGGTACCCTCCTAATTGATTTTTAAAACTATGTAACACTTAACATTTGTTTAAACCGATAAAATTGATACCCACGAATATAGTCACTTGACAGAATCCACAAAATTTGGCAGTTGTCTAATTGTTGGAACATTGATATTTTTATATTTGTTTCCTTTTTCCTCAATCCAAAATGTTTTCTTTGGTTATCTGATATTTTCTTGGAGATACATGAGAAAAACTTGTCTAACCCCTAGTTTAAATTTTTTGTTACTGCAGCCATGTTTTTCGACAGATCAAAAATCAACACATCAGTTATATGCAGATTGCCTTAAGGAACATTTACACCAAGTTTGGTTTTTATTGGTCAAGTAGTGTCAGTTTTGATCATTTTTGAAAGAAATAATAATATAAGTAGAAAACAAAAGGCTCTCGAAGAGCCTGAATTGCTCACAGGCAAACCATGCACATGTAATTAAGTAAGTAAAGGTATCATGCTTTGTAACCATATTTGACAAAATATTGCTGAAAAAGAGCATCTATTGATAAATGATGTAAGTTCAACTGAGTACCTAAGGCACTGTAAAATGTTGGAAATGCTTCAGATTGTTTTTAGTTTCCTCTGGAAAAAATTTTGGCAGGAACCCCCTATGCCCTTGTTATCTCACTGGGTCTTTTGGTCATCACCATTCAACCACAATACCATGTTTTCTAAGAAACAAAAAATCATTGGAATTCCAGCAACTGGTAAAAAATGGCCTCAAGTTGGTAGCCATTTTGAAAATGGTTGCCTAACAAAAAAAATTCAATACTGCCAGTCAACTCAAAATATCATATATGTAATTAATACAAAAGTGTATGAATATTGTTTACATGTGTGAGTAATCTGCCTCCATGCTGTCAGTTAGCAGAAAAGGTAAAAATGTAGATTTTCAGTATTATTTATTCAAGTAAATTTTGTGAAGAATTTCTACAATCATCATACCATTAGCATAATGATTTTGGAAGCCTTATTTTCCAAGCTTTGAAACAGTATGCAACTTTCAGATGTCATTTGTCCTGGGAATTCACAGTGAAACTTTGAAAATTACTTTATTAACATGTGAAGTAATGGAAATGTTAGAAGTGGTTAGTGAGACCATAGGTTCGTCTTCTGATCCCATGTCTGAATTTTGCTAGAATTTTGATAAATTCAACTAGTTGCAAAAAATTGTATTTTGACCCCTATGTTCTATTTTTAGTAACAGCAGACATGTTTTTAAACATTTTAAAGATTTTAAATGATCAATTTGGGCAGGATACCCTTAGGAACAATCATGCCAAGTTTTATTCCAATTGGTCAAGCAGTTTCAGAGGAGAAGATGTTTGAAAAAATGATGACGATGATGGACGAAAACCAAACACAAAGTGATAACAATAGCTCACACAGCATTTAGGCCAGGTGAGCTACAAGGTTGCAATAAAGGGCAATAACTCCAAAATGGTATAACAGATCAAAGATGGATCTTATCATGCTGAACACTTTTACTCATCAGAATTTGGCTCAACTTAACAGTTTTTGAAGATATGTGGGAAAAACTTCTGTCTGACCCCTTTGTTCTACTTTAGTAGCAGCAGCCATGTTTTTCGACAGACCAAAAATCCCCACATCAGTTCTGTGCAGAATACCCCAAGGAACATTTATACCAAGTTTGGCTGTCATTAGTCCAGTAGTTTCAGAAGAGAAGAGTTAAAAAAAATTGCTAATCAAGGACGGACGCCAAGTGATGGAAAGTAATTTTTCGGGGATGTGGCCCTCTTTGACCCCTCCTTAAAACTTGAAAATAGTAATTAAGAAATATCTGAAATCCCCAAGAAATAACTTCAACATCAGACCAAAAATGAAAATTTTATTTTTGGCATGAACCAACTTCATACCCCTTTAACTCCAAAATAATCACCTTTGACATAACAACCTTGACTTAGTTGAAGCTAGAAATGACTCTTTACAATTTACTTGAACAGTTACAGCTAGTTGAAAAGGACCAGTTCCATTTTCATAATAGACAGCTATTCAAACTTAAAAGGCAGTATCCAAAAGATCACATAGGTAGTTAAGTAGGACACATTGGTATTATGTAGGTCAGATTTCTACCTAGAGAGCTATTTAAACTACTTAGTAGCCTACCAAGATTTGTATTGAAATATGAATTGGTTCTTTTCAACTTGCTGTATATCTCTCATCTGTTTTGATGTTTGTGCCTAATTGAACAATACCGGTAATCATCTACATGTATTTTTCTTTTGAAATAAATTAGACCTTAGGAACAACTAGAACCCAATCCATTATAAAAGTTAAAAGATCAAGATCAAAGAATCTGATTTAAATAGAATGCCATACTCCATGTTGACAATCTGTGATCTTAACGTTCCAACCAGTAGCCACTTCTGAACTTTAATTTAAAAATGGTACAAATTAATAAAATACTGGTATAAGTACTGGTCGTGTATTTTACAATAGTTTGAAAATAAAATATAGGAATGTTCACTCAAATATATGACCTTATTGATGCAACTAGAGGCTGAGCCGCTCTTAAGACCCTGAAACCCTCAAATGGCTTGATAAGCAATATTCTGTTTCTTGAAAAAGCAGCCATATTTTTTCCTAACACTCGTATCTAAGGAACAATCATATCAACTTACATTAAATTCTGTCCAGTAGTTTCTGAGGAAACAATTTTTGAAAGTAATATCATTAAAAATAGCCAAAAAACATTGAAAAAGGGCATTAATTTCAACATGGCTAAGCATTAGACCAAAGATAAATCTCATCACGCAGAACGCTTTACCCCGACAGAATTTTGCTTCATCATACAGTTCTAGAGATATAGGCAAAACCTTTTTGTCTGATTCTATAAATCAAATAACCCAACATCAGTTCTCTGCAAATAACCATAAGAAACATTCATACTAAGTTTGGTTCTAATTGGTCAAGTAGTATCAGAGGAGAAAAGATATAATAATTGACGACAATGGCGGATGCCAAGTGATGGCAATAGCTCATATAGCCCTTTGGACCAGGTGAACTAAAAATACCTTTTCCCTTAGCACATAAGCAAAAATTAAAAAAAATAAGACATTGCATGCTACCATTGAACCATTTCTGTCATTCATTATTTTCCATAAAAGCACTACATGTTTATCATTAACAATAAAATACTTCTCATGTTAAAAAAATAGTTTTCAAAGTTTCACTGTGAATTCACAGGACAAATGACATCTTAAAGTTGCATACCGTTGCAAAGCTTGGAAAATAAGGCTTCCAAAATCATTATGCTAATGGTACGATGATTGTAGAAATTCTTCACAAAATTTACTTGAACAAGCATTCTGACAGTATTGCTGATGCAATACAGTGTCCCCTTTCGGCCTTTGAACTAGTTGCCTTTATGAGATTTTTTTTATATATGTGAACTAACAATGGATGGTGTTATTTTTAACAATCAAGAGAAAATGACCCTTGAACAGCAAAAGCCAATTCCATAAAAATCAAACCTGAGCTTCATTTTACAGTAGATAATAACATTTTTGCATTACAGAAAGCTGCATAAAGACATTCTCTTTCTATCACCTGGATAGTTGAAAAAAACTTCGTTATTATGAATTAAAGGGCAAATAACTCTATAATGACAGCAGCAATTTGCATCAAAATGATGAAACATAAAATTTTATGTAATTTTCTATGTCAAAGGGTCATAAGTTCCATATAAACCATTTTGCCGCAATAATATTTAAATTTAATTTGTAACTTGTCATGATAAGACTAGCTAATAAATATGAAATCAATTGGATGAGGCATTACAAAGAAAAGTCTGGAAAACATAAAATTTTATGAAATTTTCTATGTCCAAGGGGCACAACTTCTGTTAAAATCATTCAACCGTAACATCATTCAAACATAACTTGTAACTAGTCATGATAAGACTATATACCAAATATGAAATCAATTGGATGAGGCATTACAAAGAAAAGTCTGGAAAACATAAAATTTTATGAAATTTTCTATGTCCAAGGGGCACAACTTCTGTTAAAATCATTCAACCGTATCATCATTCAAACATAACTTGTAACTAGTCATGATAAGACTATATACCAAATATGAAATCAATTGGATGAGGCATTACCAAAAAAAGTCCAGAAAACATAAAATTTCATGAAATTTTCTATGTCCAAGGGCCATAACTTCTGTAAACAAAAAAAAGTCAGGAAAACCAAGTGTGACTGACGGACTGATGGACGGAGCATGAACCTAAGTCCCCTTCGGCATTTGCCAAAAGGGGACAATAAATAATACTGAAAATCCACATTTTTCTGCTAACTGACATCATGGAGGCAAATTACTCACACATGTAAACAATATTCATACACTTTTATAATAAATTACAAATATGATTTTAAAGTACACGGCTTCATTTTGACTACCGATATTTTTGATCAGAAAATACACAAATAATGCACTTACAATGCATAATTTTAGGTTCAGTATATTTTTGATACTATACAGGGGTGACCATTTGACCCGAAATTGGTTAGTGAGACCATAACAACCTTCCTTTTGTGGTATGTAACCTTGTTATATAACTTCATAAAGATCAACCAATTAATACTCAATTTATTAAATGAAAACCAATATGGATTACGTCCATGACAATGATAATGTAACTACATGTATTAGCATATTTCCCTATTTCATGAGACCATATTTTTCATTGTGTAGCTACATGTACATCTGAACTATTAAACTATAAATATGATACTAACAATAAAAACAGTCAAACTAGAAAATACACACTGTAATAATAACTATGATGAGTGTAAAAAAACATATACACTTTAAAGATATTGCACATATAACAACCTTACATAAATACTTAAGAGAGATACATACAGTTAAAAGACACAACATGATTTCAATTAAAATAAATATTAAAATCAAAATTGAGTAATGTACTAACATCACAGTTTTTTTCAGTATCATAATCTTGCTACCATTGGTCAAGGAAGTCAAATCCTGTTCTGAGAAGACCTGTAGATGTCTATAATGAAAATATGTCAAAATATGAATATACACGTTCATGTTATTTGAATTTACCGATAAGGTTTTACTTGAAGAAGTTTTTAATTTCTAATTGTCAGTATCTTGAATTTTTTTTTTTATTTCTTGATTATTTCTACATATTCAGATGGAAGTTACTTAATATTTAACCAAGAATTTTTTATTTAATTCCACTTTTCTTAATTTTTTTTTTTATATGAAGATACATTTTATCATGGTCATTTTCCCTATGAAAAATCCTTACCACTGAAGCTCTAGAGTCACTCAAAACTGACCCTCCAGTACCAATATCTACAGCTATCAATTCGGTATCTTCATAATCAACATCAGACACAAGGTGGGTTTTATCATCAGTTCTGTCTCCATTCCTGTCAGTATAATCTGGAATATGCTGCTCTGGTTCATATCCCTCAGACTTGCCAGAATTTGAACTGTCTAGGCTCTCAGCTTTAAGTAATGGCTTCCTGGTTGGTGACATATTTGACATTTTAAGACTTTTAAGCAGTGGATGGTGTGATGGAGAGGTTGTGGTACTACTTGTACTCTCCTCGTCATCAATGACATGCGATATCATAGGATTTTCAAACACTGACATTTCTATATCAGGTTTTCTTTTACTATATTCTTCATCAACTGAAAACTCCTCTTTTATTGTAATATTATTATCACTCACTTCTTGTTTATCATTTCCATTGTAAATGTATGTATCAATTAAGCTATCTCTTTTAAAAGCATAATTCACCTCTTCAGGAGAGTTTTCTCCTTTAAATTTGGTAATTACTGGTTGTGAAATTGCATGATCTTTCAACTGAGGCAGTCGAATATTTTTAAGATTTTTAAACTCAGAGTTCCATAAACTTGATCCTTGATCTTGTACACAAAATTCTCTTGGAGCTTTTCTTGAAGCCTCCTCAGATAAATCCTTTGATCCTCTACGTCTGGTTTTAGACTGTTTTGTCATTTGTTCTGGTTCTAAATCTAGTAATGTCAAGTCCTGTTGACTCTGTAATAATTCACAAGATTTATTCAAAAACCAAAAGATAACAAATGCTTGTTATCAAATATTTCCCCAAAGATTCTTTCCATTTTTTTCCTATTTTTTTCATACTTATTTCATGACTCATGAGTTGTATAAAAACATAAATAATGTTAGTAATTAAAAGACTTTTGTTATGACTGGTTACATTTTAAGTTGATTTGTTTTCTGAAAGAGATTTTTAAATATTACTTAATTCCTTATAATATTTTAATATTACTTAAAAAATTTTGAGATGTAGAAAGACAAAAGTTCCTTCTAATGTTTTATCATATATGTTGTATAGTGCGAAAGACTGACAAAAGGACAAACAACAGTTCACTATTATATGTCCTATCTTAAGAAAGACAGATGTATATAATCAAACTGCATTTAGATTGTTCAAGCAACAGGCAATTTATATTTAGTTTCGTAAAAAATGCACAGTTTAACATTTTTGTTACCCTTTGACCACTTTTCCTTGAATTGTTGGACAATATAAAACAAAAACAGGACAAAAATAATCAAAACCTGATTTCTTGGAGTTATGTGCCTTGTGTGAAAATATTATACTTATTCACTGCCTTAAACTAATTATCATACAACAATTTAGGGTCTACAGATATTATGTGGATAACAACCAAACTATACAATTATACAACTGTGAATTTTTTTGTGGTACATGTATATAAAAATTAAATGGCTAAACTTATAACTTGAACCAATATATATTTATTGACAGGGCTTTTTCTACCTTTGATTTACTGCCCATTTTCGGGCCTATCCCAAATGACAAAAAGTGTCTTTTTTTCCCAAAATTTATCATGAATTTCTCAACTAAAGCAAGCAATATGACAGTTGTCAATGAATTCGTCTGTCTGTAGAATGAAAGTTTATTGATGAGTTGGCAAATCATTTTTGTCACAGTTTCTCGAGAGTAATTTTAAAACCGGGGAAAGAAATCAGTCTATTCTTCAATTTACAAATTTTTATAGCAGCTGATTTAAGATAATTATTTCAGAACTTCTTTTACCATTATCTTCAGTTGCTTGTAAAATAAAAGGTATCCAAAATGAAAAATGCATTGTTGGTTATGTCTCATAATAGTAAATGATTTTATTTGTTTGTTTTTTCCTAATTGATGAAAAACTTCCCAATCTCAGGTGCTGGGGGCCTTATTTGAAAGAAAAGGTAGAAAAAGCCCTGATAGATGTACATATACAATGCACTTACCTTAGTCTTCCATGAAAATGGTCCTGAGAACTCATCTTGCCATGTCCAGAACTGACAGTATAAAATAAAGTAATTCAACTATGGCAGCAAAAGCAAGAAACAATTATATATTAATGTTTATACTATAGAAATCATGACTTTACTTGTATTTATTTCAGCATACATTAACATAATGTACTTATAACCTGTAAAAAAATCAGTATAACTGATGTGTTCTTACATTGTCTTCTATGCTTGTTAGAGAAGTAAAAAAAAATGTTAAAAAATAAATAAAGGATCAGATAAACATTTAACATTGGTAAGAATATCTGCATGATAATCCAACTCCCATAATATTATGATATCACAATGAAACAAGCAACGATTCAGCAATCATACTTAACAACATCCAGATTATTTGTAAGAATGAACTTTTGTTTCAGGTTTCACCTGTCTCAGTGAATATTAATAGATAAGAATTTTTTAAGATGATTTACATTGTACATGTCCATGTAATTGCACTCCAATCTGTGTCATTTACCATGAAGCCTGTTCCTCTACTTAATTTCCATTGTTTAACTTAGGTTATTTCATTTTGTTGAATGATATGGTTTTTTTTTTGGTTCCTTCTAAATAAATGTACATGTACCTGTATGCTAAACCACAATTTTACATTAATTGCAAAACAGGAACCTACATGTGATTGTCAATTTGATCATCACAAATCCTGTCTGATACTATTTTTAAATATATCTATAAAAACTATTTTCTTTTATCCTTTTAAATCGAAAATATTTTTTTCATAATACATTTTAAGCGAGCAAAGCTCACACTTAAATGTATAGAAATTTGTCTAAATTTTTTATCATGAAAAGATTTTCATCAAAGCAAAACTCTATATCTCTACCTAAAAACCTGATAAAGAAGACATTTCAAAGACCCATATGTTATTTGATCAGAAATCCTCTGACATTATCTTACTCAAAATCTTACTTCAGGTTGTGGTAAAACAAGGCATTCTTTGCTGAACCTGGAACTTTTTACCGATAAAATTGCAAATATCTGAAACATCTTTGGCTAGTTTATCCCTAAACAGATTATGAATAAATAGTACACGACATGAAATCCATTTTATTTATAAGGGAACCTACTCAATGCTTAGCTCACACTTAAGGCAAATGTCTTCCTCGTATTATATTTTGCAATGACAAATACATCAGTTCATCTCATACATGTGAACCTACCGGCGGTAGTTCAATTCTACCTGAATTAGAACCTTCCTACCTTTCTACTGCTGAAATAGAACATCTACTGCTTTCCGAACATTATACCATAAACAAATTTTGGACGCCATTTTTTTTATTTACTGAAAGTCAAAACCTGAGAGGATCAAATAACATTTCCGGTTGATCTCGGTAAGACAGGTGAACTGTTAATTACCATTAATTAGGGTCATAAACAGTAATTTAGGGCTTCAGTGGTTATCGACGAGACGTAATTTTAAAGATGTGTGATGATTATATAACAATAGGAGATGATTGACAAAGTTTTAGTGGCACATGCTTAATTGATTAAACGATTTATTACCGACGATTGGGACTGGTGTAAATATTGATGCGGGACATATGATCTTTTGATGGTTATGGAAATGTTGACCATGCCTTCACTGAAAATGACTCGAAGTATGGCTTGTTTTTTATCCAAGTCAATGGAGGATAATATTTCATCTTCAGCACCTCCTGCCAAGAAAGCAAAGTACTGTTCCAAATTCAATGCTGCATGGAAGTCAAAGTTAAAGTGGTACCAAGCCAGTAATGACTATTTGAAATAAATCATTTTGATGCTTATTTATGCAATAGTAGCAATCGCACTTAGTGACAATTTTTAAATGAAAATAATTTAATTAATTATAGTAAATATATAGCTGTATATAAATCCTTGATATACTGAATTGTCAATAATAAATAAAATCATTAAAATGTCCAAGTGTTACTCCATCAAAAAGGTCTTTCCAACTATTCAAATAGAGTATTCAGCATTTTTTTTCATGGAAACAGACTTAAAACAAGGTTTTCAATAAGTTTCACACATATTTGACTTGTTACGCCATGAAAAAAAAACGCCAATAAAAAACCTCCAGTTTTCAAACCAAACCTCCGCCTGAAAAATGACAAATCTCCAGTTTTGAAGGAATGACTTTATCACATGAATGTCATCTTAAAACGACCATTTGTTTTTTTTTCTATACAGTTAATTTAATACGATTGTTATCAAAAATTATGGACAAGTAATTTCGTAATTGTCTAACATTTATTTAATATCAAGGTGAATCAACTTGCGTTGAAAATTACCCAAGGCAAACGGCAAAGTAGGCAAAATGACTCAGTACCATAATTTGCACCCCTTTAGTCTTTTAAATAACCAATTTCATTTAAAATGAAAATCCTTACATCATTTGCTTCATCCACTACTATTTTTTCTCCCATTTGAACCTTTAAAACAGGGTATGAAATTGGATAGCATTCTTGTTTTTCACATTCCTGATATTTCTCCCTAACATCTGGGTGGACGAAATAATCATCAAGGATAGCATCCTTCTTCCCATCTTCAAATTGCTCCCACTTTTCTCCAAATAGAACTTGAACTAGGCGAGTCTCTTTAGCAATTTTTCTTGTTAGTGGGTTAATTGATTCGAAATATGCAGCTGTAACTTCATTCATCGTGAAGCCAAGATAAGGCGGAAATAGCTTTGACAGCCCCGCGGCAAAATTCTCTACAACTATTATAAACGTCCGATAAGGCCCGAAAGTATGATTGATTTGATGTACACCTACTGAAATTTTAAATCTTTTGCTTAGCAGAAACGACTATTGGTTAATTTCTTTATTGACAACTTTAATAATTGTGTGTCTTTTTTTTTCGTTTTCTTATTTTTATAGTTTGAAACGCTACGAATTCGTTCTATCATAGTTTGTTTGTACTTGTCATAATCGACCTTCACCTTGGATCTTTTGACAAGTGATTTCCACTTCCTTGTGTAAATATTTGTCTTCTGAGAGTATGGGCGCCAGGGCATCAATACAGCTCCAGGATGAGGAGATAGAAGAAATCCAGAATGAAACAGGCTGTAAGACTGATTTTGTCTTTGCTAATTACAACAAACTTACTTTTTAATTTTAGTGAAGTTCGAGCTGCACATTTACTTTTGTTACTTTGTGTGTATTATTTTTGTTACTTTATGTTCTTTGTTGTGTTTGTCTGTTTTCCATGTCTGGTCTTTGCCCCTGGATTACATTCTTTGATTTCCGCTAGAATCTTGGTTCCCTTGATTACTCTTTCCTATTATTTCAGGCTGAAGGGCTAGATAAGTTACAGTTCGGGATTTTATTTTATAGAGATATTATATTGCTTAATCCTTTGGAAGTGGCCATCAGATAGACTGAAACATCCAGAAAGTAAATAATATAGGCCTTTGATGACTGGATATTTTTTAATGACCTTGAATACCTTACGGATCTCTCACTGTTGATGTTAAGTGTTACTCACTGTTAGTAAAACCAACGTACATGTTATTTATGGCTGAGGTGAGCATGCCTGATTCTGAAGAACTCAGAGTACATGTATGCCCTACTTCTAGCAACTGGGCAGCTTTGTTTGAATTCTTGCATACTCCCAGACTCACATTGCCACATGGGTCCAAGTTATTTACCTTCTTGTAGGTACCTTCTTTTCTATCCTGTGTTTATACAGTACATGAAGAAGAGGTCTTTGTGCTATCATCAGTTACATTGTACCTGTAATTTGATTTTAGTTGGCATACATGTAAATTCCATTGAGTGGTATGGGACATCTTCAAATTCATATTAACTTTTTATTTATTTTTTTTTTTTTCAGATAAATGCAACAACTGCAAATAAATGTTTTTTATCCATGAAAATTTCAGATAAATATTCAATGATCAGAATTATAAAAATAAAATTTTGATAACAATTATATACGAAAAATAATGAGTTTCATTTAACATGTGAAATTATCACTACAAATTTCTATTTGATGTAACAGAATTAATATGAGGAAGGCAGCAGCCTTAAGTGTGAGTGAAGCATGAAGTACTATTCCCTTTTAAATTAAGTAGACTTCATGTCATTTACCACTTATCCCAAGTTTTAAAAGATATTTTGTTCACTGAGAGCTTCCAAATTTTTTGAAATTTATCTTGGACGAACAGTTCTGGAATCATCATCGTTCAAGCAGAAGTAAATTTTTTGTACCTTTTTTGAAAATGTCAGTGTAAATATTTATTGTAGTTCAAATAAATTATGTAGATGTCTTTGAAACATGTTGTCTATGCATCATTTTTTACTATTTCTTCGGCTTCAACAGATTGTGTTTTGCTTTGGTTCAGTATAATGAAATTTTAGGTGAATTTCTATACTAATGTACATTTAATAGCTCGCTTATAAATTCACAGACAAATAAAGTGTCAGAGTAGTACCAATCACATGACATGGACTTCTTTCAAACATTTTGTCTATGCATTATTTTTACTATTTCTTCAGCTTCAATAAATTGTGATGTTGTGTTTTGTTTTGAAGAAAGTGTTTCAAGTTCATTATGATGAAATTTTAGATGAATTTCTGTACATTCAAGAGCTTGCTTTTAAATTCGGACAAAATATAAATTATTTCATCTTAATAAAACATTTTATAGGACCAAATTTGGATATTAAATAACAATTATTAAGTTTTGAAAATTGGTATTGTTACAATGTACTTGTTTATCTTGTTTTTTATTTGCCATCCAGCGTGACATTTATTGAGATGGAGGTGAGATAATCAGTAAATATGACATTACTAATTAGACTGATAAACTCTCTTGTACCTCATTCAGGCCCAATATTGCAATTGTTTTCAATGAAAAATAGGTGCAATGCAAAGTCTGGATTATACATGTACATCATCAAGGTCATGTCAAGAGTTGTTTGTGTTCATCAGGTTAATCAGCTCCTCATTCCATACATCATGTATGGAAATAAATTTTATCCTAACACAACAAATGTGGAGCTTGTCGAAAGACATTATAAATACAGTGCTATGGAAGTAGTTTATCTGGACACAACAGACCACAGAGTTTGTTATGCCTGCTGTCCGCTGTGACTAAATTGACATTAACTCTATAGCACTACATCCGTTGTGTCTTCCCAAACAGCTCTGTGTTTGTTGTATTAGAATACTTGGTGTGAAAAATAGTACATGTACCTAGGATTTGCAGTCATGCAAAATTTTCTTGAACTTATGCTAAAAAATGACAGTTTTTGCAAAGTGCAATCATGAATAGTAAGGACACTAAGGGTGCAACAGTTTCATTTAGGTACACTGTTTCACACATCAAGTTGAGCCGTCCTAATTTTGTAAAACTTAAAATTAAAAGTTGAAATTTTGTGTATATATTGTATATTAATGTAGTTAAGCATTTATACATAGACAGATATGATATATGTTATGATAAAAAGGTGTAGTTTAAATGGAGAAATGTATCCAGAATGTTTCAGTCCCCTGCCATATTAGGTTCTCTCCTCAGCATAAGCTGGCTGATTTTCAGAATACCTTATTTTGCACAAACTTTAGGAACTAAAATTGGGAGAAACTGAAGTAAAAAGGGTGTCATTATTTTTATCTTTTTTTCGACCTCCTCCATGCATGCTTTCATCCTGTGCTAGTTTCTAAGTGCCACATATTTTATAAAACAAAGTATATGGCTGTTTTGGAAAGGCACCCTTGATTTGTACTAAATCCCAGTAATATTTTTTCATGTATGTTACCATGGCTACTAGATTTGATGACAATAGTCACTAATTTACCTATAAATAATAATAATAAAAAAAAAACTCCCTACACCAAGGATTAGAAAAATATGTACTTTTTTATGAAAAAAAAAAACGTGAAATTTCTGTGTGGACTGCCTCAAAACAACTTATTTCAACTAAATGAGACAAAATTTTCAGAACTGACCTAACCATGTAGTACTACCTTAACACTCATCCTTTAAACTTCAAAAATTATCTAAGTAGCACAAATGTATATACTTCAAAATTCCTTTATTAAGTTAGTAACAATTTTACTTTTAGTTTCCAGAAACCAGATCATAAGATTATACAGTCGATTTACAAGTTTAGATAAAAGCACTAATGGGTTTCTAAGGTACGTCTTATTTATCATACCAACTGCACTAATCTGTTCCACTGGTGTACATTTATCTTTCAGCATTAGTTGGATTTCACCAATAATATATGATGATGAGTTTCATGGTGCAGGATTTGCAACATTAAATCATTGTTTTAGAATTTTCATTTCTGGCCAGCTTTTCCTTGGTGATCTTTTTTTATAAGAAAAACTTTTTACTTTCCAATGGAAATTTTAAATTTTAAACTACAACAAACAACACATAAATGTTATCAGATATACATACATGTATATATAATACAGTTTGTATAAGGTTTATATGATTAGAGTGCATCACTTCTCAAGCCCAACAAGGTGAGTACCTATATGTATCTTTAGCTTACAGGTACAACAGTTTTCAATGTTTGGTAAAACAATAAAATCTAATTTATATTCTGAATCTCATTGATGCATTTTAAGTAAGGTTTCTGTAGTTTGTTTCAGTTCCATTTTCCTCTTTTAATTTTTGTTTTAAGACCTCAAAAAAATTTCCGTTACATAATGGTATGGCACTGTTATCGGTAAGATAACTTGATCATTAGGTTGGTTGATCTTCCTAAAATTTTGTAACAAGGTTGGAAATCCCAAAGGGAAGGTTGGAATGGCTTTTTGGGGGTTATGGTTCTAACCATTTTCTATATGTCTGGACAATTACTGAGTAAAAGTGAATGGATCTCTTTGAAATTGTACTACAAGGTGTCATATCGCTAAAAAAAGATTGTATTGGTTTTTAAAGGGCCAGAAGCAAGTATTTTTTTCCTGTATAATAACTTCAGTTAAAGGGAAGGGATGGCTGTGAAATTGTACCACAAGGTGCCATACTCACAAAGAATGATTTAGATTGATTTAGGAGACTTGACAGGAACCATTTAAGAATAAAGGGCCAAAAAGTGACCACTTCTATCCTGGAAAAATTCCTATCCTATGTCAAATATTTAATGGTAATCCAAATTCAAAGCTGTATCAAGTTTGAATGGTGTGTCCATACTTGCCCCAGCTGGTCAGGGTTTCACCTTTGCAGTCTTAACAAGCTGTGTTCTGGGAAGTTTGACCAACTGATTTTTTTTTATTTTTCAAGCTGAGTAGTTCAGGTTCTTTATAGTCTCTAGCTGTTTACATCATAATTTCATGACTGCAATAGAAAGTCTTTATATTAGCATGTGCTGATATGTGTTTACATGTATATCATGTATATGTTGTTGGTTACAAAATTAAAAAGAAACACAACAAAATTTATATAAACATGTAGAATCTTGTGTACATTTGTATCAAGAAGACTTGTTCAATAATATTAAGGTATAATGCAGCTTCTGTCAGTATATATAGCTTTCAATTAATGGAACTTTCAGCTAATATAAGTTTGGGTGTATAAAGTGACTTAAGACCAACTGCCTATTTACTTTTGTTTTATAATTATTTTTAATGATGAGTTTAACTGAATTTTTATTAGTGGTATCTCTTTATTGCAGCCGAGAAGACTTTTTAAGAATCCCAGAGCTTGCCATTAATCCTCTTGGCGATAGGATAGTCCACTCATTCTTTTTAGAAAGGTAGTGTTTATGTTTTTTTGGATTGTATACATGTATATAGAAAAAATGCATATCAGAACAGATTTTTTATATTACAAATATACATACATAATAAACATACTTTAAGTTTATAACAGTTACAAATGTATATTACATTGGGTGTCATGATATAATAAAAATAGTTTTGTCAAAGCATAAGATACGATAAGGTCATGTATATGGTCTATTGTAAAGAAAAAAGTTTAAAGTAAATGACAAAAATGTGATATCCACTGTTAAATGGGTGATTATATTTTTTTAATATGGTTAAAAACTTTCGCCATTTCATCAATTTTCAGTTTTATGGAAGCCTAAAAATCTGACGAAAACTACAATTTTTGGGAGTATGCCAATTTTCAATGCTAATATTTTAAGGTCTCCCCTAAAGTGACCTTGGGATAAGACTAACTGATTTGGATTCCTATCAAAGTGGCATTTAGAAATCATCAACAATAATTTTTGGGTCAAGTTGGCAAAGGTACTCAAAACTTTGAATAAAAAACTGTCTTCAAAATAAACTACAAGTCCAAAGGCCTTGGCCAATAGAACTATTTTAGGGTGGGTGAAATCTCTCCAAATTGAGGAGTAAGAAGCCATTTATATTTGAACTGTTTTGGGGGTTTTGTTCCAAAAAGTTTATTGCAAAGACTGCAAAAAAGTTCAAAAAGTGTCAAATTTTGAAATATTTTATAGACAATTCACAGATTTTCCAAATGTGGGACATAATATATTCCAATCATTGAAAGGTGACATGCTCATAATTGTGGTTAAACATGCTAGATCAATCATTTAACATTCTAAACAACAGTTTCAATATCTACCTTCTTATTTTTAGTTATGCTGGAAGCCAAATATGTGTCTTATTGTATCTTTTTTTTTATTTGAAGATACAGTAATTTAAGAAATCATTTATCAGTAAAAAGACTGATTCTGCTATTGATGCTTAATCCTTTGCTTAAATAATAGGGGAAAAACATAAAGATGCATTGTATAATGCATCAAAACAATGGAAGGTATTTTACTCAGTAGTACAATGCTTTAATTGTTTTCAGTAATGATGAAACAGTGAACTTTCGACAGTTTATCAATGTGCTTGCAAGATTCAGACCAACTAAAGTGAAAATAAATAAAAACAAGCTGAACACAAGAGAAGAAAAATTAAGATGTAAGTTTACTTTCTCAATGTTAGAATTATTTTATTCTGCCAAACCAGTTTCACATAATGTAATGGTATGGCACTGTTGTTTGCATCTTCACTGCCCTACACGCTTGGTTTTTTGTTCAGTCACATGAAAATTAGTTAATAGATCTTGATTATGTTTTGCAACAAGACCTTTGGAATCAGGGCTGAAACATGCATTTTATAGAATATAACTTTGTAACTCAAGTACTTAAGCATATATATATTTCTTGATTAAATTGTAAAGATTTTGGTATTGATTTTTTTTTTTTGGATGGTGACAAGAACTGTTTGGGAAATTTCAAATTTTAAACAACATATTATCTTTTAGTTGCCTTCAGAATGTATGATTTGGATGGTGATAATCAGATATCAAAAGAAGAACTTCTAGCTGTACTTCATATGATGGTTGGTGCTAATATTTCTGAAGAGCAAGTAAGTATTACTTAGGTAAGGAGTAGACAAAGCAAATGTCTAAACAAGATGTCAAAATATACTTATATATAAATATTTTCTAAAATAATTAGGTTCTTGAAAGTTATTATTTTGCATCTTGATAAAAGACAAATCTGACAAGTTACTTGTTATCTGAAAGTACTTGACAAATTGACTTTCTTAGACAAAACATTTGCATTAGGTAATTCAACACTTCAGTATATTGCTTTAACATGAATAATAAAGAATAACAGAAAAAAGTTTGCCAATTGTTTCTTTCCTCCTTATAATATATAATCAAAATGTTATTGTGTCCAATGGCAGTAGCATGAAGGTCATTCTGATATGCAAAAGTACACATACCAACAAACTATCGCCAAGGTAAAAACACCAATAATTGAAGCCAGAACAATGTTTCCTTCAAAATATTTAAAAATTTAGTCTTTATGTCTAAGATCAAGATCAAATAAGGTCATCATTGTAGGCAACATGACACACCAAATTGACAAGTATTGAAGACCCAAGACCTTGGTCAAAGACAAAAAAATGTTAAAACCTGCATTTATCTCTGAAGATGTATCAAAAGTATAAATGAGGTCACTGTTAAGGAAGATGCACTATAGACATCAATGTTTTCCGAAGTTTTCTGGTATCTATACAGGGTTCTCCATGACCTCTTTTTTTGGCACTGCACCATGTGTTACTTTCCTTGTGCCATGAATTCAAACGAGTGTCTTGTGTTCATTTGGTGTGCACCATGTATTCAAATTTGCATTGCAAATCAGCACTATATTTCCCAATTACTCTTGTTTATTAATCACCTATATCTGCCATGAATCTATATGATTGGCACATTTGTTTATTCTAATGGTAATTTCAATGTTTTGATTGGTAATTTCTGGGGGTTTAATGTGTCAGGGAGTGAAACCCATGTGTAAACATTTCTCGGATCTGTCAAATTTGCAAACTTTTCATTTAATAAAATATAGAAAGTATCAAGATAAAGATCGATGTGATCGGAGAGGGAAGAAGACAATCTTAATTTATACAATAATGTCTAACAATCTCAGCAATATTCTGACCCAGAAAGGTAGTTCAATATTTGCCTTATTTTTATGAAAATGCGATGGATCAACTTCCAAAAGTTCTAAAGGATTGTTTAATGACACAATTTGGACGAAAACGTTGTTTTACTGTATAAGTTACTGTGGACCTGTGGTCAAGCCTAGGGAATGGAAATCTTTACCTTGGCATAATTGAAATAGACAATACAGACATGCATAATTACCATTGTTGATTAAAAATTTCTATATTGTAGCTTGTGCTATTAAATATGTCGCATTCAACCTTAATCATACTTTTTTGGCAAGTTATTTTCTGCTTGAAAGGACATGTGCCATGATGAAATTTGTCCAACCGGGGAGTGAGCCATGTGTTCATTTTCTGTCTATATTGTAATGTCACATCTTTATGACAATAAGTTATAGACGCGAGATTCATATACCTAGACCTTGTTAATACTTCTAAGTGCCAAATTTCAATGACAAAATATATTCCTTGAACAATTTTTCCTTAAAATTTGTTTAAAACTTACCTTGGGGCCAAAGGTCAAGTTCACAAGTTTACAAGGCATACTGCCTTATGGCAAAATTTTAATAACCACATATCAAAAGACCTCAAAAATATGGCCTGAACAAACGTACATAACTTACCTGGTGGTGAAAGTCACATGACAGTTTCTATTCTGGAGTATATAGTGGCAACTATTTTGCTGTACATGTGTTTAGCAGCCTGTCCTGTGGTGTGAGGATTTCTTCGTCATTCATTGAAGACACATGGGTGGCCTTGAGCTGACATTTTTTCAACCCAGTGGAGTTGTTGTCTCTTTGACATATTCACCATTTCCGTTCTCGCTATATATCATGATACACAACATATTGAAACTGCATTACACTGGTACATATACATGCACATGCAAAATATGTTTAGGTTAAAAAAAAAAAGGAAAAATTATGTCCCCTACAAACTTTGCTTTTAGAAGCAGGAGAAAAAATATACAAAACAATGTTTTATTTACCTTTTTCAGCTTGGAAGTATAGCAGATAGAACTATAAATGAAGCTGACTTGGATGGTGATAAACAGATCTCATTTGATGAATTCAAGCAGGTAAGTTATTCTTACTATCAATTGGAACCACACTCGGCCTCTTCAGCGAAAAAAATGATTCCCCAAAATAGTCACAGTGATGTTACTATTGTTCTGCTTATTTGAGTGAGTTGTGAAAATTTTAAATATGCAGTCGAACAGCCTGTGTGAATTTTTTCAACTATTTTACTTGCTTTAACATTGTTATATTTTGTATTGATTAAAATGATTATTATTTTACCTCCAAAGGAAGGAGATTTTATAATAACTAACACTGTATGTACTAATTTATCCACAATATTTGTCCAATAATTTCTGTTTTATGCCCAGAGAACCAAAATAAAGTGATGTGAAAGTAATGTTTTCTGCTGCTTTATTTTGATAGTGATATGAATTTGAAAATTGTCACACTTGTTTCTTGTTTTGTTGTTTTGTTTTTATAAGTTCATTCTTACCTTGAATGGGTATTAAAAAGAGAAAGATAAACGTTATATTTTTTGAAGTTCTCTAATGACAATTACTTTGCATCAGAAACCTATGCTGCATAAAAAATAAAATTGTTACTCAAAACATTTCACAAGAACAATAAATGTATATTATGGTGCATTTTCAGGCCATGGATAAAGTAGATGTTGAACAGAAAATGAGTATAAGATTCTTAAACTGACAAATATTGGTGAAATCGATTTAGAACCAGGAACCTGTCTCTTATAGATACCAGGGTACTGAACTCCTTCCAACCTCTTTTGTTATACTTGAAAACTTGATCACAACTTGCATTTTTATTTTCACAAGTGATGCTGTATTTCTGTTTAAAAAAAGAAGCTGTGACTTATAAATATAAGTTTTTGCTCTTCAATATTGATATGTGTTCAATACAGTATAATAGTGTCACAAGAAGTTCTAAAATTTATTATCTTATTTTAAGACTATTTTCAAATTAGTATTTAAGTAGCAGTCTTTAGAAAAAATCAGACAGGAGGTGATTCATGTATGTCAAAAACCCACCAAATTCAGTTTTATTTCTCATTCACAAACCATTAACATTTATAGATCACTTAACCAGTCTTAGTTCTTCATTTGAGGGTTGCACTTTTGAGATAAAATTTATATAGATTGTACAGGAGTTGTCGTTCTTGATTTGGTTTGCTTTGGTTGATTTTAGTGGGAGTTAAAGTGTAGGTTCCTCAAAAGTACAGAACTAAATACAGAAAGGACTATTGTCATCTATAAATACAGCATATGTAGACCAAAAAACTATCTCTGATTCCATGGGTTTTTCTACACCATGAATCGCCTTACCATAGGCAGTGTCTGAATTTTTATATGGACTGGTACTTAAATAAACTATCATATTTTCTTTAAGTACTCTGTTTTAAAGGTTTAAGGTGTGAATTTGATGATAGAGATTATACCTATTACGTCAAGCATCTTTTTTTTTTATAATCTTGCAAATTCATTTAAAAATATGTATTTTTAATGGGAAAGTGGTGTTTGATATAGTCTAACAACTCTATCCATAATTATTAAAAGAGAATTTTTGACATAAAACTAAATTTTGTAAAATTACGAAGATTTATTAAAAATTCCACTTTCTAGGGGAGATAATGGCTGGAAAATAAGCTATAGAAATGTAATGGGAATTGTAGTGTGTTTTTCTTTTATAGAAATAACAAGAAAATAAGTTTTTGGTGAGCCTTAATTTTCTTTTTAAAATTTGACAGGCTGCCAAATATGTAATCTCTTTCTTTTACAAAGTTGTGAAGACTAGTTTTTAATTGCAAAGTAGTGAAAATTCCCTATACAAATATATAATTCATATAAAATCTTACAAAACATTCAAGTTCAATTATCTTGAAAGCAAGTGGAGCAAGTGTGTTTTTGAATTAAAATTTTCAAAGTATGTATATCAAACATTTCTTAGAAATAAGTAAGAAAAACCTAATGACACATAATATTTGATATTATTTACCGTAAGACCCGATTTTTAAAGCAGAATTGTGCTTTTTATCATTCAGTATTCTATCAGATTCTTGATTTTTTTTTTGTGTTTGCAATACTTCCAATTGCAGATTTCTGTTGTTTGGGGGATTTGGTCAGATAAGTTAAATCTTGTTTGTACAAAAATTTTACTCATGTAAAAATGTGTATAAAGATCTTACAATGGAATTGGTGCTTTTATCATTTCTTCATTTAAATTGTTTTCATACCCATTTGATTTCTAATTTTTGTTCTATGATTTTTTTTTTAAATGGAATACATTTAAATGCCATATGAAAGTGATGTATTTTTTTAATAATGCATGTACATGTAGTTGCTAATTGTCTTCAGCACACTACAAAGCTGAACACATCAAGGAAAAGGGTAGCCACTTTTGAAAGGTTAATAACAAAAAATGTACAATAAAAACATAAAAAGATTAAAGAAAAAAATAAATGTTCCAAGTCACACAATGGTAGAGACTTATAAATGTGGCTAGCCTTTTCCTTGTGTTCAGTATTGTATTGTATTAGTTTTCAGTTTTCATTCTAAATAACTACATTCCTCAGCAATGCAGTACTGATTGTACTCAACTATATCAATTATTTATAATGTCAGATATTGCTGTATTCTATTTTTATAATGTACATATCATTGATTAAAAAAATACCAGTAGGAAAGAATGTTGCTTTTACTAGTTAACCAGTAATAGTATCAGTCCTCCACTACACTGGCCTTTACAACTTATTCATCGAAGACCCAACATTTTCTGGCTTTTTTCTAAGCATCCTCAAATTGTGAGGTAATATTTGGCAAATAGATTTGATGATTTATTATGTCTAAATTGGCAGCATAAAAACAAGATATATAGTTTGTATATCTAGTACAGTGGGATACCTGTATTGGGTGGTGTTTCCCACTTAAAAATTATCTTTGTGGACCCCTTCTACCATAAAAGAGTTCTTTCTTTATTCATTTATATTTGATAATCAAGATTAGTATATTAGAAATAAATATACTAATTCATTTTCATAGTGTGTCAAGATGAATAAGAATTTTACTGTTAGTCATGTGACCAGAGCTTTTTGGGGGGGTATATGGAGGAAGAAGTGTGAATTCTGGATTAGATTTCCGTTTTTTTTTTTAATATATAAATATTATGAACATTAAAATATTGTTATGACTCATTTGAGGTCGATATAAATTTTCTGTGATATTATTGATATTTTGGAACATATTTGAAGCCTTTGTGATTAAACAATTGTTTTTTTTATTATTATTACATCTCTTAGTCCAAACCTTTAACTAATCAACATGCTGTTATTCTTAAATGTTGAGTTACTGAAGCCTTAGAATATGTTTCCAAAGGACTCGTTCATAACTGCGCTTTTGACAGCACAGATGTAAGTAATTGAAAAAAAATCAGTAATTTATGTTATGAATATACGTACTACATATTTTATGTAACCTGTAGCTCCTAGTAAATTAAACAATTTTTTTTTCATTTGTTTTTTATAATTATCAAATATTGCTACATCTTGAAGATGTGTATCTTTGTGGCAATTTATTTTTTATGCTGAACTGAGCTAATTTCAACAATAGATGCTATAAATACTGGTAGTTATTACTTTGTATTGAATGTTTTAATCCTGTATTATTAGCATAGTGTTTATATTAAAGTCATATTGAAGATGTGTACTTATTTTAAAGTTAAGAATTAGAGGATAAAGAGGTTCACTAAATCATGACCTGATTAATACTTGGTAAATTTGAACAACTTTTAATCTGAAACTCACACATATTAAACTTATTAATTCTGTTCAGACATTTAACTCCATATTGTTCCATATAGGTACCCATTTCTCCTAAACATTGGGCTGCAACTCAACATTACAATGTTTATGCACATTTCCACCCAATTTTGCACATATATAGTATTTACTAGATCCATGATTACTTTGGAAGAAACAATTTTTTTCTCTCTTTCGGGACATGACAAGAATTTGCCTCAAGATTTTTTATAGCCCAATTTAAAGTCCTTAGATGTTAAAGTACAAATGAACATGTATGCAGGAGTTTTTTTTTCTTTTGTTGTCCTATGTGTAGATTCTACTGTTCGATGCTGGAAATAGTGAATGTACGGGTATTGATAATAATGATTATATTTTGTTTTATTTAAAAAATGTTAATGATTTATGGATTTGAATATTCAAGTTTCTACTTGTACTAAGAACATTATTTTCTGGTGCCTTTTATAGTGGCTTATAGGCTTTTTTGGATCAGGTATAAAATGGATAAGGGCATTGTGTTGTTTACATGTAGGACTACATTAAACTTGCATTGGTTTAAAAAGTCTAGCTATTAATGTTAAGCAAAAATTACTTTATTTTTGAATTCTGTCAGCAATTATTTAAGTTTTATTAGAAAAAGTAATGATAATACATTTAAGTATATCATTTCATAAGTAATGTTATGATATAAAATTTAGAAAACTTGCATGAAGATATGGCACTTGTACAACCACTTGAATTTTTTTATTTGTTTTGAGAATTCATATCATTAAAATGTATCGAACTGTTATTAACACTTTATCAGTGATTGTGAAAGACAGATGTCATGGGCACATTAAAGCTGAAAATGGCAAATTTTATTAAACTGGTGATGTACAGGATTTCCCATGAGAGAACAGCCAGGTGTCCTGATCCAAGATAATTGTGGTCATGTATTGTCTAAGGATTAAACTAATACTAGTATCATATAAATATTGCAAATTTCGGTATATTGCTAAAAGAATTTCATTGAGATTTGGCAAGTTCAAAATGGACCATTGAAATTTTAAATATCTACAGAAGGCTAAAAATGGCCCATGTACCGGTACAAAATTCTTTCTCAACCACTTCTTAGTCCTTTAACCAAATACCTCTCTTATATCATATGGAGGGTTGATGAAGACCTGAAAATTGCATTGTCTAAAAATTCAAAACATTTTTCACATATTTATTTTCATACAGAACTGTTTAACAAAATGTTATTATGATAACCTCTGTTCAAAAAAGTGTACAGGTGTAGCACAATACATTTTATACTTGCAAAAAATACCAAAAAAGCTTTCCATCTGAAAAACTAGGGACTAAAAAAATATTTTCCAACAAATTAATTTAGATGCATGTATACATTCCACCTATCTCCTCACTTGAAGATGCCTTATGTTCAACTACTGTGAAAGTACATGGTTTTTTTTTTCTTTGTGGGTACCAATTTTCTTGGTTAAAGGGGGAAAAAATCATCAGTATGAAGATTCTTGAATTTGTGCATTTGACAACTCTATCACACCGATGAATGGGAAATTCTTTTTCATTGGGAATCAAATTTGTGATTTACCAATAGACATAAAATATGAAAATTCTTACTCCAAAAACAATACTTTCACAATATACAGTATAAGTAGATCTAAGTTGATCTCCTTTTCAAATTCTAGGCAAGATTTATTTTACCACAGGTAACAGTACATGAAGTACAAAAGGTATATATTGTAATATAAAATGTATCATTGTTTTGAAGACCACATACCTGTGTAGTCCTAAGGATACATGTATATGCAGGATCAGGATCATCTTAAAGTTCATAACAAAAGTACAAAATAAAGAACTGTCATGTTTCCTTTTAACACTTTATCAATAAGTTCAAGGTAACATTTAGAATTTAATTCTAAAGTGACGGTGTACAATGTAGTATTTAAGCAACAGTCTCTTGGAAGCCATTAAAAAATCCTGCTGATTTATCCACAACGGGATCCTTTGGACCCCTTATAAGAGATATCTGAAATCTGATTGAAAAATGCAGGAAAGGGTATTCTCAAGTAATCCAATAAAAAAAAATTCAAAAATAAAAACAATGACTTTATGGGGTAAGGCCCAATTTCATACCCCTTTAACTCAAAGACAGCAGACAGTTTGAGGCAAGTCTACCCTGTAAAAAAATTTAAAACAGAATATTGACATCTGAATCATAAAAATCTGATCAATAATAAATTAAATGTATTCCTATCAATTCTGGGATGCATCCTTTTACACCAATTACATATTTTTAAAGTTATCATTTGTTACAAAAACCTTTTTTCTACTGGAGGGTGTCATACTAATTATTCTTCAAAATGTCTGAAATTTTACCATAATTATAAGTGGCACAATTGAATACAATAATTGTGGATGCAAATGAGTTCATGTCCTTATAAAAGTGGGTGGCACAAAAGAGTATATTCATTACCTCTAATGATATTGATAACACCATTTCTTTATTTTCGAAAGTGATGAGACAAAACCCCCATAAACTATAGGGCCTTCCGCCATGTCCCTAGGAATAATGTGTAAAGATTTAAAAAAAAAATTGGGTAAGTTTTACTCAAGTTTAATAGACACCAGTAACACAACAACACAGACGACAGAGTAATACCACTATACAACAGAAAAAAGTTATTGGCAGTCCTATACAGGTATGCTATATCGTGGGATTCAATTTCAGACTGAGGTAAAACAGACTTCCTGTTTGAGAACTTCATTTATATTTTGACCATATCATTATTTAGGGTTGGGAGAGTGAAGTATCCTTTGGTGAGCTGTGCTCTAAGTTTTTCAAGCAAAGTTCACATATACACAAAAAGTACTCTGAGGTGGCATCATTATACTATCATATTTTTTGCCAAGAAACTAAGAATGGAATTTTAATACCAATAGTGGTTAAATGGGTCCACTAAATCTTCATAATCATCATTATAATCAAGCCAGTGATCAGAGAGGTAGTCATCATCATTAGAATAGTCTGTACACTCATCATCATCTGGTGGGTACTCAACATTATACAATGCCTGGCTGCGTCTAGAATGATATAGACAATGTGGGCATTTAATATGGCACCTTACATCACATACAGGTAATTCAGCAATACATACTGCGCTCTGCATCAAAGCTTGAGGCATGTCCTCTAGTTTTGTCCATATTCTTGATTTGTATGTATATTTATATGCAGAGTCCAGAGGTTTCTTGGTGACTGGATCTTTACCACCAAAAATGTAGAAGTTAGATCCATCAGAAATACTTGCAAAATCAGTTCTAGCTGGATCCTCTGGTGGGTGCGGGAGAATCAAATCCGAAATAGGTTTCCATCTCCTATCCATCATTGTGTATTTCCTGCCATGGAATTTGCCCATTCTACAAACTGTTAAATCATTTCCCACAGAAAACATGTGAGATTCATACACAGATCCCTTAGAATGGTCAAATCTTCTCTGAGATCTTACATCAAATACAACAAATTTGGCAAAATGTCTATTTTTTTTCACTTTAATTCCATGTTTCCATGCCAGGACACATATCTGAGTGTTATTGATGACATGTACATTGACCTGAGTTGAAGGGTTGCTGTGAAAAAGCTGGCATTTTATTTCACTTTCTGTACCATCCTCCTTAACTTCCAGTAAAACAGCCTGCTGACTGGCTATAATAGCATACATTTTACCATTACAAGCAACAATCTTATGTAACGAGGCATTCAAATATGCTTCTGGAACATTAATCTTAAAACTTGTCCAGCTCTTGTCACTGATTCTAAATTTGTAGATGTAAAACATTGTGCTATCATGGGAATGTTCTGTGTCAAATACATACAAATGTCCTGAAGAATCATAAGTCAATAAAGGACGTCTCATTTGGTGAGGTAGTGGTGCTATTTCAGTCCATCGCTGATCCTGAATAACATAACCATAGATATTACTGACAGCTATTGAACTGATTATGGAGGAAAAGTGATGAAAGAAATTGTTAACATACAAACTATGGCTACAACCACCTGCTAAAAGTATGACATCTCTTTCCCCAGAATCTTGAAATGATAGCCCAGAAGTCAGCTTGGCATGTAGGATTTGAGCTACACAATCTTCAAATAAGTTGACAAGTTCATTTTTCTCAAGCTGTGTTTCTATGACGGTTTTGGACATTTGTAATAAGTCTAATGCACAAAATAGCTCAGTGAAATATTGAATTCTGTTTTCTCTGTCATGTTCGACCCATTTAACTATAAAATTGAAAAATTCTTCCTGAGGAATATATGACAATGTAGGATCAATTATAAAGGATAAAACAGAATCATGAGTCAGAGTAAGAATGTCAGACTTCTTCATAACTTCAGGTAAATGACCTCTCAAAAAGTCATGAGTCTTGTTATAAATGTCAAGATCATACTGGCTACAGAGTAAGCAGATTTGAACACAATTGTCAGTAGTGACCTCTATGGAGAACAAGTAATCCCTACAGGCTTGCTTAAGATCAACAATTTGAAAATATTCTGCTACTTCAAGCAAGTCCTTGACATTGTCATAGGATATCTCAACTGTACCAACATACAGGAACGCTATGGCTGAACGAATTGCTGCAAGCTTTCCTACATGAAGTGTAACTTTGCCTAGAAGAAAAGAAAATGTACAAAAATCTAAGTTCTGTGACATCTTTCAGTCTTACCAAAGCCAAGACCATAGAAATTCGAAATTAGTATTCTAAAAATATCAATAGCCTCTTTGTCTAATTACTTAACATGTGACATGACAGATTTTATTATATAGAATAAAGCATTACTGTTTATCTTCTAAAACACTTGAAACTAATAAAAACATAAATTGTGTATAATTTCTAAATTTTAAGTCATTTTCTTTATTACTTTTATAATTCACCTGTTTTTAACCTTAAACACTGGACTTGTTTTACTAGAAAATCTTTAGGTCTTATTCTCCATGCTCAGATACCAGTTCAAAATTTTCATGAATTAAATACCTAGTTTAAGGAAAATTATCTTTTAGTTGTGTGAATAACAAGAGGATTACTAAATATTGTATCACGTTCAACATAAATTATTTTAAATATACCTGATACTTTTTCATCCAGCCCACTGTCATACAAAGACTGAAAATAAGGGCAGGATACCAGAACATTCCAATGAGCCTTTACTGCCTAAATATAAAAGACACTTATCAGAGTATTGCATATAAATATAGCATGTATTGTTCTCTATCAGCTGTAAAATGAAATAAAATTATTACACTTGTGACAAAACTACCCCATACAGCCAAGTTTTAAAACTGTACATATTGTTGTAGACAAAAGTGATTCTGTGAAATTTGAAAGTCAAAGACACATAATATGAAAATAAAACAAGAGGCTCCCAGGAGCCTGAATCGCTCACCTGGTTAAATTTTTGCCTTTTAAGGGCAATAACTCTAACAAGGAGTTGTCAGACAATTTTGACTCCATTTGATTCATTGGACACATTTGTAAGCCTTATAATAAGGATCATTTCAGCAATTGAAAGCTATTGGCTAAACCTAACAGATTTGGAGATGATCTATTTTTAGTAATGGCGGCAATGTTTTTCATCGGATAAAAAATCCTCACATCAGCTCTATGCACGATATCCCAAGAAACATTCAAACCAAGTTTGGTTCCAATTGGTCAGGTGGTGTCAGAGGAGAAGATTTTTGAAAGAAATAACATTCAAAATAGCAAAAAAACGTCAAAATAGGGCAATAACTCCAACATGGCTTAAAATATCAAAATGAAAATTTGACCACAGATAGATCGCATCATGCTGAACACCTTTACCCCCCATATCAGAATTGCAAAAAACTACTGTCTGACCCCTACGTTCTATTTTTAGTAACAGCAGCCATGTTTTTCGACGGATCAAAAACCCTCACATCAGTTCTATGCAAAATACTCCAAGGAACATTCGAAGTAAGTTTGGTTTCAATTGGTCAAGTGGTGTCAGAGGAGAAAAGTTTTCAAAGAAATAACATTAAAAATAGCAAAAAAACGTTGAAAAAGGGTAATAACTCCAACATGGCTTAGGTCTCACTAACCACTTCTAACGTTTCCATTACTTTACATGTTAAAAAAGTAATTTTCAAAGTCTCACTGTGAATTCCCAGGACAAATGACATCTTAAAGCTGCATACCGTTGCAAAGCTTGGAAAATAAGGCTTCCAAAATCATTATGCTAATGGTACGATGATAGAAATTCTTCACAAAATTTACTTGAATAAATAATACTGAAAATCCACATTTTTACCTGTTCTGCTAACTGACAGCATGGAGGCATATTACTCACACATGTAAACAATATTCATACACTTTTGTAGTTAATTACATATATGATTTTAAAGTACACATTCTCAGCTTTATTTTGACTACTTTTAATCATATTACACACAAATAATGCACTTACAATGCATATGTCTAGGTTCTACATAGGGGGGTGCCATTTGACCCGGAAGTGGTTAGTGAGACCTTAATAGATTAAATGAAAATTTGACCGCAGATAGATCTCATCATGCTGAACACTTCTATTTGGCGAAACGGTTTTGGACATATATGCGAAAAACTATTGTCTGACCCCTATGTTCTATTTTAAGTAACAGCTGCCATGTTTTTCGACGGATCAAAATTCCCACATCAATTCTATGCAGGATACCCCAAGGGACATTCATACCAAGTTTGGTTCAAATTGGTAAAGAAGTTTCAGAGGAGAAGAGTTTTGAAAAATTGTTAAGGACGACAATGATGATGGATGCCAAGTGATGGCAATAGCTCACATGCCCTCCTGCCAGGTAAGCTAACAAAGGACAAGCAAAGTGAAAACTTTCTTGAATTATATATACACCAGTTATGTTTGTCCTTATTGTTATGACCCTGCAACTACCAAGTTAAGGATGCATTTTAAATTCCCTCTCTGTTCCACTGAGAGTATATAATTTTGCAGAAAACTCCTAAAGTTTTAAAGCTAAGGAGTTTTCA
The DNA here is from genome assembly GCA_037379345.1 of Perna viridis. Lineage (NCBI taxonomy): Eukaryota > Metazoa > Mollusca > Bivalvia > Mytilida > Mytilidae > Perna > Perna viridis. Next base: position 18,406,164 of record CM074512.1, on the reverse strand, counting down.
TTTGCCTGGAAAATGCAAGGAGAACCTGAATTTGCTCATTGTTTGTACTGTACAATGATTAAAGAACAGCATATTGTCTTGGTTATGATCAAAATAAACTAGAGGCTCTAGAGAGCCTGAATTGCTCACCTGGTCAATAATAGTCTTTTTAGCCTCCTAAAGCTAGACACTAGAATTACTGTGGTATTGTCACAAGAATCATTTAATCAATAGTGAGCATCTTAGTTATCCAGTTTTCGTATTATAAAATAAATCTCTCTGAGTCAGTTTTTTACTCCACTAGGGCACTAACGCAAACATCAATCAAAAAATCTTCATGAAAATTTCAGCACTGGTCCGTCTCACCATGCTGATCAACGTTAACCCATGAATATTTGACTAAACCTTATTTAAAATGTTATTTCCACAAAGCCTCAGCTTTTAGTAATTGCTGTTTATGCCTTTGGTACCAATGGGGTACATAGCCACCAACAACACCTCTCCATCTAGTTCTAATTTTTAGTAATGGTGGCCATGTTTTTCGACAGTTCAAGAATCTCCACACATAACTTGTTAAAGATATCCTAAGGAACATGGCCTTTAGCCAGATGAGCTAAATATTCATTTCAGGACCCATAACTCTAAGATCCATCACTGGATCTTTCTGAAAATTCTGGCAAAGGTCTATCTTATTATGCTGAACAATTTTTTTGCCAGATTTTAGCTTTACCCAACTGTTTTTGAGTTTTTTGCATATTTCTGCAATTAGACTCTAAGGTCTTTTTTTCAATACCAGCAGCAGTAATTATTCACAAATAAAAAAATCCCAAAGGTGATTTTGTTCAGAAAACTCTAAGAAATAATTTTGCAAGGTAGTTTCAGAGAAGATTTTTAAAATGAAAGTATTTAAAATATTAAAACTAGAGGCTCTATGTTTAGTTCTAATTGGTCAAGTATTGTCAGAGTCAGAAAAGAAGAGTTTTGAAAAAATTTTAATGACGACGACGGATGCCAAGTTGATATTTTTGGGCATTAGCAAACTTTGCCCCCTATAACTTGAAAATGGACAAAAACACAAGGCACAGAGTCTGCTGAGGTAGCACAATACGGTTAGGTTTTTTCTGAAAATTTGGTCTCATTTTGTTGAAATAAAGCTGTTTTGAGGCAGTCCACACAGAAATTTCTAGTGTTTTGTCATAAAAAAGTGCATATTTTTTAAATTCTTGGTGTGTGGAGGTTCAAGTCATTTATATTATTGCTATAAAATCCAGTAGCCATGATAACATACTGAACAAAATATTACTGAGTTTTAGTACAAATCACGGGGGCCTTTCCAAAACTAACAGCCAAGTACTATGTTTTATAAAATATCAGGCACTTAGACACTACCACAGAATGAAAGCATGCATGGAGAAGGTGGAAAAAGGGGAAAAAAATAAGACCCTTTTCGATTTATTCTCTCACAATTTTAGTTCCAAAAGTTTGTGCGAAATAAGGTATTTTGAAAATCAGCCACCTGATGCTGAGGAGAGGACCTAATACGGTAGGGACTGAAACGTTAGGGATACCATTCTTCATTTAAATTACACCTGTTTACCATTACATATATTATATCTGTCTATGTATCAATGCTTAACTACATTTAAACAATACATCCACCAAATTTCAACTTTTAATTTTAAGTTTTACAAAATTTGATGGGGGTAACTTGTTGTGCAAAAAGTGTGCCTTAATGTAACTGTATAGTGCATCCTTAATCAAGGAGAAGGGGACTGCTTAAGTTGTGTATATCTTGAAATTTCTGGAAAGCTCTATTTGTATGGAATTAAAAAATACCATATTTATTAAAATTGAACATAGGATATTGATTCTAGAGCAAATCTAATATTTGGTCTGCTCCCCCAGATTGGGGATAATTCTGCCTTGTGTTCTGCTACATGCATTCATATGATGAAAAAGGCTGTAACTGTATAGTGCACTCTGATACATTGATATACCAGAATGAAATAAAGAACAACAAAAAATAATAATAAAAATCGGGAAAAAAAAACCCATTCTACTACTTTTTTTAACCATTTTTGGCCCCTTTTTTCGAAAATGGTAGAAGCCACAAAGTTCCTTTAAAGTCCTTTAGTGGTTAGTAAAATCGTATCAAATTTTCAGAACAAATGGTCAACAACAACTGAAGTTATCACACAGAAACGAAGTGCCCCATAAGACAATGACTGCGCAATACCAATTTTTTGTGGTCCTATAAACACTTCTGACAGACCCTTATGTCCTATTTTAAGTGATGATGGCCATGTTTTTTTAAGGATAAAAAATCCCCATATCAGTTCTATGCAGAACTCCTTAAGGAACATTCATACTAAGTTTGGTTCTAATTGGTCAAGTGGTATAAGAAGAAAATAGTTTTCAACCAAGGACGACACTGACAACGACTGCCACCAAGTAATGGCAATAGCTCACATGGTCCTTCTCACCAGGTGAGCTGAAAATGGCAACAACTCCGAAATCAGCCAATGGATATTCACAAAAATTTTGACACAGATAAATCTTATCATGCTGACAATTATTTTGTGTCAGTATTTGGCTAAACCTTACGGTTTTGGAGATAGCTCCAAAAGCTACTGTTTGACCCCAGGTTCTATTTTTAGTTACAGCAACAACTTTGTACGATGGATAAAAAAAAAACAATAGTAATTTTGTGCATAGTACGCAAACAAACAATCATGCTAAGTTTGGTTCCAATCAGTCCATTAGTTTAAGAGGAGAACATTTTTTGGAAATGTGTCCATGGACAACAGCAACTGAGGCCGACAGATCACAATAGCTCAGGTGTCCTTTGGCCAGGTGAGTTACATGTAAAAACTGGTTTTCCACAAAAAAACAAAATAAACAAGAATAGTACTCTTGGTCATCACCTCAAAACGAAAGTGATTTTTCCTAGAATTTTAGTAATAAAAAGGAAAAATTATTGCCACATAAGTTATGCCCCAGAAACCAATTTTACACGAACGCCTACAGACACAAGGAAAGTCTCATTAGCTTTCAACTGCGTAAGTTTGACATAAGTCTGTGAAGGCGTTTCTAAAGTTATACCCAGAAACCAATTTCTGGCTAAAAAATTCTATTTCATTAAATAAGTATGACCTTGACCTTTGACCTACTGACCCAAATATCAATAAGTGTCTTCCTTATTTTGTTTGATGAAAGTCTATAAAGGCATTCAAGTCATGCCCTGGAAACCTATTTTCGGCAAAAAAATTCTACTTCATTAAGTATGTGTCACCTTGACCTTTGTCATACTGACATAAAAATCAATAGGTGTTTTCTTTATATCATAAGCAATAAACTGTAGGTGTTCAAAAGTTATGTGTTGGAAACCAATTTCTAACAGACAGACAGAGAGCCAAATTCTATACTCCCCACTTTCAGGAAAGGTGGGGGACAATGATGAAACCACAGTACATGATAATTTGGTAACCAATACCATTTATGATCAGTGGTTTACAAAAAATACTGACAGGTTACTTTTAGTTATAAATGTTACAAGTACTCACTATATCACCAACAAGTAATGTGACATCACAAAAGTCCGTTTGGGATGACATCTGGTCATATAAATGTTGCTGTAACTTTAGTGCATGGGAACTTTTGTTTCCCATGTTTCGGGGATAAGCATGAAAATCCATGGTTGCACCTGCAAGTGGCAATACATATTGTATAATGGTAATAAAAGTGCTGATAGAACTGGCAGTTTTTGATTCTTGTGAAAATTGTAGCATTGACAAAATTTCAAAGATTATATATTGTTTAATAAAATTGAGATCATACATTGCATTTTGTGTTATTTCACACTTATATATGTACATGTAAACTAAAAAAATGTCATACTTGAGAATTAAAGTGTAAAGCCTTATTTTGTCCCTAATTACACTAATGGTGAAGCAGGTAAATTACAAGAGGCTCTACATAACAATCGCTCACCTTGTGCAAAAAGCAACATTCTATTTTTGTAAAAGTGACCATGTTTTTTTCTTGGGCTCATATAAAAGGAAATATCATAGCAATTTTCATTAAATTCTGGACAATAGTTTCTGAGGAGAAAATTTAAGCAAATTTTAAAAAATAGCAAAATGATGCCAAAGAAGAGAAATCAAGATAGGTCTCAGCATGCTGTATATTTTGTAAGAAACAGTTTTGGAGATACATGTATACATGTATGTGAAAAACTTCTGTCTCACCAGGGGCTGTTCTGGCTTCCAAAATTCTGTCACCAGAAAAACCACCAGCTACCTATTTTTTTTGTTAATTTTCAGAAATTAGACCAAAATGGGTGCCAAAAAAAATTATTCTATTTTTTTAAAATATGACAGTATTAAGTTCACTGATGAGTTATCTTCGTCAATTCATCAAAATAACCACTTCATTCATGACATACATATACCCAAGATTAAATCTTGATGCATATATAAAGCAGGTTTTTGGCTCTAGTCTAAGTCAGGAACTAAAACCATTAGTCACTTTTCGTATGCAAAATAATAAAGTACTACTCCAGAAACAGGTGTTTTATTTCTATCAAGGACTTTATAGTACTATGCTCATATAGTCCCTGATTTTAAAACATGTTGACCTTTGTCCTGTGTAGTCTTAATTAAACTTATCTTAAAATATAATTTGATTTTTTGTTTATAAATTTTTAACAAACTTGATTCTTTTTTCAAGTGATCAAATTTCTAGCAAACTACCATGGACCATTAATTGTGTCCCTTTTTATCTCTTTTTCTTTTATACTCCTGCCTGCCTTCAGTATTTCCTTAATTTGATTTTGGGAATCCCCATTATATTTGTTTACCAATTTTTCCCACCATTTTTAAAAAAGGCACATGGCAAAAGTGTAAACAAATGTTATGCATTTTTTTTTACCAATTCTTGCATTTCAAAGTGTTTTAGACACTACCTCATGGGAAAATTATGGTTAATTGAATCTTATTTATGAATAATGAGGTAATCTGGTCTAATTAGCTTTGATTGGCTTCATATGAAATTTACGGTCAATTAACTCTGACCTAGTGTCAACACAATTGTTAAATGTGAGAGCATATCTGTTGCTGACAAACCTCCTCTCAATTTTAATATATAAAATCTAGGCACCAAGAAAATCGCAAACTGGTTATTTTTGTCGCCAAATCATATAAAAAAAATTGCAACTTTGGCGAAGCCCAGCTCGATCACGGTCTGATCCCTATGTTCTATTTTTAGTAACTGCTGCCATGTTCTTTGATAGATCAAAAATTTCCATATCAGTTCCATGCAGAACACCCCAAGAAACATTCATACCAAGTTTGGCTGTGATTGGACAGATAGCGTCAGAAGAGAAGAATGTTGAAAGAAATAACATTAAAAATAGTGAAAAAAACGTTGAAAAAGGACTATAACTCCAACATGGCTTAACAGATTTACATGTAATAGAAAATTAGACCATTGATAGATATAGATCTCATCATGCTAAACACTTTAACCAATGCCAGATTTTAGCTAAACCTAATATTTTTGGAAATATATGCAAAAAACTTCTGTCTGACTCCTTTGTTCTACTTTTAGGCAGCATATGACTTTTTATTTTCTCATTATCTTGGTCCAAAAGCCTGCTTTCAGGCAATGATGATGCATTAAAAAGTGAGAATAGTCAATACTATAGGTCTCATGCTATTGGGCAATTTGGGAAAAAAGTCACCCTGATGTCGCCCACTCCACCCTCGGAAGACACCAAAAGCAAAGTACATGTAATATTGGGACTGCATTCAGTCTTTAAGCAGTATTTTGTCCAGAGTTACCATTTGTTACATGTATCTTTCTTCTAATATCTATTCAAGTAAAGAGCATTGCAGAGTGCAGCATGATTCAACTCCAGCCATTAATGTAAGTTCACTTCGGGGAAGTGTGAACAGGATATTAGTTTTTGATAAACTTAAGCATAGGGACTTACAGTTCATTATGAACACAACAACTGGTTTTAATACAATTTTGAATAGTTTGAGATTCAATATAAGTAAAAAAGTCTGCTTCCAGGGTGCTTTCATGTACATGTACATGTATGCTTTGTACCCCATTATATCACAAACAGTTAATGATAAAGTACATTTGCAAGTGTACTTCTTAAACCCCTCATAAAGAAGAACAATTTACAACAATTCATTAATATCAGATCCAGCCTGAAATAATTCAGATTTCCCTCCCCCATAAGCCTGGCAACTATACAAGATGCTCGAATTAGTCAAACAGTCATAAATCTTGCTGTTGGTTAAAAAGCTCTACAGAGGTATAACCCGAAATGTGTCACTAGTACCCATACCTGTACCAAAGTCCCTGTACCCAAATAACTTTATTGCCAATTTTTCTATTATCTTTAGGAATTTTATACTGAAACATGGTCCTAAAGTTCTGAATAATGTTTTAAATCAGTTGAAGTTAAAATAAGTTGAAAACATTTGTGATATTTTCAAATTCAGTCGATTTTAAAATTCTCAAAAGTCCTGAAATGTGTAACCGGAAGTTACAAAATGTACCATTCCAAAATATTAACTGACTATTTCCCACTTTCCAGTCCGAATTTTACATTTTTCTGAAAGCAATCAGAGGTTAAAACTTCACTTTCAGACTTTGGATAATTCTTTGAAAAAAGAAATGTCAGAGTTTGAATTCCAGACCGTACAGCAGCAAAAATCTCTGTACCAACAAATGGATACAATCATATCAAGAATGAAAAAGAAAGTCTCACAAATAGAATCTGTTGGGATTTTAATTTAACACCCTATAATATTTTAATAATATTATGGTGTTCTAATGTGAAATATATGATAAAATTGTACAAATAACAAAAATACCAAACTTTGATTGGGTTACACATTTCGGTACTTTAGAAAACTGAAAATTGAATAAAAATCAAATTTTGGAAAAATGCAAAAATCATTGATTCTAGCCTAGCCGTCATATCGATTTATAAATTTTTACAAATTATCAGTTGGTAATATCACGTAATAATGAAGTATTTGTAACAAGGAAATGTTGGTACGGGTACAGGTTACACATTTCAGTCTGTATGATTATGGCCTACAAGTCAAATCGGCACCACTAGTCATTGGTTAATTCGGCATCTACTTTTTAAAATATTTTATGTCGGATATCTTAAATTAAATTTTCGTATTCTTAATAAAAATTAGAAATTTTCTTAGATAAACAAGTTAAGAAGACCTTCTATGTGACAACTGTAATCGCTGACAACACAGAACATGTAAAACTGGTGAGCTTTTCCCTTGTAATGAAAAACACTGAAACTAAAGAGAGGCCTAATTTCGAGGCTGGTTTGTAGCACGAATTATTAGTTACTTTTGCTGAGTGCTTAATATAATGATTATATGTAATTCTCAGTTGGTGTGGATATGAGAGAGAGAGAGAGAGCGAGCGTCAACATTACCAGAAGCTCAGAAGCCTTTCATTATTCTGCTAAATTTGGTTTTATGGGCCAAGTAGTCTCAGAGAGGATAAAACTATGATTTCCCGATTTCTTTAATTTTCAGTCATTTTGACATATATTAACAAAAACATAGATTTGGTCCTTTTAGTTTTAATCAATCATATAAGACCAATGAAAATCAGTGCCGATTTAACTAGTGTAGGTGCCAAAGTGACTACACCTGGTGCCTAGAATTATACAGTGCTCATGTTAATTGTTGATTTGTACATGCATGTGTATTCGCCATGGTTAAATAAAATAAAATCGCTATAAGTATAATTTCAACTGTACTGACTATTAATTTTTTTTCATTATGTCAGGGGAACCAACATTCTAATGCAGTCAACGCTTTTAAGAATAAGCACAATGAATGAGAATTTTATGAATGTATATTAGTTACAAGAAACTGTGACTGTGAGCATTAATTACCTAAAGTTCTCAATTGCAAGAGTACCAGACCCTACCGACCCATTCTTTCTAAAGCACCACAGTCACTATATATAAAACGATTTATCATTGGCTTAGGATTCGGCTACCCGCCAATCATTTATCGTTTGAGTACCGATATTTACAGTTGTCAATAAAAAAGTCAAAGCCGGAGAGTAAATACTATTCGGATGGACATACATGTAGTCTAGAAACCGAGTCACAGTAAGGGTACTTTAAGTAGCTGCCTTTGTAAGAATCATGCAAAATCTGAAAAATGTGATACACCCTAAAAAGGCTACATATTTTTATTTTTTTCTTATTAAGTTGTTTTATGGTAGGGAGGTCAGTCAAAATATGAAGTATATAGAAAATGTACAAGTTTATATTAGTTTGAAAGAGCCCAAGAAATGTAACTTACCGGTGCAAAAATTTTTAGAATCGGTCAAGGGGTTCAAAAGTTATTACAATTTAAAGTTCAAAATTTTGGTCATTTTTCTTGCGAAGGCAAAAATGTCACATTTTGGGCACTTCTGTGGCCCACATAAGTCAAACAGGTAAAGAAATTCATACATTGTGTCTTAATCATTTAAATAAAGCCATTTCATACTTTGATTTAAGCCATTCAGGAAACTTGTATCTTAGATACAAAGAAAATTACACTTTTTTAAAATTGGCAAAAAAACACTTTGGACTTAGTTTTTTTTTGCTATGTGTCAGCAGCATCGTGAATTAAAGTGCCATTTTTGGATATTCATATTTGGAAATTATGGGTCTATATAATGAAATGTGTATTTATTCATTCAAATCTGCCTGCTCTTAGGAGATAATCCACACTGAAAATCCAGTAGATTCTATTATATTTGAGCAAAATTTAAAGAGTTATCTCCCTTAATTTGAAATCTACAGTGCATTCTATATAATTTTTATCTCCTATGAGCACGGGTTATATGAAAAACCAAATGTTAATTTCTGTTTACTAAAGCATTTTAAACAAAATATAAAAAAAAATATGTAGGCTTTCCAACCATGTATCACATTTTGCATGACTCTTAGCTGGAGTGCTACTTAACATACTGAATCATGTAATGATGTAATTTTGATTTCTAGTAGAAAAAATAATGAAAGTCACCCATGTCATAAGAGACATACATCATTAACTAATACAAATACAAATATTTTATTGTACCCACTCATTTAGGCCCTACAACAAGTCGAATGGTAATGACACAAAACCAAATAGATACAATGTTTATAAACATTTATAAAGTTGGGTTAATGAGTACATATAACATATATCCATAAACAGAAAATGCACGCTAAAGTAAGTAAGTAATCTTATGTAAAGTTGGTTAATGAGTACATAATATATAACAAATACAATAAGCTATCAGGAGCTTTTATACTGACTACATATAAGTATACAAACATGATATAACGAGAATAGGTATGGTGTATATGTCAAAGATCTTTAAAAAAACATGGCGGACTTTACTAAAAATAGAACATAAAAGTCAGACAGTAGTTTTTTTGCATATATCTCCAAAACTGTTAGGTTTAGCTAAATTTTGACATGGTTATAGTGTTCAGCAGAATGAGATCTATCTGTGGTCAAATTTTTATTTTAATCTGTTCAGCCATGTTTGAGTTATTGCCCTTTTTGGCATTTTTTTGCTGTTTCTTTCAAAAATCTTCTCCTCTGACACTGCATGACTAATTGATACTAAATTAGTATGAATGTTCCTTAGGGTATTTTGCATAGAAGTGAAGTGGGGATTTTCGATCTATCGATAAACATGGCTGCCATTACTATAAATAAAACATAGGGTCAGACAGTAGTTTATCACTTATATCTCCAAAACAGTTAGGTTTAGCCAAACTCTGTCAATTGCTGAAATGATCTTTATTATAAGGCTTTCAAAAGTCTTGAGAGATCCAAGTTGTCAGGCGACTCCTAGAAAGATGAAAAATGACCTTATTTTAACAGTTTTCAGCCAATATCTTGAAAACTATAACAGATAGAAAGAATTCAATTGCTGAAATGATCTTTATGATAAGTCCTACCAAAGCCTTCTCGAGTCAAAATTGTTGGACAACTCCTTGTTAAATTTATTGCCCTTGAAAGACAAACCAGGTGAGCAATTCGGGCCAGATCTTTGATGAACATTTTTGGACTTAGCAAATGACTTGATTATTTGGGCAAATAAATCATTAGAAGCAAAAAATTTAAATGTATGCTTGCAATAGAGCTTGTAAGTTATCATGAGACCCTGTGAATTGACCAGAATGGATCCATAGCTCCCATTCAAAAGTATAGGTAGTAACGGCTACTAATGTATCAATACAAAAATCTTATTCATAAATGGGATAATGAAAATATGATGCTTAACTGTTTCTACATTTTAACAAGTTAGGTGATGACATAAAATAGAAAATTCTGATAACTAATGCATCATATTGATGTACCAAGAAATAGCAATCTAAATACAAATTTGTCTTTGGTTTTGAATGCTTTCAACAGTAAAATGTCAGTTCAAAATTAAATCCAGAACATGACATTTTATTGCTTTACAGAGTTTTTTTAATCTCAAACATGGTTTTCTTCTACATTAAAGCAGAATTCTGCTCTTTCAAAAAAAGAAGGCGTCATCTACCTTTAATTTAGTACAAATGCATAATTTTCCTTCTTGTATATCTATCTGATTTATATTTAAGTTTCATTATATTTCATTATAATATTGTCAAGTCAATCTATCAAAATTTTGCCCTTCATCTTAACAAATTACAACAAAAGATATTTAAATTCTTAACTATAGTATTATGATAAAAATCTAAAAGTCTAACTACATCTAACCTGTGGAAACCTCAAAATTTTAAATTTTGTATGGAAATTACCATTTGAGAGGGGAGATAACTCTATCAAAATGGTTAAAATAACAATTGAAATAGATACAATCATGAATATGATTTATCTGATAATAAAAAAGTGGTGAAAGTAGATATTTAAGCATTAATTAGAGGATCATCCACAACGTAAAAAAGAGTTTTCATATCGTTTACCAAACAACAACTTAGATTTAGAAACTAAATAAAAAACCATGTGTCCATTTTTTTTTAAGATAAGGAAGTTCAAGAAATCAAATTTTGATGAACGAATGATCAAGGGAACCATGGTTATAGCAGTAATCAAAAGAATGTAATCCAGGGACAAAGACCAGACATAGAAAACAGACATACACATCAAAGTAACAAAAGCAAATAAGCAATTCAGACTCCACTATAAATTGCATCGGTAGGGTAAACGTCCTCTGCTTTTCTAGAAACACCTGCTGAGTTGCTTATAAAAAGTCAAGTCCGGGGTGGACAAAAGAGGAAAGGAAAACTATGACATGTTGAATAAATCAGTTTTCATAGCACAGATGGATACACAATAATGATCCACAAGTTCATAATGACAACCATAAAACTTCTGTAGTGATGACTTCAATCTTGTAGCAACATAACCTTGTTCCAGAAGGCTCTTTGTTAGAATTCTAGCACGATACAAGAAGGCTGCGTAGTTTCGGCAAGCTGTGGCATAACATGAGTTGTGATATGAACACTCCATATGCACGTGCTGAAAAGATGTTGCCACATATGAAAGCAAAGTTGACAATTCTGAATGAAATGTCATCATGTTTGTCGTAAAGTTTGATCAATAGTTTTCCTTTACCATCGATTTCTAAGTGTAGGTCAAGATATGAGGCTGACTTCACAGTTTCTGTAGTATCCTTTATCTCAAGGTCTTTGGGATAGATGCAATGTATCAAATCCCCGAAATTAGGATTGTTGAAGTAAATATTCTACTTGTTGTGGTTAAAAGATTCTTTTGAAAAAGGAAAACCTGTTGATAAATAGCTTGCAAAAATAAACAATACATTTTTTTTTAAATTCATAATGATGAAAGTGCCTGAGAATAAGCATTTTCTGTAATGAAAATTTTCCCAAAAATTTAAATATACCTATCCTAATTCCAAGAATTCAAAATGTTACATATCATGTGCAGCATATAGTGGGAGAGAGTCAATAAGGAAAACAACTTCCATCTACGAATCATACTTTATGTGAAATTGTCATTATTGATAAGAAAGGAACAAAAATCTTACAAAAAACATTATTTTTATGATGTTATCTCCCCTTTCCATTGTTAATTTCCATAGGAAATTTGAAATGCATATTTTGAGGTTTTCACACTTAAGATTTTGTTTTGACTTTTTTCTGTGTTTTTTTGGGTCATAATACTACACATTTTATGTTGCAATTTGTTTTAAATTTAAAATTTATTTTGACTGGCCTATAAGAATATTATTTCTTAAATGTAGAATTAGTTTTTATTTTACCGCTAAGATTCATGTATGTATTACTTACTTTTTCCCATAATTTATAATAAGTACATTAGAGAATCTTATAGTTCAAGGAAATCATTTTTTCCTTAAACAGATAGTTATACTAATTATGAACATAGATGTCTCAACAACAGATGAAGATGGCAGTTTTAAAAGGTCAATTCCAAATATCCACAAGGAATATGATTTGACTCAGCCAGAACCAGTGTTAGATGATGTTTTTCAAAGACCTGTTGAACTAGGTATATTTCTAGAGCATTTAAAGATTTAAAATATTATCATGTGTACCATGGAATGCAATGTTTAAAACAGTGCAAGATAATTCACATGAAGTTTTAGCTTGAATGATCACATTTTAATGGTTCTACATTGAATAATTCTTCCAGTCTTTGTTTTAATTGTAATAGTATTCAGTAATGATGAAAAAAAGGAAAGGAAGGCAACACAGATTAAGAGGAGTATAGTAGAATCTGTGTTGTAGATATGTTAATTTATAGGAGCGTGAGAGAATTTTTATGCCCCCACAACGATAAGTTGGGGGCATATTGTTTTATCCCTGTCCGTCCGTAATTCCGTCCGTCTGTAGTGGCGTCCGTCTGTAATTCCATCCTTAATTCTGTCTGTCCCTTAAGTTTTTTGCATTTTTTTTTAAATCCTTGAAGATATTGAACTGATTTTTTGTTTGTGAGTCTTTCATGATTAGTTACAGATCAAGTTAAAATTTCGTTCCACTACACTGAGTTTTACCAAAATTATGGGCCCTGGACTTAAAAATTCCATGGAAATAACAGTTTTTCGCACTTTTTTTGTAAACCCTTGAAGATATTGAACTGATTTTTTGTATGTGAGTCTGTCATGATTAGTTACAGAATGAGTGAAAGTTTCGTTCCACTACGCTGAGATTTACCATAAATATGGGCCCTGGACTTTAAAAATTTCATGGAAATAACAGTTTTCCGCACTTTTTTTGTAAACCCTTGAAGATATTGAACTGCGTTTTGGTATATGAGACTGTCATGATTAGTTACAAATTGAGTATAAGTTTCATTCTTCTACGCTGAGTTTTACCAAAATAATGGGCCCTGCACTTTAAAAATTGTATTGAAATAATAGTTTTTCCCTTTTTTTTTGTAAATGCTTGAAGATATTTGACTGGTTTTTGGTATGTGAGTCTGTCATGATTAGTTACAGATTGAGTTTAAGTTTCGTTCAGCTATTCAGAGTTTTACTCAAAACCACATGCGGGGGCATCATTTGTGTCTCACAGACACAATAACACATCTGACAAAGTGCTTTTTACAATTATGAGTTATGATATAGCTGTATGAAGGTTAAATGCAGGGGCATCACTTTATCTAGTCTTGGTAGATATTATAGCTTTAGATGAGTATGAGAGAATATGCCTGGTAGATATGTTAACTTTGTAGGAGCGTGAGATAATTTGCTTGGTAGATATTATAGCTTTAGAAAAGTATGAGAGAATCGACATAGTAGGTACTTTAACTTTAGAGAGCCTCAGGGAATTGGCTTGGTAAATATCAGTAGAGAGAATCTGTCTGGTAGATATGTTAACTTTAGAGAGCCTGAGGGAATTGGCTTGGTAAATATCAGTAGAGAGAATCTGTCAGGTAGATATTTCTGCTTTTTGCAGCTCTTTTACCATCAGGTTTCAGGTTTTTAGGTTGCTTTGAAACATTTTTGTTTGCAGATAGGGTTTCTTAAATATGGAACTCAGATCAGTGCTATATTTGCTGAGGACTTAATGCATCTCCTCTGTCACTGTCCATTGTATACTAGCATATTGAAAGGCAGTATGTTTATTAGGTCACTGCAATGGAAAGTGCCGGATACACTATAGTGATCACTGTCAGTCTGTCCATCTGTAGCAAATCATGTCCAGGCTGTAACTTCTGTCTTTTGTTGTAGTCTTGTAGTTGATATTTGGTTCAACAGTAGATCAACTAAAGTGAATGTGTCTCATTTGATGGTTGGTGACCTTTTACCTTCAACTTTGACCTCAAGGTCAAATAAATGATTTTTGCATACCAATTCATGTCTGGGCTGTATTTTCTTTTAGCTCATTTGGCCCATCTTCATTAACTATTTTCCAAAACATTTCTCCTCTAATACTACCAGACCAATTAGAACCAAACTTAGTATGAATGTTCCTTTGAGTGTTCTGCATATAGGGATCAGACATTTTAATTTTAATCTGTTAACCATGTTGGAGTTATTGCCCTTTTTCGACATTTTTTTCTATTTTTAATGTTATTTCTTTCAAAAAAATCTTCTTCTCTGACACTACTTGACCAATTGGAATCGAACTTTGTATGTATGTTTATAAGGTTATCCTGCATAGAACTGTCTTGGGGATTTTTGATCTGTTGAAAAACATGGCCACTGTTACTAAAAAGAAAACAGGGGTCAGTTGGTAGTTTATCCCATACATCTTCAAAACTGTTAGGTTTAGCTAAACTCTTTCAGTTGGTGAAATGATCCTCATTATAAAGCCTTCAAAAGTTTTCAAGGATCAAAGTTGTCAGGTGACTCCTTGTAAGAGTTATTGCCCTCGAAAGATGAAAAATTACATTTTTTTTACAGTTTTCAGGCAATATCTTGAAAACTGTAATAGATAGGAAAAAATTTCAGTTGCTGAAATGATCCTTGTGATCAGTCCTCCCAAGGTCATCTCGAGTCAAAATTGTTGGACAACTTCTTGTTTAATTTGTTGCCCTTTAAAAAACAAACTTTAACCAGGTGAGCAATTCAGGCTCCTGGGAGCCTCTTGTTTTTTGATCCGTCAAAAAACATTGCTGCCATTATTAAAAATAGAATATAGGGGTCAGACAGCAGTTTTCCACATATATCTTCAAAATCATGAGGTTTTAAAAATGGTTTAATTTTTGTGTAAATATTTTAAGCCATGTTGGAGTTGTCGCCCTTTTCTGTAGTTTTTTTTCACTATTTTTAATGTTACTTCCTCACAAAAATCTCATCTTACACTACCAGACCAATCAGAACCAAACCTGGTATGAATGTTCCTTAGGGTGTTCTGTATAGAACTTTTTGATCTGTTGAAAAACATGGCCCCTGTTACTAAAAATAAAACATAGGGTCAGACAGTTTTTCGCATATATCTCCACAACCCTTAGGGTTAGCTAAATTCTGACGGGGGTAATATGTTATGGTCAGCATGTTGAGATCTGTCTGTGGTTAAATCATGTCAATTTGTTTGGCCAAGTTAGAATTAAAGCCATTCTTTGACATTTTGAGCTTGCCTTGCCATAGACCATGTGAGCTCTTGCCATCACTTGGCATCATTGTTAACAATTTTTCAAAACTCTCTTCCTCTGAAACTACAGGACCAATCAGAACTAAACTAAGTATGAATGTTTCTAAAGGTGATTTGCATAAAATGGGGTGGGGATTTTTCATCTGTATAAAAATAGAACATTGGGGTCAGACAAAATTTTTCTGCATGTATCTCCAAAATCATTAGGTTTGGCCAAATTTTGACATGAATGAAAGTGTCCAGCATGATAAGATCTATCTGTAGTTTAATTTTTGTTTTAATCTGTTAAGCCATGTTGGAGTTATTGCCCTTTTTTCTACATTTTTTTCCCCTATTTTTAATGTTATTTCTTTCAAAAATTTTCTACTGGACAGAATTTAATGAAAATTTGATATGGTTGTTCCTTAGGTATGAGCTTTAGGAATTTTTATCCAAGAAAAGACATGGCCGCTGTTACAAAAATTGAATGTTGCTTTTTGAACCAGGTGAGCGATTCAGGCTCTATAGAGCCTCTAGTTCCTTTTGGTGTAGGTTTGATGGTAGATCAGCTGAAGACAATGTGTTAGTACTTAGTACCATTGTTGGTGACCTTTGGCCTTGATATTTAATCTTGATGTCAATTTAACAATCTTTGATACTTGGCACGAGGGTAGATCAGCTCAAGACGATGTGTTGCATACCATGGTTAATGACCTTCAACTTTGAACTTTGACCTCAAACTAAAATTATGATTTTTGCACACAAATATGTGTCCAGGCTAAAATTTATTTTGTCTTTTAATACAGGTATATGCTTTTGATATTGGTCATGAGGGTAGATCAGCTCAAGATTATATGCCTTGTACCATGGTTGGAGACCTTTGACTTAGAACTTTAATCTCTAGGTCAATGATATTTGCATGACAGATTAGTGTCTAGGCTGTAACTTTTGTCTTTTGGTATAGGCTTTTGATATTTGGCATGATGGTAGATCAGTTCAAGACAATGTGTCACATACCATGGTTGATAAATTTTGATCTTGAACTTGGCTTCAAGGTCAAATTAATGATTTTGCAATACAGATTAGTGTCTGGGCTGTAACTTTGTTGGTTTTTTTTTTTTTTGTAAGCATTTCGTATTTGGCATGATGGTAGGTAGATCAGCTTAAATTTTCTGTATAATTTTGATCCTCCAAATTGTTCATAGTTCATTTTGTTAGGGCTATTGCAGGTTTTTTAGAGATGGTTACCATCTCAAAGTTATCTAGTTTTGTTAATAAGAATATTTTTAATTATAGTACTTTGAATATCTGTCACAGAATTTGTGAATTTTTTTCTCCATTTCAGTAAATGCATTTGTTAGCACAGTGATAGACAAGAAACATACATCTAAAATTGTTAAGTGAGTATTACATGTTTCATTAATGTTTGTAATCTTTGCATTAATTTTTTTTTTACATTTTAAATAGATATTTCTATTTCATCTTAAATCTTTAGAAAAAAAAGGAGTATCATGATCAGAATTCACATTTTTTTTCTCCAACTGTCACCGTCAGGTACCATTATGTCTTGGGTACACAGGCAAAATTTTCACACAAATTTCACATGATTTTCACCTGAATTGAGCAAATAAACTAAGTGACAGAGTTCACGTGAAATTTGGGTGAAAGGAGCCTTCACGTGAAATTCACACGAAATGTTCACATGAAATTCGTGTTAAGTGAATTTCTCATGAAAATCATGTTAATTTCATGTGAATTTCACATGAATTTCATGTGAAAAATATTTGCCTGTGTAGTCTTTTGCCAGTGATAAATCCCATGACAACATTCCTTTGAAATCTTTTATTAGACAAAACTTTTTATTAAGTGTATTTTATTATACCCAGCAAACGAGGTTCAGGGGTATGAAGGTTTCACCCTGTCTGTCCGTCTGTCCATCTGTCTGAACTATTTTCCAAGCCGCTCAATGAAACTTTGTAGGATGTAAAATAACCACATAGAGATGTACAGACTGTCAGGAATTTATGCTTGGACAATAACTGTAGAAATGATGGCTGTTAACTTAAGCGGTTTTTTTTTTTCAGCAAAATTTGGTCTCATGCGTTGTCCGCAACTCCTCCTCAATGACTTGAAGATTGTTATAAAACTTAATGGGGTGCTGAATTCTAATATTTGGATGTGCATTTTTTCAGGAATTTATGTTTTTACAAAAATTTTAGAAATGAATACCTTTGGAACATAAGCATTTTTAGCAAAACTTGGTCTCATGCGTTGTCAACAACTCTTCCTCAACAACCATCAGGATTGAAATGAAGCTCAATGGAGTGTTAGATTACCATGTGCATATTGTTAAAAATGATTGAGCAAAAATTGTAGAAATGACAGCTGTTGGGTTTAGGCGTTTTTCAGAAAAAAACTTGTGTTTTCCCCAGCTCTTTCTTAACGACTTGCATTGATTGTCATAAAACTAAATGATGTGTTAAATTACCATATGAAAATGTGCACATTGTCAGGAATTTATGTATGAACGAAAATTGTAGGAAATAAACTCTCTTGGACTTAGGCATTTTGACAAATATTGTAGAAAGGATGGCAGTTGAACTTTTTTCATCCAAACTTTGTCTCATGCATTGTTGTTAACTCCTCCTCAATGACTTGCAAGATTGTTATGAAACTTATATTTAATTGGGTGTTAAAATACCATATTGGGAATTGCACATTGCCAGGAATTTATGCTTAAACGGAAATTGTAGAAATGATAAACCGTTGGAATTTAGGCATTTTTCAGAAATAACAAGCAGAAAATTAAACAGCAAATTATATTCTCTATTGTATTGTCAACAATAAAAAAGTACTGATTGTTCTTTGGTGTTAGGTGTTTTAGAAATGGCAGAAAATTGTTTGTTCAAAGAGCTTAGTCTGTCTGCCATAAAAATTGTGACCAGTATGAATTTTTACTTGTATGTCCACATTGGCCCCAAATTGTACAGAGTTCAAGGGCAGTTTAGTGTAATTATGTAAGAGTTGTCTGTTGGAGAAACTAAAATGTTTTGATACTTTGACATACCAGGATATAGGAAGAGTGATGAATCATACAGGGATACTTTGGAGGAAGATATATATTATCAATCAGTGGATAATTATATCTCCATTACAAACCAAATTGGAGTTACCATACATGTGTGTTTGTGATTTTGTGTTTTTCTTTTGATTTGTTTTTAATTGATTCTAACAAAAATCATGAAGCAATTGTCAATATGGAAAATTTATTTGAAATAGGTTTTTGTGGTAATGAAAAAATTTCTTCTTACAGAGAACTCTGCAAAGTTTACCCTATGAACAAATTGTTGCACTTGAAAAGAGTCAGGAGTCAGCAAGGTATGTGATGGCATTGTAAGCTCTCTGAAAACTGTAGATGGACATTCCATTAGATTTACAATATATAATTTTTACAGTTGAGACAGTTTGACTTAAAAATTTTAAAAAGTCTGTACTTAAATTCCATGTTAATTACATGATAATAGTGTGAGTGAATTTTACTCTAAAAGTAAAATTGTGTGTATTTTTTATTTCATTTTAGCCAGTAATCTCCAGGTGATTGTATCAGAGGAGTGTCATTCTGACTTTCTTGATAAAACCTGGCCTTCACTTTGCTGTGAAAAGGAAATCTTCAAGTGTCTAAATAAACCATACACTGTGAAAGTGCCTAAGTGGCCACCACTTACCAGAGACCAATACAACAATTCTGTACAGTTCTGGCCTTGTACCTTCCATGAAGATAAGAAGTATGAGCTTTCTTAGTTAAACAACTTAGAGAATATGGTATTGGTAAATACATATGAAACATACATGATCAAGGTCACACTTCACACAAATTATTGGACTCTATTTATACAATTTTTTTTTGTGCAGTGGTGTAACAGTATCATGATGTTGTTGGTGTCACCATCCTCATCTGTAGACATTTCATGTCTGGACAATTACTTGAGTATGAGTGTACAGATCTTAATGAAATTGTACTACAAGGAGCCATATCACTGAAGCAAAACTGTGATTGATCTTTGGGGTTGTGACTTGTGAGCGTTCAGAGTTAAAAATCTGTGGTTGTATCAAACAGCACTCTGCTAAGCATTTTATTATGAATTTCTGATACTGTATTTTCGAGTTATTGGACATTAATCATACAAAATGGTGGAAATTTCCCTATCTGCTTATCATGGCAAATTGATACCTTCAGTATCTTGTATTTGGATCAATGCATGTTATTGGGGCATGTTTTTTTTTGGTTTGTCTAACTGAGCAGTGCTTTTAATCAAATGAAAAAACAAGCTTAAAGTGGACAGGCATATCATAGGTGACATAATGAAAACCATTATGAAATTGACAGACACAGTTGTTTCTGGTGAGTTTGCAGTTTTGATTACACCTTGTCCTATAATTTGTCTGCAAAAAAAATTTGACTTCAAATTACATGTACTAACAATATTTTATCAAAAATTAGAGAACGGTGAATGTTTCACCAATCACGTTTACACACTTTACGTCTTCTGATTTAATGATTCATGTAAATGTTAATCTGTGTGCAAACAAGTTTACAAAAAAATGTCTAATCATTGAGTGCATTGTTTGTACATTATTACTAGATATTAATTAATGGTTTAAGGGATAATTTGAATAGAATTTGAACTTAATTGGGGAACTACATCAAGATGTTTATTATGCAGTGGCATATCTGAGTACTTCAATTGCACTGGAGTGCTCAACCTTCCCAACCAAGTACTTGAGTATATGTTGCCACCCCTACTTTTTATGCATGATTTAACTTTAAAAGTTAAAAATCAGACTTGAAATCAATATTGCACATCTGTAGAAAATGTACATATAACTTAGACTATATTCAATTTTAAAAAAATATGAAAAAAAGAAGTAAGCGCAGGACATTCATGTTAGAAGTTTGCAGATAACCTTTGATTGTTTATATTAATCTTGCAACACCATGTACAGAACCTTATCATTCTGTCATATTGTTCTTATGTGTGCATAAAATTGTTAGAATATGATACAAACTCTTTATAGTGTTGCAAAAATCAAACTGAAATGATATGGGAAGGCCTAAAAGAATGTCCAAATATCAATAGCATTGTCAAAGTAAACTATGTAACCAATGGGTCTATTTATTAAATGTGACACAGTGACCATAGTTTACTTTCTTTATGTTTAGCTGAGGTGTCATTTTCTATTTAAAACTACAAAAAATAGTCTTGACTTATTTTATCAACTTGTCATATCAGGTAATTATGTTTAAACACATTCTTTTACAGAATCAGCAAGCTACTTAATAAAAAATACTTTGATGAATGTGAAATCAAGATTATTTATAAGAACATGAATGATGCTCTTGAAAAAGCTCAAGAATCAGACTCGCAGGTAATACAACAAAGTAAGGAACTGTGATTAGAACAAGGAATAGGATATCTATAATTCAGAGATGAAGACTATACCAAGAAGACAGATACAGCATCACAAATAAACAAACTAATAAAAAGAATACATGCAGAAAGTAGAGAATAAATGAGAAACTGGGAGTGTGGACCAGGTGCACTATTGAGTAAACATGCTTTTTTTCTATGAAACAAGTGTCAGTTTGCTCATACAATGTCTAATCCATGTGTAAACAAAACAGAGAAACTACAACATTCCAAAAAAATCTGTTACCATGGTGGAGAAGCCATGCCATGATGACCAACAAGTTCAGGATGTAGAACTTCTGTCCTTTCTTCAAATATGCAAATGGGTATCCTTCTCCTTCTAATTTTGATTATATTTGTTCACATTGACATTGTGCACTTTCTATTTTAGATTTTGATCTAATGAATTTGGAGGTCAGGAGGTGAATTTTTTGGGGTATCATTATAGTAAGCATTGCTCACAGTTTTTCTGGTTTGTTTTTGTTGTAGTTTCATGTAGTCTATTTTTTTTTTAATCACAGGTTATTTTAATTGAGATAAGATATCTTACTGTAAAAAGTGTGTTAAAAATTGACAAAGTGGTGAGGATTCAGCTCCTTGCCATTTATCTTTGTAATGATGAGTTTATTTCTCCAATACTTTTTAGCCAAGAGTAGGATGTGTTATAATTGACCCCACTACAGATTCTATCATAGCCAAAGCTGTTGATTTAAGACACAAAAGACACCCTTTACAGCATGCTGTTATGGTAGCCATAGATCTGGTAGCTTCTGTTCAGGGAGGTGGCATGTGGAATATTAATGGTCAGTTTTTTATGCCATTGCACTTACATTTATCCCTAGATCAGGGTTGACATGATTAATTCAATTAACAACCAGTGGCAGAATTTGGAAATTTAACTATATACCCTAGTTTCTGGATGGCACAATTTAATTAATTCTTGGGTTGTAATGATAATGAGTAACAGCTTACAAGTTTCCTGCATACATCTATCAGCCACTCATACATTTGACACCAGAAAAAAAACACTATTCTGGAGTATAATTAAATGGGTGGGGCACTAGAAGTTGTGCTTAAGGGAATAAATTAACATCTAATGTTTTCTTTGAAAATTATATTTCTTTTATACTACAGATATCCTACAAAGAATGAATCCAAACATTTGTTACCATGTTTGCCCAGTGTTTTTTATTACATTGTATTAACATGCAAATGCATATTGTAATTGGATATTACTTTGTCAATGAAAAGCTAAAGATTTATAAAAATGTTAATTTTCTCAAGCATGCTAAACATAAAATGATCTGAAGCATGCAGCTTGATAAGACCACAAATGTAATAGACCAATTTATCTGACAAGAGATACCTGTTACAAAGAAAATTTGGATTCAAGTGAGCTTCTTGGTTTTTTTATTGATGTTTTTGTCTTGAGAACTTTTCACATGTTCGATAAAACATGTTCCTGTTCATTCACAGTTATGTTTCTTTTTTTTTTTTTAAAAGAGTGCTGCTATCAATAATATCTGAAGTAGACCATACCACTGGGTCAAGAGAAACATCTTTGATCTCAAAAGATATGTGCTCCATCACTTAAATAATATATAATTTCTCAAAGACATTGAAATGTAAAAAATACACCCAGAAATAAGTCCCAAAAATGCATTTGGCTCGAAGTTGTTATTGCATTTACAATTTTAACTTCTTGCTCTGGATGTGAGGGGATATCTCTTTTCAAATTGATAGATACATGATTATTTGTGCTTTTTTATAAATGAAAGTTTGTCTAGTTATTTACAAAAATAAGCAGCAAATGAAGATAAAATTAAATTTCAGTTCTGTCATGCATGTTTGTCAGTTTTTACATGACCACAAAAAAAGTTGTACTGTTACGGAATTATCCTTGTTTTAAGACATTTGTTGTCTGCACAATAACTTAGTACCTGTATATGTGTTTCGATCTCTATGAAACTTAAGCACAAAATCATATCATAAATCCATGTTTAAAGCTTTCATTTCCTCAGAAATCTTGTAAATCTCTGTGGAAATGCTTAATTTTTAATGAGAACATTATATTTGATGATTTGATGTGATATAAAAAAAGTCCCTTCCAAAAATTTCAAATATATACATGTACATATATACCTTTTACTTTTCAAGCTGGGTTATAATAATACTATATAGTGATAATGGTGTTCGTTTGTTTATCTGTTCTTCTGTTCACCAATTCATCTGTCCCAGTTATAAATTCCAACTCCTCTCAAACCATGGGATGAAGTTTGAAGAAACTTTCACAGATTCTTCATTATATGGTACCATTGTGCACCTCTTTTTTTTCATCTGAATGGCTTTTAGGGTCTTCAGATGCAAAACACAGACTTTCTCATTGGTCAACCAGGGGGGACCATCATCGAATCTGCAACTACTCTGAAACCGCTGAATGGAATTTGATGAAATTTGTGATTGGTAGACCAGGGGGAACCATCTCATCTGAAATTGCTGAATGGAATTGGATGTAACTTTCACATGATGCAATTGTGTTCCTGCTATTTTGTTTTTTTCATCTGACTGACTTTTGGGTTTTCCTAATTAATGCAAACATGGACTTTGACATTGGTCTACCAGTAGGGGACCATTTTCTAATCCCCAACTCCTCTGGAACCATTGAATGGAATTTGAATTAACTTTCACAATTTTTTTTAATACATGATGCCATTGTACACCTCCTTTTTTTTTCATCTGAATGACTTTTTGGGTTTTTTCTCGTTCATTTTCTTTTATTTTTACTGTACAGTGGAATCTTGAGGTCGAATTTTTTTTTATTTTCTAGGTAGCTGAGGCCAGAATATTTATTTCCAATTCTTTCCAGGCCAAGATATTTTTTTTACAAATACTGCTAGCCCCCCTCAGAATAAAGTGGTTGTCCCCCAATCTAAAGCACAAGAAACTGTTTATGAACTGTCTAAGCATTTTTTTATATGCATGTGAACATTGCTCACTTATTGTTGAAATAGTCATATTCTTATATATGTCTTGCAGGTACACAAGACACCAAACTAGAAGATCCTCTTGAAAATGATAAATCAGTTCCCTACTTGTGCACTGGGTATGACTTATATGTTACTAGGGAACCCTGTGTCATGTAAGTTTAACTTAGTTTTGAACTGTTTTTGGTACATTGAAGTTTTATCATGACTTGTTTTCACACGACTGCAAAAAATTGTGGTTGTATAAAGGTATCATGCTGTCATCATCATGGTCTACAGACACTTCATGTCCAGTCAATAACTTGAATATAAGTGTATAGATCTTTATGAAATTATACTACTAAGTACCATACCTTTTAAGGAAGCTTTTGATTGAATTTGGGGGTTGTGACTTGAACTGTAGGAATTTGGTGCCAAAAGGGCCAGAAACAAGCGCCTCACTATGTCCAGGCAATAACTTGAGTAAATGTTTATAGATATCTTTGAAATTGCACCACAAGGTGTCATACTACAAATGGAAGGCTTGGGTTGATTTATGAGGTTGTTGCTCAAACCTATAAGAATTAGAAGCCAAAAACAAGCATTTTCAAGATGTCTGGAAAATAATTTGATTAATTGTGAATGGATCTCTTTGATATTGTACTACAAGGTGTCATACCACAAAAGGAAGGCTGGAAATAATTTTGTGGTTATGACTCAAACCGCTTAGGAAATAAGGGCCAAAAACAGGACCAGAAACAAGCTTTTTCATGAATAAGGACAATAATTTTACTATAATTGAATGAATCTCTTTGAAATTGTACCATAGGATGCCATATCACCAAATGAAAGCTTGGGTTGATTTTGGGGGTTATTACTTAAACTGTTTATATATTAGGGTAAAAAAAAGGTCCAGAAACAACTTGAATTTCTTTGAAATTGTAGTACAAGGTGCCATACCATAAATGGATAGGTGGGATTGATTTTTTGGGTTTGTGACTTGAACTGATTAGGAATGAGGAGCAAAAAGGGAGCCAGAAACAAGCATTTTGCAGATGTAAAGATAATAACTTGAGTGAAAGTGAATGATGGATGCCTTTACTTCAAAGTGTGTTTACGCTTATTTAAGACCTTTTGATAGCTTCTGAAAGTATTTACTATTTTGTTATTAGGTTATACGCAGGTGTATTTGTATGTTGTTTTTTTTTTTCACCAAATCTGTTCTTTGTCTTTTGAAATTGTACCAAAAGTGCAGTACCCCAAGAAAAGGCTGGGATGGATTTTGGGGTTGTGCTTATTGATGAATAAGGCATTAAAAATGGGCCACTGTGATTCTTTTCCTGTGTTGTATATTTAATCACAATCATATACAAATGTATTCAAAACTGTATCAAGCTTGAATGGTGTGTCCATACATGCCCAAACAGTTCATTATTTCAACTTTTGCGGCCCTATCAAGCTGTGGCCTGTGAAACATTTTATTGTTTCATTGGGTGTTATTAAAGTTAAATAGAATTGTGAATTATTTTTTGATCATTTGATTGTCCCTTTTGTTGATTTTTTTGGCCCCTGCCTCCATTAGAGTTCATACTTTAAGGCCATTTTGATTCAATAATTCTTCTAAGAGTTATAGGACTTAGATTAGTTTTGCAGGTGGACTTAATTATTGATGGGATCATGATTTTTTGGCCCGTAAAATTGTTGTCTGATTCCTTATTTCGATTTCAAGACTTTTTTGGGGGATTCAGTTTTTTTTTTATATATGACTCCATAACTATTGTACCATTGGTCATTTCTGGTTTTCTTGATATTCATCAATAATATGGGTGGTGTTTGTCCATAAAATCAGCTTTTTTGCCACAGAAAACAAACCTTTTTTTTTTTTTTTAATCTCAGATTACTATTTTTGGTTATACACCTTACTATACTTATCAGATCTACAGCTTAATAACAAAAGAGTTAATTATACTTTTATAGGTGTGCCATGGCTTTGGTGCATTCCAGGATCAGTCGAGTTTTCTACGGATCACCACATCCCGAGGGTGCATTAGGATCCAAATATAAACTTCATGTTCAACCTGGTATCAATCATCGTTATCAAGTCTTTAAAGGAGTTTTACAGGATGCATGTAACAATTTGCTAACAGATATTACATGATATAAATGCCCTTTCTTGTCTGTGATAACAAAATAAATATGTGAGCCTTTAGTTCTATGCTGAGATACCACCCATAGCATCACTACTAATAAGTACTGCAATGTATCTTTCAAGTTAGTTTAACATTACTTTTAAGGTGTACAGACAGACAGACTATAAGATTAATTATCAAATTGATCATTTCATGGAAAATTATAATGGTAAGTGTGAGGGGAACTGTTGGTGCCCTACATTATAAAGAGTGCTCTGAATTACATAAAATAAAAATCAAGGAATGTTTAAAATTGGGCGGAAAAACTACCAGCTGTAAGAGAAGGGTGGACAGAGGTAAACTTCATCCCTAGTTCTGTCCCCTAGATAACCACCCCTTCCTGACATACTTTAATTTACCCCCCAGTTGTTGTTCCCAACCATTATCCCCACTTCCCATAATTTTCACCTTCCTCCAACCACAGATTTCCATCCCCTTAACCCCTGTATCCCCATCCCCATGTCCACCCTTCCATAGGAACTTACATGTGCATTGCCAATTGATTAAAATGGATCCAGCAACACTTACAGAACTTTGAGGGGAAAATTATTTCTCCTTGTAAAAAAATGGAAGTATCATTTTACCATACTTTCTAGCTACATTGATATACAATATACCTCAATATTTGTAAAATATGTGGCATGGATGGCAGTTAATGTTCACACCATGCCATGTATATTGGAGAGCTATTTTGTGATACCCTCCATTGACAGTGTTTGTCCACCTAGGCTTCTTCAGGGGAAGAGGGAGAAATGAGAAAAAAACTTCTCTTTCTTTGTTTTCACTTCTCCCATTTGTATTTGACAGGGAGAAGTTCATAAACCAAAATGTCAATATTGTTATTTTTACTAAAACTTCTTCTGGTTATCAATGTCTAGATAAGGCCCTGTACTTATGAAAGGGTTTTTCAACCAATAAATACAATACTAAAGCAGATTGAGAGAGTTTCAGGGCTGTGGATGCAAAGAGGCCTGGGTTGTCATTTTATTAATTGGGTATAGCAATTTTCAATCAGATATTCAAGACTCGTATTGCCAAGATGGTTTGAAAATAAGCAAAGCTATTATAGTACATTTTGGTTTGGTAGTTATAGCCAGAAAATGACAGTAACCAAATGAAAAGGTCACATACATGAAAAAAGTCACACATATTTATTTATTTTATTATATTATTATTGTTTTTTGGTTTTTTTTTTTTTTCTTTTTTGGTTCTTTAAAACGAATATTTCATTGTTTGCTCAAACTAAACCTTGGCATATTTATAATTGTTGATTATTATAACTGTTGCCATCTTTTGGTCAGTGTACTATTGTTTTTTGTTTTGTTTTTGTTTCAGTCTGTATATCTGTCAAATGCAAATATTACTACGGTGTATTGTATATCCTATAATATTGTTTACAATAAGAAAGTATATTATAAGCCTTTGAGGCTGGCTGACTGTAATTTAATTCATGGTTGTATAGAATGTTAAATAAGGCTGCATTATTATAATAAAACATGTATTACAACAAAATGTACTTGTGATAATTGAAATTTGTTAAATGTTATTACACTGTAAATGGTCCATGATTTATTGACAAAAAGAAACCCAGTTAAGATTTTAGGTACTTTAATTCAGCTACATCTAACCATCTAACATATAAACAATGATAAACAGAACAAGACAACAAGATATTTGCACTATAATGAAGCACCAACTGATCCACTGCAATGAATACACATTCTACAATGAAATCCGTTTTTGGTTTGGAAACCCCAATTGTATTATATATCTATGCTTTTTTAAACGAAAGATAATCAGCGCTACACATGATTAAACAAATTGTCAATCACTGAATATAAATCTTGGTCATCACAAGAAAAGAACTGTGTGTGCTTTGCAACTTGGCAATCGTCATCGCTGAACAGTTTTCTTTTTGTTCCTTTCCTGAAGCTGTCGGTTTGAGACAAGGTTATCCTTTCCGGGTTCTGTTCTTCGACATTCCGCAGCGATGTTGTTAAGTCTGGCGTGAATTCCTCCTCAAGTGGTAATTTTTTCATAAATACGTCCCTTGTGTTTTCACTGTCACTATAAGTAGAAATCGAGCATTCTGTAGCACTATCATTTTTGGTCGATGTAGTTTTTGAAACGTTTAAATCACTTTCGCTATCGTCTAGTAAGTCATCGATGAAGCTGTCTGTCTCGCTGCATTCCAGATCGATGCATGATTCTGAAACATCAATACTTTAATTTACTGATCAGGAAATGTAAAACAAGACTTTTGTCTTTGAAATATAACAGGTCATAACAAAAATTTAGAATGAAATTTTCAAATTTATTTAGATTAATCATTTTTATTTAGCTATGTCTCTGAGCGTAGGATGGGCGTTATAATATACATACCAATCAATGATGGTAGATCTGGTATATCTTTGCACAGGCAGTTTTCTTCTTGGTGTGTCAAAAGTGTAGGTTGCATGTGTGCAGATGGGTCATTAATTCCAGGAAACAATGACATATCTAATTCATACTCATAATAAGTATCTACGAATATAGGCTGGTAAGATTTGTCTTCCATTTCTGTTGACTGATGCCACAATGTGTTAGTCGTCTCCTACAAACGTTTGAAATCTTCACTGGACTAGTCGCGACTCATGTGATTTGATTGGCCACGAAAGTCACAGTATTGTTTTAATCATTTTAATTGTCATTAGACCAGTGTTGTTAATTGGCGATGATAAGCGGCGGTATATCCGTACAAATACACAGCGTGAACGATTACACACATGGCGTAGGTCAGTGACGTAATCCCAAGCTGTAGATTTTTTTTAAACAAACGCTTCTTTCGGGTGGCCTTTGATGTTACTTTAAACATACTGCCCATGTTTCGATGTTATCTATCAAGGAAAATAATTATATAGTATATCTTCGGACGATTAATCAGATCCTGTAAGAATTAATGAATTAAAGCGGAATTTGAAAATGAATACTTTCGACATTTAATTTTAAATTTTCGTATTTTATGGTCCCTAACATCAAGTGTAATTAAGTCCAAGCTACCATAGACGATGTAAAACTATTGTAAAATATCTATGAAGCCAAGGAATTTTACATACTCCTCTAAAAATTCTGATTTACAAATTGTCCTTGAATCATTTGAGTCTATATAATACTAATGGAACTGCATGGTCAGCAATATTAAGTCCAAGATCTATCACGTTCAATTTATGTGTATTATTGATATTTTGTGGATAGAACAATTGATATATATACGTACATGTAATTACTTAAAATATATCAAATGGTCTCTGAAAAGACCAGCTCGCTCAATTCGTACTTAGAGATACCCAGGTGCTTTAGAGTCCCGTTCTCAGAACCAAATTTGCATTTGGGTCGGGAAAATGTGCAAATGAACTTGGATAATTTTTTAAGTATCTATAAATTAATTTCACATATGAACGGAAAGCAAAATTTACATACATGTACCCCATTTTTCGACAAAGTTTATTCTGCGCGAAAAAAAAAAACAAACAATTTTGCCCTATAAATAAACTTGTAACTGTGTACGTAGCATATAAGTTCTTTTAAGTGCCACTATAAAGGTTGATGTTTTGAATAATTGAATAATAGACGAATGTTTTTGTTTTTTAAAATGCAACTATTTTTTTCCCGATCTCCTTATGGTAACTATGTTGTTTTTTTTTTTAAATCAAGAACCAATTTTTTTCAAATATCTTGAAATGTTCTTTGTCATGCCAGAATTTACCGGGCTACCACAGCGGGATGGCTGCCCGAACCGTGCAGTGCTACCACAACGAAGACCAGTCAAAGTTAGTCCCGCCACACGGCTTTTTAGGAGATATTTGGTTGCTTTCTGGATAACAATTATGAACTATGATTTTAAAGATACAAGCCACATGTAAACTTTTCTTTTTGACTTTCTTTAGATAAACAATTTCTACCACTTTAAGTTTATGTTTGGAATATCTATGAAAATTTGTTACACATAATTGATTGACACCTTTTGTCAAATGGATAAATAGTTTATATCATAGGATACAACAATTAAGATTTTAATTGCCGAACCCTAATTGACCATTTTCATAGCAAGTCTTATCATCTTGGAAAGGCTAGAACCTTTTTGCGCCAGTTAAGATTTTTGGAAGGTAGAAATGGCGCCACATTTTAACATTTCGGTGGTAGAAATTGCGCCAAATATTAAAATCTAACTGCTTCACACTTACCTGTATACCTACCTGAAAAATTTACCTCAAGTAACTAACCTTTTCTAAAAAAAAAAAAAAAGCTATTTAAGTTCACTATATATGATTTCAGTATTGATCTGTATTGCCAAAATCTTGACAAAAGTCTGATTTGGAAATAGAAAAGATAGAATCCGACAGAGGAAAGCCAGTTATCATTGTAGAAGATTACATGTTTAGCCAAGCTTTTGTAAAGAAAAATAAAGACATTCGATGGAGATGTACAGTCAAGTCTTGTACCATACGATGGAGATGTACAGTCAAGTCTTGTACAGACAGATTGTTCACAGATGCTTCCTGTAATGGTGTACACTGAGTGGAGAACTGAACCCAAACACGAGATGAATCTTCAGAAATTGAAAAGACTCAAAACTGCCTGCAAGAGGAAAACGGTTGACATAGTACATGTGTCGTCAATGCAGGTAAAGAATATTTATCTTGATTTATTTAAATTTATCTAATATATAAAGAGAGCGGAAAATGATGAATTGTCAAAGAGAAAACCAACCCGCCGGAAAAAAAAAATATCAGACTATATATATACTTTATTCTGATATCACCGATGCTGAACAAAAGTATACAGAAAAACATATTAATTTAACATATCAGTACATTGTACAATTGTACAATAACCAGACTGACGGCTACCTTCACACTAACAAGACAGGCTGAAGACAGCTCCTTCAACAACATTAAATATTAGTTTGTAACCTGGTCACTCTAGTATCTTCTGTATTTTAGTTTGATGTGGAAATAAGTTGACTTTTCATATTCTGGTTATATTTCAGAACTGTTCAACATTGAAGAAGAAAACCTGAAGAAAAGAGATCCTTAAGTCATTACAAAGAGCAATTTTATTCTCCTCACCCTTCAATGTTCGTATTCATTGTACAATCTGATAAACGTATATTAAGATTCGAAGTACCGACTCGAAATTAAAGCAGTAAAAAGTAAAAATCCTTTGCAATTGAACGGTATCAAAAACTCACAGCAGGTAAAATCACAAGCAAATATTATGTGCGTGCCCTTACTTACAAGTATCCGTCTATAAAGACTTTGAATTTACCAGACAATGCCGGAGTTCCACCAAGCCTTTTATTTATACTTTAATCAGTCAATGATTTTTATCTGTTGATACATGTGTATTGTTTTAAACTTGTGTGTTAACTAAAGTGCTTTAAAATAAAATTCAAATATATGAAGCAGTTATTAGTGCTTATTTGAACATAATTTTACTTATTTTTAGGTTTAATATTACATATTAACCATGTGCTGTTGCTGAGGATGAAACCATCAGTTTGTTTTATATTGGTATTCAATGCCATACCACGCACCTGGTATTTTGGTTGTGAATCTTTGGGTCTTACCTGGATAAAGGGTATTCTACACTTGATAAATCTTCCTGAACATTTTAGGGTATAAGTCATAACCCACCTGTTATTGTGATTTTCGACTTCATGATTTTGGGCTGTCCTTTATCCTAACCTGCCCTTTGACTGTAAGAAGTATCCTTCTTGTAACTGAGTGCAGCATAATAATTGTATCACATAAATAAAGCTTTTACTTTTATTTTAACTTTTGACTAAAAAAGTTTCAGATTTATATATATAAAAAAAAAGGAAACAGTGGAAAGGATTTGGAAAGATAAGCATTTCTGCCATTTAGCTAAATACACAAACTTTGGTCATGATCCTTGTAGCACACACAGTTGACAATGCTGCTATATTTATGTCCTTTGAAAGAAGCTTTCATGATCTATTTACTATACCAGTCGATAATCAATGAGAAGGATATCTGGCTTAAAAAAGCTAAATTTTATTTTATTTATTAAGATACATTGCTTCATTACATAAATAACAATCAAGAACAGTATCAAAAGTGACAAAACAATTATCTGTACAAAGAGTAAGAATTTAAAAATGTTTTGCTGTACCTAATCATTTTAGTATAAAAAATATATTTTTTCTTTACAAATCATGATTTAATTTGGCACACATTTGGCAGAATAAAGGGACTTTTTAATAAAATACTTCACAGGATACTGCTTGATGCGTCTACAGAGGCACAACATATCAAGCTGAATGGATTGGGATTTAATATACATTTCTGACAAGAATGTAAGTGGTCCAAGAATATTACACTTGCAATTAGACATTAATAGAAAAAAATGTATATATACAAATATTTATTTAAGCCTCTATGTGGTCAATAATTCCAAAATAGCTAAGATTAACACCAACCATCTTTTTACACTATTTTTTTTAAAGAAAAATGTTTGTTTTTGGCACTATTTTGACACTTATTCCAAAGAGATTAAGGTTTACCTCTAAAATAATTTCAAACCTCCTTTTTGTGGTATGGAACCTTGTAGTACAATTCTGTAGAGATCCATACACTTTTACTAAAGTTATTTGAAAAAAAAATTTGTTCAGCCACCATTCAGTATTTATTCCTATGCAAGCAGTAGTGGTCATTTCCCTAAAATAATCTTAGCCTGATCCAAATACTTAATTTAATTTACAAAAACCGAAACCAACAGCCATATTCTATTATATTTGCTGTCCTATGAAAAAAAAAATATTTAAATTTCTATTAACACTATGAGAAAAGCTCACTTAAGGATATCCACAGCCTCCCATCTCAGTGACCATTTGGCCAAAATATAAACAAAGCTGTCAAATATGAAATTAGTGTTGCTTGAGTCTTAAATATGGCACAACTTTATAACACTTCTTTCAAAATATCAAGTGCCTGTAATATGTAGTTGCAGAGAAAATGAAAAGGGAAGGACAAACAGACACCATGTTCACTTTATACCTCCTGCAAAGTGAGGTAAAGTACTATAAAACTTTATAGAGAAGCACACAGGTAGTGGAAATATCTAAGAAACAATCAGCGAAGAAGTCATGAACATTAAAAAGAACAATAGAGATAAAGAAAAATAATCCTACATCACAAAAAAGCCCACATTGCAATGAGGAATGAACAATTCTGATAAATTTCCTCAGTAGGTTATAATTTTCTCTACTATCTTTGTTGACTTTTTATCCTATTTTATTGCAATACATTTTTTTTCATTAATTCAATTTGCAGAGTTTTTTGTTTTAAAACAATGTTTTTTTTTTCATTTGTATAAAACTTCTATTGTGTAGCAATAAGAGAGGGTTCAAAATCAGTGGAGTCTGGACTACCATATAATGTAAAAAATTTCATCAAGATAGAAACTTATAAAATATGGAACATTTCAACATGTTAAAACTTGGATGCAGCCATTCATACAATACAATGCCCAGTCATACAAAAAAAAAACAAGAGGCTCCCAGGAGTCCAAATCACTCATCTAGTCAAATTTTTGCCTTTCAAGGGCAATAACTCTAACAAGGAGTGGTCCGACGATTTTTGACTCCATAGGGCTTATCATAAGGATCATTTCATCAATTAAAAGTTTCTGTCTAATATAGTTTTCATAATATTAGCTGAAAACTGCTAAAAACATAATTTTTTTTGCCCTTCAAGGGCAATAACTCTTAACCAGGAGTCATCCAACAACTTTTATCTCCACAAGCTTTTGTAGGCCTTATCATAAGGATCATTTCAGCAACTGAAAGTTTCATTCTATCTATCATAGTTTTCAAAAAATAGGCATTCAAGGCCAATAACTCTTACAAGGAGTCATCTGACAACTTCGATCCCTGGAGACTTTTGTAGGCCTAGTAATAATAATTATTTCAGCAACTGAAAGAATTTGGCTTAACCTATGTATGAGATTTCTGAATAACCCCTTTGTTCTATTTTTAGTAACAGCAGCCATGTTTTTCCACAGATCAAAAATCCCTACATTAGTCCTATGAAAAATACCCTAAGGAACATCCATACCAAATTTGGTTCCAATTCGTCTGGTAGTGTCAGAGGAGAAGATTTTTGAAAGAAGATTTAAAATAACAAAAAAAAACATTGAAAAGGGGAAATAACCCCAACATGGCTTAACAGATTAAAACTAAAATTTTAACGCGGATAGATCTGATAATGCTCAACACTTAAATCCCATATCAAAATTTGGATAAACCTAACGGTTTTGGGGGATATATGTGAAAACTACAAGGACATGTTTTCTAATGGATAAAAAATCCCCACATCAGTTCTATGTAGGATACCCCAAGGAACATTCATACCAAGTTTGGTTCCAATTGGTTGAGTAGTGTCTGAGAAGAAGAGTTTTGAAAAATTGTTAATGACGACAGACGCCAAGTGATGACAATAGCTCACATGGCCTTCGTTCAGGTGAGCTAAAAACTCAATCAAAAGTAAGCTTGATCCATGCCATATACCGTTGTAAGTTAAACAGATTCATTACAAACAAATGGCTGAAGTTAATGATAACCATATATACATATTGTAACAGTAATTCTTGAATAATTAAAATTTTAGATGTAAAACGAAAGGACTAATACACAACACATCTTAAAGTTCGTTTATTTAGCCAGAGTTCAGAAATGGCAAATGTCAACCCAAACTAACAACAATGCTCATTTACAACAAGCTTAAAACCACAAAACACCCACCATTAAAACCTGATGTAACCATACATCACTTAGAGCCAACTTCTGTAACAAATATTACATTAAAATCATATTGCAATAAAATAAAAAAAAAAACACATGAAATAAATAATAGTCAATGACAACCTGTTAGTGTAAAGGTCTCTTGAATACAAGTGTGTATAATTATGGTTCTCTCTTGATCAGGAGATAG
Organism: Perna viridis; assembly: GCA_037379345.1. Classification (NCBI taxonomy): domain Eukaryota; kingdom Metazoa; phylum Mollusca; class Bivalvia; order Mytilida; family Mytilidae; genus Perna; species Perna viridis. Next base: position 18,370,971 of record CM074512.1, on the reverse strand, counting down.
AAAATGATGCATAAAAACACAGCAAAATTAAATTCAAATCCAGGTAAAAAATACAAAAGCCACACATGTACTCTATATTCAATTGTGTCCACACCTTTGGCCATATGATAGTTTTTCCTTTTAATTCCCAATTCAATCGGAGATTTGTGATCTTAAGTTATAAAAAAATATGCAGTTATTATTCAGAGATATGAAGTACAGTGCACTAACATTTAACTATTTCAATTTTTATATTTTTCCCCCTAAAAAAAGAAGGTTCCTGTTTGAGTTCTCATTAAATTTGTCAGAAAAAAATATTAATAAACTCTGCACCTGAAATTAATGTTTTCATCAAGGACCTAGCAAAAGCAGCTGACAAGAAACATTTTATAATATTTGAAAGCCTTCAAAAACCCTAATTGCCATTATACAGCCAGAGGTTTGAACAAACTATTTAGTGGTTTAGCTTTTGTAAACATAGATGCTTAATTTTTTAATAAGCTTTCACACAAAGCAACATAACCAAACTACTGCCCTATTCTTTTAATGGAAAATTTCAATTTTCCCGTTGATATTGTAATAAATACAAAACAATAAAACAACAGTTATAGTAAAAAGTAACACCATGCATAAAGTTAACATACCGAGCTTAACTTTAATGTAGGAAAAGTGTTCCAGAAATCTTGATTTTGTTCAAACAAGTCTGAGATTCCAGAACGAACAAATCTTGTTATGCAAAAGGGTAATGATTTAAACAAGATTGCCAATACATATGAACCAGTAGTGAGTAGATACATCAATTCACTAGTATTTATTTCCACTGGAAATTCTCTGGAAAGAAAACAACATGGGCCATTTGTCTCTTGGACCAAAGTAATGAAGGGCAATTTAGCAGTTTAAAAATGACAGAGTGGTCAGTTTGAAGGGCATTTTGACCCCTTTTTACCACAGAGAAGGCCATAAAAACGTAAAGAAACAATGGCCCCAAATCCTCTTCAACCCATGACATTTATTAGTTTATAGATTTCATATGAGCATACTAATTGAAAACTTTTCCTCCAATTGCCAGTTTAGAATTTGTGGTCTGACAAAACCATGAAACCACAAATGCTACCATGTGCAGTTGGTACTTAAAGTGAACATTTATGAGTGAAACAACATTCCTTTGCAGTGAAGTTCATTCACTTTATGCAGAAGATCTTTTCTAGGAATTTTACTAAGATCCATTTTCAAGTCATACAAAGTGTAATGCTGAAACCCCTCAATCAAATGCATGAAAGGACTGTCTATTTTACGACTCTTCCATTTCTGTTCCAGTCTGTATATATCACCAAACGACCACTTGTGAATATCAGCTAACTTTTTCCAGTTGTATGTTTCAGCACAATCTAAACCATCACGAATCATAGCCATTACGTCTTCCTTTAGATCCCAAACAAAGACTTTAGAGTCAGGGTGCACTGACATGTTTTCTTTTTCTGTAATGCCAGAAGCTCCACCTAAGATGAAAAAAGTGAATAAATTACACTGCATAACAGCCGGAGCTGGATAACTTGCAAACCCTGAAAATTAAGCCAAAAAATATGTTTTTGAAGTCTTCAGTGAGTTGCTTACCATTAATGCCATAAATAAATAAACTAAAAGTGTGAACAGATTCACAAAAGGATTCTTCCAAATGGACTCCAAACAGGTTGGATTATCTCCCTTTGCAAGCAATTCACAATTATCATCTCCCTTCATGGATATCCATTAAAAATCCATTATGTTGTTAAGCAGGAATGCATTTAAAATATAAAAAAAAAATCAGACAAATGGGTGTGGTAATTCCTTTATAATCCCATAAAATTGAGGAGGTTATAGAAAAGTCAAACCTTGAAAAATTGGGCAAGTGTGAACACTTATATGACAATGAAATACAACACATCTCAAACTTGCATTAATTGATGATGAATTATGTATGTGATTTCAGATTATCAAAAGTATAGTGAACCAAGAAATGTTGGTAATAACTAGAATATAGAGTACATGTCACTAATGTAAAGGGTTACTAAGATTGACTATAATATTACTTATCATCTTTTTCTCACCATTTTCTACCAATCTTTAATTTGTAACATTTATTGAATTGCATTATAAGCTGATTTTCTTGTTACAGGTTATAACACAAAAAAAATAATATAAAACTGCTGCACAAAGTTCACTATTTATAGTAAAATGGCAACACAATTTTAAGTTTTCAATTAAATTGCAATACAATTTTGTGTTTTTTATTTGGTGGCAACACAGTTTTGGGTCATCCAATTAGTGGCAATACAATTTTATATTTCAATAAGTGGCAATACAATTTTATGTCTTCTATTTAGTGGCAATGCAATTTGAAGAAATGAAAAAAAAAACACTATCAATTACCTGCTGAGTTAAATGTTGCTGATGATGGGCCAATGTCACTTGGTAAAGTCTGAAAAATATCAAGCACTTAAATCAAATCATCCTAAAGTGTTAACTAGAAAATTTAGCAGCATTTTTTTTAACTGCTCACAACAGCTAAATTGGGAATTATTTTGATTAGTAACCAGGTGTCGAATTCACAAAAGGTTGTAAGAGTAAAGTTGATAGTAAGTAATGATGTCACAATCTAAAATAGCATTGTGATGTCATAATTTATGATAAATTTCACACTTATGACTTTTTGTGCATTCGACACCTAGACTGTCTTAATATCTGCAGACAAAGTTTATTTTATATAGTCTTGTTCAATCAATTATAAAACATCTGGACTTTGGAACAGTTCATGTGGGAGATTCTCCTCCACTGACACTCTCTCATGTGGGAGGTTCTCCTTCATTGACACTGTCTTATGTGGGAGATTTTTATGTAAAAACAAATATTTAATGTAAAAATTCAATTAAAATTAGTAATTTTAACCAAAACCTCCCCCAAATTTTATTTTTATGTGAGAGATTCTAAATTTTTCATTGCTTTTGTTGGAGTCTCCCCTAATCCCCCCTTAATTTGGGAAGGTTAACAAGTATGGCCACTGCCATATATCAGTCAGTACATAAGTACATATATCTTCAACATAAATATGAACACTAAGCAGGTTACTGAATCACATTGGTTTAATACTTTTTGAGTGGCTAAGTGCAACTTGCTAAAATTATGAAAAAATAATACAATTTCTCCATATCAGAAGGTACACATCATCAACATCTGTAATATAAACATTGTGCAAAGTTTGAATAAAATTGGTTCAATACTTTTGAGTTACAGATTATACAAAGTATAAACAATAAAGTACAAAAAATGGCAAAAAGGGTAAACATGCTTAAAATGTAGGAAAAAAATTGTTGAATTTCTCCATAACAGGATGAGCACATCTTAAATATGTATTTAATCAATGTGTGAATAATTAATATTGGTTCAATACTTCTTGACTAACAGATGTCACAATGTAGATACTCCCTAAGTATGATGGGAGGACGAACAGAATCAAGTGGCTAATACACCTGCTTTCACCATTGTTGAAGCAGATAAAAACTTTGTGATAAGAACTTATCTTTTTAATGTAAACAGTTAAAAATATCATGATGATGTCACTTTCCATCATTTGACAATACATTGTTTTGATAAATCTTAAAAACAGTAATTAAGTTAATGAAATAAAAAATACCTGGTTACTCTTCGGAATTACGGAATGGCCACATCTGTCACATGATAAACGGTTGTCTGAAACATTGAATACAATTAAACTATTTTACGGTAAATGGTCTACTTGAAATTTGTATAGCCTCAATGAAATCAGTATGTCTGTACATATTTATCTGGAACTTATCTATCCTACCAGCCATTATAAAGGTGGAGGAAGCTTGAATATTAAAAATTATCAAATTACAAATATCATGGAGAAAATAAATATTGCAGAAAGTCAGATTTAATAGTAAATCCACTATTTTCAAGAATTCATTGAACTAAGTCTGCAATGGGCCTGCTATTAAATTTAATTATAATTCTGCTTGAATAAAAAGCATTGGTGTTTACCTTATAAAAATACTTAAGTGGGAGATCTCCCTCTGAATATTTTCTCAAAAAAAAAATTGTCAAAGTTTTGTTTTCACAGCATAGTTTAACCATTAAGTGTAAGTGTTTGTAAGAATCTGGCAAAATGGGAAAAATCAGAAACATGCATGTCAAAAACCTATTGATCTGACAATAAAATATCACTCAAGAATGCTTTCTCTATTTGAAAAGACCATTATTTGATCTCTGCGTCACTGGATTTGCTCAGAAATTTTTCAACAGAATCTTCAAAAAATGAGGTTTTTGACAGTTATTTGCCCTTGAAATGTTCATTTTCAGTGCACTTCAATGAAATTATATCTCAATGATCCAGCATGATATGGAAAAACTTGTCTGTTTACCTTGATTCTGCGCAAATATTCAAATTACACTATCAAAATAATGTTTTTAATTCATACCATGTTTCACCTACTGCCTGATTCTTACAAGGATTGACATTTAATTACTGTAGCAACAGAGCTTATTTGAACTTAAATCCAATTTCACTCCTACATTTTCTCATGACATCTCCTCCTAATAGTCTTGACCACAGGTTTAAGATCAATTTATGACATGAATTGGAGTGATTTATTACAATTTTTAAAGCCTTTATTCAAACAAGACAGCAATTAAAACTGATCCAGAGACCCAGTTGTGGAAAAAAAAAAGTGAATTTTTTTTTTATAAAATAGTGGTATTTTTAATCTAGTATTGTAGTGGATTAGTGCTAAATGCATTTTGAGTATGGTACAGTTAGAGGTTCACTGCAATAAAGTTGTTCAATATTTTGTATAAAATAGTGACTCTGTTAGTATTTCTCAACTGGTCTAGTGAAAGCCAATTCAGGCATCCAAAATCAATATATATAATACAGGGTTATATTCCACTTAAAAGCACCTAAAATAATATTTTTAATGAAGAGCTTCACGAGGCACATAATACAACCACAGTGGTGGAACCCTGAAAATTTGGGACAAGTGTGGACACAAGATAATTTTTGAACACACTTTAGCATAGGAACTAACAGTTCATTATGGACAAAATAACTGGTTTGGACACTTTTTTTTCTCGTTTTTTGGGGGTATTGCCCCTTTAACCCCTTTGAACACATTAACAGATACCTAAAATCTGACTGAAAAAATAAAAAAGTTGATTTTTTAGGCACGGCCTAATTTTGTACCCCTTTAACTCCAAAAAAGTTCAGGATAAGCCTACCCTGTACAAAATTTTCAAAACAGAATTTTAAAAGGAACAGATGGACATCTGAATTATAAAAATTGGATCAACAATAAGCTTTCTCTATCAATGATAACGCCTATTTTCCCCCTTATTTCTAAAAGTGGTAGGGCAAAAACTTCCAAAATCTATTGTAAGATTTTGCGTTGTGTTAACCACTCATGATTGGATAAAACCGTTCATCCAAATAACCCAAGCGGAAATATGCAAAGTAAGAAAAATCCATTAGCCACTGATAAAAATAATTAAATGAAATGGGCAAATGACCATAAAAGGAAAATCCATCCACCAATTATAACAATAGTTGAAGAATGACACTGAGACTGATGTAGTTCTATCAATGAAGTGACGCATGTTTTAAACAATTTGACCAGAATAGTTCAATCATGCCACCAGCCAGTGTGTACATTTGACCTGGACAACAAGACAAAAAGATTTTACCAGTAACCACTGAATGATTTTCTTTGAAGAAATATAGTTCGATAAAAAGATTTAATTTGTTTCCGCATAATGTAGATAAGCGAAATCGTATAAAAATGTTAAAAGCTCCGGTAACTGTCTATGATTATTTAGACAGTCAGAACATTTGTTGTTTATCTCCAACAAAACTAAACTACTGACTATCTAAATAATCATCTACGGTCACCATTGAGCTTATAAGTTACATTGGGTCTCTGCCATGTCCCTAATAACAATTTTTTTTTAAAATTTCAAATTGGACAGGTTTTACTCATTTTTTCAGAAATAAACTAAAGATGTCAACGATGATGACAACAGCAACGCCACTGCCATCGCTGCCGATGATGAAAGGGTAAAACCATTATATGACCAAAAAAATTTTTTTTCGGTCGCATAGAAATGTACCGTTGAATCATTCTTACTTTTGGTCCAACTTGAATACAGAAATAAAATATTTGAAAACCTAAGTAACTTTTAATTTACATCCATTGAAAATGGTCAAGTAATCAGCTATCTATTTAGGGTAAAAAAAGGTTCTTCTTTTTTGTCCATTTCAGCTCCTTGTTTTATGATGACCCACAACCAAGAAATAGTATGTTTTGGTTCCTCCCTAAAGCCTTAATGGTTCCAAAAAATAATTACCAGCTTTTCTTTTGCAGTTAAGATCCAAATGATCCAAAAGTGCTAAACCTTCTTACCAATACAATTTTTAATGGTATAAACAGAAATTGGAGGGGAAGAATGTAAGTACCTGAGCCGTCTGTAAGTATATTTGGGTTAAATGGAGGTGAGAAGTTTCTGTTAATATCCAAAATCTCTGGTCTGTAGCTGAAGTTGTTCATTGTCATGGGTTTGCCTGTCTCACTTCCTGTGACTGACAAAGGATGCAAAGGATTCCATTGTTGGTAACTGCGGTCATGATAAATGTTCGGCATTGAGTTGCAGTTGTATCCCATGCCACTCTGACAAGGCATAGCAGGTGGACCAGATGAATCACAACTATTTCCTTCTATGGATTGGTATGATGTTCGATGTGGAGGTTCAAATACATTGTGGGATACACCAGCACCAACATATGAAGTTAGAAGGGATGGGTATAAATTGCCTGTGGAAACACCAGTTACACTTCCTTGATTCCCATTTTCTGGTTGTTGGCTTTTGTTCCGTTGACAAGTCTTTACATTATCTTTAATGAATGTATACAATATACAAGCACTTAGACTTGTGAATTACATGTAATACTTTGCATCACCATCAACAGAAACAGGAAGATTTCCATCAATAATCAGTTATTGGTGTTTGATGATGTGTCACTTACCTCTTTTCCAGTGCATTAGTTTTTGTGTCAAGTTTTATTTTTCTTATCTTCATTTTTACACAATTTTAACAGAATTTTAGGTTATACCTATGAGGGACAGAGCTATTTCTACTCAAATAAAAACTGATATTGTTGATTACGCACCACTATTTTGTTACATAGCTAATGTCTCAACAATAGAAATAATCAAGACTTTTTATAACACACACTGCTTGTCTGTGTTCAAACAATCACTACTTAACTGCATATTGTCCCAAATACATAACTTGGTCCATTCTCCCAGTTTTTAGTGGAGTCGGAGTTGCTCATTTGCTTTTGTTACTTTGTATGTATGATTTTAGTTATTTTATGTTCTTTGTTGTGTATGTCTGTTTTCCATGTCTGGTCTTTGTCCCTGGATTACATTCTTTTGATTACTGCTATAACCTTGGTTCCCTTGATTACTCTTTCTAACAAAATGATTTTGAGCCATTCATCTTTTGTCATATTTGAATTGTCCAATTGTTGACACTTCAGTATTTTTTAGCCTAAATTCACATGAATATATTCTATCAATTTTTTTTTTTTTAAAATATGATAAAGTACTAAAGAATGTTACAGAATGGTCCATTTAAATCATGAGTGTCATGAGAATATAATTCATATCATCGTCAATATTATGTGACTGCAAAGTGCTTATTAAAACTGTAACTGATAAAAATTATACTATAGAAAAATGGACTATTGATAATCATCACAATTATGACATATATATATAAGAAATACTCTCTGATTTCCATTTTAATTGGCTACTAAATGGACATTAGAAACATAGTACTGATTTATGGATTAAGAAATCATATATTTACACCTCCATTCCAGCTTTTTTGTGTATAATCAGGGGGTTGTTGATTTTCCTAAGTTTAGCTCCTATTCATTGTTGGTTCTTTCTACATGTCTAATCTTGACATTCAAATTTCTGTTTTGTTTTAACTCTGGTTTGCAACTGATCTTACTTTTACCAGTGTTGTATTGTGATACCCTAAATGTTTTTTTTAAATAGTAACCATTATTACAGCATAAGAGAAGTCCTGTTTTTCAGGATAAAAAGCATAAATAAATCCTTAAAATTTATAAATGGTTCAGTGTATTTTTGTGCTACAGAATACTCAAGTAGGTACCTCTAAGTGTAATACATGGACAGAATAATGGACTAATAGACAAACGGGTTGAAGGACAAAAGACTGATGGAGTCAAGTGATACTAGACCTACTCTCACCATTGGTGTAACACCAGGGAAAAAAAATTGCAAGTACTTTTTTTTCATGCTTATTTTTTAACAAAAAAGAGTAGAAATAATTTAAATCCTTCAACCTTTGATGTGAAACATTTTGAAAATGGGGCCCAAAATAAAAAGTAACTACAGCTACCAGTCCAGTTATATTCAGCATTTCATAAAACCCCAAGAATTCAATTTTTCAATGAGATCAAACAAACTTGAAAGTTTAATTTCCAACCTCTGAACCAACCTGATTATAGCATGTTTAATCAAAACAGATGTATAATCAAGGAATTTTAATTCATTCCCTATTTATATTTGTCAAGAAATCAGCATATATACAGAGTTTTATGAAATGCTCATTTTTGGCCCCACAAGTTTTCAAATGGTTGGGTCTTGACCCCATCATCAATACCAACCTTCAATTAGAGTAAGGAACCTTATGATAAAGTTTCATATAGATCCATTAACAGATAGGAAAACCAAAGTTTGTGGACATCAATGTCAAGACAAAACAAAATTGTTTGTAGTCATATATAAAAAGTCAATTTTATAAAAGACACTTTTATTCCAGACAAAATGATGCTGGAAAAGAAACATGCTTGAAAAGAAACAGACCCAAGAAGACATTCTAGACATTTTACAGAAACAATTCATTTTGAAACACATAAACTTAAAAAATGTTTAGACTGTTTGTAAAGTGATCACATAAAACTTCAACTGAATGTAATGCCACAATAATAGTAAACAATATATTCCCAAATAAAATTTGTGTTTAACTCATGTTTATAAAGAAGTCCATAAATAAACAATGTCTTTTGTAACATTGACACCATGAAAGCATGAAATCGTGAAATGTACTTTTGATATAAAAGGATCTATTAGTTGATTTGCAATCTGCCTCAGTGGTACATATGTATATTTCATACAGTTTTGAAGTTGAAAGGAGCATTACTTCCACAAAATTTAGTGATTAAAAAATTCCTGGTATGCATATAATATGTCCTAACTCACAGAAAAATTTAATGAAATTTGATGCAGAAGTTTCTGAGGAAGAGTTGCACTTACAAAAGTGTGATGGCCTCATCAAAAGACAGATGGACATGACAAAAACATATCTTCCAACCAAAGAGGGAGAGAAATATTTAACTTTTAAAAAAACTCTGAAAGAAATCAGCAAAAATGTATGAACAAAACACATGGAAGAAGCCAAAACAGGTGTATTTGTTTAAAAAGTATTTGTATAAGATTAATGTGAATCTTGTGAACGTTGACCTTTGACACTGATCTTGTGAAAATTAGCATCATATCTGAATTCTTGGACTTTTTGATCTTGTGAAAAATAACATTGTAACTGCATCACTAGAATTTTGTTCTTAGGAATATAAACACCATACCTGAATCCTTGCACTTTTGTTCTTCTTTACTTGTGTTGTTTGAGATGGATCCAAAAGATTCTAGATTCAAAGACTGTAGTGTTGCACATGTATTGGAAATTTCTGCATTAAAAAGTTACCATATACTGTACAAATACATAGTTTCTTTTAAAATAATACTGATAATTCAAAATAAAATTTGCTCATTTACAAAAAAAACATGTTCATATTAAAGTAGAATGAAATTGAATCTATTCATTCATTATATATTTTTCTTACTCACAGACTTTTATCTTAGGGTAAAAACTTGAGGTTTGTCAAGAAATACAGGGCCATGCCCATTTGTAAATAGACACAATTTTAATAACTGTCTCATTCTTTCAATTTTCAAAATTAGGATTTAAAATGTAGAAGCAAATCCTCCCACAATATTGAAAAGTTACATTGAAATTTGAGTTAGATGGGTAGATGTATGTGACATCAGCATTGACCCAGAGATCTAGCATTTTTTAAAATTCTAGGTATCCACAGAAAAACTCTAAATGAAGATGAACTTTCCCACAGTTAAATTTTGCTTTCCAATCTTAAGAAATCCTTTCAAAAATTCAAGTTTTCTACTTGCCAAAGGGAAAGTGGAGCAAAAAAAAAAAAATTTCCCCACACCAAAATTGCACTTGCCCCAGGTGACCTGAAAGTGGAATCCTAGAACACTGAGTAATAATAAAAAAATATCTTTTAGGAGGAGTGCAATGCAAGAGATGTAGACAAATAGGTAGATTCATATATAACTGCAAGGGGCTAATAATTAAGTACTGGAATCTGTAAGAATCAGACAATTGAAAAAATAATGAATCAAGTCAAAAAAAAAACAATAACAAAAAACAAAATTGACCATGTACACACATAGTTCATAGTCTATTGACATTTAAAAAGAAATGAATGCCATATCTGCATTTCAGATAACATTTTGAATAGGACTAGAAAGACGTTTTTTTTTTTCTACCATGATTCACTCTCTGCCTGATTCTTACAGAGAATAGCACTACAAGTAAAGTAAGTCAATATGAGTTTTGATATACTACTGTAAAGTTAGAAATTTTCACACCCTTTTAGTATTAATGTGAATAAAATTTTTTGCAGGGAACAGCTTAATAAGTCCTAAGATGTCAAACCATGAACAGTCATGATACAACATCAAAACTTGGTACAGAGGGGTTCAAATCAGCATTGCTCAAAGTCTAAGATCCTAAATATAAGATGCAGGACAACTTAAAATTACCTAGGTCCTGGAGCTATCATACTTTGCATTTACTTTTACTGATGACCTTTCATTCTGGATGCAAAAAAGTCCAGGAACTTCGACTCTTGAAAGTAATCTAAACCCCTGGTACATAAGTATGGATTGTGGTGAAACCACAATTTTTATCTGGGTCACTTGAATCAATATTCAACATGACTACACAAGAAAGTTTCTGGATATTTTAGAAAAAGTGTATTAAAATTATAAGAATATCAGCTGACAGAATCAAAATCAAAAATGTTAAAAAAATAAATACTTAGTAAATTTTAGAGCTTTAAAATTCTCACCATCGTATTCAGCTGGTGTTTTTTTGTTCATAATGCCATTTAGTTCATCAACTGTCATTACCATGTTGCAAAAGTCTGCCTCAAACATTTCCATTCTTTCCTTCTCAATAAGCACATAGTATATAATCTTATTAGGCTTTGAAGTCAGTTCTGCAAGGCAGTTTATATAATCATTTATGCATACTCAAACAAGAATTTTATTGTTATAATAAATCCATCTCTCGAAATATTTAAAAATGAATTTTCACCAAATAGAAAAGAAGTTACTATATCATCCAAACATTTATTTAAAAAGATATCTGAAACACATCTTTTTGGTTCTGAACAAGAGGCTCTAACAAGCTTGAAACAGTGTTCAAATGCCTCACAGAAAACCAGCCTTATATGGTCGGATTGCATGAATCCTTGGGGCAAGTATGGACACAACATTTCAAGCATGATATAGCAATGTATTAGAATTGTGATCAAATGTTTGACACTATTTTAATTTCTGACACAAAATGAATGTGTTCAATGAACTTTAGAATTGATATTTGACACTTTGCTTATATGACCCAATATCCCATACTTAATTACAGAGGAACGATTTACAGTTAGAGTATAATTTATCCTGAAATGTAACGAAGTTCCATTTCATTGGTAAATGTTCTATATTACTTATAAACACTAAATGTTAACTTCCAGAATATAACTAGATGTTAAGACAATAAAAACAACATAGCTAGAGTATGAAGTAGCATACTTAGGAGTTTGGATACAGTTCTTCCACAGCCTTCCATTAACTCAACCAAGACATTATCCATTACAATAACAATCCATGGTTTACCTGCACCTTCATCAAGATCTAAGTTCCTTACACTTTTTGTGTCTGAAAACAAAATGAACATTGTATATTAATGATAATGAGAGACAATTTGTGTAAATCAATATCAAGTATGTTTTAGCAACTGGTAAGAAAATTTTAAGAAATAGTTCGAAGTTCTGATTATTACATTTATTATTTAGTGTTTTGGTTTTTTGTTAATATGTATCAGTTACTCATTCATTTGCTCTGTCATTACATGTCTTTCCAAGTTTTAATTCTGAAAAGGAAAAAACACATATTTCAAGGATGGATTTTTTTTTTAAATTGTGAATTGATTAGCTACTTCTTGCTGTCATAAACTATATTTTGGATGGGCATGGATGTGGAATACTTGTCCTCAACAATACTCAGCAAATTACCATGGCAACCACTTCCTTAGTTTAAATGCAATGAGAGAAAACTACATAGGCATATATATGTTTTCCATCTTTGATGAAATTGTAGAGAGTAAATTTAAAGATGGATACAGAGTTAAAATTTTCATTATCTAATGCACTGTAATCTGTTTGTGTATTTAACTGACAATACACTGAACCAGAATAGCTCTAACTACAGAGGTCAAAGTTTATTTTCATTTTCATGGACATTACCTTGTATCAAAAGATCATTGGTTCAACCTGTTACATACCATATTGCTTTAAATGTAAACTTTTTAAGTTTGCCAATGTTTGCCAATGACAGCAAAAGTTATAATCAAGTTTAGGGAAACCTAGTCTATAAGAATGGTTTGACAAAAAAATCATAGATATTCAAGACTAATGATGTTATAACCAAACTTATATTTGTGGAAGATGGTGAAGGTTTTAACCACTTCACTTATCTAGTTCTGTTGAATAGAATGGTTTCCTGAAAATGTTCACAGACCTGAAATTCAGACTAATGAATGAATAATATCATTTACAAATTTATTTTGTAAATTGCAAATGTAAAAACCAATACTTACATTGCTATCATTTCAGTGGAATATTTTTTTCATAAAAAAAAAAAAAAAAAAAAAAAAAAAAAAAAAAAAAAATTGTTGGTGTAAATGTGTCACTGGCAGACATATTTTAATTTATTAATATTTTTTCCATTAGCAACTTTGCAGACGTTCAATTTTTGATATGCAATAGTGATAATAAATTACCATTTAATGCTTTTGTAGTTACTGGTATTCCATTATTTTTCAAGTATTCTTCTATCTGTAAGACTGCTTTATTAACATCTTCATTTTCTGTGAATATCAGCTCCATCTCTAATCTGGAATAAAGAACAAATAAACACTTAAGGGATGAGCGTTATATTTTTTCCTATCTATGAAGAAATAACCTCCCACTTCATACCCAAAAGCAGGTTATTTTCAAGTGTGTACCACAGGTATTGAGGCAATTTCTTATAATTTTGGTGTCAAAATATAATGAGTACATCATTAAAAAATGGTTGGTGACATCACAGTCACATAACAGAATTATTTGTATTAATAGTATTTAGTAGCAGTCCACAAGAATCATACAAAATGTGATTGATGGTTGGAAAGCCTACACATTTTTATTTTTGATATTTTGTTCAAAATGTCATAATAAACAGAAAGCAACGTGAATTTTCATATAATCATTGTTCATAGAAGATAAAAGCATATACAATGTACTGTAAAATTCAAAACTAAGGGGGACACTAAAATAAAATTGAAACTACTGGATTTTCCATGTTGATTATCTCCTAAGAGCAGACAGATTGGAATGAATAATTATACATTATACCTATAAAGCAACTGAATAACAAAAATAAAAACATGTACCCTTTTTTTTTAGGTGTATCACATTTTACAGCATTTGCATGATTATTACAAAGAATGCTACTAAAAAAAGCAAAAAAGGTTTATTTAAGTCAGTGATACAAATAAAAAAGGAATGTTTAAAACTTAAAAACATTCTTTGTGATTCAATTTCTAATGATTGACAGTCCAAATATTAATAATTGATTTGTAATCAAAACTTCACTTTGATATGAATTATTTGGTTTATTCATGTTTCAACAACATTTAATTATTAGACTAAAACAACATCAATTAAAGTTAGGGATTATGGGGTCCTCAAAAGGGTTTGATAGTTTAAATCTACCTGTATTTTACCTTTTTTTTAACTAAGTAAAATACTTATTCGATTTTTTGTTTGTTTGATCACAGTATTGTTTTTATTTTTTATTTTGTTTCAGACTTTCTATTTTTTATATGTTGACGATGTAACCGAACATTGGATAGAGGGACAAGACAATCTCATGTATCACTTATAAACTGACGCTGAATATGTATATGAGGAAAAATGTGAATTTAAGGTGGTAACAGAGTATTAAAAAAATTTCAGTGAGTGTGGGCTATCAAATATTTGGTTAACGCAAAATGTTTTTAACATGGAATGGTTAAAATACAAGGTAAAGCTATGTCTTACTGATCAGTACAATCTTGGCATGACAGTATCACAATTGGTGCGAAAACTGCAAGAAACACTTAGTTTGAAGAATATTTTAAAACTTTCAATTAGGAAAAACTCTTTAAAATTATGTAGATTTAGAACAGTTAACCATTGATTACCAATAGACAATATCAGCAGAGAAAATCGCTTTTGTAATCTATGTAACTTAGAAATAGGAGGTGAATACCATTTTATTATGAAATGTCCAACACTTGCAACAGAGAGAAAACTGTATATCAACAAGGGGTTGATAAAGAGCCCATGTATTTTAGATTTTAGGGCAATAATGTCACCAAAAGATAAAAAAAAAAGTCTGATTGATTTGTGTAAATTTATTAAAATTATAAACACAAGTGTGAGTCCTCATGACTAACTTCATCAATACTGTAATGTATCAAACATGTCTGTAAATAGTTTTGTATAGCATGAACTGTATATATGTTATGTGTTTCTATACAAAATATGTGGTTTATCAGAAATAAAAAAAAAATAAAATAAATAATAAAGGAACTAATAGAACTATTTGAAAACTACTGACAATAGGGTAACTTTGCTAAGGGTGTTTGTTAAAACCACAGGATGGATTTCGATGATTGATGTCCCAAATCAAAGATAGAAGATTGGAGAATGGCAAAATATATTTTTTATTAATTTAAAATAGACGAATATAAATATTTTCCATTTCAAAATAAGGTCTTTTTAGACAAATAAGCAAAAAAAAATCTCATTTTTAAAGGTTCATAAAGTATGAATTGTCATTGAATATTTGTGAAAAATATTGCATTTATTAAAATGAAATTAATATTAAATGAAAGAGAAAAATCTGCTGAATGGCAACGGCTATTTTTAATAAGTGTGCTTTGAAAAACAATAAAATGATGACTAAATGAATGTACCCATGTCTTGAGAGAGAAATATCAAAATTTTCATGTTCCTAAAGTAAACCCCAGCAGGCTATTAATCTTTGTGTCTTTCTGTTTGTTTACTACCAATTAAAAGATTAAAGAAACATCTTTAAAATGATATAATTTCCATTACACAATAATGAGTTTGAAATACTTAACTGTGGCAAATACTGATAAAAAAAATAAGTAAATATTGATTTTAACAGGTAAATTTTGACATTTTTATCATATTTAGAGTTTTGAGAACACACCCTCCCTCAGCATTTTCATCATAACTTTGTCAATTTTATAACTTATATATCTAAATTCCTGAATAATTCACCCCCAGTATGCACACATCAAAAGTAAATCTAACAGGCTCTAAGTTTAACCTGTATAAAGACTGGGGAGGCACAGTTTTTTACACGTTATATAGACTGTCAGGAGTGACCAGTGCCTGTATAGTGATATATGTCCCTGATCTTATTTTGCCTTTGAGGTGATGTTGTTTATATACATCTATCCCATGAAAATACTATTTCAATAGTGGAAATATGATAACATTCACACTCTACTGTAGTGTCAATAAGGAGATCTTGGCCGACTTGAGGCTTGAGGCTATGGAGACTTCCTGGTTATAATTATAAACTGTGGGGGAAATTCCCTTTCACATCTTCGTACTTTCACATCGTATAATCTCTTTTTTATCATTCGCAAGACTTTTAGTGGAATCTAAACACATTTCGTTTCTTCTTTTCATTTTGTGAATTATGAAATATTATATCAAATATCAAACGAAAAAATGTTTATAAGTTGTTCTGTGTCAGAACAGTCGGACGTAATTTGCACTCTCCCTAACCGGATGTTATTAGTATTACTTCCCTTGCTTTGCCAGCAAAACAGTGGATATGACTGGTGATCCAAACAAAACCGTTCCTCTTCCCAGTGGACCAGCATCCCTTTGCTTTGACAAAGATATATTTATGAAGGTTAATTTCGTTGAAGTTCTCATCGTCACTTGTCTTTAACCAAATGTTCCAAGTATTTTCAACAAAAATGTACAGATTGATTGATTGAAGTCATGAAGAAGAATGATTCTGAGTAGTTCCGATCAAATAACATAGACGTCTTTGAAACATTTTTTACTATTTGTAAAGCTTCAATTGATTGTAATGTAGTGTGAGCTATTGCCATCACTTGGCGTCTGTCATCATCATCTGTTGTCGTCCTCTGTCGTCGAAAAATTAAAAAATACTAAAAATAGAACATAGGAGTCTGACAGTAGTTTTTCACATATATCTCCAAAGCCGCCAAATTCTTTCAATAGCTCAAATGATCCTCAAAAAATTAGGTCTACAAAAGTGTTCAGGGATAAATTCTGACGGGGTAAAAGTGTTCAGTATGATGAGATCTATCTCTGGTCAAATTTTGGTTTAATCCGTTTAGCCATGTTGGAGTTATTGCCCTTTTTCAACGATTTTTGCTATTTTTAATGTTATTTCTTTCAAAAATCTTCTCCTCTGACACTATTTTACCAATTGAAATCAAACTTGGTATGAATGTTCCTTTGGGTATCCTGCATAGAACTGATGTGGGGATTTTAGATTTCGTCGAAAAACGTGGCCACCATTACTAAAAATAGAACATAGGTGTCAGCAGATTTTTGTAAATATCTCCAAAACGTTCGGTTTAGCTAAATTCTGACACATGGTAAAAGTGTTTAGCATGATGAAGTCTCTCTGGTCAAATTTTGGTTTTAAACTAATGAGTCATGTTGGAGATATTGCCCTTTTTCAACGATTTTTGCTTTTTTAAATGTTATTTCTTTCAAAAATCTTCTCCTTTGACATTAATTGATCAATTAGAACCAAACTTAGTACGAATGTTTCTTGGTGTATCCTGCATAGAACTGATGTGCGAATTTTTGATCTGTCAAAAAACATGGCAGTCGTTACTAAAAATAGAACATAAGGGTCAGACAGTAGTTTTTGCATATATCTCCAAAACCATTAGGTTTAGCCAAATTCTTTCAATAGCTGAAATAATTCTTATTATTAGGACTACAAAAGTCTTCAGGGATAAAAGTTGTCAGATGACTCCTTGTAAGAGTTATTGCCCTTGAAAGGGGAAAATTTTAACAGTTTTCAGTCAATATCTTGAAAATTATGATAGATTATAAGAAACTTTCAATTGTTGAAATGATCCTTATGATAAGCCCTACCAAAGACTTCTTGAGTCGAAATTGTTGGACAACTTCTTGTTAAATTTTTTGCCTTTGAAAGGCAAAATTTAACCAGGTGGGTGATTCAGGTTCCTGGGAGCCTCTTGTTCTTACTCCTTAAACAAACAAGAAAGAAGTATTGAAAACAAGTTGCCTACCCCCCATTTTTATGAAGATGAAAATAAACCAAAATGTAATTCGTTATTTTCACATTAACCTATCACAACTTTTTTTCAAAGATAATTGAATAAAATCTTCAGTTTCCCATTTATACATTTTCTGGGCATATGCTACAATTTATTTCAGATCATTCATCAAAAGGGGAAAAAGTAGTTTAATAAATAAGTGGAAAGGTCAGGAAATCTTGCTCTCCATTGTATGATAATTTTATCAATAAACTGGCTAATTAAGATTATTTCCTTAATCATAGGTCTTTGTTATAAGACACTTCAAGCATCTGTGCTAAATTTCAAACAATCACTTCCTAACTGCTAACATTACTTCCCAAAATAAGTCATTTCTGACAAAAAGATTTTTAGCCATTCATGTTTCAGAGCAAGGGATGATTTTTTCTGCTTTTTAGTGGAATTCCTCTTATTGAAATCCAGATTTTACTGTTTATGTATTTCCGATTTTACCAATTTCTGCTGTTTGACGACCTCATAAAATCTTCCCTGCAGAGCATTTACAATTAACATACTGAGGCATACCAAAAGTATTTAGTCACTTGCAAATATCCCATTACTTTATATACAAAACCATACTTTTTAAATGAAATTGTTAATGGCATATATCACAATTGATTTTAATAATTTTTTTTTGCTATTGAAAAGAAAAATGTTGAAATTAAGACAGAGTTTCAGAGAGTTTACTTCAGGAAAAATATTATTAAGTGTCATAAATTTATTTGGAAATAGTGTAAAATTGTAGCATCTTAAATTTTTGGTATTTAGCTTGTAAGTATTCAATGTTTTCAGAAGTGTCAGAGAGTTTAGTTTAGAAAAAAAAAATATATGTCATAAATTTATTTGGAAATAGTGTAAAATTGAAATGTTATCATTTTTTTTTCGTAATTAACTTGTCTGTATTCATCTAATTTCTGTTAGAATTTTTTTTTTTATTTGTGCCATAAACGTGAAAGTCGGAGACCTGCAGAGGCAAGTAGTAGTGAATGCCCTGCACAATTTTAATCATAATTGAGAGGACTTTTTGCTTTCTAAATAGTGACCATTGACTAAGATGTTTATGAAAGGCAGTTCTTGCCAGTATTGCATGACAATACACATCATGATATTGTAAATTGCTTCAAAGTATTATGATATGTATTGTATTGTGAACTCTCTCACAACACTCAGCTCTAATAAGGACATATTTATTTGTAGGTTTTTTTTGTTTGTTTTAATTATAGAATATTATATATATTAAAAAGTGTCCCTTACATAGAAAAATATACATGCTCTCAGTTTATAACTACATTTGCAATTTTACCTTAAAAAAACTACTATCATTTGTTGTAGTAAATTAACAGATCTATTTACAGGAAGGATTCGATGTTGATCACTTTGTGATGGAGTGTAGAAGAAGAGTACCATTAGAGACATTGAGAGATGACCTGAATACATATCTGAAAATTCTCCGCAGTGCCATGATAGAACTGATTAATAAAGACTACGCAGATTTTGTTAACTTGTCAACTAATTTGGTAAATTTAACTGGGATATAATTTTACTTGTTGTGAACTAGGTTGCGTATTTAGCAATTCAGCTCTTATTCTTGTTAGGTGATATGGTCTTTAGAAGCATGATGAGACTACATCAACATGTTAATTAGTACTTGTATTACCTGTATTTATAAGTATACTTATTGACTGGGTATGAAGGAAATAGTATGTTTTTTTCCCTGAGGTACAATTATTGCCCAAGGTGAAGCGGAGGGAAATAATGTAACTGAGGGGGAAATTATCATACTATTTCCTGAATATACAGTCAGTAAGTGTTTTATTGTACCAAGATACAAATTTATACTAAAGATTGAAAGTGACAACATACTAGATCTCAAGAAATTAGGAACTTCATAGTCCTTTTCTAGTAGTCACATACACAGTCATATTTTTTTACTTTGATGAGACAGCAGACACGCAAATTTATTTAACAAATTGGTCTCATCCTGATGTTTCTGTAGTCTGACTGAAATTTGAAGTCTCTTGACTCAACCTTGAATAAATATGATTGCAAAGAATTCTGAATGAAGTGTTAAAAACCTAGCCAATCCGGTAAGAGCAATGAAAATTTTGTGAAATATAATTACCCTTGGGGTCAAATTGTTTCATGGAGTGCTAATACCAGTAGTTTAGAAACCATTCACAATAGTCTTTTGGTGTGCAACTCAGCAGAATAGTAAACTGAGGTATAATAAATATAAAATGTAACAAAAGCGAAATGCAATAGATTCACCCACAATATTAATGTTTCTTTAACTCAGCAATGTATCTGACTTTTTAATGGAAAAAGAAATTTTCCTGTTATTAAAACCAACTTAATTTTATATTGTACAACTTGATTTGTTTCTAAAAACTGCATTTTCTCACTAACTATTTTCTGCTATTGACATATTCATCATTTGAGAATTCCAACACTGTTAGTAACATGACAACTTCTAACATTATATTTAGATTATTAAAGCTAGTTTGCTATGTTTTGGCTTGATAAACCCTGGTATTAAAATTCTTTGATAAGTACTTATAGACATGTTTAAAGAAAATGTATATTACACATTGATGACTATACTACATTGTCAATTTCAATGTGTAGATTCACTCTTCATTAGTCTAAATCAATTAAGTCTTTGAAAGGGACTAAATAATTTAATGCTGTCGGAATTGCAGTGGACTAGTCTTGAAAATGATAGGAAGTAACTATTCTATTCAGTTGGAACATCGAAAGAAATAATATAATGCAAACATTGTTTTCTTTCCTGTAGGTTGGAATGGACAAAGCAATATCAAATCTTACCATACCATTAGGAGAAATGAAGGATCAAGTGACAGTGAGTATCTACAATAAATGACAAATGAATCAGCTGAGATGGATGGTAGCAGTACCTGTTCTTCCTGAACTGTGCGATGATGTTTTTTGAAACTTTCAGGGATCGTCATTGTGCACCTGTTGTATGATATTTTTGGGGTTTTTGATCATTCAGGATTAAAATACCTTATGTCGCTGATCCATCACTTGAACTTCCCTACTATTTCTGAACACTGCACAAAAATATAGTCCAAATGTAATTCCTTTTATATTATTCATTACATATTTTAAATCCAGTAAATATGTTTCTTGCATTTATTCAGCTTAATTACATTCTTTTATTTCTGCACTTGAAATTAAGGTCTAGTCTTCATATCAACTGAAGATTTGAGGGACTCCTTTTTGGCAGTGAAAGATATTTAGTAATAAATTTGCATTCAGGGAATTTAGTGTATAATGTGTGAAGAATGTTCCATTTAACTTGCTTAATAGTCAAATTCTCTGTCCTATCATTAATGTTTTACCATTAAAAACAGGAAGTGAAGAGCAGTGATTTTAACCAAGTAAAATTGACGGGGATATTCAAATTCATAATAGTGTTATTTTTTTGAAAATCTTTTGTTCATCAAGGAAATTATTTTCTTAAGCAGAATTTTTTTTTATTTGAGTAAGATTACAGTGTAGGGTAAATACTTTGTTAAAATAGTTTTTGAATGTAAATGTACATTGATTTTTGGACTGGTATAAAATTTTGGGAAAAAGGTGAAATGGAACAAAATTCGTAAATGTGTGTGAGGTTGGACTTGTAGTATGGTTAGACATTCAGTTTATACATATTAGGGATAAGAGCAGTTCTTAATAATATGTAAAATGCAAATGTATGATCACAGTTTTATTTTACATTAGGTAATCTTTGAAATTTTGTTCGTGGTACACTTTCACAAGAATTAAAAATCTCTAGTGCTAACAGCACTTTGATTTATCTGAATGCATTAAGGATTCAAAAAGGTATGATTATGTCTTGTCATGTGACTCCATGGTTTCATGAGAATGGAAAGAGATTCAGAGAGATTTGTCATTAACATAGCTTTAAGTTCAGTACTAAATGGAAAACATCTTTTCGTGTAAAATTACTGATAAAAAATAACAAATATCTAGTTTTATATGACAAAAATGTTAAGATAAGCATAAAAAAGAAGATTTTGCATTTCGAGATCCTTTAAGTCAACATTGAAATGCAGATCAGTCTTCGAATTTCAACATTGGAAATTCCTGAAAGAAAATGAAACAAGAGCAAGACTTACAAACATGCACTTTGCTATGAACTCAGGTGAGTGATAAGGACCCATTTTAACTCTTCCTTAACCATTGATTTTTAAGGAATGATTATTACATATAATCCCACTGTACAACTCTTCAAAACAGCTGGATGGATTTTGTGTTGTTGAGGAATAAAGGGTCAAAAATGGGCCACTGCAATCTGGTCAAATAATTTTCCTGTGTCAAATATTTAATTACATTCAAATTCAGAGCTGTATCAAGCTTGAATGGCATGTCTGTACTCCCCCCAATAGTTCAAAGATCGATCTCTGCAGTTGTATCAAGCTGTGCTCCAAAAAGCCTTTTATTTCACCAGTATTGACACAATATCCATATGTTACTTTTTCACATATTTCTTTTTTAATTTATATGCATCAATCCATTATGAATTTTTCCATACATCTTTTGTTTTCAATCATTTTCCAGACTGTACGACTAGCCATGGAAGAAGCTGTAAATGCTGTAGAGGAAAAATTAAAACAGAGAGAGCAGATCAGAGAGAAAAAAGTAATGTCTAGTCTTTGACATTAGATAAATATAAAAAAATTTCCTTTAAGATGATAAATAAATGGTCAAAGTGAGCTAATGTCACTGCTTTTACATCCATCATATATTGTCTTTTCTGAATTTTTAACATTTTGTTAAACTTTGAAAACTTTTGTCCAATAGCAACTAAATTTGGCTGAAGTGTTGCATGGATTGGGGCTTTCTTTTTTGTTCGTGTTAGAACAATATGGCTGGCAGAGGCTTTATTAGTTCCCTACCGATGTTTTACGCTAAAGGGGACTCCTTCAGTCAGTTCACCTGTCAGTCTCATAAATCAGTTTTCTGCACTTCTTTCATCATGATTGCAGATATATATTCGATATTTGGTACATTGCTTTATCATGACAAGTTGCAGATCAAGGTCAAATTTTGTTCTGGTCAAATGATTGTTTACTGAGGTATGACACTTGTACATTTAAATTAATGCAAACACTCAACTTTCCACACTTTTTTGGTCATGCTTGAAGGTGTACATTTGATATCTGGTACATTGCTTTACATTGATAAGTTACAGATTAAGTTTGATGTTCCAATCCGATGATTTTTTTTTTGTATTAGTGATCCTTGGTTTTTGAAAGTTAATGCTGACTAAGTTTTCCACACTTTTCTCATAAACAATTTATGTATGAAGTTGGCATTCTGTTTTCTTCTGGGACTTTTAATTGTCATGCAATATTTTCAGAATGCTTATGTAATTCTGAATTGTCAATTTTAAAGTTCAACTCCGTTAAATTTACATCAACCTAATTAAAATAAGACCTAATTGTTCCATTGAACCACTGCATGTAGGAGGAGTACACTCCATTCTACTTAGTGTTCAGATGACCTTTTCAGAATTCTCTGTTTTTTTCCCTTTGAATAATGTTTTCACAATCATGAAAGCTGACATTCGATTGGTTGGTCAGAAAGGTCATCTGGACAGAAAACATAATGGAGTTTTTTAGATCCTTCATGCAGTTACTGATGGAAAATTTTGTAGGTCAAATGTTATTAGATTTAAACTATGTGTTTAACTTGATTAGATTGTTGACCTTAAAACATGATCCACTTTTGATGCTGTTCTGGTGCATCTTTCATGACCGTGGCCATTGAAACCCTTTTGAAAAACTGATTTTGGTTGAAGGAATAATCAAGGGAACCAAGATTCTAGGGGAAATCAAAAAAATGTAATCCAGGGACAATGACCAGACATTGAAAACAGACACACACAACAAAGAACACCAAAAACTGAGAGCATAAATATTTAAAAAATTTGTTTCTTTTCTTCTTCTTTTCCTGGAACATTCAAGGTAAATCCAGTGTAGCAATTCAAGCTTCTTGTAACCTCCAGGTTTGAACGTATGCTCTCATTAATTGACTTTGTTATAGGGTCTGTTACATTATCATTATATACATATATACAATTTTTTCCCTTTCTCTTAATACTTTTGAAATAATTTCAGGAATCCTTTCTGTTGTGTTTTATCCTTATATTCATCTCTATTGTTTGTAGAATCATTTCATCATAAATCTTTTTTTTCTGTTGCACAGCTGATAGTTTATAATGTTAATGCAGTATCAGCATTAGTTTTTGCATATGAAGGCAAAAAATTTTCAGTCATCTAATGTTGTCTTGTGTCATCTTCTGGAGACACTTTGTTTTCGTGTGATAACTTCTGTTGTGGTTGACCAATTGTTCTGAAATTTCAAAATGATTTACTAATCACTAAGGGAAGGTTCCTATTTAATTTAGACTTTGTGGCCCCCTACCATTTTAGAAAAAGGTACCAAACTGATGGCTGAAGATGTTTTATTTAGAATGTTTTTTTCTATTTTTTTTAATTATTCTTTTTTAATTGTATCAGCAGATTTAATGTGTTTTGAATCGTCTTCAACTTAAAGGGGGTCAAAATTCGGCAACACCAAAAAAATTCAACTTTTTTCATTTTTGTTCCAATTTTAAATTATTTTTATTGGATTCCTCATAAAAATCCCTGCCTGCTTTTTTTAATAAGATGTCAGATATCTCTTTAGGTTTTCTAGTATTAAGGGGTCGAAGGGGTCACACCTGAAAAAATTGACTTTTTTATTTTTGGTCCAATGAAAAATAAAAATAATTTATTGGATGCCTTATGAAATCCCCGCATGCATTTTCAGTCAGATTTCAGACATTTCAGACAGTTTTCTAGTTTTAAGGGGTCAAAGGGGCCACTCCCATAAAAAGACAACTTTTTTATTTTTGGTTCAGTTTCAGATTTTTTTTTCTGGAATTCATCATAAAAATTCAAATCAGTTTTCAGATATCTCTTACGAATGTTGAGTTATAAGGGGTCAAAGGGGCCAAGCCCAAAAAAATTAACTTTTTAATTTTTTGTCTGATTTAGAAAATTTTTAATTGAATTTATAACTTCATGCATTATAGTGTCCAAACCATTTTTTGTTTGCACAATAAATGTAAGTCTTTATGGTTAATTGTGTCAAAAACTAATATTGTGTCCACACTTGTCCCAACTGTTCAGGGGTTCGACCACTCGGGTCATATGTTGTGCGCAGCCAATCCAACAAGTCTATTTTTATAATCCAGGCATGTTTGCAACGTTTAATGAATATCATCAGTTCTGTTGAGAAGATAGAGAAATTATTGGGAATTTCAGACAGTCAATCATCCCCAGGGTAAGTAGAGACATATATTTTTATACTACTGCAAACATTTTGCATCATTTTTGTCTCATAGTTCCAAGACACTATAATATTGTGGGATAACTTGAGTATTAGTCTATGGGACCTATGAATTTGCAAAATTATTTACCACGAAAAGAGTTAATTTTTTTTTTGTGGTTGTGATCCCATCTTACCAATTAGGGTAAACAGGTGGCTGGAAAACTGCATTATTTAAAAACTTGGTCTTATTTGTCTATTTCTAGACCAGTTTTAGTGGGGTCATGATCCTTTCAGATTATCTGTAAGGACCAAAAATGGACTAAAAAGTGTACTGGTATTAAAACTGAATTTAGTCTTAATTGGCCTTTTTCTTGAACAGGTTTTTAAACAGACTTACGTAAATATCTTGTTTATATAAAAGTGTAAACAATTTTCTACTGATATGTTTGATTGGGCAATTAAAGGGGGTAAATACAGTATACTTGATTAGCTCTATAAAAACCTCAATTGAATTGAATTTGTATTACATTTCCTTACTTAAAATGCCCAAAATAATAATTTTTTTTCCAATTTGGCTTCTATTTTGAATATGTAAACAGACAGGAAGAAACTTTCAACTAATGAAATGATCATACAAAAAATGAACTTAGTTGATCTGTACAATTACTCTTTATATCAATCTAATTAAAATTATATCCCTCACTTGCTCCTCATTTATTATTATATTGTGTGTGAGTATGCAAAATAATAATAAATGGGGAGAAAGTTAGATTGTTTGTATAAGAATTATTGTCCTTAGAAATCTATCATACCAGTAAAAAAAATTTTTTTCCTACTATTTCAAAAAGTATAAAAGATTGGAAAACTTTCATTTGATGTTTGAGATGGCATAAAAGGAATACAAAAGTCTTTTTAGTTTGTACTATGTATTAACTTTTGAGTCAAATTATGTGATACATTTAATAAACAGTAATAAAGTCATATATCAAGTAACCATAAAATTCTTCCAATGCATTAAGTCAGTAAATATATGTTATGAATTAATTTCACATCAATAATGACTTAATAACACTTGATTTGAATTTTCAGAGCATTAACTGGACAGTTGATAGAGAGAGTAGCAAATGAGTTTAACAAATTACAGTTCAATGTCACCAAAAGTAAAGGTCATGCCTTAGTGGATAAAATCAGACCAGTATGTATTACTGAAAGGGATTCGGAAATTGTTTATTGTTGAATTTTTTAACTTTTTAAAATGGTGTTTCATGCATCTTGAAGCAATAACAAACAAAACTGAAGTGCTAAAATTGAGAATAAGGACAATAATGTTTAAGTTTGAACACCCATATTTTTTGTATGTTCTTAGAGATTCAACTTATTGTATCTCTATTAGAAAATTATGAAATAAAACAAAATGCTATCTATTAATATAACCTTGCTTTTTGGTATTTTATGACATATACTTTCACAACAAAGGGTTGGGTTTTTTTTCAGAGAATTACAACTATTACTACCACATTGCAGTACAGTTTAGAGGGACATTTTGTTGATGGATTAGAAAATGGAAACATGGAAATTTTACAACAGTGTTTAAGGACATATGCTTTGATAGACAAAATAAAAGATGCAGAAAATCTTTTCAGAATCAATGTTGTCCGTCCTTATATGGAAAAGGTAAAATGTCATTTCTTATCATACATTTATATATGAAAAACAATAAAAAAAAAACTGGACTTTCTTTATATGTGACTCAAACTAAACTTCAGGCATGACAACCTTGCAAAATTCTTAACCCCCACCACCACAAATTGATTGACATCACATGATCATGAAGATTAAATCATATAGTGAACCGAGTATAGTTTCGTTTTTTCCACATCCATTTTACTGTACATGTGCTATTTAAATTCAATCTATTTAAATCTGACAATATGCATCTGTATCCACACCTGTCATAAATGATAAATGAAATAAAAATGAATATATAAAAAACTTTATTTTATGGGGGTAACACTGTTTGTTTACAATTAATATCCCCTGAGGCCCTAAAATTGGGTAGATCTTTAAATTCTGCTACAAAAGACAGATTCCTTTTACATTTCTTTCTTCATTTGGAGGATATTTCAAAGAGAAAACTGTATTTCTGCAAAGTTCTGTCTTATGTTCTGTCTTAAAATTCATTTAGGGTTTACAGTGACAAAACTTGTCATTGACTAGGAAAGATAGGATGGGATACCCATTTTGTACCCATTCTTCTGAAACTGCAGAATAGATTTTTATGGATCTTCTCAGGTACAATAATGAGATAATGTCATTGTGCAATTTAATCCAGATGATTTATTATTCCAAAACTTCTCCTTAGTAACTTAAAAGTAGTGAAACTGTCAGAAAATGATTATAAGGTATAATGGCTGTTGAGCACCTGCCATTTTAATTTTATATCTTAATGTTGTTTTTTTTTTCCTTTACCATTTTAATGGACTCAAATGAGGTTACTGTTCTGTTTTTTCCCTTACCATTACATTGACTCAAATAAGGTTACAGTTCTGTTTTTTTTCCTTTACCATTTACATTGACTCAAATGAGGTTACTGTTCTGTTTTTTTTTCCTTTTCTTTTACCATTACATGGACTCAATTGAGGTTACTCTTCTGTTTTTTCCCTTTACCATTACATGGACTCAATTGAGGTTACTGTCCTGTTTTTTTTGTATCTTATGTTTGGACCTTTGATTTAAATAAGTTTTGATTTGGTAAAAATGTAATTTAATCTGGATCCTATTATAAGAGGGTCTCAAAGGGGGGTTTTCCTCATTTATAATGTTCATTTATGCTTAGAGGCATTTGTGTGAATTTATTTTGTGTCAGTTCAGTAAAGCATATTGGTACTACGAGTTGTATTTTCACATTGACTCTGTCTGGAATATCAAGATTCAGCTGTAGTGTCCATACTTTGTCTTCTCACTTTTCTCTACAATTTCTCATTCTCATGGTAGCAATATTGTGACAAAAATGTTTACCTGGCCAAACATGAACTTCTATTTAACAAGAGACAAGGACATCATAAGTAAAGAAGGGTGCAAAAGACATCTTTGATCTAAATTCTCAATGCTTGAACTTAATACATGTAGTTAAAAGATTAGGAAAGATTGTCTTGGTTCATGGTTAATGTTTTGTTTGTTTTAGGTTGTGACTGAGCAGTATTTAAAGGTTAATCAACTTCATGGGATGTTTGGGAAGATTTTAGACTTTATTCCTCTTCATTGTAAAATCCTCAGGGATGTGACAACTGGGTAAATATTACATTTTGATATATTATTTTACTGTATAGCAGGTAATTTTCACTGGTGCAAAATTTTGCTATATGCTAAATGAATATGGTTATTAAATTTTTGTGGTTTTTAATTTTCAAATCCATAGATGCAGTCTACAGGAGAAAACTGTGAAATATCTGGACTTAGACTTAAATTAAGGAAACATTTATATTCGTGATTCCTTAAACCTCATGAAAACTTCCTGCAATACAGAATTTTTTAAAAATTAAGTCACATGAAGTTAAAACTTATTATACATGTATTTCATGATAGATACTTTGAAAATATATTGCATTAGAAAGTGTTTTGATGGTATCTCAGCGGCATATCAACTGGTTTTTCTGTTATTCTGAAGTTGTTAGAAATAAGAAAACAAAAGGCTATAAATTACACATATTGAGTAAATTTTCATCTACAAAAATTTGTTCATTGAACGAAAGATATATAAATAGTGATGTCAAAAACATATTCAGAATGTTTTAAGAAAATATTTTATGTTTAAATACATGTGCCACATTTCAGACCATTCTAATCCATGATTGATTTTAAATTTTGTAAAGTTTCTCATCATTTTAAGAATTGTAATCTATTGTGATATTTCATACAAAGAGAAGAAAGGTAAGCCTGTGGGATATATATTTATTATAGGAAACATATACATTTACATGTATCATACAATACGTTTCATCCTATACAGAAATACCCTTTCAGTTCTTTTGTCTTTAGTTATTTTATAATTTTTACTTATAATTGATGTACATAACACTCTTTACTTGTATGTCAGTAATTTGTGTAGAGTTATAAGGTCCTTAACAAAAAACCAGGTTTTATGTTAAGAAACAGCACATTCAGTTTGTCTTTATAAAGTAATGTTATACTGAGCAATACATTTTAGTGAATGATATTCTCTGAGAATAGAAAGCAATAAGATAATTAATTCCATCAGGAGAGATATTCTTATGAACTTTTTATCATCTAAAATCAATACTTTGCTTTTGTGTTGCAGGATAAAATAATTAGTACCACTATCAGGGTGTATTGTTGATGATACAGCCTGTAAGTAAATGTAGGGCAGGGTGTTGAAAATGCTAGGTTCGGTGTCATATTTTTCTCCTTACCCTATTACACGTACAGGTATTATTTTTCAACAATACACTTACAGTATTACCCTAATATTATTCATTTACACTTATATCTATTATGAAATATTTTAAAGAATAAGCTCAAACTTATCTCCTGGAAGGATTTATTTGCTGATACTAATTTTACATAGTGAGTTTAAGCTTTATCATTACTCTCCCTGTGTTGGAAATATATTTCAGATGTAGATAAAATTTTCTGCTTAGATGTACATGTACAAGTGTATTTTGTTTAGCACCTGCCTTTCGATTCTAGTTTTAAATAGTCCTTCATAAAAATGTACCAATGTTTGTCCCAATAAATTTGTGTCAACTTAAACTTGGAAACTATCCAAAAGAAAGGATTACACATTTGGTATTCAGTTTAAGCATTGCAAGTTGTACATTATCTTCTACTCTTCCTGTTTAGCTGATGTCATTCTGAATTAAGTGTACTTTGGTTTAAAAAAGTTTATTTTTTCATCAGCTAAAAATATTTAATGGTTCATGAAGCATGACAATTTTCTGTTTATAGGATGTCTAATTAAATTTTAGACTATTTAAATTGTGTAATTTTCTATAAATTGGAACAGTGGAAAATACATTAAATATGGTAAACAGCTTCAGATGTGTAATACTTGTGTAATGATTAAATATTTTTTTGTTTGAACTTACTGAGTGTGTAGGCTGGCATAGGCATCCTTGTCCTTTGGACATATTTGTTCTAGTTTTATTGTCTCTTTAGTTAAGATTATTCCATCACTTGGTGTTTGTTGTCTATAGTCTGTAAATTTGCATAATTTTCTTAACAACATGACTGATTTTGACTCAACTTGGCAAGAATGATGAATGAAGGAACCTGTTATGGTTCCAGTTGATCAGACAAAATGGCTGTAATAGGCTATCTAAGCTTCTGATTGGCCAATATTCAAAGGTTAACACCTAATTCCTTTGAAACCACAGGTGCCAATGTTTTGAAACTTTGTAGGATTTTTTTACCTTGATGTCCTCTACAAACTATTAACTGCTTTTTGGCTTAGATAGCTGCAGATGCTTAACTGCCTTTTAAATCTTATAGTAAAATACATTTTGGCGTGCTGCAAAATATGAAACTTATTAAACATCAAGTTTGTGTATACTGATTGTGGGGTATTCTATTTTGTGAAACCACAGATTCTAATATTTTGAAACTTGAAAGTGTAATTAAACCTCAATATCCACTACAAATGGTTCACTTTTAATATAGGTCAGGTGGGTTGCTGCTCAAAGACGCCACTGAAACTGTGTTGGGTAACACATTTTGGGCATATATCTCTGCTAGCAAAGGTTTAGAAATATGACAGGAAAGATGTAAAGAGAGACATCCATAAATGAATAACTTCCTGTATCAATTTGATCAAATGATATGGCCGGTTGAGCAATATATGCTCTTTATGGCCTTTAGTTTAGATTAGTCTTCCAACAAATTATATAAAGGCAGGTGCTAATTATTGATAACTATTTTATCACTCCAGTAAGCTAGAGGTAAAATTTTTTTTTTATATTATAGGCATTATTCCACCTGTCACTTGAATCAAGCTTAAGAGTATCTAATTTAATAAAGTGTCCTTCAGTCAGAATCAATTGAGGTTCTTTAAACTCTTAAAATTTTCCCAAAGTAGGTTTTTAACATACTGTATTCTATTTTATCATAACCCTGCTCTGTAGGAGCATTGTTTTACCTGTCTCCTTTATTTCCTCCTGTAACGTTTTTTCCCATGACAGATTTCTCTGCTTTTATTGAAGGGAATGTTTAGGTATTTGTTATACATGTATTGCTTTGGCATGATGACTTGTAGTACTGTGTCTCCCTTTTTCAGGTTCATCACTCATCTACTTCCTGTTAACCGATCAACTTAGTAATTTTTAGCTCAGCCTAAATTGTATCTGTTATAGCTGCTGTTACTAAAGTAGAATATAGGGGTATCACCATATATGTTTGTTTACATCTCAAAAACCATAACAGATAGAAGAAATTTGAGATATCTTAGTCTCTTTGGCTCAAAGAGCCCCATCTTCCCTGAAAATTTCAAGGTAATCAGTTTACCAATTTTGGAGTTATTGCTCTTTTTTTTTCTTCTTTTTTTTTTTTTTTTTTTTTGCTAATTTTACTGGCAGCTACGGGTAATATTTTTGGTGGTTTTTGCCCATTATTTAAAAAAGGTAAGCAGATTGATGATTAATGTAAATTGACAAATTGTTCAGTATTTCAATATTTATTTTTGGTGCAAATATCAAAAAAAATCTGTAGACCTTATTTGGAGTTATGACCATTGAAAGTGTCATTTTTAACGTTTTTATCAGATTTTGCCTATTATTTTGAAAACAAAAGCAGATTCATGATTTTAGATTACTGAAAATTTAAAAATTATATATGTAAAAGTATGTAAAGATCTATGATGGTGCAAATTGCAGAAAAATCTATTGACCCATCTCGGAGATATGGACCTGGAAAATGTCATTTTTGATGTTTTTATCAGTTTTTGCCTTTTATTTAGAAAATGAAAGCAGATTGGTGAATACTGTAAATTTAAATATATATGTAAAAGTATGTCAAAATCTATGAATGGTACAAATTTGGAAAAATTTTTGATTGCATTTTTGAATGATTTTTGCACTTTTATCATGTTATTCAGGTAACATAAGTATAATCATGATAAACTTTTAAATGTTGACACTGATTTCAGCAGAGCAGTTTTAGATGGTTGTGCGACACACTTATAAATATGTAGGATCAGTATCTAACATAATAAAACCATAACCAAAATATTCATACAGTACCATTTGTCTTAAATAATATCATCTTTCATTTTTCAATAAAAAAACAAAATAATATATAAGTGAATTAAAATAAAATTAATCACCTGATATGGGTTTCCACAATGCAAAATATTTATACACATAGTCTCTCATTTTATTTATTTATTATTTACTATTATTTATTTTTTTACTTTTGTTAATCAAGTACACATATGCTGATGAAACATATCTACCACGCTGATAGCTACAGCCATGTGTAGTGTAATGTCAGGTGCATTCTTCTTAAAAAAAAGTCTGGTTTATACCTAGTCATAAAGCTAAACTCCCAAGTACAAATGTAATAATTTTTTATTATTTTTTTTTTTTAATTTTCCTTATTTTGCTATCTTTTATTTTACTACTTTGGCTTATGAATACATTTTTTATTTACTTCTTTGGCTAAACTTTTGGCTGTTGTTAAGTCCATGTGTAAATTTTGGATTTACATTTACACTTGTTAAATTCTAAAAGTTGACCAATCTAATCAATGATAATCAATCCAGTTTTCAAAAAAATTGGTCAACCCATTCACCAGAAGCATGAGCTGGAACAGTCTCGTGTGGTGTTGGTAAAACTGTGTACTAAAGTCGTGTGCTAGCATGGTAAAATCCAGGAACTACGCCCAGCTAGACAAGGCAGTCTAAATTTACTAATTGACCTAGTAATTTTTTTGTGGTGCATAATGAAAATTTCTGTAACAGATTTCTCAGCTTCTATTTGGGAGAATGCATAGATATTTGGTATATTGCTTTTGCATGATGACTTGTACTGTATCTCCTTTTTGCAGGTTCCTTGCTCATCTACTTCCTGTTAACTGACCGACTTAGTAATTTTTTAGGTAGTGCATAGTGGAAATTTTGGTATCAGATTTTTCAGCTTCTGTAAATCACGGGCTGTTGATATTTCATTCAAAGCTTCATATGGTTATACTGAATTATGGAATTTGTTTTTGTACTGGTATGGCATCCACTTCCTGTTTGTCAAAAAAGCAGGGGTATCACTGGTAACCTGTTGCTAACAGATTTCTTGTTCGGTTGTATACTTGTTCTCACTTTTCAAAATATTAATTAGATTTTCTACTATTTTATCCCTGACTAACACTTTATTTAACATGTATTCCATAATTAAGCAATTCGTTTGTGGCAATTTATTTCCATTCTATGTTCTTGCTCACGAAATTAACAACAAATAAATTGCTTGTGAAAATAAGTTGATTTTCAGTGCATGTATTTAGTTATGATCTATGAGTTTTATACAGTAATATAATTTCACTTATTATTGTGCTAAGATCCTCAGATACAGTAAGAGGCTATGATTTTCTGGTGAATGCAGTTTGGCCAGAGGTTGTCAGCAATATAGAATCAAGAACTTCCTCCATATTTGCTCCAGGGAATCCTAATGCATTCCACCAGGTAAGTTGAAATATAGGTCATTATTAAATTGCAATATTATAAGTTCTTTGGTGACCTCATTCATTCTATTTCAAAAACCTTTGCTGTGCCAAATATTAAAATCACACGTTCAAGATTCCACTTTTGTGGATGTATTGAACTGCTCCCTGCAAAGCATTTTATTTTTATTATTAACCGAGTTTAGCTATTAGACTGTTTTTACACTCATCCTTTCGGTTTTGTGCTTGTTGAAAATTGGCTTGTATTGCTCTTGTACTTGTTTAATGAATTTTACATTTGACAATTTACATGTGTATATCAAGTGAAATTTACTTACTGGAATATTTCTACTTTGAATGGTTTTGCAACAAACACTACTTGTCTTTTATTATGTATTTTTCTAGAAATATAATACAAGTATGGAATTTCTGTGCAAGTTTGAAAAGTTATGTGGTTCTAAAGCTAGCATAAAGAGGCTTAGAGAACATCCGAGTTATCACACATTTATGAATAAATGGAGTCTACCAGTATATTTTCAAATCAGGTAAGGTTTCCTTGTTATGCTCTATATAATTGATATAATTAGAACCTTAGAACTTGTATGACCACTACTATTGCCATTTACTCTTAACATTCTTGACCATATTGAAACTACAAGACTGATTTTAAGCCATGTTAGCAAGAATTATGTATAGCTCTGGTGTTTACCTCTAAGAATTTCAAGTAATTTCTACAAATTTGACTTCAAATTGTGAATCTCTAAATAATGATATTTTAGGCTTTTCCTGTGATGGACTGAGCTATTTGAACTAGAAAAAAACATTTGACTTTGTTGATAATGCTTGACTGTGTTGTTATTAGACTGATGCCTAGACCAATGAGAATATCCCAAGCTGCCTATAGCACACACTGTACATCTGTCCTATCACTTCCTAACTGCATACTTCATTTCTTAAAATAAATTCAGTCCCAACAGAACAGTTGTGAGCCTTCATGTCTCATAGTATTTGCATATATAGGACGTTGCTGATACTCAGTCCATATGAATTTTGCTCTCTCAAAGGACAAGTAATACTGAATGTCAAAAGCATAGGTCTAGGGGCAAACTACTGAGCTCTTCTTAAACTGTCATATTAATTTCATTACAGATTTCAAGAAATTGCTGGAAACTTTGAGTCAGCACTTTGTTCTGGTCTAAATACAGCCACAGGTTAGCGCATTTAAGGATTTTTTTTTAATTTTTCATACCTTGCAGTTCATGAATGATAAACTGCCCCAAAGTTGGTTAAGCAAGCATCACTTTGTAAAAAGTTTAAAACAGTCCACAAGCTTAGGTCTCTATCATGTGTGGAAGTATTCAGTATTAGAGTTTTAACTGAAAAAATAAATAATAAATGTACACAAAACTTCCACAAGTATTATTTTAATCCTAAAATATGAAAGTGTGTCATATCTTGTTGAAACTAATGGTATTATTTAAAAATTCAAACAATGTATATCATATGGTGAAGTTACTCTGTTGTTTCAGCTCTATTAATACATGTACTAGTTTTTTTACTCCATACATGAATCATTTAAGTATATTTGCCCTTGAACATACTGAATTGTTTTTTTTTATGTAATGGCAAAAAAAAATTTTGGTTCATGTAATGGTATCACCCTATTATGGTAGTTGTGGACATCCATCAATTTTAGTTTATTTATGGTAACTCGAGTAAAATTTATTCATCTTTTTGATATTTTAGCACATTATTTTTAGGGACATGGCAGAGGGCTCAATAGTTTCTGGGGGTTTTTGAAATAAGGGGCCAAAAGAGTAAAAATGGGTGTTATCACAAGAATTGATAGAAAAGGTTTATTGTTTATCCAATTTTTATGATTCAGATGTCAATGTTTTCCTTTTGAAAATCTGTTTTTAAAGGTTTTACAGGGTAGACTTATCTTTAAGTGTTTTGGAATTAATGGGGTAGGAAATTGGGCTATTCCCAATAAAACAACTTTTCTTTATTTTTGGTCTGATTTTGAAAGTTTCTTTGTATCGGATTCCTTATGAAAATCCTGCCAGCATTTTTCAATCAGATTGCAGATATCTCTATTGGTTTTGATGTTATTAGAGGCCAAAGGGGGACACTAGCTGAAAAATCCTTTTTTTTTTTTGGTTTGATTTTGAATTTTTTTATACAAAATGTATTCCTAATGAAATTACACCTGCATTTTTCTATCTGATTTACATCACTTACTTTTTAGTTACAGGAATCAAAAACAAATGTCTTTGATTAGCAACCTTGAAGCAAAACTTCTTTCACCTTTCAATGAAATTCAGATTTTATGCTCTGTTATGTCCAAACCAGTGGTTGTGGCAATAGTCATAACATGCCATGCTCTACGCTTTCAAAATGAGAAATCTTAAGTAATAAACCCAATTGAAGTGGAATCAATTTCAAATGGAAAGACACTGCTGACATGAACATGTAGGTTGGGAATATTGGCTTTTTTTGTGCAAGTCATAGTATAATGGATTTGAAGATGTTTTATTTTTAATGCATGCACATTTTTAGATACTAATTACTAGTATTAGTTGTAAAAGACTAAAGTTTAATATAGGTTTTACCCAACCTTTATGCTTAATCATAAATATAACACATTTTGTCAAACAATTTTTTAGATAAAAAAAGGTTCCACCTACATTCTACAGTGGCATTAGAGGATTGTATTAGGAATTGTTGGAAAGAGGACATCTACCTCCAGCCTCTATGTCCTAAGTTCTGGAGATTGACATTGCAGATGTTCAGTAGATATTCTACATGGATTCATGATCTCTATCAAAATGAGGTCAGATTATTTTATCACTTTGTCAACTATTTTCAAAATTGCTGCAAAGAAATAACATTGTCTTGACAATATTGTGTAGAAGAAATAATATTAAGCATTTATCATTATTTTGCTTCCATTCTGAGCTGATGGTTACCGGTTAACTGCATGTGCTTTTTAAACTCCAGTTCGTTGATTATTTTATTTCGGAGAGAAGCTTCCCACTATTTTACATTATCCAAGTTTTTACAGTTTCATGGGAGAAGCCAATTCTCTTATAACATATTCTTGATTTAAGCTGTATCTCTACTTTCAGTGATAAAATTAAGATTTTAACACGCTCCCTAAAGCTCACATGTTGAAAATCTCATATTTACCATCTCTAGTGGGAAATAGTTAAAACTATTTATTACTGAAAGAGAATCTACATATATTGAACAGATTGTAGACAGAAAAAGTGGTGAGACTAAGTCTGGAATTGAGGAGTCAGTTACAGATGGTAGTCTAACACCAGAGGGAACACACCTACAACCACCTATTACTGATGGACAGATTCTCTGCCTTATATCAGATGTTGAAAATTTGACTCAGCAGGTATACCTTTAACATGGAATTTGTCTTATAATAGGATTAAGTATGATCATGGAAAATTTCTGGAATTTGTACAATTTAATGAGCTTTAAAAGGCATTGTTTATATTTACTGAAATAGTCAAAGTTTATTTTAGTCCTTTTTCTTTGAAAATATTTGTCAACAAGTGTAAACACCTTCAAAAACTTGTTACTAAATTATAAGTCTTCCCTATAATTATACTCCAAAATGTTTGGCTTTTTTAAAATCTTTTTTTCATAATTACATGCTTCAAATAAGTGAATGACAAATCAATATGCAATAAAATGAAATAAATTACTTTTTAAATGTTATAAATAGAAATATTTTTAAGCTAATGCCAAAAATTCTTTAAGTTGCATTGTACATTATACATTATCATTTATGTTTTCTTTTTTAATTGTAGATGGCATCAATATTTAATGATGTGATAAGACCGAGAATGTTTTCTTTAGGAATTGATGATCTGGAATCATTTTTAGGTAAACATGAAATGTGTTGATATGTAAGCATTAGTACAGAGTTTTGCTCATAAAACTATGAGCCTTAACTTGGCAAAACACATTTTTTTTCATAAGTTTGGTATTGAAGGATATAAGAACTAAGTACATGTATTGATAGAATATTTGGCTAGGTGTTGAATTTTTAGCACATGTAAGTTTTTATGCCATACCTTTATGAATCTGGGGTACTTAGTTTAACTGCTGTCTGTACGTCTGTCCAACAAGTTTTCCTCACTTAAAACTTGGAAATCATTTATGGAAATTGTTTCAACAGATAAATCTTTGAGGCTCTTGAAAATTATTTTAAATTTGGTATGCAGCTTCAGTATAGTATATACCATGTTACAAATTAAATTACGTTACACAACCAGTTTACCAATTGTTTTTTGTAGCATCAGTGGTTTATGGACATATTCCCTTTACCTGTAAAACACTTACACTTTTAGTACACCTGGTCTGCAGTCCAATTTGTTTTGGTGGAGTGGAAATTTCTCATTTACTTTTTAGTTTTCTGTTTGCATCCTTTCAGACTCTGCTTTCTTATTTTTTTTTGTTTTTGGTCTTGTATATTTTATTATGCCATCCTGATTTCCCTTAATGATATATCCCCACTTGTTATAGTGAAGGCTGTTTGTTGATTAGATATACTTTTCTGTAACAGATTTTTCAGCTTCTATTGTTTAAAGATTTGATTTATGGCTTTCGTGTGATGACTTGTACCATATCAAGCCTTATCAGGTTCCTTTCTTATCTAATTCTTGTTTACCATTTGACTTCATTTGTCAGAAATGGTTGAGTGGGAATATTCATGCAACATCTTGTTATTTAAATAAAAAACTTGTATACTTTTAAGATTACCAAATTTAACTTATGTAATTCAGACAATATCAAGGAGAGTAGTAAACAGATAAAGTCAGAAGTACCACCATTCCAGACTTACCTAGTACAGAACATTTGTATTCAGTGTGTTGTACAACTGAAACAAGTAAATGATATCCCAAGACTGTACAGAAGGACCAATAGAGAGGTTTGTTAGTGATTTTAATGAACAGTAAGGGTAATGCTTTAGAATGTAATAAATGCTCAATCTTCCGAAGCAAATAATTACACATTTAAAGCATGGAATGGACAAGTGATAAAAGCTTAAAAATAAGCTTCTATTTCTTGTATAGCTTATATACTGTGTTTAAGAAAGGAAATATATGCAAATCATTGAAATTTGAAAAGCTGTAAAGATACTTGTGTGTCACATTTATCTTGTGAATGCACTCCTCTATATTGGCTTGATGGTTTAATTTAAATTTTGTTGGATTCTTGCATACCATATTTTAGTGATCATATGTCACTGCTATTTTGATTCAGCAAATTGTTAGGTGGATGTAACATGACATTAAATTTAATTTGAATGGGTCTTTTATGTAGAGTACTAGAAAGAATCTTATTATATTTATGTCAGTTCAGTGAAACATACCAGTACTATAAGATTAATTACATCCAGTCTTTGCCAGAAAAGTAAGCTGTGTCAAATATTTAATCAAATTTCAAATTAACAGATGTGTCAGTCTGGTATATTGTACTATGTTTTGAATCTTCTGTCATATTTAGCTGCTCCAGCAGCACATTTGATTGTACTTACATTTTCTGGTAGTTATCAAACTCTGTACATGTACACATTTTGCAGTACAACACACATTTGTGAGATTATACAAAAAATAATTTGTCCAACAAATCTTTTCATTAATAATTTTAAACAGGTACCAAGTAAACCTTCCCAGTATATCCAGAATGTCTTCAAGCCTCTTAACCATTTGTTGGATGAAAATAAAACAGTTCTTAGTGATACTGTGAAGACAGAGCTATTAAAAAATATATTTTCATCATTGGCTGAACAGTAAGTAACCTCCAAATACATGTGATTTATTAAACATTCATTAATGGTAAATAATGGTGACATTATAATATGACTTCAATTTGTATCATTTGTATTATTTTATAATGTTCAGGGCTATGGCCAATGACATGTTATTTGTCATGGTAAGCACTGTCATAGCATATCGTAGTGTAAATTAGAAATTGATTGATTTTAGAAAACACAGAATATATATATATACTAATATTGACATAACTATGGAAAGAACTTAAATGGAAACTTGAAGGAACATGTCCTTAGGACACAGGTGAAACCTCATCCTTAATTTTCAAAAGAAAAATAAACAAGAATTGAATCAAACACTTAGTTAAGGTCTAATACAAGAAGAATTAAGCTGAAGCTTCAAACAACTTCTTAAGCTTTCCCATTAATTTTCATTTCAAATGATTCCCATGAAAATTTTCTCAGAAAAAAGGAATGTGATTATTGACCCTGCCATAATGCTTACAATTGGTACAACTTCCTCATGTGAAGCTTCTTGCCAATTTTCATATCA
The DNA here is from genome assembly GCA_037379345.1 of Perna viridis. Taxonomy (NCBI): domain Eukaryota; kingdom Metazoa; phylum Mollusca; class Bivalvia; order Mytilida; family Mytilidae; genus Perna; species Perna viridis. Next base: position 18,330,745 of record CM074512.1, on the reverse strand, counting down.
TTCTCATTTAGGGTTGATGAATTTTTTGCAATGAAAATTTAGAAACCCTTAAAAACTTAGAATGCAACAAAAATGTTCTGGCAAATATGAAGATGTACAATCTAGCTGAAAAGCTTACACACTACAACCCATTGGAACAAAGCTGCAAAGTGCAAATATCATTGCCATGAATGGTAGCCGAGATTTTGCAACATTAAAAGTTTTTCATGCAGTTGCAACCTACTCACATACAGCAGTAAAACTAACATAAATAAAGTGAGGTATAGAAACTCTTTATACTCATTGTCAGCTCTAATATGAATCTGTATATGATTGTGAATATATTTTCTTCGGATTTACCTTTAAAAAACTCCACTTGAGGTGATCTGTATAAGAAAACTTTCATGTTATGAAGTAACATATGTGCGTATCATGCAATCATGGGGCATTTAGTAAATGATAAGGCTCTAGGAATAAGGTATGTATTTATTGTTTCTTTGAATATACATGTACCACTAGAATCACATTTTGATAAGACAGGATAAACATCAAAGTCTTGATATAAAAATAAAACATACTACATTAAATAGCTGTTCTGTTGGGGTCTATGCTGACTAATTCATAAATTACTTGCTATTAGTTTGGTGTATTCACTATTAGAATACAAACTTGAAATGGAATTATTTTTTAAAAATGTGGAATAGATACCTATCTTTATGTCTGTCTTGTTGATAATCTATCAACTCATACAGTAATTCAATAACATTTTTATAGAGATTTATTATCGTCCAGGTTTAATCTGACTTCTTTAATGTATTGTTCCTTTTTCCAATTTTCTTATTTTTTTTTATTTGTTTTCAACACCAGAACATGAGTGTCATGGGTGCTATTTTGATAGTTTTCTATTGTTTGAAATTTTTATACACAGATAATATGTATGTTATTTAAATATCAGGTACTATTCCTCTACATCTGATGTACTGACCTCTGTAAAGAAAATGGAAGAAAGTTTAAAGAGATTAAAGAAAGGTAGAGGAACAGATAAAGTTTCACAAGGGTTTACTGATGATGACAAAATACGACAACAGGTGGTCATAGACATAGAAAGCTATGGACAACAGGTATGTTTTCTGATCTAATCACTCCTCATGATTACTATCAAAAAGAGTTCCATTCACTGGAGACATTTGTTCTCCGTAGATGATTTTCATTTCATTGTAACATCATAAAAAATGTTGCTTCCCTTTATGGAATTAAGAACAAAGAACTTTTGGAAGTTGCCAAGAATGAGCTGCATACAAAGATATTTTTTTATACATAGAAACGGAGTCTAATATAACATTTCACTGTAGAATGATGTGTTGGTTATGTTTCCAATGTAAACACTTGTCTAGCATAGCACTTTTAAATTGAAAATTTAACTAGTAACAATAACTTGATGCAGCATAATAATCTATGTAGCTGCAGTAGTTCAATAGAGATATATAGTAAAAGAACTAAAAATGCTCCTTTTCAAAGAGGACTGAGATTTGCTCTAGATGTTTCTTTAAGATATGTTCATGTCATGCATGCTATTACTGTGATTGATTGGAGGTATATTTTGTTAAGAGTTTTCCATTGTTTAAAAAAAAAAAAAAAAACTTGTAGAATATGGGGTGTGCATCCTTTCTTCAGTTACTTTCGGGGGCCCATCTGCTATCCATTTTTCCTCCTACACCACTGATTAGAATTGAATGAAACTTTCACAGAACCTTTATGACATGTTCTTGTTGTGCACCTTCTATTTAAGATTTTGAGCCGAATTAACTTGGGAGTTTCATATAGCGAAACAGGGACTTTGTCATTTCTGAATATGGGGACTCATGTCTAATCTGTTTACTCCTCCAACACCACTTTATGGAATTGAATGAAATTTTCACAGAAACTTTATTTGGTTCCCATTATAGGCCATAGGCCAGGTGAGCTATTGCTATCACTTGGCATCCGTTGGCGTCGTTAACAATTCTTCAACATTTTCTCCTCTGAAACTACTGAATGGATTTGTTTGAAACTTAAAATGAATGTTTCTTAGAGTATCCTGCACAAAATGGCCGTTTGGATTTTTGATCAGTGAAAAAACACGGCCAACATTACTAAAACTTGAACATAGGAGTCAGACAGCAGCATATATTTCCAAAACCATTAGATTTAACCAAATTCTGACATGGGTAAAAGTGTTCATCATGATGAGATCTATCTGTGATGTAATTTTGGTGATGATCTGTTGACCCATGTTGGAGTTATTGCCCTTTTTTGACTTTTTTTTTGTTGCTGTTATTACTTTGGAAGATTTTCTCCTCAGAAATTCAGAATTCAATGAAAGTTGGTATTTCTGTTTTTTACCGTATCATAAACAAAATGACAGTTTGGATTTTTGATCAGTGAAAAAACATTGCCATCATTACTAAAAATAGAACATAGGGGTCCAGACAGTGGTTTTTTGCATATATCTCCAAAACCATTAGGTTTAACCAAATTCTGACATGGGTAAAAGTGTTCACTGTGATGAGATCTATCTGTGATGTAATTTTGGTGAAGGTCTGTTCATCCATGTTGGAGTTATTGCCCTTTTTGGATGTTTTTTGTTGTTTTTAATATTTTTACTTTCAAAAATCTTCTCCTCTGAATCTATTGTACACAAATTAATGAAATTTGTTCTTACTGTTTTTTAGGGTATCCAGCACAAAAGGACAGTTGGGATTTTTGATTGATGAAAAAAATATGGCTGCTGTTACTAAAAATATAATATAGAACAAAGGGGTTGAAATACAGCTTTTTGCAAATAACTCAAAAGTTAGCAAAATTCTGATGGGGAGTAAAATTGTTCACCATCAGCAGATGGACCTTTGCCAAAATTTTGCAAATGATTTGTTGCAAGTTGTAGGATTTGTGGCCCTTGAAACAGATTTCTTGTCGCTTTAATGTGTACAACTCTCTGAAACCAATTGCAACAAAATTTAATAAAATTTGGCATATTTTTTTTAAGGTTTCCTCCACAAACTGATCATTTAAAATTTTTCATCAGTCAAAAAAACATGGCCTTTATTACTAAAAATAGAACATATGGGTCAAAATGCTTTTTTTCCCTCAACTATAGTAGAATAATGAAAATGAAAGCTACCCATAATATAAACATGATATTCTGATTTGACAGGCACTACTGAAATTATTTTTTAGGCGGCCATTTTACTACCATTTTCACCAACTACTCAGATTCCATCTTTAGGAAACTTAAGTGTTATAAGTTAAATGGTGATGATGAAAGATTGTTCTTGGCGGCCATTTTCCCCTAATTTTTATACTTGCTTTGATTTCAATGATAATTGGTTTGTATAGCAAACATGGTCTCCTGAAATGAATGCTGATGATGAAAATTTTGGATAGCCAGAGATAAACTTCATTCCATGTTCATTTTCAGCAAATCTATACTGGGCTAATGCCCCCTCAGACCTGGTTGAATAACAGGGCATAGGGGACCCCTCCCTAAGTTTTTTCCAGAGGTTCTAAAAACACTTTGAAGGCATTTCCATCATTTTACAGTGCCTTAGGTACTCTTTTGAACTTACAGCATTCATCAATATAACGGTTACATGTGTATGCTCTTTTTCGGCAATTTTTTTGTCAAATATGTTAACAAAGCATGATACCTTTACTTACTTAGTTACTAGGATATGGTTTGTCAGGTGAGCGATTTAATCTTGAGAGCCTCTTGTTTTTTTTTATCCCAATCAAGGTGCATATTCATACCCCATGCAATGAAGTTGCGAAGGGTGTAATGTTTTTGACCCATCTGTCAGTCTGTCAGTCCATCTTCAGTTTTCCAGACTTTTAAACATTTGCAGATATTGACATGATTTTTACTATACAAATTCACCATGATGAGTTACAGGACAAGTTTGTAGTTGGTTTTGCTCCGATTATTTTAACAAAATTACAGGCCTTGAACTTAGCTAAATTCACAGAAATAACAGTTTTTCAGACTTTTTTTTCTAAATGCTTGCAGATTATGACATGATTTTTGGTATATAAGTTCACCATGATAAGTTACAGGTCAAATGTACGTTTTGTTCCGCTACTATGATATTTACTTTTGATTAACTAAAACTCAAAGAAATCACAGTCTGGAGTTTGAAACTACCATTCTGAGTAACAGAATTTAGTCAGAAGATAAAGGTCTAAAGCCTGAAACAAAGTCTTATTCCTTTATTTATCAGGGTCCTTGTACATGTATTTCTCTTACAAATTTATTTGAGTATACAATAATGGGACGCATGGGGTATGTGAGCATGGTCACTAAGGTTCTTTAATATTAAATGGGGTGAGTATTGTTTACAGTTTTTCTAGTTTTATTAGAGTTTCCTAAGCTTAGTCTCCATTGTTTTACAGATAATGACTTATGGTGTGGAACCAGGAGTTCTTGAATTCTACCAGAAACTAACTGAACTTTCTACTGAGGCAAAAGCTTCTATGACAAGTAGTGCATAACTGTGATATATGATATGTGATATATGTAACAATATTTTGCGGGAAATCACAATAAAAAGAAAATAAATTCATTCTTTATTCTTACTATTTTGTTGGAGCCAGGATACTTCTAGTATGAACCAGATTATCTCAAATCATCCTAGAAGAACTTGTACTTATTTGTTCTGGACTAAAACCAGTAAACATTAGAATTGCACTTTTTACTAGGAAAACCATAATTCACATTTGTGCCGTAACATACATGCACATATACACAAAAGCCTCACATTTCTATCCTATCGGTAGCTACTTGTTATAAATGAAAAGACAATGTAACAAAGAAGAGATTTTTATTAAAAACAAAACAACAAAAATATAAAATTGTAACATTTCTCCGCATAAGAAAGATAACACAAAATCAAATGTTTTAAAATTCCTGTAACAAAAAGAATGAGAGAAGATGAATAATTTCACAAATATGGACTTGTTTTTATTGAAAATGTCTTACAGATTCTGTATAAATAATAAGAGATTCTTTTTACCTGAAAGTATTTTCCTTCAGAACTTAAAAAATGTTACTACAAATGCCAATTCACATTTACCTTCAGAAATCAGGAACAAACTTTAAAACCACTATTTAGTTATATGTATAAATCAGTACTCTTGCTAGGATTTAAAAAAAAAAAAAGAGAAAGAGTATTAAAAGTTTTTTTTAGGGTACATGATACATCCTTACTTTAAAGACTGATCCACACTTTGTTGGTTTTAGATCACATAAGGTAAAGTTAGAGAAATAAACAATGATATAAATATAGGAATGTCCTCATTTGTGATATAAAGGCAGCTCTGTGAATCCATATGCAGTATTCAACAAAGAAAATTAAGGGGATAGGGTCACAATCTCAGAAAAGAGGATACTTGAAAAGGTTGCTGTACAGGAGACAATCATGCTACATCATAATAATTTAGGCCAGCAGGGACAGTAAGTATTGCATGGAAGCGCTAACAAATTAGTTTAAGCAAATGTTATATAAATTAGCCAAAATCTACAGATACATGGAAATGTAAAACTTCAATTCATTAATAAAAATCTTTAAACTAAGGTATGAAAAACATTTCTTTTAAGAAACTTTCAAAGATGGAAACTAAATCAGAAGAAAATTTGCATTGCAAAAACATACAGGGCTAGGAAAACTTGTGCATTGATGGATACAAGATTAACTATGTGGTTTTGCAATGGCATTTAAACTGAAAAAATACAATGTAAACCCTTAGTACAAGTGTCCACTAAGTTATTATTAATTTCAAACATTTATGTTACATAATTTATGTCATATTTTACATTGTTTATCACTGAAGTAATTTTTATGCTTCAAAACAGCCTTAAAAGTATATATTAGTGCACAGAACCAGGTCCAAACCTTAGTTCTTTTTCAAACTGTTCTGCTGTAAATGTCCCATCAATTCTTTCACAGTTAGGATTAAATACAGAATATGCACTGAGATGGCAAGGATCTCTTTCTGTCCTCATGCTAAAGTACATGATAAAAAGGAGTGAAACTGCAAAATAAACAGCACCAAATTGTAGTTGAATAAATTTATACCATAGTCCTAACCATACTGCTATAAATGTAATAATCTGCATGCTTCTTGGTATGAAATCGTCTATCTTCTGTCTGAGATAGGATTTGGTCTGTGGTCTCTCTGTTGTATATGTGTAAGTTCTGTTGGCAGCTGTTGAATCATCTCTCTTGATCTGAAGAAAAACACATATGGTATTACTGTAGCACAGTAATTTTATATCAGTGTTTTTTTTTATATTGCTGTAATTAGTATTTTCACATGAAGTTTGTTCATTTTTATAAAGTATAGAGGTGTTAGTCATATGCTGTTGGAAATTATCAAATTTTATATTATATTGTCAACTTATGTATTTTCATGTTGTAGTTAATCACATGTTGTAAATTTATTGTATTGAGTTTTGTATCTAAGCCCGGATCTAAGGTTTATCAAAGCCTCAGATTGCAGGTTGATGCAAAGATTACTCTACATTACACTATAGTATAGTTGAATAAAGTTCAATAAAGTTGAAGTGACTGTCCATTGTAGGACCCTAATAAGAAAAAAGCTATTTATTCTATAGGCTGAAACTCAGAATTTCATGTTTGTCCTCTTATTCCATGAATATGATCATTATCCTCCAAGTGCAAAACATGAAAGGAAATGAAAAATGGTGCCAAAAAAATTACTTTTTTCATGTAAAAACAAAATTTGAACCTTTGGTTTTTTTGTGGTTCATAAAATATTGATGCAGATTTCGAGTGGTGCGTTTGTTACACTTTCTGTTACCAAAGTATTGCTAGAATTCCACAGCCCTAAAAATCCTATACCATTGGTTCTTTGTGAATGAATTGACCACAGACCAATGATGTAATCTTTGAAATTTCTGTTTAAAATGAAAGCTGTCACTCAATCCTCTTGTTATAAAAATAGAACTTTGTGTCAACCATGATGAGGCAGAGAAGATATACCATTAAAGTTCTAGGAACAAAAACTAAGCATTAAAACAATCACCAAAAACAATATACATGGTACCTAAATTTTGTACCAGTAAATGTAGCCATTTAGACTTTATTAAAGATAGCAAAGATCTTGTGATATTAATACATGTATATTACAAAAATAATAATGGTTCTTGGCAAATTTTTCATTTCAATTGTGCTAGAATATTTGGTTGTGGCTTTCTGACTGTTCTTTGGCCTCTTACATGTTAAACCTGCCTTATATTGTGATTTTATATATTTACTGGCAGAATTTTAAGAGTAGGAGAGTTCTTCGTGATGACATCAATTATCTGTGATTTGTTTTATCATTTTTTAAAGTAATTGAAAAAAAAAATCTTTTGGTTCCCAAAACTGCAAATGAAACTTTCAATCCACAGAATTTTTAAATAAATATCCAGTAATTAGACTGTATTAGCATTAAAATTTAGTAACAATTTTATTTAAAAAATACAGGATTACAAATAAATATTATTACAAATTTAATAAAATTTCATAAAGACATTCAAGTTTTGAAAATTTGGATTATTACTGATATCATGAAATTGTCAATAGTTTATTTAGTTGTTTAACTGCCAACCAATCTGATACTTAGTGATATGCAAATAAGTTAATATGACATCAGATTGGCGAACCCTCCTATTTACTGAACTTTGCTACTTTTCTTTTCATTCCCAACCAAATTTAACGAAGAATATTGAAACTCTTATCATGCATGTAATGAAAAAATAATCAAAAAGACTATATTTACGAATAGAAGTTGTATCCAACTGAAAAATTGAAAAAAAATAGCAGAAAGTGGTCTTGATTGGTCAAACTGTTGTCGCTTTGCTGCTCTGTACTGTGCAAGTTTTTCTTCCATGTTTACAAAAAGGAGACTATAAAAATTGATTCAAATCCGGAAGATCTACGTTTCAAAACTAACAAAACACCAGTATTTTTTTGTGTAGCAACACACCATGACGTACCAATTCTGACACATTCCCAAATTTTGCAAGCGTTATCTCTCATAAGTAAAGAAAAGTAAATATTCTCTTCACAATAGGCACCAGTCTTGTATTTCACATTCCTGAGCGGGTGTACATCAAAACAAACTGGCTGAAAAATGTAACTTGGGCTTTCTTCTTGCCTTCTGTTTTTGTTTTTGTTTTTGTTTTTTTTTTCGCAAATGATTATAATTTTTCATCAAAAGTACACGATAAATATCAAGCTATGTCAAAAAAAAACTTGTTTTTGAGGAAAAACAGTATTTTCATGAAAAATGATGCTTCAAAATGGGGTCTATTTTATGAACTCAAAATAAAAGTAAAAGTAGAAGTAGTCTATTTTTAGTTCGACCCGTTTTGGTGTACCAAAGTTCGTGCATTTTATTTCCTAAAATGGACCTAAAAATAATTTCTGACATTTCCTTAATGGAAAATCATGTTCAAGGTCAGATTGAAACTCCTTGTCTGTTTGTTTGTTTGTTTGTTTTTTAATCATGAAAATTTAAGATTTACTATTCCCGACTTGCGGACCAACATTTTGTCAACATTTATCTCCCTCTGGAGCAGGTGTCTATTCGGAACACGTAAGGTTTTCCATCCGATATCTACGATACTTTCGAAAATCTCGAAAGTCAAAAGGGAATTTCTCGTTCTACTGACCCTACCATAAATTTTCTTTACCCGGGATACAAATGAAAATCATCTTGTGTAACCTACCAACAAAATGAAACACCCTGTAAATTTTAGAAACACCGTTGTGTTTGTCTGCTGGGGATTTCATTTTTATTCGAATTACCTCTTTTTTCTCCACCCGAATCCGAACATCTATTAGAGAGACTTCGAAATTATACCTGCTCTTACGGGAGGTAACTCTGCAAAGAGTAATCAAGGGAACCAAGGTTATAGCAGTAATCAAAAGAATGTAATCCAGGGACATAGACCAGACATGGAAAACAGACATACACAACAAAGAACATAAAGTAACTAAAATCATACATACAAAGTATCAAAAGCAAATGAGCAACTCGGACTCCACTCAAAACTGGGAGCATGGACCAGGTGCACCGGTAGGGCAAGCGTCCTTGCTTTTTTAGAAACATCCGCCGAGTTGCTCATACAAAGTCAAGTCCGGGGTAGACAAACGAGGAAAGGAAAACCATGACCCGTTGAATAAATCAGTTTTCATGGATACACCATAACGATCCACGAGTTCATGATGACGACCATAAAACTTCTGTAGTGATGACTTCAATCTTGTAGCAACATAACCCTGTTCCAGAAGCCTATTTGTCAGAGTTCTATTGCGATACAAAAAGTCTGCTTAGTTTCGGCAAGCTCTTGCATAACGTATGAGTTGTGATATGAACACTCCATACGCAGGTGCTGAAGGGATGTTGCCACATATGAAAGGAACGTTGACAATTCTGAATGAAAAGTCATCACGTTTGTCGTAAAGTTTGGTCAATAGTTTTCCTTTACCATCGATTTCTAAGTGTAGGTCAAGATATGAGGCTGACTTCACAGTGTCTGTAGTATCCTTTATCTCAAGTTCTTTTGGGTAGATGCGATGTATCAAATCCCCGAAATTAGGATTGTTTAAAGATAATACGTCATCTATATAGCGGAAACAGATTGAATGATCTAGCCAAACGATATTTTTTCTTTCTGATCAGATCAGCTATAAAGTCAGCCTCATAAGAGTGAAGGAATAGGTCAGCAAGTAAAGGAGCACAATTTATTCCCATTGGAATGCCGACCGTTTGTTGAAAAACACGTCCACCACACTGGACAAATATATTGTCCATTAAAAATTCCAGCATTTTGTAAACATCTTCCTCTGTATATTTGGAAGATGATTTTGAATAATTTCTCACAAAGTATGAGGAATCTCTACCAAGAACTATATATTTGTATCTAGGTGTACCATCTTTTTTTGGAAAAACAACGATGTATAATGTGTTTAAGTCGGGATTTTAACTGAGTATGGGGAATAGAAGTATACAGTGTTGCAAAATAATAGGTTTTAATGCTATTATATTCAGATAATAGTCTTGAACTAATTGTTTCCAAAAGATCTTTCGAATTTTTCAGGATCCACATTGAATTAATACCACTACGGGAGTAACAAGTGTTGTGGTAACACTGCAGACCCTCTTTGACAGTTGTGAGTATAGAAGTTAAAAGTTTTGAAAGAGATTTGGTGGTACATTTTGCAGATCCAGATATGAAACGTTGTTTGTATGGATTCTTGTGGAGTTTAGGAATCCAGTACATAGATGGTAAATCACAATCATCGTCCTTGGTAGAGAGACCAAAAGAGGATAGCACAGATTTAGGGTTTTCCAAAATCTCTTTTTTTGGACAGTGTGGTAGCAGTATAGGTCTTGTCACTGCTATTATTTTCTACGTCTACCTCTGATTATAAACATTGGATGTAAAACATTTTGCAGACAAAAACAATGTTGCTTTGGGCTTTGCCTGCTGGTACGACAACATATTTGTCATGTATAGTAGACAATGTTATTGCTACATCGGGGTGTTTAAAAACTGATGTAGCCTTGGCACTCATTGACCTACTTAAAACTTTCATTCGTTTCATAGTTAAAGACCTCACGGCTTTTAGCCACTCTGACAGAGAATCAATGTCTCCTTGTTCTCGTTTTATCCATTTTCTTGCATAGTCCTCGACGGCATCCATAAGAACTTCAAAGTTTTAATTCCAATTTATGGAGCGTGGTTCACGGTACTTGGGACCTTTAGAAAGGATATTACGCAGAGATTCGTTTTCGATGATGGTTAGATCTCCCGTAACGACGTGACCAGAAGGACCATATTTGAACGGAGAGGTTTTGCAAGAACAGTCTGGTGGGTTTAGCCTTGAAGTCCTCAATCTCGAGGTTCTGCAATAGACTTTTATAATTGAAAATTTTTGATGCAATTTGTGAGGTATAGGAATATGAAATAATTGGTATGGATTTGTCTTTGAAATATGGGGGAATTTTGTTGGTAACGTTTTTGTGATGGAGGATGTTAGCCAAATTAATTGCATCTATACCTTTGTTGACAAACGGTAGTGGAAGAAATGATCGTTTTTCTTCATCTTGACTTTTCACACAAACTGGTTTAAAGAGTCTGTGGAAACCAATATCCAAAATGATGGCAACAAGTCTGTATAATGATGAGGTGGGGTCAGAAACAGGAGTGTCAAGACTTGTTTTGTAAAGGGAGTGTAGTAGAGTGAGAGGTATAGAATAAAGTTTGGTTCTAATGTGATGAAGTCCAAGAGGTTTTTGTATGAAAGGAAGGGGACAATCTATGGAGACATCATGTAACTTAGGTGACGTATAGTGGCGATGGCCATGACTCCTTTCCCGTTTTGGATTTTTGTCAAATAAATTCATCACATTTATGCTATTGTTATATTGGCTTGAAAGGTTTCCTATACTTTTGATGTTGTCATTGCATCCGTAAGATATTGCAGTACCTAGTCTGCGTATCCAGTACTCCTCTCTTTCCCTACGATAGTTTTTACTTAGAACGGGACTGTTCGTAGGATGGTAAATTTTTTTTCTAAAATACGAACTTTCATGGAGAGGATTGAATGATCTTGTTGATTAAAGTGTTGATAAACTGTCGGGAATTTGGTGGTGTTAATTCCCGAACGATGACCGCACATTCTTTTGTTTAATCGTTCTTGCGTTTCTCCGACATATACTAAACCACATAAGTTGCATTCTAATCCATATACTAAGTTTGTTGATTTGCAACATAAGGCATCGTGACTTCTTGTATGGAAGGCAAAAACAGGATAAAATATGGCTGCATCCCGAGCTCCGCAAGTAAGGAATAGAAGCCTATGGGGCAAAGAATACAAGACTGAGACCATTAGTTGTTAAGTGGTCATTAAAATCATTACTTTAATTCAGGAATGATGCACTACTAGGATATGGTCCAATTGCCCAAGGTTACTGTTTTAGAAGCTGAAATCTGTCTAAAAATGCCCGATTATCATTATAAATTATACGCATTTGAAGAATGAGGTCACTATGGCATGGGCAATGCAAATTGTTGAAAGTGCATTTTTGACATTTTACTTGAATTGAACACTTTCAGTTTAGTCGGGAACTTAAAAAGAAATACATTTCCATCTTTTACAATGAGTAATTTTTCACACTATGCGATTAAAGAAAAAGACATCTTTTAAAAGCGCAATAAGGTTGATATTTCCTTTTTTTGTCGGGAACAGTAACTTTGACAGTATGCAGTGGCGGATCCAGAGGGGATGCAGGGAGTTGTCATTTTCATGTGTAAAATTGACAAAAAATTGCAAGTAATGTCCTTTTTCTGAGGAACCTCGGCTGGCATCCCTCATTTTCATAATGTCTATATCCGGCCCTGGCATGGTACTGCAACGACTAGTCTACTCAGCGGACTCCACATTTTACTTCCGAGGTAATTGGTTGTATAAGGAATTATTACAAGAAACTATTGGGTCATCGAGATTTTTAATCATAGGTTTCAGATAAGTGTCTAAAGCAGGAGATGCACACATTCAATATAACAGGGACTATATAATACTAACATAAAATCCCTGATTGTAAGTACATTCATTGGTGTAGTAGGAGTTAGGATAACAGATGGATCACGTGACACCCATATAATCATTAAGCCCATTTTTTTGCTATGTGAAACTACAAATTAAATTAATTTGGATCAAAATCTAAAATAGGAGTTCCTTAACGGGAATAAGTAAAAAAGGTTCTTTGAAAGTTTCATTCAATTTCATTAGAGGAATTTATATGTGATTGGCACGTACCCTATGATCTCATATTCATATATCTTCAAAAATGATTTAGGTCAAAATTCAAAATAAGCATAAGAGATGCACATACGGTCTCTCGTGAAAAATGATAAAAAAAAAATGAATGTAATTTTTGTAGCAAACATGGTATGTGTGACGTGCACGATTTTAATTTGAAAGTCGTTAGAAGCGGATGAAGGGCGGTACCGCTGAACCTTCAACCCGACATATCACTATCCAAACAAAAAAGAGGCATGTTGCAGGGTGAGAGGAAATTCGGTCTAAAAATTCTGTGAAAGTTTCATTCAGTGATGTAGGAGAAGTAATGATAACTCTGCGCAACGGATATAAGGACGGACACCTCTTTCACTACATACCCAACCCCACTTTGCAAAGTATTCCTTTTTCGAAAATATATTGAACAGTTCTTCAATCGGATAAGTTCGGCAAACTTCAAATTGAAGTCATCACTACAGAAGTTCTACGGTCGTCATCGTGAACTCGTGGATCGTTATGGTGTATCCATCAGCACCATGAAAACAGATGTATTCAACGGGTCATAGTTTTCCTTTCCTCGTTTGTCTACCCCGGACTTGACTTTTTATGAGCAACTCGGCGGGTGTTTCTAGAAAAGCAGAGGACGCTTACCCTACCGGTGCACCTGGTCCATGCTCCCAGTTTTTAGTGGAGTCCGAGTTGCTCATTTACTTTTGTTACTTTGTATGTATGATTTTAGTTACTTTATATTCTTTGTTGTGAATGTCTGTTTCCATGTCTGGTCTATGTCCCTGGATTACATTCTTTTGATTACCGCTATAACCTTGGTTCTCTTGATTACTCTTCCATGTCTGGTCTTTGTCCCTGTATTGAATTCTTTTGATTACCGCTATAACCTTGGTTCCCTGATTACTCTTTCAAGTGAGTCCGATATGGTACGAGCCCAAGCGAAGTTTCGATTATGCTTTAAAATTGGGTGACTTCGTATCGTGATGTCCCGAATGGTTCTCAATCAGAACTACTGGAGCCTCTGGAGCGGAGATAATGCATTTCTCAGCTAAATTACAGAAAGTTCAATCCTAATCGATCATTTCATCTTTAATGTAAACTTCCTGTTCTCATACAAGTATGATGTTTAAAAGGTAATATTGTACTTTTAGAGTACAAGACATGTAGCACTATTTTATAGAAATGGACACGCTTCGTGTAATGCAGTTATCTTTAATATTCTGTCACATAACCAGTTTTTATTTAAAAGTTTGTAGTAGCTAGCAATAAATCTAAAAACACCATCTCAAATTTTAGTAGTATGTATTACCCGTGGAACTAGTTTTTATACGGCCGGAAAACATTGTTCGGTTATATATGGTATCACCTGCCGTCGTCGTTTATTTCCGATACTTGTCCGATCGTTTTGAAATTTTAACATATTGTTCCCAGGTTTTTGCCCCAGCCCTTTTGAAAATAAGAGACTAAAAGGGGGAAATGGCTGTTATCATTAGAATTGATAGGAAAAGTTTATTAGTCATCCGATTTTTATGATATATATGTCATTGTGTTCCTTTTGGACTTCTGTTTGAAAAGTTTCTTACAGGGTGAAATTATCATAAACCGTTACGGGATTAAAAGGGTACAAAATTGGGCGACACCCCGTCTCAAAAAAATGTCTTAATTTTTGGTCCGATTTTGGAAAAAAAATGTTTCCTTATGAAAAGCCCTGCCTGCGTTTTATACGACGGCAATTTCTTTGTGTTCGTATATTAGTATGGCACTGTCGTCGTCCGTAGACACTTTTTTTTTGTGATAATTTAAGTTTTGGTTGACCAATTGTTATGGAATATTGATATGATTTTACAAACCACTAAAGGAAGGCTCCTATTTAATTTGGAGTTTTTGGTTCCTACTTTAATAGGAAAGGGGGCCAAAAGGGTAATACTAGGTGTTATATAAAAACCTATGTAGACTTTCTTTTTCTTCCGATTTAGATTATTTCTTTGTGTTATTTACTCCTACAATGTAAGAGGTAAGAATTCCGATGCATACCGCTCGATCCGGTATTACGGATGTTAAAATTTGCGAAACGAACATATTAAATTAACCAATGAATTGCCTTTACCAACTTCAAGTTCGTTTTGTCAAAAATATATTGTATTTCGTAAAATTAAAGGCTGGGGATTTTTATAACTGACTTAAGGTGTCATACCACTATTTCTGGTCTCCATTACTTTCTATGTTAAATTCAGCTATTTATAAGGCTTAGAATTTATTTACATCAGTACAGATGGTGCTGGAGGGCTAGCATTATATGCCAATATACCTTATGTACCCTCTAAAAAAGAACGGTAAAGTGAAAATAGTCAGGTACAGAAATCACTACTTTCGTTTGAAATTTAGCCATATCAAGGGGTCTAGATTCTTTGTTCAGAATATTCTTACCATTCACTGAATAAAGAAAGTGGTTTTTAGATTACTACTGATTCATTCAGCTTTCAGATGACACCAAGTTTGTATACCTCTACTAAACTAAGAGAATGATAGGGTGCTAATAATGATAATGGGACTACTTCGCGTCATTACGAACTACTTCCTTGTATGTGCAGGCGACTGATTTCCGAAATAGTGGTATTACACCTTAATTACAAATGATTTCTAGGTATTTAACAAAAAATTAGGAATTATTTTAAAACACATTTACCTAATTCACATCTGCGGTGGCTTTCAACATGTCAGATGCTAGAGTTTAGGATGACAACCTCTAGCACTGCTGAAGTATGTGTTCCTTATTCTATTCTGGTAAACGGATGTAGAGTTGATGCGTTTTTTAGACTGTATTTGAGTGACTAAGGGTCAAAGGGGCCACACCCCAAAAAATCGACTTTGTTTAATTTAGCCCGATTTCAATTTTTTTATTGTATTTCTTATGAAAATCATTTCAACCAGATTTTAGATATCTATAACGGTTTTCGAGTTATAAGAGGACAAAGGGGCCACACCCCAAAAATCGATTTTTTAAATTTTTTGGTTTGATTTTGAAAATTTTATTTAAATTTCATATTTTGTGCAATACAGTGTACAAACCATTTGTTAATTGTAAGTGTTGAAGTGTGTCAAAAACTAATATTGTGTCCCCATTTGCTCCAACTGTTCAGGGTTCGACTACTGTGGTCGTATCATGATGCGCTCGGCGAAGGTTTTTATTCAGCAGATTTCAGATATATCTCACGGTTTTTGGAGTTATAAAGGGGAAATTTGATGAAATCAAAGAGCAATAAAGTGATAGTGTCGACGTTGATGTACTTTCAAATATTCTTGATTCGCTGAAAAAGAAGCAGGACGTCTTACGGAAATAAGATGAAGACATCGTAGTTGAAGAGAGCTTAACGATGAAAATATAGATACAGACAAACAATGTGGCAGACACTGAAACATGAATTCAACACAGAGTCAAAGATTCGATAGGTCCGTAATTTGTTATCACTTAAATCATTCACTGACACTTAATGCAAATGCTAACACATTTGTCAGTTCAACACAAGATCCACCTCCTTGTGAACCTGTTGAATACATTGTTGAAAATCAGTCACAATATCAAAGTGCAGATCATAGTCAGGTTTATATTGATGAACATACATCATAACTACAATATCCAGGTAAACACCAGCAATACGCTCCTAGTTTTACAAATACATCAGAACTACAATATCCAGGTATACACCCAAATACATCAGAAAATCGTCAGTCCTACAGTTTTGTCTGTGAACACAACAAACTGCCCAAGTTGAACCTTCCTACATATGACGGTGACAGTATTGAATGGAATTCGTTTTGGGATTAATTGGGAATCCGTGGTACCACCAAAGAACACACTCAATAGTACGTCACCGTCAATATTACGACCAGGTGAAAACATACATATATACATGAATCGCTAGGACTGTGACGACTCATAAAAAGCCTTTTTAACACCAGTGATTTTCAACAAACTTCCCGCAGAAATCCGCATCTCATTAGAAAGAGAACATCGCTCCACAGGCATGACATTAAAAGAGATATGCAGAAGTATATTTGATGAGTGGGACTACAGGAAAGCAGACAAAACCGTCACAAAGATAATGCTCGGAAAAAACTGGGAGACGTTCGAAAACCCTAATACAACAGCCGCGTTCTTGACGAAAAGTAGACAACGCCAGTGGAAAGTATGGAATATCCAAACAAATGATTACAACAAACCCGTCACTAATTCACTAAGTACAAAATGGTGTGTATACTGTCATGACCAACCCTCTTCCTTCACTTGTATCAAAATAGTAGACCAAAAAGCCCGTATGTCGATTGTCAAACGAGAACGTCTAAGCTCGAATTGTTTGGGTCATCACAACCTTTCTTAATTTAAAGCAGCAAAAAAATATGCAGAAAATGTCAAAATCGACGCCATATCAACCAATAAAAAGAAAATCCTGTCACAGAGAAAAATGACACATCAACTGAGAACAATGATACCGTAACTGTTGGAACAATTCAGCACTGTAAAGATGAAAATCAGAGCCTAGGCGTATATCACACACCATCTCCATCACATGTGTTGCTTAAAAGCACTATCAATCTCATAACTTCTGGACAAACATTATAGATGCACACATTCTTTTGACGAAGGTGCACAGAGGTCATTCATCACGGAAGAATTAGCTTTAAAACTGAAACCAAAATCGATTGGAGTAGAAACCGTGAATCTTTATGGATTTGGAGACACGACTGAAAGTACGAAGGTTCGACACTTGGAAACTGGAGTAGTGTACGTGGTAACAGAAAAAGGAAAACTACAAATTCGTGTATTTAAAAAAGATCGCAGCACCACTGAAGACGTACGTGTATAAAACTGCAAACCCCAACTACTTAAAAGGAATCAAGCTATCTCACCAAATTACGACAGATGACAACTTAGGAGCAGACTAAAACTAGTCTATAATTCAGAATCACGTAATTCAGGATAACATAATCAGAGGACAGGGCCAATCTGCAGTTACAGTGAGTTAAAAATAGGCTATATGTTCGCACACAAGAATGAAGAGATAGACATTGGGAAATACTGGAAAATTGAAGCTACAGGCAATCAGAAAGCGGACACCGTTTCCACACAAAACACCGAGCTTCAGAAACTGTATGCAAAAACTTCCGCAAAGACGATAACAAATATTACGCCAAACTACCATGGAAAGAAGATCACGATGTTTCACCAGTGAATCGAAAAATAGCATTTCGAAGAACAGAAAACGTAGTCAAATGCGTTAGTAAAAAACAAACGCAAATGCTTACCAAGTATGGAGAGACAATCAAAGAACAAGAGAGACAAGGCTTCATTGAAAGGGTCGACGACAAGATAAAAAGCGGCCGAAAGGCACATTATATACCATACCATCCAGTCAAGAAAGAATCAGCCGCCACTCCGATTCGTATAGTTTACGACTGCAGCTGTCGAGCCACAGCTGCACACCCTTCTTTGAATGACTGCTTGATAAATATTCCTCCGAATCTTAATGACATTGCATCAATTCTTTTGGGATTCTGATGTGACCAGTATGCCGTCACAACATATAGAAAAAGCGTTTTTGAATGTCTTGAAGATGAGGACGGAGACATAACTAGATTTTTCTGGTTTTGAAAATGGACAGTGAGACTTACACAGGACTTGTACGTTGACAACATAATATCGAGTTTTCCGACGTTTTGAAGAACAATAGGAGAACTTTTATAAAGATATAAAGTAGTCCGGCCCATACCTTGACCTTAGATCATCAACATCGAAAGCACTAGAAGACCCAGCAGGAACTGACAATGTAATGGATTACGATAAGGACGTCAAAGTACTAGGCATGCGTTGGGATGTGAAGAACGACTTGCTAACGTTTGCTAAGCAGGAACCAAATAATACAACAAAAATCACAAAATGAGAAGTGTTGAAACAAGCATCAAAAATCGCCGACCACTAAAAGTCGATCATCCACTTGGGACTCATCAGCCCTGTCTCGTTGAGAAGCAAAATGTTCATTCAAGAATTATGGAAAAAAACGTCTCGAATGGCTCAAGCCATTATCTCTGGAATTTATACAAGAATGGACCGAGATTGCTTCTAACACGGAGAATGTGACATGTTTTGAACGAGTTATTTAATAACGGGAAAAAATGAAATGAAAAAAAAAAAAAAAAAAAAACAGAGTAACACCGGTAAAGGAGTTGACTATACCTAAACCTGAGCTTAAGGAGCCGGACTTGTAGGATTCACAATGAACAGCAATAGCGACAAATTTAATAAGGTAGTTATGTGGTCACACAGAAAAAAACGATTAAAAATTGTCAAGAACTGAGTAAAGAGAGCTTACAGTTAACGGAAGACCACAGATGCCCTACAACATCAAACCCTTCTGATCTATTAACACGAGGGATGACTATTGACTTGCACTGAACGCCTTATGGTTCAAAGGACCGGAAAGGATAACGAGCCAAGAAAAATTACCAGTGTGTAACGAAACGCTAACTCATGCAAATATAGTGGAAGATGATGAAACTCAAAACAACACAACCAGCACTACAAAAACCAACATAGGTCTACATCTTTCCAAGTTACTTAGTAATTGATGTAACAAAATATAGCAGTTACCGCAAACTCATATGAGTCACAGCCTACCCGATAAGGTTTGTTAAAACATTGTAGAAAAAGAAACAACAGATGTACTGGAACATTAAGTCCGAAAGAAATATGACATGCTTCGACACTTTGGTTGAAATGTGCACAACGACACATTTTGCAGGCATACTCACGAACACCCACAAATATGGTCTCCATTGTGGAGAAAAAAAATCACAATTACTAGTACGTTACTGCACCAAACGTATTGGATTCCACAAACAAGACAAAAGGTGAAAAGTGTGCTTACGTGCAAAAAAACAAACAAACAAACGGGCTCTCGCATCGTGCTCAAGAAACACTACCATTTCAGGAGAATACATTAAGAAATGCAGCCATTCACTGTGACTAGCGTGGATTTCACGGGAGCTCTGAAGATTCGCAACGCAAGTGATCAAGCGGAAAAAGTATACGTGTGCCTATTCACATGTACCAGCACTAGAGCCGTACATCTCGAAATAGTGACCGATCTTTCAGAGGAACAATTTATCCATGCATTTAGAAGATTTGCAAGTAGAAAATTTTTACCAAACGACGATGATATCCGATAATCCGACAGCTTACAAAGCTTCAGCAAAACAAATCGAACGATTAACATCTTCACCAAAAAAATTAAAAAAACGTTTACTGGAATTACATGAAATTTCATACCAAAACATGCTCCGAGGTGTGGTGGATTTTGGGAAAGGTTAATCGGACTGACAAAAGATGCTTAAGGAAAGTATTAGGAAGAGCATACGTTACATTCACGGAACTTTCTATAACTGTTAACCCTCAATTCAAGATTATTATCAGAACTCAACAGCATGAAAACCTATGATTTTTCAACTCTTTATACTTCTATTCCCCATACTTTAGTTGAAATCCCGACTTAAAACACATTATACATCGTTGTTACCCTAAAAAAGACAGTGCTCCTAGATACAAATATGTAGTTCTTGGTAGTTCTTCTTCATACTTTGTAAGAAATAATTCCAAATCATCTTCCAAATATACAGAAGAAGATGTTTACAAAATGCTGGAGTTTGTAATCGGCAACATTTGTCCAGTGTCGTGGACGCGTATTTCAACAAACGGTCGGCATTTCAATGGCAACAAATTGTGCTCCTCTACTTGCTGACCTATTCCTTCACTCTTGTCAGGCTGACTTTATAACGAATCTAATCCAAAAGAAGGAACATCGTTTAGCTAGACCCTTTAATCTCAGCTTGTGCTATTTAGATGGCGTATTACCATTAAATAATCCTAGTTTCGGGGATTTAATACATCGCATCTACCCCTAAGAACTTGAGATAAAGGATAATACAGACACTGTGAAGTCAGCCTCCTATCTTGACCTACACTTAGAGATCGATGGTAAAGGAAAACTGTTGACCAAACAATACGACAAACGCGATGACTTTTCATTCCGTATCGTTACGGTGTATCCATCTGCACCATGAAAAGTGATTTGTTAACATATTTTTCCTTTCTTTCCTTTTTCGTCTACCCTGGACTTGACTTTTTATGAGAAACTCGGCACGTGTCCATGTCTCAGTTTTTAGTGGAATCCGAGTTGCTCATTTACTTTTATTAATTTTTATGTATTATTTTGGTTGTTTTGTGTTCATTGTTGTGTTTTTCTATTTTCCAAGTCTGGTCTTTGTCCCTGAATGCATTCTTTTGATTTCTGATGGAATCTGGGTTCTCTTGATTGCTCTTACAGAAGCTGAAGCCATACTGAATGATCGCCCCTTGACGTACATATCAACAGACCCGATTGGCGGAGACCCTGTATCGCCATCACATTTTCTATACACCCCCCTCCCCAAATGATTTTTTCTTTCATTTTTTGTCCGATTTTAAATTGTTTCATTGGATTCCTTACGAAAATTTCTGCTGCATTTTTAAACTATTACCTTTTTAGTTACAAGGCGCAAAATATGGGCCACACCCAACATGTCGGCTTTTTACATTTTTGCTCCGATTTCGAAATTGTTTAATGCAATTTTAATGTACATTTTGCGCTATATTATATTCAGACCAGTTGTTGTGTCTACAATGAACTGTAAGTCTCTATACTTAAGTGTCAAAAACTAATATTGTGTCCATACTTGCCCAAAGTTAACATAGCTAGATATGCTGCGATCGAACCATGCTGCGTTCCACTAAGTTCTTAACGAACGAGTAGTTTTATCCTATCAATGGCTCAAAACACTGGTATCTATTGTTTTGTAGGATTTTCATCAATTTAGATCGAAGATTAGTAGTCAGGGCCTGTCTGCAACTATCTGTTACACCGCCACATGGTAATCTAGTTGATTTCTTGTAACACCAATTAACAACTTTTACTTGAAGACAATTTTTAGTTGATAAAGACATATAGAAACATAATGACAACATACAGGAACAACTTTTTTTATAAACCACGTTCAATGCATTCACAATTTTCATAAATAAATAAAATTACATCACAGAAAACTTAGAAATCTTTGTTATGAAATGAGCGAGGTCTTTTACATATTCTGTACGACATAGTATGACATAGTTTTAATGAATTAATCAACTTTTTGTTCAGATGGATACTGTAAATGATAAATAGGTATATAGTTTTGCCTAAATTGTACAATTTCTCTTTTCTGACAATTGGACAGATAATGAAATTCATTACCTGTTGCGTTTCTACAAAATTGACATATTCGTTCATCTCGTGGAATTCTTGACCATCTCTTCATATTTGAGTGAATGTGAATGTAGAAATAAACAGTCTATCTGCTTGTTGTAAATGTAGTAGGTAATTTTCGAGGCCAAAGGTGACCTTCAATTTTGAATAGAAGTTGCAACGACTTGAGTTAAACAAACTAGACCGCCAGTACTGTATAAACTGATCTTTAAATTGTAGTGAAAGCATTGACTTTAATACGTGCTTTTCTAATTGTATTTGGTCGTCCTAGATGAACATCAAAAATCGATTTAACATGAGAAATCCACTTGAATCTTTTAGGGTCTATATAGTGCAGTTTTTACATAACTTGATAAGCAGAAATTTGTTAATAATTGTAAATAATTATATATTTTTTTCCATTTCATCTGTTTCGTCGAAACCCCAATACAGCATTGGACTTGTTAATTAGTCAAATAATTTAAGCTGTATTATTTTTTTTACATTTTTGCACCGAACTAAATATGCTGATTAGTTTGGTATGAATTAACAACGATCCAATTAAAACTAGTTGACTTCTAACCTTTTATCATTACCTGTTGTTCAGTTCTATCCATTTATCTGAATAAACCAGTCAGTTTACTTTCGATATTCAAATCGTCTACAAATGTTAGAAGCATAATTATAGATAGTCACCAATCAGAGGAAGCGTAAGAGGTATGCTGAGTACCAATCTTTACCAACCAACTGGAGTCTCTGCTGCTGGCTTGCCTCGTTGAAAAAGGGAATCGAGTGCATAAATATTTCCCTGTCAGTACACAGTCTCTACACTACCTAAGACTCCTACTTTGCCGCCACATTTCAACGCAAGATAATTGAAGTTTAACAGATTCAGGTTAGATATGTGTGGTCTTGGTGTAGCAAGGGCCACAGAGTTGCAGTGTGTATAAAGCCACATTCAACGCTTCCATTTGATGTATATTGCGAAGGGTATTGAGCGTCCTTATGAGTCCATATATACATGTGCGTTTAATGCTTTGTCAATCGGGTAACACATTATGTGGCTATGATAGTACGAGCTGCTTCTCCCAGTCTGTTTATCGGAGTATATAAAATTTTCCTGTATATGGCATTCTTCTTGTGTTTTTTATTCCCATCCACCTTTAAAAAAATTTGGCACACAATGTAGATAGTGAATTAAAGAGTAAGTTACTTAAAGGTGTGTTTACAATTATTGTAGACCTTTTAGTGATCTATGAAAGTATTTACTATTTTGTAATAACGTTATACGCTATTGCATTTGTTGCGTTCGTCTTTTCCCGTTAGTCTGTTTTTGGCCCTCTATATTTTCAAAAAATGGTTTCCATGTGAATTGTTTATAAGAACTAAAAAATAAGCTTAATTTAGATTTCTCCTTTTGGAAAGGTCATGCATCCCTGTTAAATAACCACGTTTTCTTTCTGATTTGGAAAGTTCAAAATGTCCACGTATATCAATTGACTGATAGCTAATTTTCCATAGAAGTTTTATCACACGTATCTTTTCATTTGAACATATCAAATTTGAAATCATGTTTGATAGACTAGTGCCTTTCATAATGTAATTAGTGCATAATAAAAAGAAAACATAAAACCATTTAGGACCTACTTGTGGCATGAAATCTTATCAAACTTTTTAATAGTTTAAACTATTCATCGAGGTCAAGCGACCAATTAAAAGTTAATAACATTAAAGTAATCTTCTCTAAGCTGGGGTAACTTATGAACACCAAAATGAAGCCAAAATTCTTAAAGCCCGTTTCAAAATATTTGCGTATTTATTTTATCAATTTACGAATCTGAGAAGGGTTGGTATTATTAAATGGCTTTGTATGGTCAAAACTTTGATCGTCAAAATCACTAAGATTTTAAGGTATATAAGATATTGGCAAAGTTAGCTAAGATATTATACCTGGATATCTTTGTTATCATGGGACCACCAGGTAAGACATACCTTTACAGGCCAATTCTTTACATATTTTTCTTATTCTTTTTTTTTCAACGGAAATTTCTTGTAAATATTTTTTTATAAAACTTCATATAATATTTTCATAAAAACTGGAAACAAACGAGTATCAGAAAAAGCCCTTTTGTTCGCGACCGATTATCATAATATATGAATATAGTGTAAGGCGGAATTTCAGCATTTTTGTAGGAAATATCTTTTTATAGTCGGGACTAAAGTGTTTTAATATTTGAAATGATCATTTTCAGATCAAATTCAATTTTAAAGTACTGATCTTACATGCCATAGAAATGGGACGACGAAGCTCTTTGGTATTTCGAATTTTCAGTGAATACATATTCTCATTTTCAACCGGCACACGACTTAGGATGCTTCCTACTAAAACCGGGCATCAAACAAATTAATCATAACCCACAAAAAACTGTAAATGTATTAGAATTATTTTTTTCTTTTTTCTTCGTTATTTGTCGACACATATACAACTAGACTCATGACGCACATTTCTATACAACCCCTTCAATCCTGGGGGGGGGGGGGGGGGGCAGGGTACATAATAAGCGACCCACTGTAGTCCTATTTATTTGTTAAGTCGTTAAGTTTGTTGTACGTACATAAATCAATGGTACAAGTTTTTTATACTTGATCTTATGTGTTCGAGATAAGTAGTTTGTACGTTTAATGTCACGATAGCCAAGAATCCGAAATCCAATCAGATTTTTAATTCGATTTACAGGTAAAATTTTTGTTGTAATCAAAGAAGACTAAACGCAAGATGTGTTAATTGGAGAATAAGTTCGCGTTAAATTCTGCACATACAAGGATCCTTCACTACGTAATTATTACTGGCTGCAAAGATTCTTCATTGTTGGACCATCTTTCCGCACTTCCCGACTTTATTTGTCTTTTAATAAGTCGGATGTGTTCATCTTGAAACGGGTCCAGCAATATTCCATTCAAATTGGTTTCATACAGAAAATGTTTATTTTTTGTTTTCTTTGTTTATGTTTTTTGTTTTTATTTAATTTGGAACCATAAGCAATGGTTTGGATCGTTTTTTTTTTAAGAAAAGGCAAGGAAAATGAAATAAAAATGAATTAAGTTGTGCACTTTCCGAATTAGATAATACGTCATCAGATTTTGTTAAAGTATAACTTTAGACTTTTGCTGATTTGTTCACCCTGTTTTGGGGTATTCTAAGTACTTTTTTGTCCAATCCTGGTCGTCATAAATGTAATATATGTGAAATGACGTCATATTATTACGCGTTCTGGTTAATTTGTTACCATTGCAATCAGTAGGCATTTTCTCTACAATCTATCAGATGTTGATAAACTCCATTGGTGTAATGATCTAAATCGTTAAAACGACCTAAATTAAACACAGCTATTGTTAGCGTTAACTTTTACGTACTGTCATATCGGTTGTTTTGTTGACTTTACAGATATCAATTTTTCAATGGTATTGATTTTGAACTTTCTAGTTGTTTAGGCATGGTTAAATGAAGTACTTGGAAATATTTAATAGCTTAAACACTACTGACTCATAGCAACAATGTCCACCACCTGAACAACTTGCTCTAAAGACCACTATCAATAGTTGGATGGATCAGCTGCCAAAATGTCTATGACCTTCTCACTACTTTTGCCAATAAATAGATATTCATACCAATGACCTTTCGTTGATGGTACCAATTGCGATTTTCTTTTCTTTTTTTATTTCATTATATCAATATCATGCTGAACATTTTCCATTTCATTGAAGATCATGTCTATATTCGAAAAACGTTTTCATAATTGATTCTTTTTCACAAAAACAGACTTTTACGATGCAATTATAAAAAGAAAGAAAATTACAGGTAGAATGACGCAAAGGTTGATGAATGGGTGATTTAAAATCTATTTTTTATATTGCTTTCTCAATCATTTTTCCATCTCATGCCTCCATGATGCTGTAGCGACGTAAAACTTTTGATCGATATCCCCGTTTTTAGACTGAAAATCTATTTCCAGATACAGATAATTGTTTCATTGCTTGATCACACTTTTATCATATGACACAAGGATACGATCAAATGAATATTTCTGTTTTTACTAAAGTTACGGATAAGCCTGACGTCTTGTTATTGTCTTCGTTCAATCTTCAGAAATACACGGTATCAATATCCCTTAAATATTTATAAACGGGGAATAACAAGTGTCATTTTTCTAGATGAAAAAAACATCTTTATCGTCAAATTGGAAATGAATTTGAAATTAATATAGGAATGCTTATGATACGATAGTTTAAATCTTTCAATTCAGGACGTGTTCGATCCTTGTGTACACTGTACCATGACAACAGGTCTTGACAAAGGCGATTTAAAATTTTTACCATATCTATCGAGTTCTTTACCAAGGAATTAAGGCCCGTGTATCTGGAATTAGTGACAGTGCCAAGTGTTCTTATTTTAAACTTTTCTACATAAGTGTTACAAATCAAGAGTAGTGGTCGGTTTTAAATTATTGTAGCTCGTGAGTATTTAGAATGTTATCGTTGAAATTTTATGTATCCGTACGTGACAGAAGTTATTCATTTAAATTATACGCGTTGTTCCATTCACTTGCTTTTTAACCATAGGTGTTATTATATGAATATGTTAAATGAAAATATTCCAACACGGTACATCAATTTTCAATTCAAATTGTCACATGCAGTTCATATTGCACAAAAAAATAGAGACAATAATTGCATCAATTATGTTTGTTTTTATAGAAAAGATCGAGAGTGTTACATGAAGATCTTTTTACTTACTTTTACTGTCAAATTATAAAAGCGAATTGTTTGCAGTAATTTGAGTAGCAGTGTGTGCTTGAAATTCCAACGATTCTTGTATGATAATTGACCTTAGCACGAACCATATTTTCTTTATTTTTAATGTTTTCCAGAACTCAACCATGTAGAGCATGGCCTCATCGAATACTACTATTGTAAGCGATGAAAGTGACCCAGATCCACCCAAAAAATCACCTGATATAATCCTTTCCAGATTGAATTTAAACTTCGAAGAGTCGAAAGTTGAACAAATATTGAGACTAGTTAAAGACCAAGAGGAACTAAACAAGCGTCTCAAGGAACGTACGCTTTATACTCGGGAGACTAAATCTGATAGTGACGAAACTTTAAGTGACAGCTCTGTCAAAGAAACGGAAAAAAGATTGTCACAACGTTTGTCGATACACAGACAGAAAGGCGGAAGATCTTGTACTTCTATGGGATTTTATAATGATAAAAAGATAACTCATTCATCTGACGAAGACGACTCAAAAATGACGGATGATGATAGAATGATGAACACTAGAATTAATCGTCCGAAGTCTAGTTATGTCCGACGCCGACATGCACCGACGGAAGAGGTTAATACAAATGTTGATACTACTGCCGTAAGACGTTGTCGGTCAACAAGACCACCTTCGCGCATAGGAATAAGAGACTCCATTAAAGACACCGAAGAACAGAATCAAGATTTTGCTAATAACCACGCAAGGGAATATCGAAAATCGGTTTTAAAAGAAACTACATTTAACGTTCAAGTGCCACCTTCTTCACCACGTAATGAAGTGGTAGATTCGACTGGATATGACAGGTACGCGCACACAAAGACGCCAGTCCCTGTTGCTACCGAAACGGGTATACATCGTGAACGAACCGATTTACGTAGCACAAGACATTCTGAAAATTATGTTACGGAGTCTGGTTATAGTAAAGCACAATACGAAAAACAAATAAGAAATCGCCAGAGGGAGGATACAGTGTCAGACATTCCTACCAGAAGGCGACACAGACGACAACAATACAATAACATTCGTGCTAGTCGACCGACCTCCGAAAATGTTTACCTTGTTAGGCAACGAACGGAGGCGAGACTCTTAAAAAATAACTCTACGTCTAAATTAACTAACAGACCTAAATCAGACAGACTTATGATATCATCAAGTGGATCAAAGCCTGTGCTTTCTATTGATCACAATCCAGTTAATAACTCTACATTAAATTATCAGAAAAACAGTGTTCAAACTCAAAATAATACACTAGACTACCAAACAGCCAGCCGGCCTATGTCAAGAAGGGGTCGCGCGGTGCAAGAGGTAACCAATCGTTCCTCAGGTGTAATATCATCAAGACCACCATTGAGTCTAATGAAACTACCACCCCTAGATCCTTCAGTCAGCAAACGCCCTGAGAGAATGGTCTTAACGACTGCGAGGGAAACTTGTGTATAGATATCAAAATTGTTTTGCTGCATTTTTTCAATAACGTCGATATTTTGATTTGTAATGCAAAGGATTCGTGCGATATGCATATATATCTTTACGTAAGTAATTTTATGAAAGCTAATTCATGCAATATTTTCAGTACATTAAAATAAACGAATGAAGGAGGGTTAGTTATATTTTTTTATCAAAAACTACTTTGTGAAGGAAGACTTCGAATTGTCAAATTGGTTAGACTGATATTTTGGTGGTAAACATTTTGACGACTTTCTTTTATTTTGTGAGTCCGCCACGGACATACGGACCAAAACAAGAAATAAGTATCAACATACATCGCATTTGTATTAATCTTTTTATTAGCGTGGATTTTACAACCGACTAGAATATAGATAGAACTGTTATATCTGTAAAACTAAAAAAAATTTCATGATAAAATTCGTTTCTGCTGATATTGCATGTTCTAACTCCTTTAAAATAAGCACCATGGTGGGATTCTTTGTCTTTAATACAACGTAATGTGCTTTATAATTCTAACCAATTGATTTAAAAATCTTGCAACATCACCGGTCCCGTATAGGCATTGTGTTCCTTCTCATCAATGTTTTATAATCGATTGTAAACTTAATTAAATTGAGAAAATAGTTGTTGTTTAAATATGTCAACAGATATAGAACCAAAATAACACAGGCTATCTTGCTTTGAATCAAATAACAAAATACGGGCAAGAATGGTATGTATTGATAATAAACAAATCGATTGGAAAAGGTCCAAATATTCAGATAAAATACAGATATTAACCATACAAAATATTCAATAAGTTCTTTTTATATCAGCTGTATTACAAAGTCGTATTACCTGATTCTTCATTACAGAAACACCCCCATGTTAATAATACCACATCCTGTACGCTGTACACTTGTTTCATTGAGTAATCTCTCATCAGCAGCATAACAAATCCAATAATATGCTATACACAAGAAATACTTAAAACCAAAAATATCCAAATATCCAGTGCCGAGAAATTCTAGGTCAACGTTAAACGTGTTCTACTTATCACAGTCCTAAAGATGTACTATCCTTGGAAATGCTGTAATGCTACGCAGTATAAAGATTTGTTTTTCATTTGTTTTGTTTTGTTTTGTGTTTTTTTTGTAGGTGTGTTGATATTTAAAAAAAAAAAACGACACACATATACATGTAATGATGTTTTATAAATATCCTATATTTCATTGTTTTGTTTTTGTCGAAAATAATATCCGAAACAACATGTGTTTGATTGTAAGTTGGAGATTGGAATTCCGTTTTTCAATACCCCAACCTCTTGGTTAAGATGGTATCAAGTCAGAAAATAACTTGTCAGACAACCTCTAGCACTGCTGGAGTAAATTTATGGCTAGTGTAATATCAGGCCGCGCTCTATTGCAGAGAAAATATGATGGAGTTGACAAGCATTTGTACTACCTCAAATATTCATTAAAACTCTTTGAAGTATTCAACGGCCTTTTTCATTAATAACAGCTGCAAATATAACCAGAGGATGAACCGGGCGAGATTTAATTCGAATGTGGAGAAAGTGTAAGGTAACTACAATAGGCAGTAACATTTGTTTCATATAATTTCAGTATCTACTTTTTATAAACCATTCTTCCTTTTTCTTTTCAGTACTGTGTTGAACATGCATGTGTTAAACCAGTTAACGATCACTTCTGATTATCTAACACCATCTACATTCTAGTTTGTTTACTGTGTACATGATATACGTGTATCATCCTAATAAACAAGCGTTCGAACCAAACGAAAAAAATCGCGTGAGAAATAATATCCTGACGTCAAAACTTATAACAGCCTACTAGATTGCTTTGACAGAATAATCAATAGAAATTCATCAATCATAGCTAAATAAGTTGTAAAAGTGCGGTCACCGAAAGGGCACGTGTTGTAAAACAGAGTATGGGCTGAAAACCACTATCGTCCTTACAATCACTTCTCATTACTAAGCATTCTGAGAGTTAAGGCATCTTACACAGAGGTTTATCAGTAAAGTAGTTTATTAGATAGTGGTTTTGTGCATTTATCTGTGATGTTTTCAATGAATGCCCCAAGAAACTTAGATATATAATCAGACAGAAATCAAGAACTTTTGTAACGTAACAGGCGTTAGGGGTTAGTTCCTTTAAAATCGATTTTCCTGAAATCTGACTAAATATAAACGTCATGATATTTGTTTTGTATTCAGCCTAATTAAGAAAAAACCCACAAGGTATAATTTTAATTAGACCGTTTCATATTTTGATAATCAGTTGACTTTCGATATTCGACACTTTTTAGGAGTGGCACACTTTTGATTTTAGGTCTTATGACGTAAGGACATTTTCTTCTAGCTCGTTTACAATTTTTTTGTTTTTAATAAAGGAAGATTTAACCAGTCGAACATCGGCCATTTATATCACATTCTACATATTTATTATGGATATATGTGTAAACGATTAGGCGGAATAGTTTACCAAGCTTTTGGCAAATATCCCTTAAATCTGGCGTGTAAACAAGGACACTCATATTAAAACCTTGGATGTAGACCCCATTACAGTTTAACGTCGACATCAAATAAAAACCCGATTGTGAGGGACATGCCATCCACCATTTATAATTTTTCATCGATAAACAAAGATAATCTCAGGTAAATGGCAGCTTGTTATTTGTGATTTAAAAGATAGCTATATTTTTGTAACCTGCCTGTCAGAGGTGTCCATACCTTACTGGAACAAAAATAGTTTGTATTGTTCTCTTTACAGCAATAGCGAGTGCTTTTCCTATCTTGTTGCATTAGTTTCTAAAAACTTACATATAGTTTTATAAGAATGAAAACGGAAAAGTTTGCCATAAAAAGACAAAAGTGCACAGTGTAAACAATCAAGTAAGCCAGGGATTTTGAAGTAAAGAATTAGTATCGGAGAGTAAACTTTGTTGAAGTAATCTGAGAACATGGCTTTTGTTGGGTAGATTTCTTGGTGAAATTCTGAACTTTTGGTGCGACTGGTCTTGTAATGATGGAGTATTGCTATTTTGTTTTCGGCTTGTTGTTTATTAATGTTTCATTTGTTTTGCTTTGGTTTTGTGGAGTTGTAATTTTAACAAGGCATCTTTTATCTAGAGCAAATTCGTAACATGTATAAATCAAAGTACTCATGTACTGAATCAATTTTTATCGATCGTTTGAATTTTTACGCCTCATATACTCGTCGAATTACAAAAAAAATATAGATAAGCTAAAAGGAAAGAACGACGATCGACTTCAATAGTATCTAAGAACAAACTTATTGTTAAAGATTAATATTGAACTCTACTTTAAAATTACATGTGTACCATAGATTCAATTTACCAAAATGCACGTGGCATCGTAGCAGTGCTCCAGTTTGCGTAATATTCAGGTTCGATATAGATTTACTAGTGCATGGAACACCTAGATGATTGATCACAAAACTCTCCAACATACTGCATAATTGAACAACTACAAGTTCCGATCCGATTGGTGGTTTATACGGTTTTGACTATCCTTGCGGATCTCGCACGACCCCCTTACGGGGATTGTGTCATTGAAGGTGGGGACATTAGTTAGATGAGGCATAACATACATTACATTCACTGAGAAAAAAAAACGTGGAAGATTTTCTCCAAGACAAGCGAGGATACTTTTGTTGACAGCAAGAGTAGATATAAAGAACATCTAAAAAAAACCTAGAAAACAAGCAATGCTCACTTGGTGATGCACCTCGCTCCCCTCCCTGAACTATGATCACACAAGAGACCCCATATGGAAAAAATGAATAGGATGTGCACAATGACATCATTTGATCAAGAATTTGTGACATTTTAATTTAATTCCATTCAGCGGTTTTAAAGGAGTTGTAGATTATAAGGTGCCTCGGTCGCCAGTGACATTTTGTACTAGGTACCCCAAAAATCATTCAGATGGAAGAAAAACAACATAGGACATGCACAATGGCATAAAAAGTAGGAAAGTTTCATCAAATTTCTTCCAAGTGGTTTAAGAAAAAGTTGCGGATTAGAACTGGAGGCGGACGAACGGACGGAAGGGCGGACAGCATGATCGCCATATAAATCCCGCTTTACAGGGAGCATAACACATCAGTATTTGGTCGTTTTTATAATAAATGGAAAGAGAACTATTTTATATAACAACTAATTCCAAGGATTTGTTAGCTCCCTGTGTACACAAATGAGTTATGCTTCGTTCTTTAAGAATATAAATTCACCCGTCGGTTTCTGAGTTATTTATAAGTTGGGATATTTTAGTTTTGCTTCTTTAGAAATATCACTTTGAATATGTTTTACCAGATAAAATTTTAAAAAATCGGTTTTAAAATTAAAATGAAATACGTCCCAAGACGAATCGTTTGTATTTGAAAACCATGATTGAGTATATTTGTCTTTTATTTGTTGATAATCGAGTTTTCCCCACTAGGAATGACCAAATACCGCTAGATAAAAAAACTACTTTGAAATTTTGGATTGAAAGAGAAATTATTCTATCATGCTTTTTGGATACCAACTCTTCCCAAAGAACGAATATTCTATAAGATTATTAGATTTTTTACCTTATGTCATAGTATATAGTCAGGGAATTGGGAAAGAATTTCATTATTAAGTAGCCGACCACAATCGGAAATTTGAAACTCATATATCTCGAAAGCTGCTGAATTTGAATCAAAATTTGACCAAACTTGGTATATAAATTAAACTCAATGTTCTAAACAAAATCCCGAAAAAATACCGCATGCGTCTCGGCCGCCATTTTCAAAATGACCGCCAATGGGGTGGAAAATTCAAAGTTGTCTGATTTTGATGAAAATTCATATGTAGGTTTTCTTTAAGCCGTCCTGATCAATAATCTGTGGCTCGATTGACAATATGCGTCTCAGAAATAGATCTGGAAACGGGAGACAAATTCTAGTCGTTTTCGCGGAAACGTAAATTTTAATTTTGATTACAATTATAAAATTTTTCACTCAAAAAACTTAATATTCTGTCTTGCATGGTATTTTCCTACATCAATCCTTTCAATTTCAGAACCACCCCAAAAGCACATGTACTGGTCAAAATTACGTTGGAAAAGGAATTTTACATGCCATGTGATCATTGATGCAATTACTGAAATTACACCTGAAATGAAATAATTGTTACTTCATGTCAGAGAAAAAAATATTAGCTTTTCTAAGTAAATGTTAAAACATGGTCATGTGGTCTTCACTAATGTGCGTTACATGTAAAATTTCATGATATCATTGATGATATTACCGATCGCAATAGATTCTTCAACAATATTTGTTTTTGTAGAGGGCATTAACATGATTGTCCTTGCGTCTTGTGACATTGTCACGCTGTGACGTCACATTGTGACGCTGTTTCCTGATCAGTCAATTTATTATGACATTGTCATCTACATGATATAAGTAGTCGCATATTACACCTGGCTGTCTATGCAGGTACCATCTTTTTTCATCGAAACATTCTTTTTTCGGCTTATTTCGTAATAATTAAAGCCAAAACTAACCGAAAATGTTAAAAAAGTTACACTCAAGGTAACTATTTCTTCTCGAGTTCTGATTTATTTAAAGCTGCTTTAGCTGCCAAATTAGTTCACTTTTGATTCTACTTATTTTTTCTGATTCAATGAAATAAAGTTGTAGTAATACAATGGAAGCAATAAATGTTGATAATACCTACAGAATATCGTGAAAACAAACTTTTTTTAGTCAAAGAAGATCGATAGCTCTAATCTAATTATTTTTCGTCACTACCACCGAAGATTGCCGACAGGACATTCACCTGGGTTTAAAATACTTTCAGCTTGGTTTAAAAATAGCAATAACGGATACACAGGTAAGCACCAGTTTTGTTTTCATTTCATTTCATCTATAACTTGATTTGTTTTCAAATAAATAATGACAATTACTGACCACATTTGTACGTATTATATCACTATACGTAAATTACCAAAGTACCCTTATGTTATATTCGAACTTTTTTCTTAAACGACTTGAGTTTATCAAAGAAACGGGTCTTCCTTGCCGTTGATTAACCACTTTCGTTTTGCAATCAGATTTAAAAAAAAAAAGAATCGACCCTTGCAGCAAATGTGAGGATTAAGTTAACGCATACGAATTTCATCTAGGTCGACTTTTTGTCTTACAAGACAATACATGTATATGTATCGACATCAATTTCATGTATTTAATTGCATCTTATTTGTGGATATCAAATGAAATTATACAGGAAAAGTACAATTTAGTAGATATAATTCAAAGTTAAGGCATATTTCAACAGAAACAAAAATTTACGAAAATGACAGCTAAAGCAGTTTTAATAAACTACTGTGTAGTTATCTTAATCCTAATTTGTACGTCAAAATAATTCAATTTTGCACTCTAAATGATAAATTGGTTAAATATTGATATTATTTCCGATATTCAGTCTTGTATTATTTTTTGATGGGAAGCGATGCAATCATAATGAAAAACATTAACGTTGAAATGAGTCTTTGTTTTGACAACTAAAAAACAATAATTTATTGCATCGCTATAATCAGACCATGGTATCATGCAAAACATTGGTTTTATTCCCAGGGAGTGAAAAGAAAAGATAAGGGCATTCAAGTATTTACATTTAGATAATAGGAAAACAAATCAGTATTGTGTTGATGAGACTTATTCTGTTAAATCACATATCCTAATTATTTTGTTTGTGTGGATTTAAAAAAAAATATGGTGTATTATTATTTTTTAAACTGTTCCCTCGAAATGCTACTGAATACAAGTGTTATCAAAAGAATGTTATCGTATAATTCACTTGTGATAACACTTGTTACAAGAAAACGCAGTAATACCCGAGGTGAAAGCAAGAGGAAATCCGGTGATAAGACAATACCGTGAACACCAACGTGACAATTAACGAAAAAAAAATCAAACTTATACACAGTAAAAACGAAAAACACGAAACCCACGGACTCAGGTTCTCCAGACGGATGAATCGTCCCTGCTTCTTAAAAAAAAAGCACGAAACCCACGAACTCAGGTTCTGCAGACGGATGAATCGTCCCGGCTTCTTAAAAAAAAGCACGAAACCCACGAACTCAGGTTCTCCAGACGGATGAATCGTCCCTGCTTCTTAAAAAAAAGCACGAAACCCACGAACTCAGGTTCTGCAGACGGATGAATCGTCCCTGCTTCTTAAAAAAAAACATGAAACCAACGAACTCAGGTGCTCCAGACGGATGAATCGCCTCTGCTTCTTCAAAAATACAAATTCAATGAATGTCAAGTCCGACGAAGAACAAACATTTTTGTCACAAGAAAGTTGCTTATCTATCTGACCAGTCAGTCAGTTTATCATGACGTATGTAGAATTACTTTAAACTATATCCTCGTCTCAGTAGTCCCAGTGTCAGTGGCAATATCTGGATAAGTGTAGTCTCTACCTATCATCTCGAACTTGCAATAAATCTACTATAATCACACCGGTTTTTAGCTCACCTGGCCGTCGTCGTCATCGTTGTGAACAATTTCTTCAAACATTTTCTCTAAATGGATTTGGATGAAACCTAAGATGTTTGTTTCTTAGAGTATCCTAGATAAATGACCGTTTGGGTTTTTGATCTGTTAAAAAACATGGCCACCGTTACTAAAAATAGATTATAGGGATCAGACAGCAAATGTTTGCATACATCTCCAAAACCGTTAACCAAATTTTGACATAAATAAAAGTATTCAGCATGATGAGATCTATCTGTGATCAAATTTTGGTGAAAATCTGTTGACCCATGCTGGAATTATTGCCTTTTTAGGACGTTTTTTTTTTGCTTTATTACTTTCAAAAATCTTCTCCTCATAAACTACTATACAGAATTCAATGAATGTTGGTATATTTTGAGGGTATTCTACACAAAATGACCGTTTGGATGTTTGATCGGTTAAAAACATGGCCGCCGTTACTAAAAATAGAACATAGGGGTCAGACAGCAGTTTTTTGCATGTATCTCCAAAACAGTTATTTAGCCAATATTTTTCAATTGCCGAAATGATCCTTATTATAAGGCCTACAAAAGTCTTCCAGAGATCAAAGTTGTCAGACGACTCCATGTTAGAGTTATTTTCCCTTGAAAGTTAAAAAATTACGTTTTTAGCAGTTTTCAGTCAATATTTTGAAAACTGTAATAGATAGAATGAAACTTTCAATTGATGAAATGATCATCACAATAAGTCTTACCAAAGTCTTCAAGAGTCAAAATTGTCGGACAATTCCTTGTTACAGTTTCTAAAGATCGCTTTAAATAAATGTAGAATTATTGTATTGTAAATTAAAAAATAACAAGGTGAGCAATTCAGGCTCCTTGGAGCCTTTTGTTTGTTGATTGCATTGGATTTATATTACATTCAACCGATTTCTTAGATTAAATATTTAGGAAGTTGACAGTTGGGAAATCGCGTTTGTTACTCAGTTAAACATTTAGCGAAAAGTCTTCTTTTTTGGCAAAATTTGGAATATCCAGTTAAATGCAGTCTACAGTGTGTCTGTAGTGTCGCAAGCTTTTTTGGCAGATGAAGAAAGTCACACATGATTATTAGCGTCGTGATGATTGGAACGACTGTTTTGAAAGACTCGAAAATTGTTTGAATGAAATCGGTATGTGGGTGTCAAACAGTATTTTGCAACTGAACCATGATAAAACTGAAGTGATATTTTTTTTCATCAAAGCGTCAAGCGAAAAATGTACCAACTGTCCAGCTTAAAGCGTGCTATTAACAGGGTTACGTCGGTTCGAAATATTGGTGTTCATCTTGACACTTGACTTTCTGTGGAAAACAAAGTGGTATCTATTTTGGAACTGCTATCTTCATAACATTGGAATAATCCGACGCTCTATCACAACTACTGCATGCACAACTACTATCTTCATAACATTGGAATAATCCGACGCTCTATCACAACTACTGCATGCACAACTACTATCTTCATAACATTGGAATAATCCGACGCTCTATCACAACTACTGCATGCACAACTACTATCTTCGTAAGATTGGAATAATCCGACGCTCTATCACAACTACTGCATGCACAACTACGGTTAATGCTTTTTGGACGTCAAGACTCGATTATACTAACATTTTAATTTTTGGTGTTAGTGAAAACCTCATTGACAGACTATAATGAGTCCAGAACACCGCTGCTCGTACTGTTACTTAAACGTGAAAAGACAGCACATTACACTAATACTCGCCGAACTTCATCGGCTCCCTGTTGAATATCGACTGAAATTCGAAAAAAATTCTTGTTCAAACTTACACAACATTACACGGTACTGCACCTGACTACATCAATTGATAAGACAACGACTCGGACACTCAGATCTGAATGGAAATTTGCGCCTTGTGGTATTCCACGACCGAACCAAAACATCTGACGCAACGTTGTGGAACAGTATCCCAGTGAACATTAGAAAATGAAAGTCCGTCCAGAGTTTTAAAAGATTGTTTAAAGACACATTTTTATTGCACCTTGTGGTATTCCACGACCGGACCGGACCATCACTTACGGAGGAAGACTTTATCTATCTATCTATCTATCTATCTATCTATCTATCTATCTATATATATATATATATATATATATATATATATATATATATTGATACAGGGAAGATAATGTAAACTTTTAGAAGGGTCTGAAAAATTCCCAACGACGTTAGAACTGTCAAATTTGCGAAGCAAATTTATGTCGTTCCCTCCGCGGGACTCGAACTCGTACCGCTGTGACATCTATGGCAACACAGCCTGCACTGTCCCGTACTACCATACATCGTGTACTAAGTTACAGCCCGAGATTAAACCTACGAGGAATCACCCAGCCAGCGAAAGCTATATTTTTATATAATCTGGCTGGCCGAGTGGTTTAGGGCGCTGGACTTTGTGCAGGCGGTGTTGCCACAGATGTCACAGCGGTACGAGTTCGAGTCCCGCGGAGGGAACGACAAAAATTTGCTTCGCAAATTTGGCAGTTTTAACATAGTTGGGAATTTTTCAGGCCTTTTTCTATATATTTATATAAAGATATATAGATGCAAATTTTTGGTCGTTCCCTCCGCGGGTCTCGAACTCGTACCGCTGTGACATCTGATGCAACACCGCCTGCATAAAGTCCAGCGTCCTAAACCACTCGGCCAGCCAGGTTATATAAAAACATAGCTTTCGTTGGCTGGGTCCTCCTTGTAGGTTTAATCTAGGGCTGCAACTTAGTACACGATGTATTTTAGTACGGAACAGTTCATTTAGGTGTTATGTGTTATTATGAAGGATAGAGGATCAAATTAATTATGCATGTCACAACAAGTCAATATTGCTTGATGCAGGGAAAATAAAGTAAATGTATGGAAAGGTCTGAAAAATTCCCAACGATGTTAGAACTGTGAAATTTGCGATGCGTAGTGGTCTAGGGCGCTGGACTTTGTGCAGGCGGTATTGCCATAGATGTCACAGCGGTATGAGTTCGAGTCCCGCGGAGGGAACGACCATCTGGAGAAGTTGTTCGTCATTTTTTCATCCAAAAGCTTTCCCAAACACTCTTTTACATTTTGACCAGTTGTTATTGAGTTCTATGATCGTAACAACAATGTTGTGGAGATCCTCCTGGGTGTGTCCGGCAGATCTAAGATGGCGACTAAGAGGGAGGTCTGGTTTACATTTGTAGTCACTGCGATGACCATTCAAGCGTCTGTTGAAAGGTTGTTCTGTTTCGCCAACGTACTTCATACCACATCGGCACTGGATAAGGTATATGGTGTTTTCGGTTTTGAAAAGTCATGTTGCAAAAAGTTGTAAACTCCTTTCCAGTACAGTAGCTTTTAAACGTTTGGGTGTGCAGTATTTGGGTACAGGTCATGCATCTTTTATCTCTACATGGTTGACACTGGCCCGTTGTATTTTGTTTTGGCTGAGATGAAATCTCTGGTCTTAGGTATCTCTTAGACTCCTAGGTCTACGGAATGGCAGGACCGGGGCCCCAGGGAAGAGCTTGGAGAGCTTAGAATAGACTAGAACTGTCATATTTGCAGAGCAAATTTTTGGACGATCCTTCCGGAGGACTCGAACTCGTACCGCTATGATATTTATGGCAACATCACCTGCACAAAGTCCAGCACGCTAAGCCACTCGGCCACCTAGGCTTTATTAGTCATATATCATGAATTTTTTTAATGATTAATATCTTGCTATTTATCGTTGTTCAGAGTTAGTTAAGTCGTTAATATTGTTAGCGACTTCTTGCACTCGCAACTTTAGTACCTTACATTCGCATATGATTTGCATAATTATTACTATTCCACATTAAGCTGCTGATCGATGCCGTGTTTACCGTCATAGCTTCATACGAGAACACAGTATACCTCTCAAATATCATACATATGTGATCTACGTGTGTTTTTTGCCTCTGTGTGAACGGGAAGTCGTATCCTGGTTCCCGGGGTTATATTCCAGGTATTAGCTACTAGCAACACACTCTCACGAGAATACATACTGAATATTGCGATCGGGAACCAGTCTAGGGAAGTCGTTACACAAATACTAGAAATGCTGAGGTGTTCCGATTGTCCCTTGCTATAATTACTCTTTCGTAACCGTTTTGACCCGAATGTTATTTTTTTAGTGTAGCGGAAATGGCCGAATAGTTCCGATTTATCAAGAGAACGAAGATTCTAGCCGAAGTCACCCGATTTTAGAGCATATCGCATTCGTCTCACAAAATTGATTTTTTGTGACACAGAATTGACTTTCGTGACACAAATGTAGTATGTTATAAGTTTTCTTTATCCAAGTTCATTTTTGTGGAACAAAATTCACTTTTGTCTGTACAAAGTTGAGTTTTGAGTACAAAACCACAAGAGTCCCACTTGGCGCCCCGCAACTCGGCGGTTGTCTCTAGAAAAGCAGAGGACGCACATCCTACCGGTTCACCTGGTCCATGCCCCCCGTCTTTAGTGGAGTCCGAGTTGCTCATTTACTTTTGTTACTTTGTAAGTGTTATTTGGGTTATTTTATGCTCTTCGTTGTGTGTGTAAGTTTTCCATTTCTGGTGTTTGTCCCTGGATAGCATTCTTTTGATTTCCGCTAGAATTTTGGTTATCTTGATTACTCTTTGACAGACAGATTCGACCTGGAGATCGATAAAATGAATTTCGATTGAAAATTTACTAACTGGGAAAGGCCAACTAGTAGTTAGAGGTGTAATACACATGTTTCAGGAACAAGTCGCCTGCATATATAAGAAAGTAGTTTGAAATGACATGAAGTAGTCCTAAGATTGCATTTTTTTACACTCGAAGTCATGTAGAGGTATAAAAACTTAGTATCATCTGAAAACTGAATGAATCAACAGTAGTCTAAAAACTTCAATTTCTTTTCTAAGTGTAGAGTAAAATAATTCTGGACAAAAAATCTATGCCCTTGATAAGGCTAAATTTCAAAATGATTTCTGCATCTGGCTACTTTAACTACGGTTCTTTCTTAGAAGGCACATAAGGTATGTTGATATTTTTTTTGAGAGAGTAATCAAGGAAACCAAGGTTATAGCGGTAATCAAAAGAATTTAATCCAGGGACAAAGACCACACATGGAAAACAGACATACACAACAAAGAACATTAAGTAACTAAAATCATACATACAAAGTAACACAAGTAAATGAGCAACTCGGACTCCACTAAAAAACTGGGAGCATGGACCAGGTGCACCGGAAGGGTAAGCGTCCTCTGCTTTTCTAGAAACACCCGCCGAGTTGCTCATAAAAGTCAAGTCCGGGGTAGACAAACGAGGAATGGAAAGCTATGACCCGTCGAATAAATCAGTTCCCATGGTGCTGATGGACACACCATAACGATCCACGAGCTCATGATGACGACCATAAAACTTCTGTAATGATGACTTCAATCTTGTAGCAACATAACCCTGTTCCAGAAGCCTATTTGTTAGAGTTCTAGCGCGATACAAAAAGTCTGCGTAGATAAAGATAAAGGGTGCATCATAATGTAACCTCTCAAGCACCATCTGTACTCATGTAAAATTTGCTATAATCCTTATGAATAGCTGAATTTAACATAGAAAGTAATGGAGACATGAAATGGTGGTATTACGCCTTGTAGTTCAATTATGCAATATGTCCGAGAGTTTGTGTTCATTGATCAAGGTGTTTCATGTAAACTGACATCAAACCTGAATATAACGCAAACTAGTGCATTGCAACGATGCGTCGTCAATTTTTGTGTGTGCGTTTTTTTTTTTAAATGTCCTTCGTAATCAGAATTCAAAAACAAATCAAAGAATCCAATATGATATTAACCATTTACAACAATAAGCTTGTCTTAAGATACGTTTGAATTCGTTCCAGAATTTTCCTTTCATACTTTATTTTTGAAATTTGACGATTATTTGTGGCGTAAAAATTCAAACGATCGATATAAATTGATTCAGTACATGAGTACTTTGATTTAATTTGGACTTCCTCTTTTTACGTTTTGGCATTAATTTTAATTTTGTTTTAAAATTAGCAAATAATTTTTAGTACATATATTTTTTCATGATACAGATATTCTTCCACTTTCATAAAGTTTAGCATCTGTACTTAATTAATCTTTTTCAAGCAATTCAAGGTATACATATACCTGCGTTTTATGTGCACTGTAAAATAAAATAACACTTAATTTCAGTTTGTCTTTTATTTGCGGATGTAGGTTGGTGATACAGAGAGTGAAAAATAAAAGGTCTCTATCCCGATACATTAGCTGTAAATTGCTTGGATTTTTAAAATGCCACAATATTTATCAAATATCACAATAATTGTTTAGCCATTTACCACAGATGTCAAGAAAAGTTAAGCAAATTATAAACAGGTTTGGCAAAGTTTGAACATATTCGTTTATTCGACCAGTTTCTGAAGTGTCTAGGTGGGTTTTGTATAATGTACACAGCACTGGAGTTCTGCATTAATATAATTTGATATGGTATGTAACCACTATTGTTTATAATGTCGACGGTCGTGGGTTCTATCCTATTACGCCTTGCAGTGTGTTAAAAATTTTCATCGCATTTGAATAATTTCATCGGGAATAAAAGGATTTACATTGCACATTATCTATTCTGTCATACACCAATACAGTAATGCATCCCAAACTTACAAATCCAGTATTCTTTATCAATGGGATGATGTACATATACTTCACTTTATTGGATTATTTAGTGTATCTAGTTTTTAAAAAATGGCTTCGATTTGAAGCTGCTTTCGCTCCAACGTGATACGATCGGATTCTCTGCTCAGCTCACATCCATAGCAATACCGCTTGCAACAAGTCCAATACTATAGACCGCTCAAACAACACATTTATCAGCTTAGTGTTAAGTTCTAGTCCTTGATTTTGGGCACTATGATGAGAATATAGCTAAAAGCGGGGATTTTACCAGTCCATTATTTACCTATCTAATACGCAAATTTCTTTTCAAAAATGATAAATGGCATTCCCTTTGAAGAAATTTACATATATCACTTAACTTCAAAGTGTTGTATAAAATGCTTAATAAAACTGCCATTACATATCTTTACTCATGTAATAACAGCTATCTATCGAGGTTCCTACAATGTTAAATCGCTTTATTATTGTCAAGGATTTCTATACAACTTCATTAACTTTGATGCCATTTTGTCAAAATGATTGCCAATTACATATAGTAGTATCGTATTTACGGTCCTACTTTCAAAAGAGGTAGATCACACATGAACTCAGCAAAGATAAAGAATTTTCAATCGGATGTGTTTGAAAATTTTGACAATCAAATTTTGTAAACTGACGCCTAGCTCGCTTACAAAAATGTAACTGAAGACTAAGAAAAGAACAAAGATAGATGTTCTCAACAAAGCTATGTATGTATTTTTGTTGCTCCTTTAAGGTGTTTTTTTTTAAGTCATAAATTGTTATAGGTATATTAGTTAAACGATTTCCTGTCATTTTCTAAGATAGCATCTCAGATAATACTCAGGTTTCGATAGAAGTTAAGTTTCATTTGTAATCATATCTTCGGCAACTCGGTGGATCTTTATAGAGGGCAGATTTTAAGACGCTTACTCTATCAGTGAACCTGATCAATAATCACAGTTTTTTTTTGTTGGTTTTAAGTCCAGTTCACTAATTTACTTTTGTTTCTTGTACGTGTTAGTTCGGTTATTTCATGTTCTTTGTCGTATGAGTCTATTTTCCATGTAGTTTCCTTTTCCCAGTCCTTATTCTAGGATTATGTTCTTTTTGTCTTTTTGGACACCGTTCGAAGAATCTTGGATCTCTTGATTTTCTTTCCATCAATCAAGGCCTGAAAGATTTTATTTTCTCAAATATTACCCCCGGCGAAACTTTCATTTCATAGAAAACTTTAAGAAGTCATTGGCCGATATAAAAAAGGTTTTTTCTTACCCTTTATGTCTCTTCTATTTACAGACAAGACATATGTAATAAAACTCTCCACGTTTTACATA
Organism: Perna viridis; assembly: GCA_037379345.1. Lineage (NCBI taxonomy): Eukaryota > Metazoa > Mollusca > Bivalvia > Mytilida > Mytilidae > Perna > Perna viridis. The sequence continues at coordinate 18,286,755 of CM074512.1, read as the reverse complement.
TATAATTGTAATTATACTAATTTACATGCTGCTTTCCGTTACAATAACCTTTGAGGGATTTTTTATGCTTTTTTTATATTTATTATAACTCATTCATCTAATTTCCTTTTTAAGATTTGCCTCTGTTGCTCCTGCAACTCGGGAATAAATATTCATTTCTCGCCATTCAAATGCATAAATATGACGATGATTTTATTTAATTGATGCATCTACATCTTAATTTCACATGAAGCACCATATGTATACTGTATAGATTTGTTCTTTGACGACAAAATACATTTGTATAGTGAAAATATAACGATATATACCACAGCTTATGTATCTATATAGTCAAGGATGCATCAGTAAGGTTTCAAATTTTATTGAATAGTCTTAACATAAAAAAAAACAGCAATGGGAGCAATTTACACGATAATTTTTTTCACCTATGTTAGTATGTCACAAAATGTCAAATGCTCTCTCCAGTCAAGTACAAGATATTTTGATTTAAAGGAAAAATGACAAAGATGACTTTAGTCTAACAAACCACTGACTCCCATTTCATCCGTCTATATAATACTGTAATACAAAAACCACTTTTAAAATTTTATTCCGCTAAAAATTGGAAGGCCATGAATTCGGTACAAATATTTTATGGAAAGTTCATTTAGGTTTTAAGCAATGTCTCTTAATTTCTCGTCATAAAATTAGAATTATAGATCGTCTGCTTGATATGAGAATCGCCAAACATCACCTACGAAGGTCTATGGTGCTGAATATGCCCTTTAAGTTTATGTCCTAAGCTGATTTTGGTCATATTTTTTATAGATGGTCACGCTTTTTTTGAAGCGAATACGTTACCGCAAATACTAGTATAGCATTACTCTCACAAAAGACTTCTTAGATTCTTATATTTAAATGCATAATGGCACTGGTATTGTAGAAATTAACATCTACAATAAATGATTTCAAGTAAAAAACTATATATAACCTAATCCAGAAAAAAACCGTAAAAGATAAATAAAATAATTTATTAATTAAAAGAAAACCATGGTGAAATCGAAACTCAATATATGGAAGGAATCGGAGACTAAATAAGTCATTCTGATTCTACCAATATCGAAAGAAATGGCAAAGTGCACCGGTAAGGTAACCATCTTCTTTTACAAAAAACACCAATGTCGTGTTTTGTGATTTACAGAAAAAGAATAGAAATGATTCTCGAATACTCCGTGTAGTCATTGATTTACCACAGGTTGACAACTGATGCAGATCTATTTTACCCAGAGCAATAGCGCGAACATGATAAAATTGAGGTGTTTTATTTCGCTTCCAATGGAACTAGTTTCTTTACGGGGAAATCGAGGGAGCCAGGATTCGAATGTTAATAGACAATCAAAGGGAAATAACGATTGGACAAAGAAAATAAACACAAAAACATGAAATGACCGTATTAAGTACTTAAGAATTTCAAGTCCGTCTTCACTAAAAATGGTATGGTAACCATCCTCTGCGTTTCTAGAAACACCCGCCGAGTTTCTCATAAAAATCACTTCCTGTGTAAACAATAGGAAGACTATGGCAGTGAACAAATCGGTATTCATGGTGCAGATGGATACATCATAACGATCCGCGAGTTCGTGATAATAACCTTAAACATATAATGATGATTATAATACCGTGTTCCCGAAACCTAATTGTATGATGCCTAGCACGGCACAAAAAGTAAGCGTAGTTTGGTAAGCTAGGGCATAGCGTATGAGTTATGATATAAACGCAGGTGCTAACGTATATTGATACAACTGAAAGGAAAGTTGACGATATGAATCAAGAAGTCATCGCATTTGTCGTATAGTTTAGTCACGAGATTTCCCGTTCCGTCAATTTCTAATATTGTGTCAAGATATGACTTTTTAGTGTCTGTAGTATCATTTATCTCTAGATCTATGGGTAAATGCCATGCCTAAAATCCCCGAATATATGTAGCAAAAACTGAGGATTTGGTAAAATGATGTTTCTTCTTTTAGATAAAACCAACTATTAATTCAACCTCGTGAGTGAGTGGGTAAGTCTGCGATTATCAGAGCAGATTTTGTTCTAATCGAAATGTCGACTGTCTGTTGAAAAACACGTCCACCGCACAAGAAAAATATGTCGTCGATAAATAATATAATCATTTTGACAACATCGTCTTTATATAAGTAAATTTAGAAGAATAATTGGAATAGTTCTTTTTACAAACAATGAAGAATCACTGCCAAGTATTACGTATTTGTATATTGGTATTTCATAATTCTTAAAATAAGAACGATGTATTACAATAATGCTTTTTGAGTCGGTATTTCAACTGAGCATTGGGAATAATAGTATCAAGAGTTGAAAAATCATAAGTTATCTTTCTGTGATGGAGGTCATCTGTTAATCACCATTTTACCAAGGATAAAGACCTTTGATACACGTTATATTAGAATAGTAAATATGTTGTTGATATGAACACAGTATTGGACGACCGACCCTAAAATCGAACATATCTAGATCTTGGTTGCAAGATTTTGGGGGCTTGGAGAAATGATTTCAGTATAAGACTTATATTGTGAAAAAAAGACAATCGAGTCTGATGTTGTTAGTGTTGGAATTTATGGTGGACAAAATACAAAATGCTGTCGAGTTTAGATGACACGTTTTCCAACATACGATTGGAGTGCCTACAATATGCGCTAATCTTCTTGGATCGTGTGAAGCTAGGTTTTTATAAGGGCTACTAATGAAAGGAGAGTGTCCAGTTCCCCAATTCCAGTTTATGTTAAATAGATGGTGTATTTCGCTGATTAATCATAACTTCAAGGATAGCTAACATAAATCTGGCCAAAGGAACTTAAAAAAAAATAATACACTTTCGCCTTTTTTATACTTCGACCTAAACAAATACATAAATGCCACAAGGGATCTGAAAAACGATTTACTACGTGATCACTTCCCTTTTTTAGTGGCATTATATATGAAAATATATTTTTCAGTCACTGTCTTGAACGTGATTTTACTTTGTCTTTCTTAGTAGAACGATGTTACCGTGAAGTCAGTTTTTTTTTCAAGAGAGGGGCCTGATATTATCACTACTAACGTTTTTTTTTTCACAATTTGATTGACAGTATGAAGATTTTTATCTCCCAAATGAGATAAAATATTTTTGTTTGAATCCTGGTTCCCTTTATTTAATTTAAGTTCCCGGATTCCATGTCGCACTAAACTACTGAATTTGACGATTACCGGACTTTACTAACCGTGAATTTTGTTTACAGATCAGGATACCAAACCCTTGATATCGTTCCTATTGTTTTTAGTGGGCGATCATATTGCTAGTGCTTTAGTTTTTGTGTGCGGTCTTGTTAATTTGGTCTCCAATTTTTGCACGTAATTGTATTAAGTACGTGAATCGTCTACGTACCCGTTTTACGTTTCGGTCAGGTCTTACGGTTCTGATGTCACTGAATTCTCATTGTCCATCTATTTTAATGCTTTTTTCGGTATTTTTGCCTATATGTGTTTCTATTAGGGAGTAGACGTAGCCCTTAGTATTGAACTTTTGCCGAAATTTTTAGTTAACGTTAATTACAAATTAAATTAAGCACTGGTGAATATGTTGTGCCCAATATTTTCATCCCTTTGGTAACTGTATCTAATCAAGCTGATATTGGTAAATCTTTTGCTAAAGTATATATTCTAATATTGTAATTGCTATAAAAATATGAAAGTGTTGAGTTTCAAGCTAGAAAATTAGAATATGTTAAAAGTACTATTGTGCACTAGATGACCTAGTAATATTGTTCAGTAATTTAAAATCGAATTCCTAGACATTTCTTATGCTTTCCGATGTTTTTTTAAACAAGTAATAACCCCAGTAAGAGGTGACTTAGAACACTGTTTGATAATTCAGATTTTATTTTTCATACAAATGCATCAAAATGAGATAGAACATTGATCACTCCCTGAGTTCAACAAAGGCAAGTTTATTACAACGATGTAAACTTTTCTTTCTTTTCAATTAACACTAATCGTTACGTAGTCAGCAATCATCCAATTTTAAGAGGGAGGACAAAGAGCAAATTTATTATCCTGTATAATTTCTTTCTGTTTAGAAACATTTACTATAACCAACTACGCGACTTATATGATTAATACTTTAATTTTTGTCTTTTTATTTGTAGCCCTTCCTCGGAAAAAAATGATTGCTTCCTTTTAAAACATGTTAAACAATAAAAATATTACATTTCAATCAAAATTCACAACAAAACATTGGATTTATCAAGCATTCACAACATATTCACACAAACAAGCACTCACACACTACAATACATCCATTTTTGTTATAGGCACCTTTATTTCTTTGCTTATCATAAATAATGAAATATAAAGCTACAATTTCTTAGTATGAACTGACTAGAGCTAGCATAATAAACAATCTAAGATAAATCTAGAAACTCTACCTGTTCTTCGTTACCCTGAGTAAAGTTATGTAATGGTGGTGTATGGGATGGCGATGGTGCTGTTGGTCTGTCGGGAATGTCACAATTGAAAAGAGGAGGTAACTGCTTTAATGTTTGTCTTGTCCTTTTGAATCCTTTTATTTGCTTTGATTGAGTGAAAGACTTCGTTATGTTACTTTTTTGTCTCGACAAAACAAAGCAGTCATTCGTTATTGGTTTAACTGATTGATAAAGGTTATCACGTGTTTGCTGTCTCGTTATAGTCAATACTTCTTTCACGATTCTGTCTTTTCGTAGATCTGAAACTTTATTTGCATACATGACTTCATTTTGAAGAGAGTTTTCATCATAATCATCGTGTATCTTATCTAGAAAGCCCGAATCGTTCAATCCTACCCCGAATGAAGATCCGATATCTGGTAATGGGGCTCTTCGTTGTAGACTAGAAGTGAATGTTGGTTGCCTTGTATTTTGAAATTCACGCACAAATCTTATAAAGTCTTCTGTTCCGGCGTCTGGTCTTTTAGGTGGAAGATTCTTTCTTTGGTTTGTTTTTAATGAAGACTTAGGAGGTTTATCACTTCTCATTTTTACTTCTTTTTCAGAGCACCATCCTAATGGAAATAAAACATTAATATTTGATTTCATAGAGTGACGGGTCATTAACACAGTCACAGACACACTCACTATACCAACATTTAACCAAAAACAAACAACAAAAAAATAAGAAGAATTAAAACTCTGCTGTGTTAACTTCTAAGCTCTAAGGGTTGTAAAACACATTTCTGTTTCTTTTCTATTCGATGTTATAAATTGATGTATTGTATTAGGAAGAATTAAGGACTTAAAGAGAACTCATATCTTGTATTGGTGAATGTCATATTTTGTCTTCATAATCAAATATTGATAAAAGTTGGCTTTGCCAGTTTCAATCACATTGAAACTGTCCGAGTATTTCGTAATCGTATTTCGATAACATATCAAACTCATATTAAGGTTTTCCTTTATACAAAAATGGTAGATAAAGTAGTCCGAGAATTGAAGAAATTATTTATGCTAAGTGAAACAAATTGGAATTTAGTCACCTTACAGAAACATGTTTGTAAAGGGAACTAGGAAAACCTGATCATCAAAAGAAATTGGAAATTAATTCTGAATTAAACAGTTTCAACTTTATTTCACTCTGTTATACATCCAGGTTACAAGTCGAAATTAAAGTAATATTTGAAAGCCCCATACAATAGAAGGCTTCACATTTTTTCTTTGAGTTGTTTACTGTTTTGGTAAGATGATTAAATCATTACTGTTTCTTTGATCTATAGGTCTATTAGTGGTAATTAAAAAAGGTGGCGAACTCTGTTTACTCAGTTCAAGGCAAAAATTCCGTGTAAATTGGAAATTTGATCTAATATTCTATTGGCATATAATTGCAACTGCATATAGTTGAAAACTAAGATCGCGAGTAAAGAATTAAGATAATGATGGCGATCATCTAATTTATCTTTTAAAGTTCTAATGTTGTTATTTTTAGGCTCCATAATTTCAGTATTATAATCCTATACTTTTCAGTGGATGAAATCTGAAGCCACTAATTCGGTGAAAATTTTTGTCACTTCTGCAGGTTATAAAATTTGCCAACTAATTATACTAATGCTTTCTTTAAATAATTTCGCAAATGATAACACCATGGATTCGACAAATGTGTAATCAACTTGCCACAAAATTTTGGAAACTAATTTTGGTCCGAACGAGGGACAGAAAATTCGAAATGCAATCAGCCTATTCTGAATACTTGTCTTGTGTGCTACAGAACAAGTGGACAGCCTTGATAGAGTCAGGATTAGTTATTAATTTGTCATGGTTTATAGATTTGTTGCGTTTCTATTAGGCACTGTCACCCTCTAAAATGAAGTTTTAAAAACTTATCATACCTTTGCAAACAAAGTTTGAGTGCACCACGTCCGTTTGTCTAAGAGCCTTGTAAATACAAATGAATGCTGATATTGCCGCCTTTTGTTTTAACATCCCAACATAATATCTCTTTCAGTCATATCTCTTCATATGCATGAATCAGCTATTGTCTAGTTAGAAAAATTTACCGTCACAATGATAAACACAGACCGGTTTTATTCCAAATTTACCTTATATCTTGCTGTATTACCAATATATGTTACCGAAGAACAATAATAAACATCAGAATTTGAAAATCAATATAAAAGGGTTATAAATTATTCATACATCTTGGTGAATATTTTCGGTATTTCCAAAAATGAACTTGCAAATCATTCAATATCTTGAAGTAATTGGTATAACATTTTGCATATCACAATCTTCTCTTTTTACTTATTTTACTCTGCATTTTCAAAAATTAGAATAAGATCCCAATATACATAACATAATTTAATTCATTCTTTTATGTTCACAACAATGTTTGCTTATAAAACACACAATGAACCAAATTGACAAAATTCTGCATATTTAATATTTTGCATGTATTTTCCCTGATATTCATTGCGTCATTTCATGTAAAACGCTGCTATATTCATAGAATTAATAATTTTTTGGCAAACTTTTATACACTTCTTTCTGTCTTATTGCATTGTATATTTCCAGTTAGGACTATTTTGAAACACTTGAGAAATAAGATCAATTGTCCATTTATGTTTTTAACAATTTCAAAATGATTGGTCATTATTACAACAATGCTTAACAAATGATTTAAAGGGCGAAAAACGATGACAAAAAAAAAACAAAAACAAAAAAAACCAAAAAAAAAAACCAAACTAACAAAAACATAAAATGCAAAAATTCAAATGTGACTAAGATGTTTGTTCTATCAAACATGCAACATATTGGGGGAATAGTAAGATATACAGATATACATAAAGATACTTTAAAATTCAAAATATATAATGATTGAAAAAAATAATATCTCCTGTTATACGTGAGATATTATGAAAATAAATGTGATCTTACCTTTGTAATATATGAACCTTTGGATCGTAGAAATCTTTGTTACTTGTAAAGTTGCCGGGCTTCTACCTAAGATAACACTTTCACGTTCAAACGAACGTTATTGATAGCTAGGGTAGATCGATGTAGAGTGGATATTTAACTAGCATTTTATTATATTGAAATACGCAAAACCTGGTGGATTTATTCTGCTTTTCAAATATTGTGTATAAATTACGCAGTTGACCTATCTTCTTATAAGACAAATTATAGGAATTTTATGTGAGAACAAGTATCTGTAACACTCCCCCGAGAGAATATTAACTGTTTAAACGAACTTAGAGGTTGTTTATATTCGTCAATAGTCCAAACACAGTATAATTAGATGTATAAAGACTTAAACAACTTTATGGTCATATAAATACACCTTAGATGGGAACATTGAAGTAAGACTAGGAATGTCCCGTGAAGGATCATCATTCCTATGTTCTGTTCTATTCATCTGAGAAATACTGATTCATCATTTTGTTAGATTGTTAAAGATTGAGCTTTTATATAGTTCCTCAGTCGGTCTATTTGTTAGTTACAACTCGGATTCTGATATCAGATTTGCATCCAAGTGAAATTTTAAGAACCTCATGTATGTTGAAATACTGACATTTCTTAAGCTATTGTGGCGAACGGTGTTATTTGTATCGTGTAGAATCAATCCCTAACTAGAGTAGACATTTTTAAAATACATCTGCCTGTGGTTATATACCTTTTAACACAAATAATGAACGATTTTTTAAAAGTTTTATTTGTCATGCATAAGACTAACTCAAATTATTACTAAAACATACAAACGTGCATTGTGGCGCCGGACATATGGATTACAAATAAACTCTGTATTGAAGAAAGATTTATAGAGAGACCCTTTCAAGGCTTTTGTTTTGTACGTTTTGATCTTTTATTTACATTTTCTCGAATTGAAATAAAGTAGGATATGTTTAGTTACTATCCTGGCTTGGACGGGCAATGGGTAACCTAACGACCACTGATATCTTTCATTAATTGAATAGTTCCCTATTTACACACTTCGTCATTCAGATAACATTTATTTTAATAAATACTGCAATCATAGCAAAATGATGTCTTATGGTTATCATATCTCAGAATCTTGTCCTTACTTTTGTTCGAAGATCGATTTTAAAGTTAAGTGGTTCTACAATCAACTCTGACAAAAGGCAATCCAAAGTTTAAAGTAAATAGCTCTTCTTTCATTTGACAAATTAAGTAAATAAGAAAATAAAGAAGTATAAGTGTTCTAATTATACAGTAAGGAACTGAATTATAACAAAATATTTACATTTTATTTTAAACGTGATCAACTTTTGTAAAGGAAACACTAAGTTTGTTTCTTGAATTCGGTCGACGTCACATATTTTTTTTACCACGACTAGCAAACATTACTCGACAATATTTGTTACGTATTTAAATCTACTATTCTCTAGTTCTAGACCAAAGTTTTGGCGGGAGAATCAACCTCTGTCCAAACCTTAACGATCTGAAAGAAAGAAAATGCGTTTTTTATCAATCGCTGCAATCACTAAGCTTTCTGACAAACCAGTATACATTTGTAATAAAGTGATTCTTTAGATTATTTAAAAAAAAATTAACGTAACAGATTCCTAAAGTAAAGCCTTTGCATCAGCGGTTTCCATATCACAAAATTCAAAATACATTTACTACGTTTTGTTTTTAGTAGATATAAAACTGTAATAAAAAATAGCACTTGCAATTTCTTCATTAAAAATGGTATTGTTCACCCAATTTTCTTTACCGAAATATAATCTATAAAGCTCATTCAGATGGTAGTTCGATTGATTAAGGAATGAAGTTTTCCACATTAATTTGGTAAAATGAATTATACTTTCATTGAAATGCACTGCAATTGAATATTTCAGGGGCAGACAATTATGCAAGTAGTTCAATTTTTCAACAACATAAAATCCAAAGAAATCCAGTAAAGCAAAGATGAAATAGTGTTCCTTCCAAATAAAAAAGATCTTTTTGTATTTTCTATATAAGTATTTGACCATAACTGAATTATTAAAATTTGTAAAAAAAAAAAAAAAAAAAAAAAAAAAATTGAGCTACCCATACATCGAATCCAAGACTCTTTCGTTCACTTTGCTCGACGTCATAAAATATGTATAAAAAGTCATACAGGATTTTCCAAAAGCCACCTATAGATCCGTTCTCATCTGAAAATCGTCCGCACGGACGGATGGAAACTCATCTTTTGGAGATGGTATCACATAATACCCCGCCACTTCGTGTTACGGGGTATAAAAACTAAATAAAATTGACGAAAGAGACATCTAGATCGGTGTTGCTTTACTACTTATCAGACGAATATCGGAACAGCAGAAACAAAGAGATGACCAGAGGAGCTTGCTCTCACTATCAAATAAGCAGCCTGACTAATACTATCGAATAAGGACCCACAGCTGATACTATCAAATAAGGACCCACAACTAATACTATCGAATAAGGACCCACAACTAATACTATCAAATATGCAGCCCGACTTGGGCATATTTGATAGTGGGAACAAACATCTTTGGTTTGACGAATACCCATTGGTTTTTTTTTTGTGCTGACCCAGAGATAAACCATTCATTTCAAGTTAGATCTCTATATGGATCATCCAAAACGTCTTCCAAGTTTGATAGTCATAAAAGTAAACCCCCAAAAAATGGTTTTGATGGTTATCACGAAGCTTATTATGTGGTCGAATAATAATCGATATGTCAACAATGCTCCACAATATACCTGCACACTAAAATACAAATGATATGACTCCTATTTTAAAACAAAGTGTTGGTTTTTTTTTCGAATTTTAAAAATGAAATCAAGGATGATAATGAACTATGGCTAAAAGAAGTTAATGAGTATTGTAAGGCAAAAGTTCTCTATACACGTGCGGTATGAACAGGTAGTTAAAAAATTATCATAATGTTAACGGTAGACACATCAGTCGGTATTTAATGGTGGTGAATATATTTTTCCATTCTGACAATACTAAAAACCATTACAAAGCTTGTCAATACAACATTCAGTCCTTTCAAAAAATTGACTTTCTTTTGTCTGAATAGTAAACACGATAGGCCACACTAATGTATGGAAATAAATACTTCTCTTTTTCCTGGAATGATAACTTCAATGAAAAGAAGCTCTTTGATGACACAACGGTAATGTTGGGGTTTGGTGCATTAGATTTAATTTTATCTTCAAGTGTATTTATAAAACCTTTTTGTTGTTTATTATGTATTTCATATGATTCGATCCATTTGTTTTGAACTATTACGACAATAACGTCATTTATCGTGATGTATTTCAAAGGCTTAGTTTTGTTTATAGCTGACAAGCATCTTAGAACAGAAAAAGCTAGCCCGTTAGAGGCGAAAAAGTCAAGAGTTTTAATGCTAATATCTAGTGATCTACCGGTTGGCAGGTATCTCTCTAAGTTTTTATATATCTCCTCTTACTTTAAGTTTGAAATCCTTTTGACAACAACCTTACAAGGCTCTCAATAGGATAATAAATCAACACGTTTTTCAAGTGATCTATTTGAACAGATTAATTCCTATGTTGTACAATTCATTTCAACAACACTTTAAATGATTGAAGGGAGTACGAAAGCCATTGAGCTCATTTTCGTAGATTAAAAATTTTTTTTCGGGTTATAACGCGAAACTTACGCGAAAGGTTTGTCATATGTGAAAAAAACGTTTGATTTGTCATATTTTAACATCAAGTCAAAACAATAGAATGAAATGAACTAATGAAAATTAATAACAGGAATCAGAAACAAGTCTTTACGTCTTATATCAATCCGTCTCCTGAAATCATGAATAATAATTATATCATTGATATATATAGAATAGCTCAACGAAGTAGTGCTCATAATGTACATTTTTTGAGTTAGGTGCAAAGTGAAGAGGTTGATATTTAATCCTCTAAGTATTTACTCAGGTCATAAGCAAAAAAAGTAACTGTAATTTAAGTTGTTAATTTGACGCGTTTGCTCTTGGTACACATTTTAACGTTATACTCATCTAACATGTCCTTACGCGTGTTTTCATAACGCGTAGTTCACGCGTTATTTCGCATTATAACGTGAAAATTTTTTTTTTATAATCTACGAAAATGAGCTCAAAGGGAGAACTATTTTCCATATTAGAAGTCAATTTATGATACAGGTTTATAGCATATATTGTCCCTAGCAGGAATAATAACAAGCTGGTGAGTATTTGTTGACTGGATTGCTAGATGATATTGTTTTACATCAATTTTTAAAGTAAAGTCCGACTACATTGATGGAAATTCAGAGCCCAAACATTTCTGACAGCGCGTCTGCAGGCACTAACATTTAAACATATTAACAACCTCACCAGATTATATGGTGTATGAATGAGAATTGAATACATTATATTTCGAAGATGAATGTATAAGTCACTTAAAAACTATTTTTTAAGTATTATGTCTAAAGGATTGAACTTTGTTCCTGTCACATCTGAGGCCGATTCATTTAAAATGAAACTAATCTTTAACATTCCTTTCGCCGTCTCTTGCTGAAAACAAGACCGTTCTGAATTCTCCACGAATTGCCTCTTTATTCTCAAAATTTCATAAAAAGAAATCCGATTTCACCCTGAAACCTCATAAGTTCTCTATCATTGATACGTGCATCAGAACTTTAACGATTAAACAACAACTTGCCTGTCGATGAGTAGGCCGTCCTCCATTATCACATGACTCCGAACTTAAATATCCAAGATGAACAGAAAATAGTCAAGAGATTAATTTCGACATCAATAGACGATCAAAATCTCCCAGAATAGGCTCGCGATTAGGTTGTATCTTATCCCTTGGCATCACGTTTCTATATGCTCCCCAAAATACATACAGGTCCGGGTGTCAAAAGAATAGGCCTGCAGCAGCGCTAAGCTTGTCGTAAAAGGCGACTAAATAGTGCTCAGAACTTTAGCCGGAGGCTAGGGCGCTCTGCCCACATAGCAACTGGGATGTGTGCCCCAGGTGGTGGAATGGGGTACCCCTGGCGTTTTACATGCTATGGTTGTCAGGCTATAATACGGAAAACCTGACCGCAAACTAATACACAAAATACTATTACACAAGGCAGTCTTCCGTTTTTTTGACACCAATTATAAAATTCAAGGTAATAAAATTTTTACATACGTTTTTATTAACCCGCGGATACCCCATGCCATTATTACTTAAATAACAGTCTGTCCGTCCTATCCTCTTCGGTCATACAAAAATTCCATTCCCATGTCACTATTTCTGAGAATTTCGACGTTTTTACAGTGACGACTAGTTTTTCAGGGCTTAATGTGACATAGTGAAATTCGTCAATGCCAATCAGAGCAAAGTTTAGGATCATGCGATCACTTCGGTTTCAAGGGTTAAAAGATCTCAATATAAGAAAAAGAGCATGAGAAATACCAGTGACCTTATCACGTTGGTTTTGACATACCGTTCTCATAATGTAAGAACACCAAAGCGTCAGCAGTCGAAAGGATTGTCCAGTCGGTGAACATTTTCGGGAGGCCTGTCAAAGTGTATATGACATAAAAGTGACTTTTCTTCCGAAAACTTGTTAGAAGGTGAAAAACAGCGGCAGTTCCTTGAACAACGGATCATCAGTTTTCTTGGGACTGCTCATCCTTTTATTGTGAATGTAAAATCTTGAACTTAATGCGTATTCTTTACAAAGATCAAGCTCAATATTGAAGATTACCTTTTCTCTGTAGTCAGGATTGGTAGTTATCATCTATTTTTGCCCCTGACAAAGGCCATGACACCGAAAATTTTGGTCTCACTTTCTGTGTTTTATTGCGTTTTACATATATAGTTTATATGTATGTTCCTTTTTATCGCTTGCCTATGACTATTGTTCACTTATCTAACTACTTTACTATTTATGAAAATCCTTTTGCACATAGCTTATATAATATAATGAAATACCAATAACTTCATGCCTTTTTCTTAAAGAAATTTGTCTCGTAATTGTTTCGTCATGTTTATATATATTTTTGTCTCAGAATTATCTCTATCGGGCTCCTTGAGGTAGGAGTTACGTAAATGAACACCCCTAGCGGATTTCGGGAAAAATGTTGATGTTGCGTTACTATGCGAGTTATTTCCCTTCGACCACAGACTAAAATTTCCGACGGTAATCGAAATTCCCTAAACACAAGTTTGTTGTTATAAATTGTTATTATTACAGTTCTTTATTTAAATTCACTATTCTGATTACGATCAATTTATCTTAAAGTATCAAATTACAAATCAATTGGCTCTTTAGCAGTACGCCAGTTACTGTGATATTTAGGTTCGTTTTTCGGTTTACATGGAACACCTAGATGAATGAATGGATTAGAACCATTACTGCTTTGCATTTGAGATTAGCCTTTCAACACAGAACGTGAAAGTTGTAGAACAGCTACTCGGCGATGCAATGGAAAGCCAAGAGCAACAAAAAACAAAACAGTTATTCGATCGCCACATTTTTGACACGCAACGATCGTGCCTGTCCATTTTATCTTTATTTTGAAGACATCTTATTTCGATGCAACTGCGTGTTATCAAATAAATGAAAAAAGGGAGAAAATTCATTCGTTAAAAATGAGTGCCAAGGCTACATCAGTTTTCAAAGACCCCGATGTAGCAAAAACATTGTCTACTATACATGACAAATATGTTGTCGTACCAACAGACAAAGCCCAAAGCAACATTGTTTTTGTCTGCAAAACGTTTTACATCCAATGTTTATAATCAGAGGTAGACGTAGAAAATAATAGCAGTGATAAGACCTATACTGCTACCACACTCTCCAAAGAAGAGATTGTGGAAAACCATAAATTTGTGCTGTCCTCTTTTGGTCTCTCTACCAAGGACGATGATTGTGATTTACCGTCTATATACTGGATTTCTAAACTCCACAAGAATCCATACAAACAACGTTTCATAGCTGGATCTGCAAAATGTACCACCAAACTTCTTTCAAAACCTTTAACTTCTATACTCGCAAGTGTCAAAGAAGGTTTGCAGTCCTACCACAACACTTGTTACTCCCGTAGTGGTATTAATTCAATGCGGATCCTGAAAATTTCGATGATCTTTTGGAGACAATCAGTTCAAGACTATTATCAGAATATATTAGCATTAAAACCTATGATTTTTCAACACTGTATACTTCTATTCCCCATACTCAGTTAAAATCCCGACTTAAAAACATTATACATCGTTGTTTTTCCAAAAAAGATGGTACACACCTAGATACAAATATATAGTTCTTGGTAGAGATTCCTCATACTTTGTAAGAAATAATTCCAAATCATCTTCCAAATATACAGAAGAAGATGTTTACAAAATGCTGGAATTTTTAATGGACAACATATTTGTCCAGTGTGGTGGACGTGTTTTTCAACAAACGGTCGGCATTCCAATGGGAACAAATTGTGCTCCTTTACCTGCTGACCTATTCCTTTACTCTTCTGAGGCTGACTTTATAGCTGATTTGATCAGAAAGAAAGAATATCGTTTGGCTTGATCCTTCAATCTCGTATTATCTTTAAACAATCCTAATTTCGGGGATTTGATACTTCGCATCTACCCAAAAGAACTTGAGATAAAGGATACTACAGACACTGTGAAGTCAGCCTCATATCTTGACCTACACTTAGAAATCGATGCGAAAGGAAAACTATTGACCAAACTTTACGACAAACGTGATGACTTTTCATTCAGAATTGTCAACTTTCCTTTCATCTGTGCCAACATCCCTTCAGCACCTGCGTATGGAGTGTTCATATCACAACTCATACGTTATGCAAGAGCTTGCCGAAACTAAGCAGACTTTGTGTATCGCAATAGAACTCTAACAAATAGGCTTCTGGAACAGGGTTATGTTGCTACAAGATTGAAGTCATCACTATAGAAGTTTTATGGTCGTCATCATGAACTCGTGGATCGTTATGGTGTATCCATCTGCATATTTATTCAACGGGTCATAGTTTTCCTTTCCTCGTTTGTCTACCCAGGACATTTTATGAGCAACTCGGCGGGTGTTTCTAGAAAAGCAGAGGACGCTTGCAACTGAAGAAAAAACTGTGTCCAATGCCTTCTCTTCATTAATTTGCTACACGTACTATATATGTAACAAGTGTCGTAGAAAGCCTAGCGTTTGAACATTCACAACCGTATTCATGTAAAAATATGTGACGTCGCCGAAGCAAAGTTTGACGTTACCAAAAAAAAAGACCGAAATAAAAGTATTCCCACTTTAAGAGAGCATGAAGGGTTCACGAATTCCGCTGCCAAGTGATTTTTTATATCGTTGGATAGCCACCACAGTTGATAAATATATATATATATATATATATATATATATATATATATGCGCCCTGGCCGTTTTGGGCGAATACGATATTTTCCGACGTTAGTAGAATTTGTTTGGTCGAAAATATTGATTAAGTTATGAGGCATTTTTTTAATATCGGAGGTTATATAGTGTAATTTTTTGCTGGTCAATCGATTGGTCAGTTGTATTTTAAGTTTAATTTGATGAAAAAAAAATTCTCCCCATCAAATTTCGCCCTTATTATATAATACTCAAGTGAAAAAAGTTGTTTTGAAACATGGATATGTTGGGGGAACCAGGAAAAGAGGTTCATTTTTAGGGTAAGTGTAATACATTATCAACAGCAGCATTTTCGTTGAGATTTTACCACCATTTCAATAAAGAAAGACACTTATTCAAAGGATTGAAGAGCAAAATTTTCTCATGAAAAATTCTACGATTATTTGGGACTTGAATGTTCCACAACAGAACCTCGAACGATAGCCACACCCATATGCGTTTTTTTTTTCTGACTGTTATCCGAACATAAGTCATTCCAAACAGGTAACCATCCTTTTGCTATAAGGAATTTATCGGACCTTTTCATAATTAAGGATAATTAAGACCCGAGACGATTTGAATGTGTAATGGCAGTACAGGCAGGTAATCAAGTCAAATAAACCTTATTTAAAGTCGATAAATCAAACAGGAAATATAAGCTCTGTACAACTTTTGAAATCGTCATAGTGTAATTTTTGCTGACTTACAAAATGTACACTGCTCTCGCAGATTCATCAGCGGTAAGACCTCACTAACCTACATTCAAAACAAGGACGTCCATTTTAAAAACATTTCAGGTCATTTTGTATTGGTCCAAATTTCCTCTGACACTGCAACCCTCTTCTTTTTATTTGGATATTGATATGTCGGGTTGGGGTCAGAATGATGTGCCATACAAAAAGTTGGAGAAACAGTGGTACCGCGGAGTACCGCCCTTCAACTGCTTGTATTTGTAACAACTTTCAAGAATCAAGTTGAAATTGTGCATGTCATATCTACCTAGTTTGATTCCAGGATCATTTTCCTGTATGCTGATACCAAATTTGCTACAAAAATTACCTTTTTTTTTGAAGTTTTGATCATTTTCCATTTGAGACCCAGTTTTGTTGACATTTAAATGTTTTAAAATTTTTGAACCGTAAAAGAGAGCATGTTACTTTTGGAACGGAAGGGTAGTACACACGTGAGTTTTCTGTGGAATTTTGAAATATTCTGTTAGATTCCAGTCTTAAAAATCGTTTCTGCTCTGTTCCTTCCATAATGTAATTCTTGTAGTTAATTTGGTATTAGCATACAGGAAAATGATTCCAGAATCAAAGAGTAATCAAGGGAACCAAGGTTATATTGGTAATAAAAAGAATGTAATCTAGGGACAAAGACTAGATATGGAAAACAGACATTCACAACAAAGAACATAGAGCAGTGTGGAAAACAACCGCTCGCCAAATACGAGTAGATGTGTATTTTGGCGAGTTCTCATTTGCTTACACTCGTCAATTTGGCGACCATCAATTGATTGGCAAGGTCCAAGGAAAGTTAACCAGCCAACAGGTTACTTAGTAAAACATCCCTTAACATCATACATTATAAATATGTTCCCTTCATTTTAAGAAGTTTAGCTTGAATATTTCAAGTGAATTTTGGCATGATATGCACAATTTTATTGACTTGTAAAGCATTGTTTACGATCTGCCATTTTAATTTCTGGTAAATGGGATGCGCCAAAACCTAGGCGACGGTCCTGATCTCGTATTAGTATTTAAACGAAATTATCTTGGTAATTTAAGATTTGTTACCTTGCAAATTAGTTGTTTATTGCTAAAATAAAAATGAACAAGAAATGGAGTACTTATTTTGTTACTGTAAAGTACTTGAAAAACTTAAATGGGAGGGTATATTCGAAAATGGAAAAGTTTTTGATAAATTTAAAAACAAATGAAAAGATAGTTGCAGAAAGACAGGAGATAGTCAAATCCAAGAGAAACAAGATGATAGTACAGAAAAAAAAAAAGAAAATGTGGGTAGTTGAATTTATATTTGACTAGCAAGATCAATATTCCACTAGCCAGAATGGCAAGTTGGGTAAAAATGGTTTCTCACACTGATAGAGTAACTAAAATCATACATACTAAGTAACAAAAGCAAGTGAAAAACTCGGACTCCACTAAAAATTGGGAGCATGGACCAGGTGCACCAGTAGGGTAAGCGTCCTCTGCTTTTCTAGAAACACCTGCGGAGTTGCTCATAAAAAGTCAAGTCTGGGTAGACAAAAGAGGAAAGGAAAACTATGACCCGTTGAATAAATCAGTTTTCATGGTGCAGATGGATACACCATAACGATCCACGAACTAGGTAGGTGTGACATGCACAATTTCAACTTGAAAGTCATTGCAAGCGGTTGAAGGGCTGTACTCTGTGGTACCGCTGAATCTCCAATTTTTTGTATAACACATCGTTCTGACCCAACCCTACATATCAATATCCAAATGAAAAAGAGGAGAGTTGCAGGGTCAGAGGAAATATGGACTAATTTTGTATGTGGACCATATTAGCTAAAGGATTGATTTAGAGATAAGCCTCTTGGTGACCTGAGGCCAAGCCCTCCAATATGGATTATGGTTATCTTAATTTCCATTGCCTCTTTTTCTCTAGGCAATGTTAAAACGCAAGGGTGTTAAGATACTGATAGTGATAGGAATTTTTTGCTAAGGAGAAGAACGCTTCATTGATTTTCCAGTTGTCTGAATGACAGGACAGTATTAAAGGGATGGCATTTTTTTTACAAGAAAACAATCGAATGCCATCATACTTGCATTGATATGTTGTGGTTCATACACTACATGAAATTAATTTTCAAACTACATAGGTACCCTATGGAAAATGCATTACTAATAATTGCGCTCTTGTATCCTATAGAGAATGTGTACTATCACATTCACTTTTTTTCTTCATCACTGTTTTTTGGTGCTTAGCTTTCCTGCAAACTCTGTGGTGACTTTGATCATTCTTTTTTTTTCAAAATTGATGCTTTTTGGGCTGATATTGAGAAAAAGTTTTTCAAAAAGGCTATTTTAATGGGCAATGAGAAGGGATGCATTGAATGGATAGGGGCACGGAAGTCCAAGTCAGGTTATGGGGTCCTAGTAGTGAAATGGCCTGATCGAGAGGGCAAAAGGGAGACTGCACACAGGCTTTCCTACATGATAAGGCATAGGATCACAAGGGATGATTTTCAAAAATCTTTTAATGACAAAGAGTGCAGCCATATCTGCCATGAGAAACTGTGTGTCAAGCCAGACCACATAGCCATATAACAACATGAGTTTAACCAGGAGAGAATTCACTGCAAAAGTCAAGGCCTCTGCTCAAAATCACACAAACCATATTGTTTAATATTTCATTTTATTAATATAAAAACTATTTTCTAACAGAAATTCTCCTTTTCTTTTTTTTACACTGTAGGAATGGTCTGTGTGTTTGTTTCGAGAAGAAGGTTTCTGTTCTTTTTCACTTTTCAGTAGCGAGTTTTTCTCATACGCAATAATTTCACTTAATTTTTCATACAGTTTCAGTGATGTCACTAAGTTTTTAAGTAGCTGGCTAATTAGATAAAGTAGGTGGCGAACCCGCCCATTATGGCAGGGGGTCCGGGGGCCGCTCGCGGCCCCCATAAGCTCTGGGGTAAATGGTGCAATATCCTGCATTCTAGGGCTCTCCTGGGCCATTGTACAGGACAATAAGATTACAATTTTTATACAAGTTTCTGTTTGTTAAGCCTAAAAAATGTGATATTTTTTAAAAATTTTGAACAAATTGTTTATTATTGAAAAGTTCCCCATTGCATAGACCCTTCTTTTTTCCACTTAAGACAAGTGACAACAAAGTAATTATAAATAATTTGAGCTTTTAATTATTTTTTTTTTCTAAATTGTTTTGCTAACTAGCATAATTAACCACTCCCATATCAATCTTTTCTCTCATTACATGCTTGAACCATCAATCGATCCAATCTTGTTGAAAATTTTGTTTTGACAAAAATGGCACTTGTCATACCCAATGACCTTGCTAGTATTTTATCGAATTAAAATAAGATATTAAATATCATCAATAATATGATTGTTAATTTATATCTACCATTGTCACTGTCTGTCTTTTTGGCCTTAGCTGGCCCTGGTGACAAACAACTACAGATAGATGATTGTCCCTGTGTCACAGGCTTTGACCTTTTACGGCCCGACATGTTGCTTTTTGCTGACCGGAAACGAAGTATTTTTAGTTCAGTAAAAATAAGAAAGTCTATATTTAGAAACAGGGAAAAAACGCGGATTATTTATTTTAGCAACCGAACAATACATTAAAGTCACACCGATGCGTCATTCAAGTGCAATCTTTAATATTTGTGGATGAATATTGTCAGTATATTATATAAAGAGGGTCTTGAAGAATATTTCATGAATTTTATTTTTGTGGGGTACGAAAGTAGCCGGCGACGTTTGAAAGAGTAGGTGGCGATTTTTGCCGGCTGCTGGCTTCTAATGACATCCCTGAGTTTGTACAGTTTTTCACGTTTTTCACCTCTATATTTCTTGTATTCCATTGTTTGCTTATGCTGCTTTTGTAAAATGTCTAATTTCTGCACACTTTTTAGAGCCTGGTAAGCTGTACTCCCAACTGGAATGTCACAGTGTAAGGCACTACACAACTCAAGGATGGATTCACCTGGACCAAGATTTACACTATGGATGGCTGAGTGTGCCCTTCCAGAATAGTTCTTTTTGTACATTACATTTGAAGGTAAGGAACGCCTTATGCTACGATTCACACCCTCGACAAAGTCAGTGTTCATATTAAGCCTGGTCTTCTCAAGTGCTTTTGGTCCGAGGCACTTATTTACTGCGATACGAATAAAATCCATGTTTTCATGGGTATGCATGATTTTGAATGTCTTTGGTAGTAGACTTCTCTTCTTGAGCCACTCACTCTTGCCACATACAAAAGAATGTTTCTTGCATAAGTCATGTTTTCCCATGTAGCACCGTATAACTGCATCAACTGTATGAGACATCTTTGATTTAACTCTTTTAAAATTTCCTCCGAATTGCTTAGTACATACAGCAACTTCAGAATTGCACCTTTCAGTTAAGTCTGTTGCAAAGTTATTCAGTAGCTTTTGGCATTGCTTTTGTGTCCGTGCTGGTATGATTTTTAGGAGACTTTTGTCTTTTTCCACACTTTTCCGCATATTTTCCGACAAATGCCTGGTATCAATGAAATGCTGAGGCTCAGTTTTTGATTTTCCCTCCTCATACAAATCAACTGCAGCTCTGTAAGCTGAACTGTCTGGGTCAGTAACTAAATAGTCTACTTCTATGTTGTCTTTTAAAAGGTCTTCAAGGCACTCCCTGGCCCATGCATATTCATCACCAATGCTCTTCACCATTGGAATATTAGCACTGCATTCATCAGTACATTCAGACTGGAGTTGGCCTGAGTCAAAAATCAATATCGAAGAAGAATGCTCTGAACAGAGCTTATTTTTGTCAACCAAATTAACAATTTTATGGTTTTTTGTTACATTTTCAGCTGATTAGCTTGTTGGAACGGTGTGCGTCCAATTCCTGGGTTGGGTCTGTTGCTGTACATGCCATCCATTTGAACACTAATACATCTTGGATTTTTCTTTCCTCGGAGGCGGTTTATTTCAACTAATTCTTCCCTTCTTCTTTTCATGTCTTTTTTTACAACTTGTACAATGTTTTTATATACTTTATTTGTCCTTCTTTGCAGGCTAGAGGCTGCTGGAGTTGAGATATTGCCACTTAGAAAGATTTTGCACAAGCTTGTAGGACAAATTGGAGTCTGACTCAGGCCAACTAGTACACCAGTTGTTAGTTTTGAGGGTTTTCTACCCGGTCTGCCGGTTTCAAGTTCCTCATACTGTGTATACATCTTCGAAAAGTATTTAAACGATGCGCAAATAAGTCGAAATCTTGATGAGAAACCTCTTTTTTCTTCTATGTCCAAATCGTATAGTAAAATACCATCACAGTCTGGACTTTTCATCATATGCTCTCTAAATGCGCAATTCCACATGTTTTCTGACTTGTAAAGGCACAGCACTCTGTGGGAATCAGAATTCAACCTGAAAATAAGAGAAGAAACCATATTTTATGTCCTACTAACACTAAAGTTATTTCTATATTCAAATGCAATTTACAGTTATCTCCCCCTTAATTTTAATATTTTTTTTTAATGGAGCATTTATGTACATTTGGCTGATATCTAGTTGATTTTTTCCTACTTTATAACTTAAATAAAGGTTAATTACTATACAAAGTGCAAGAATTTGTGTTCTTGGAAATAAATTAGCAAGTTTTAAGGAAAAACTGAATAGTTTGAAAATTGTGCACATATGGCATATATTGTTTATTTTTTTTTTTTTAATCTACATTAATAAGCTGTTTGATTGTAAGTTAATTACATTATTTATTATTACATGTCCTACCTTTTTTTTTTTTAGCTCCTTTCTTAGATTTCCTAGCAACAGGAACAGATTTAGATTTTGGTCGCAGTAACTGGGCCGCACAACTGGACCGCTCTGCCTTCTCCTCAGGATCAGTGTATGGATCATTAACAACCAGTTCATGAGTTTTCCTTGTAAGTCTAATGTATTTAGGTGTTTCTAAGTCACTTTTCACTGTTGAAAGTTTAGTCCTTGCTTTTTTGTGAGGTAAATTCCCAGATTTAAATGTGTATTTATTTCCTTTTTTGAATCCTGACATTTTATAAATTTGAAATGTTGACTCTGTTAATTTAGCATTGATAAGTGTTGATGTGCTCTGATGCAACTTTATTTTATACACTTGTTTTGCAGTACAGGTTGATGTGAAAAGTTCAGTCTTTGCACTATTTACAGGATAAACAACAGGTGCCCCCCCTTCAAACATATAAAATTCTTCAAAGATGCCATTTGATGATCTCATGGCTCTTCTATAGTTATTATGATGACAAGCAAAATTTGTTGCTGTCATTCTGGTACCTCTTATCACCAACGATTAAAAATTACATGATAAAGTTAGAAAGTGGATCTTCATTTCACTTAATTTAGAAAGTTTTGAACCTTTTTTCCATTTTTTTTGTATTTTTACTATTAAAAGGGTAGATTCTACCCTTAATAAATTTAGATTTCAACTTGTACATGCATAAAAGGAGTATTGCTTAAAGTGTTGGAAAACATAAGTGAGAATAATTTCTAAGATATTTTAACAAGAAATTTTCCATTTTTAATTTTTGATTTTTGCTTTCTGTGGAAATTTTTCAGCACTGGCCGCAAACTCGCACTCCAACCTAAAAAGGGAATATCTCGACTAAACTTTAACAGATTTTCACCTAACTTGGTTTCTGTACTTGTGTTAAGATGTGCTTTATAAATGCGAACTTGAGTACTGATTCTTAACCGCTTCATGTTTTGATAGGATACAAATGCGCAATTATTTGTTTACATTCTACCGGGAACTTTTTTACTCCAACATGGTACTGAGTACTGAATACAAGGTGGTACCTGATTGGTTGGATATGGCTTGAAATTTATTTTCATTTCAAAACTTACCCATTTATGATTGATTTTATTTTGGTAATAATTAATAATTTGTTATAGGGTTGAAATGATTTCTCATAAATGAAATCTAGGTGCTTCATTTTTTTCCAGTGTATTTTGTGCTGAATTTTCAAGAGTCCATAACAACTGAAATTTCGATCAACTTTTGCCGCATGACCATATACTTTTTTTTTTATGCAAATAAAAAGTATGCTTTTCTAGTTTTAGGAACTGAAACCCATTTTCTGCTAATTTGTGTGGTTTTGTTGAAATTAATTTTCAAACTACATAGGTACCCTATGGAAAATGCATTACGAATAATTGTACTCTTGTATCCTATTGCAGTTCTCGATGGATGATGGGAATATTTTACACATATCATGTAACATAAACAAAATTCAGACACAGCTGACAGCTGCAAATAAGACAATGATTGCCTTTCCTATCATGGAAAAGCTATGCTTTGATGTGGATAATACATTTGGAGTTATATTTTTTTCCCAGGCGAGGTAGGTTCTTGACAACAGCAACAGTGGAACAACGGAGATACACGTACCTGTACATACATCCATGTGTTTCCTGAAGTTTTTAAAAATCACATTCACTGTTTGAAATAAATGTAAGTAAAAAAAAATAGGAAAAGGCTTGAAAACTATCAGAAAAGATGAATTTATTTTTACAAAACGTAATCTTAACCTTATTATATATATATTCATCCAATAACAGTAGAGGCTAAAAACCACTAATTCCACTTCCCATAGGCTTCTATGCTAATTTCACAATATTCAATGGCTTCTCTGGACTTTACCTTAACTTTAACCTGCAGAGGACTATATATCAGCATGATTCTACATATGCCAGCTCACAATCCTCTGAATGGCATGTGGGGTTAGCTGACTTGCAGTGCAGTACTGGTCACCGGAAGTGAAGTGTCTATAAATAGCATGGGAAATCCCAGTGTTTTCACAAGATAGGGGTATATTTAGAAATCATTATGGAGATTAGGCTTCACATCACAAGAAGCAAAATGCACCTATAAAATGTACAGAAATGTTTTTCCTTTCAGAAACTGTTTAAATTTTTTAAATGAGATGAGAACTTTTTTCACAGCACTATGAGGAACAGGGGTAATTTCTGCGTAGAACTATTTTTGCGTACGTTCCAAATGCTCATTGGTTGAATTGGTGGTCTGTAACCTAAATAGAGCAGTCTACATATGAAGATACATGTATATATATTAAATTAAACCTTGTTCAGACGCATATTATGTGACAGGATAAATAGTAGTTATGCAAGGGAGAGTGTACATTTGTATTACTTGTACAGGGCACAATGACCAGTTTAGTTTATTTACATATATGTACAAATGTGTATTAATTCCTACATGTATCAATGAAAAATCATGTGGAGTAGATGTAAGATAGAAATAATGTCAATTGTTAATAAATAGACCAAGAATTAGTTTGCAATTCTAACTATTGCTTGTCTTCTCTGTTTGTCCAAACTTTAAAAGTTTTATAGAATTTTATTATCCAACATAAAATGTATAGAAATGCCCATCATTTACAACTGGTAGTTACGATTTGGAAATTCCTACAGCCGGTCACTAGGAAATCACAGCCATGCATTACTAATTTTAGTATGGGGCATTAATAGTTTTTCTTACCTTTAATAAGTGACAACTTTAAGTAAGAGTGATCTAATTCAATTACATGTAATTAGATTAGGAGATTTAAATTTGTTGAAAGATGGTACTGGAACTGAGTATATTGAATTATTAGGTATGTTTAATCTTGTACTAGAGATTAATTATTATTTTCTTTTTTTTTTGGGGGGGGGGGTGATTATTAGAAACAACACCATCATGATTTATTTTCATAAATATTTGATTCATCGAGATACAGACTTATTTCAAATTAAGGTGAAATCATATGTTTCAGTAATAGATATAAAGTTGGTTAAAAAAAGTATCAATGCAAAGGTTTTTCCATATTGGCCCTGTAATATGCCCTTTTTATTAATAGCCTCGGATGGCTGTAATGGCCATTATTAATACCTCGGGCATGTAACAGGGCCAATACAGAAAAAGCCATACATTAATACTATATTAACATGATGCCCTTATTGTTTGCCTTGTGCAGTCAAATATGGTAAGATGCCCTTATTGTTTGCCTTGTGCAGTCAAATATGGTAAATACATGTAGATTTGTGATATTAAATATCTGAAATCTACACATTTCATCTTCAGTGCTCTTAGTAATAACACAAATTGTATGTCTTTAAATGACATGAAATGTAAATACTTAATATGAGTTTGAATTAAAAAAAAATATGATAATATCTTGAAAACTATAATAGATAGAATGAAACTTTTGATTGACGAAATGATCCTCATGATATGCCCTAACAAAGTCTTCATGGAGTCATACTTGTCCAACACCATTTTGTTACAGTTATTGCAATTGAAAGCAAAAATTTAAACAGATGAGGGATTTTGGCTCCTGGGAGCCTCTTGTTTATATGTTCCAGGCTCATCCAGTATTGAGTCATAAGTTGTAAAATTCCTGATTGTAGAAACAATTCTTAACTTTTTTTCATTTTTTGTGTCTTTTGTTTATCATATTCATATTTCTCATTTTGTCTTTTCAGCTTGGTGACTGGATACAAATTTGTCGGAAGTGGCAAGATTCCCCTGGTCCATGATTAATCCTGCTTGCACTTGTAGTCAGACAGTAGTTTGAATTAATAGGAGCAGAACAGATCCTCAGGTGAGTGGATTCTTTTGGATCTGACTTTCCATAGCCTCGGTTTACAGCCTCACACTTAAGTGTCACTGTCCCAAAACGAGTCTTAACGAAGTTTGTCCGACCAAATCTAATGTTGATTATATTACACCCAAGTCTCTTATCATCCTCTGTCATGTACAAGCATTTTGCTTCCACATCTGGCATAAAGTCTTTGCCCCAGTGATCTTGCTCAGTACCTTTACATACATAGGAGTATGATTTGTACTTTTCTAAACAATGTCTTGTATAACACGCAATGATACTATCTGTTGCATAGCTAAATCTGTTTACAAGTTTGTTCATATCTCTTGCAAACTCCCTAAGACTAAGAGCGAAGTTGAACCCTTTGTGCAGCTGTTGCTTAAGTCAAAAGCAAATCGTTTTTTTTTTTTAGCATTGTGCAATCTGTTTTAGTTACAAACTGTAGCATCATTTCATTAAATTTAGCATTGTCACAGTCTCGCATTTGTGATTTGGCTAAGTATCTGGTGTCGCGACGGTTCTCAGGTATGATAATTAAATTTTCTTCTTGTTTCCGGCTAAATCGTCTGAACGTATGACTATCACCATCTGTTGTTAATTGTCCAAATATAAATGGTCATTTAGCATATCACCCAGTATTTCAAAATACCTCTCTTCATTGCCTATTGTAGCACTCCATTTCATGTTGGCTGAACAGTTACCAGGATAGCCTGGGCACTCTGGATCTCGTCCAAGTGATCTTAGATTGCTTGCTGTCTTACAAAGTATGTTTGCATCATGAAACTATAAGTTTCTTCTTTACTGTTACATTTCTGCTAGTGAGCTTCTAGCTTGGGTAGAAGGCTGAAACTGTGTTGTTCTATGGTGACAAGAATTTTTTTTGTATTGTGTGTCAGTTTCAGCTAGTATAGGTGTGTTTTCTGGGAACCCATATCTTCAAAGTGCCATTTTTAGCTCGCCTGGCCAAAGGCCATATGTGCTATTGCCATCACTTGGAGGCATCATGAAACTATAAGTTTCTTCTTTACTGTTACATTTCTGCTAGTGAGCTTCTAGCTTGGGTAGAAGGCTGAAACTGTGTTGTTCTATGGTGACAAGAATTTTTTTGTATTGTGTGTCAGTTTCAGCTAGTATAGGTGTGTTTTCTGGGAACCCATATCTTCAAAGTTCCATTTTTAGCTCGCCTGGCCAAAGGCCATATGTGCTATTGCCATCACTTGGAGTCCGTCGTACTTGTCCGTCGTCGTTAAACAATTTTTCAAAACTCTTCTCCTCTCACACTACTTGACCAATTGGTACCAAACTTTGTATGAATATTCTTTGGGGTATCCTGCATAGAATTGAAGTGGGGATTTTTGATCCATCAAAAAAAAAGGCCTCCGTTACTAAAAATAGAACATAGGGGTCAGACAGTAGTTTTTTGCAAATATCTCCAAAACTGTAGGTTTAGCTGATTTAAAAAAATTTTATTTTCATATGATAAGCCATGTTGGAGTTATTGCTCTTTTTCAATGTTTTTTCCTATTTTTAATGTTATTTCTTTAAAAAATCTTCTCCTTTGACACTGCTTGACCAGTTGGTACCCAACTTCTAATGAGTGTTCTTTGGGGTATCCTGCATAGAACTGATGTGGGGATTTTTGATCCATAAAAAAAATGGTCCACGTTAATAAAAATAGAACAAAGGGGTTAGACAGTAGTTTTTCACATATATCTCCAAAACCATTAGGTTTAGCCAAATTCTTTCAAAATATGATACGATCCTTATTTGTAGGACTACAAAAGTCTTCAGGCATAAGAGTTGTTAGATGCCTCCTTATAAGAGTTATTGCCCTTGACAGGGGAAAATGACAGGTTTTTATTTTTTCAGTTTTCAGCCAATGTCTTGAAAACTATGATAGATTTTAACTTTCATTTGCTGAAATGATACTTATGATAAGTCCTATCAAAGTTTTCTTGAGTCAAAATTGTTGGGGAATTTCTTGTTTAATTTATTGCCCTTGAAAGGCAAAATTCAACCAGGTGAGCGATTCAGGCTCCTAGGAGCCTCTGGTTTTCAGTGACTTGGCCACTGTTGACCCTGATTTGATCAGACTACACACAGTCTGATGATAGAGTTGCCAGTGCCCTTGTTGACTTTATGGATTGGCGTATGGATTCAACTGGAAAAATTTCTCGCATAGTTTATATTTGCTGGTACAGTACTTCTAATAGCGTGATTACGGGGCTCAACTTATATGTAGCAAGCATCACTTTATCTAGGCGGTAGTTTATAATTTGTTGTAAAACATGTTTGGACTTCTCATTTGATTCAATTTCAAAATTTCCCTGCTTTAAGTAAGCATTTTTTTCAATCCAAGTCTTAGATTTCTTAATTTTTGAACATGCAAATAAATAAAGTTAACATTTTGAATGGTTACCACAGGAACAGTTCACTATGATACTATGGCATCAGTAACATATGATAGTTTTGATAGAGCCCCATCAGGAATTTTGTAGTGTCATGTATTCTGCTTGTCACCTTGCTGCTATGTCAGAAGCAAACAGCCCATGGAGGTGTTTTTTTGGGGGGGTTTTCAAGCGAGCTGGCATTATATCACACACACTTGACAGATTTGTCACATACTTCCTATGGTTGGCTGACATGGGTCTTTTGTTGAGGTAATGTACTGGTTCAGTTGAAGTAAGACCTTTGTTGACCATGCTTTCTGCAGCATTATATGCACTACTGTCTGGATCTGTGGTTACTTCATTAAGCTCAAACCCATCTCGCAGTTCTTGCCCAGGCTTGTTCATTTCCAATACTGTCTTGCATGTTAATTTAGTTTTTAGCTCACTTGGCCAAAGGCCATGTGAGCTTTTGCCATCACTTGGCGTCCGTCGTCCGTCCGTCCGTCCGTCGTCCGTCCGTAAACTTTTACATTTCAATCTTCTTCTCTGAAACCACAGGGCCAAATAAAACCAAACTTGACACAAATGTTCACTGGTATGAGGGGATGAAAGTTTGTGATTTTGGTGCCGATCGGAAATTCAAGATGGCCGCCACCGAGGATCTTAGTTTAACATTGGACCCTATGGGAGAAACATGTAAAAATCTTCTTCTCGGAAACCACTTGACCAAATTAAACAAAACTTGACACAAATGTTCACTTTTATGAAGGGATGTAAGTTTGTGATTTTGGTGCCAATCGGAAATTCAAAATGGCCGCCACTGAGGATCTTACTTTAACATTGGACCCTATGAGAAAAACATGTAAAAATCTTTTTCTCGGAAACCGCTTGACCAAATGAAACAAAACTGGAAACAAATGATCGTTGGCATGAGGAGATGAAAGCTTGTGATTCTTTTGCCATTTCAAAATGGCTGCCACTGTGGATCTTAACTTAACCAAAGTTTCCGCTCGAGAAAATATACATCTAGAGGTCGCCACATGATCTTCAACAAGTGGGAAATTTCCTCCATGTAGCAAGCTCTAAATTGCCCCAATAAAAACAAAGTGGATAAATCAGTGAACACAATACTGAAGGGGGCTGGAGGGGGTCTGATCCCGGAATCCCGACTTTATTTTTACTAAATCCCGAAATCCCGAACAACAAAGGAACTTAAAAACTGCTAAAATCCCGATTCCCGGTGGATTTATTTCCGGAAATCCCGGGCTTAATTCTTAGAAATCCCGAAATCCTGAGCTTAAAAACCTCTGATCCCAGCATCCCGAAAAAGGTCCGGCCCTTCCTCAATACTATATCAGTTTATCATTTATGGTAAGAAACTAAAATGTTTTAAAAAAAGACAACTACATGCCAGCGACTATATTTCCTGCCTTGGGACAGGCGCAAACAATATGCAGCGGGGTTAAACTAGTTTTGTTGGATCCAAACCCTCCCCCTCTATATGGTCAAAGGCTAAAATAAATACAAAGTTAGACACACAGTAAAAATCAACCTGAAATATATCCAATTCATTAGAAAAGTACCTCAACAATTATTAACAATAACATAGAAGACAAACAAATGAGGTATAAACAATGAATGCTCGCAGTTACTGAAAGCAAGCTCAGGACACAAATAAGGATGACAAATCTTCAAGCCTCCCAACACAAAAAATATCAGTTACAAAACTTCCAAAGGATTTAGAACTGCAACATCATAGACTATGTTGGTCTAGCAAGAAGTTGTGCAATGACTAAAATGATAAAATATGAATGATTAAGTTATAATGTAATGATCTAATAAGAGTATCAATATTTTTTCCTACAAAGACAAGATTTAATGATCTGACAACAATGTCGAATTTATATCCTTTATGAATCAGTCTATTTAAATAATTCTTAAGATTTGATGGACATTGTTTGCATTTATGTGCCTTGTAAACTATATTTCCATACAAAACTGGATGTGAAATGCCTAGTTTAATAAGATTAGTTTTTTAGCAAAGTAATCATGTTGGAGGCTAAGAAACGCTGTGTTTTGCAGACATTTCATGGATTCCGCAAAACAATGGCAATTTCTGCATTTTTAAAGGCCTGGTTCCGGATTTTAGTATGTTGGGGTTGCAAACTATGCATTATGTCCCCTTTCCAACCTGTCCCATGCAATAATTCCTGTTTACCAATGCTTTAAATTGCAAGAAAATCTTCATCTAAGGAAAATTCCTTGTAAATTTACGCAAAATTATATGAAATATTTAGCAAGTAATTAAACCAGATGAGCGATACAGGCTCACGTGAGCCTCTGGTTTACTGTATGCTTTTTCTTTTTTATGAGCACAGCTTTGATTTTTGATTTGTGGCTACAACATAATGTTTGAATGTTTCATTGTCAGTTACAGAGAAGTTAGACTGTGTTGCTAGTTGGAATGGCGTTTTTCCAATACCTTAATATATTCTGCTGATATAGATTCCATCGGCCTGGACATTTTTTGTCTTAGGATCCTAGCCATGTAGTCTTTTCACCCTTTTTACCTTTTCTCTCTGCATTTTCATGTCTTCATTTTTCTTTTCTGTTATTTTAGCCACTTAATTTGATCTATACTGCATACCTGATACAGATGGAGGGGGGATATTTGATGCCATACAAACTTGATGGTAACTTGATGTACCTATTGGTGTGTGTTGAAGACCCACTTGCCTGCCTACATTTACATGTATTTTGGCTGCACGACGACCGTGCTTGTTGCTTTCAACGTCTTCGTACAAGTTAAAGGTTTTTGATTTGTATTTGCACTTAGTACACTTTGCCACTTCTGTTCAAGCTGAATCCCATTTCTGTTCTTTCAATAAATCCTGTCTAAGTAACCTTTTTACTTCGGTGACATTTGTATGTGCTCCCTAAATACTTTATTCTACATGTCACTATTTTTTCCTATTGTTACAGTTCTATTTGTCTTTCTTTCAGATCTGTAGGCACAAATAAAAGTTTTTACTATAAATTTCCTTCTAATTCAATTTTAGAAAGGATTTATTTTTCATATAATCAATCAGTTGAAAAATGGTCTATTTAATTACCTCCCTTGTTTTCATTATTTTTTTTATCATGCACCATTTACATCATATGCTCATATTTCTGTTTTCCATATCTACTTTTTATAGTAATTTCATAACTGTATTTCTTGACAGTGAATAAAAATAAAAGTTTTATGTAGGTTTCTCTTGTTTTTAGGGATTTCAAAAAAAAAATGGGGGGGGGGGGCTATTTTCATGTGTTCTACCATAGACATTTGAAAAACTCCAAAACTCTCTATTTTACATGTATTGAAAAACTTTCTTTTTTTACATGTATAAATATGGCTTTCATATATCAAAGTACTTCTGAATAACTTATTTAGTTAGATTAATGTAAAGATTTGTCTTGTGCAGTCTTAATTTTATTCTCAGCACATTTTCTACTTCAGTCTTAGCTGCCTGATTTGTACACAACAACTGCATAGATGTCATGGAGACTGGAATTTCTGTTGAATGTTTGCTTGTTGGAGATTTAGTCACAAGATCATATTCATCCAGTGTTAGTTTCACAAAATTAGTCACTTGTATTTCATATACTTCAGAATTTGTATGTGTAAGCCCTTTATTGTGGGGTGTGTTTCCATTCCTAAACTTGTATTTTTTCAAGTGAACAGCATAGTGTCCCTTTTTTAAAATTTTGTCATGAAATTACATTGTAAAATTCTAGAAACAATATTTGATTATCATTACCAGATATTCTTGTGCCTTTTTTTTGGTTAAGTGGTTTTCTTCAAGAAATCAACAGAATTTTTTTTAAATTGAAAAGTCAGGGGTTGAAAATTCCTAAAGCCCGATGCCCAGGACTAAAAAAAATGCCTCGGGACTTGTCGTTTTTCAATGAAATAAGTCTGTCGGGCATGGCAAATCTAAAAAAAATAGAACTAATTTTTGAAAGATTTCGTTGTCATTATTTGGACCATGTTTCTTGATCTATTCCCTGACCTATAAATAGTAATAACTTTATTTTTAGAATGGGTATTTACTAGATCGATCTATTGATTAGTCATTCTCAAGTCTGAATCACACCTGCGCTTGATCAGACACATTTTTTGACATGCTACAAATTTTATTAATCAAGCGCTGGAATGATAAAGATCAAATTTTGTTGATAATTTTTTGAGGATAAGATCGTTGCTCAATTATAATTTCACGGTTAAAAAAAATGCAGAAATGGAAAGCTGATGACAAGGCATCAGATGTGGAGATTGAATCAATTGACACTGTGTCTTCTTCCCTGCAAACCTAGAATTATACATAAGAATATCAGATAACAAAATTGCATTTATATTGATTGGGACTTGACATAACATTGTTCGGGCTTAGTGTACAAAAGATGAAAAAGTCCAGGGCTCGGGTCTTCCCAAAAAAATGTTCAACCCCTGAAAGTTTTGCTGAATAATATAAAATTTACTCTGGCCACAAGTGGAGGCAAGATACTAAATAAAGCATAATATTTGGTCTTTGAATATAAAAATGAGTAATTTACTGAAAAATATTTAGGTTTGATGGAATTTGTTCCCTTATAGGTATAAAACCACTAAATATTCATGAGATCAACAAGCACTGCCCATTTTGGGGAGAAAAATTTGAGGTAAGGAAATGAGTGCCAGAACTTAGACCATTGAATAACACTGCTTGGTTTGAATTTTTTTCTTACAGTACTTTCATTTTTCTAGTAATTTTTATTTTTTTTTTTTTTCTAGAACTGAAATATTTTTTTTCACCAAAGATCTAAAGAATAGGGATGTCCTGTATAGAAACACAGTGCTGAAATACATTGTTTACAAACAAGCCATGTGAATTGCCAAAAAGTTCTGCATGACCATATAGTTTGACAGCGGCATAAGATGAAACTATATATCTTTTTATCTAAACAATATATGAAAAATCCAGGTTTTGAATGGTAAAAAAATATGGGTGTTGATTTTGTGATGGCTAAGCATAGAAAGTAATGGGAGTTTTTTTTTCAGAATTTATACCTATAAAGGAGAATGTTTGGTAAGGACCCTTTTTTGCCTCTTAATTTGGGCTTTTTTGAAAATTTGATTATCTGATTTCTAAGTAATAGCAGTATAGTAAAATGGTGGCAAACACTGAATTTAAGATGTTTTTGACAAGATTTATGATTTTATTCCAGAAATAACAGTGTGCATTTATGAGACTTTTACAAAAACCTTGAACATTTCTGCAATTTTTACGGTGATTTTTGTGTGGAGCAGAAGTTGCCACACATCTGTTGACTCAAGATATTTTTACACGAGTTGTAACTGACAATTATACACAAAATATATGAAGCAAGAGATTCAACATGCATGTGGCCATTGTTCAAAGAGTAATAAACTACACAAAATTTGGTGTTTTCCAGCCTTTTTAACAGATTTTTCCAATCTCGGTCAAGTTTGAAGGGCTTATATGTTCAAATTATTACCATAAACCAATCAAATCAACTATAGAACACATTAAAGAGCTTGAGAAACAATATTAGAGTTTTTTCATGTAGACTTTGTTTTTGAGGCCAAATTTTGCCCTTAACAAACCAACTTCTTTGTCGGCTACAACCTTATTTCCCATGGAAGTTATAAAAAAAACTTGTAAGGTATTTCAAAACATATCACATTTACTCAAGATTTTTTTTAAAAATTTATCGCAAACTTTGCCTATAGTAATAGGTACAAGTATTGTATTGATATTCTTGAGCGGGTCTACGTCAAAACATGGAGGCTAATAAAATAGTCAGAGTTCCTTTTATGTTTTTTTTTTTTTAAACAGCTGCATGTAATTTTTGACTTGAATTTTGGCCATATTTAAAGATGTATCCAAGTAGATAAAATGTGTGATTTTTATATACAGATTCAAAGACAGGAAAGAGGAGGTATGTCCAGTTGATAAGGAGTACTGCAGCACAACACCACCAAAGTGAAAGTAGAAAACATGTGCTTTTGACTTTAAGGTTTGACAGTTTCCCAATCTTTGTGGATTGGTCTAGGTTTTTTAAGTTAAAATCAAATTTCTTGAAACATTCTATATGCATGAAAGTTGTACATGTATCATAATTCAAGATATTGATCATTACAATATAATTACAAATTAACATATCAATGATATAATTGATACACACTTTTTATATAACATCATAAGCAACATAAAATTATGGATAAAATAATAATAAATCATCATGGATACGAGACTAACTAATTACCTCACTTATGTTACATTCCTTATGCATTTCTTCCTCTCTGATAATTTCAATAGAAGAATTTGTTTTTTCCTACCTACTGACCTAAGCTTTAAATCATTGGGTTGAGAAACAGCAAACAAACATATTTTTGTGTTTGGGCTGATATAGAATTTTTCTGTGTATGTGTGCACACTTACATTTGAAAGTAAAAATCACTCACCTAATGCATTTTTGCTATTCTTAATTGATATTTTTTCTAAAAATAATATATATTTTTGAGGATTTTGGTCACTTAATATCAAATTTATTCATGTTTGCCATGTTGTAGAACAATTTTAATGCAAATTTCTATTATGACGAATATTGTAGTTGTTGACAGGTCTGGAATATCTTCTTTTATCATACTTTAGTGATATTTCTTGCAGTAAACCATAAATTGTTCATGATTCAGTCTGAGGCCTAATTTGCATAGCATAATGCATAGAATTTCAAGTATTGTGGTATAATTTTGGCAAATTGTGTTTTATTTCATGTATTAAAAGTAATTATCTGTTTTTTATAGGATCAAGCAATCAATGATAGATGTCAGTTGCCAGGTTGTTTAGGTTAAACTGAACAACTGTGCCCTGCAGCAGCACCATAGGTTTATGTATTTGGAAACTGTTTGGAAATGACATTCTTAAGAGATTTTTGTAAGCATTTTTATTTGTTAGCATATAAAGCACAATCAAATTGTGTAGTTAAAATGTTGATTTTCTACTTTTCCAGAAAAAAGAACTGCATTTTAGTAAAAAATGTGTTTTTCATTGCTTAATTTACCTAGTAGGTTAGAAAGCAAGAGATGAATAAAATAAGTAAATTTTACAGTTTTGTTTATGTATTGGGGATATGTTTTTTATAAGAAATACACTTCTTTATCAAACTAATGATGAGAGAGTTCAAGGATTATAGTGGAAACTAAAAGAATGTAATTCAGAGACAAAGACAGGCATGGATAACTGACACACAACCAAGAATAAAAAATCACTGAAATATTATACAGCAGTCCCCCTTTCTAGGGCCCCTCATTTGAAAGACCACTCCTTTCTCCTGGCCATATTTCTCTTGCATTAACTCTTTTATATACTAATTAACCCCTTTTTGAAGGCCACCTTTTTTCGGCCAAAAATATCCTTTGTCCTCTCAAAAACAACCATGCTGTTGTTTATTGACAACTTTGATAACAATGATAAACCAGAAGTTTGAGACCGGATGTTCAATAGTTTGACCTGAAAGGTTAAAGTTACACTTCTGTGATTGCACAATTGGTAAACAAAGATGACATCTGTTAAAAAAAAATGAAAGTGTTGACACTCGAAAACAAAGTTAAAGTCATTAAATTAACTGAAAAGGGTCACAGTTTGAGGAAGCTGGCGGCAGATTTTAAGGTGTGTAAAATGCAAATTCAAAATATTATTTGGAAAAAGGAGAACATTTTAATTATGAAAACAGTCTGACATCAGTTCATTTTTCAAAGTAAATCTGATACAATGTACACGTTCAAGTTCTTTTAATGAATGCATCTTATGTTTAAATACATTGTTATATTTTAATGTGTCATACTTGCATTTTAAACAGATAATAAAAGGCATTTTAATATTCATAAAACATGTAACAGACATTATCTGGATTATACATAAAGGTCCTACAAAAGAAAAGCAAATCTGTTACATAAGGAACATTTTGTATATATTTTCAGCCATTTTGATTTTCAGATCAATTCCTTTATAGAGACCACCCCTTTTGTAAAGCCTCTTTTATGTTGCAAATGGGTTGTTCTCTCAAGAGTGGGACTACTGTACATGCAAGGTAAAACAGAAGTAAATAAGCATCTAAGACTCCACAAAAACTGGAAGCATAACCATAGTGCACTGATATGGTAAGCATCCTCTGTTTTTCTAGCAACACCCGCTCAGTTGCTCATAAAAAGTCAATTCAGGGAAGAAGAAAAAAGAAAGAAAAACTATTGGCATTTTGTACAAATAAGTATTCATTGTGCAGATGGATTCACTACAAGTTCATGACAGCCATAAGTAATATGGTTTTATTTTGTTCAGTTTTCATTATTTATGGATTGAACTGCATTGAATTTATTTCTTTTTTTCAGGAGGGAAAAAAGCTGTCTTCCTTGATGTGTTCAGTGATTGTAATATTCCCAGACAAGGGTCAAACTATAGTATTAGACCTTTGTAAATATTTATTTGTGTCATAAAATGGATGTATTTTTTTGAAAAAAAAAAAAAACACTTTTCCTATTTGTTCACCCAGGGGAATGGAGGAAAAATAGCATTTATTTTCCAGCATTAGGTTGATCAGTCACGTACCCTGTTCAAATGAAAGGAAGAAGAACTTTGGAATAACAGATTGGTATACTGACACAGTTTGTAATGAGCATTTTTCTCTCAGATTTTTAAGGATAGAAGTTAGGTTTATTTTATTTTAGAAAATACATAGAATATGAAATTTTGATAGATTGCATATTACAAATGAGTGTGGAAAAAAAAAACTGCTGAACTTCTGGTACCTTTAAACTTCTGTATGAATGGCGATTCATGTCACAATAAGGATATTTCTATAACGATGCTTTTTAGCTCACTTGGGGTCCGTCGTCGTCGTGGACAAATTTTAAAATATCTTCTCCTCTGAAACTACTAAACTGACAGGTTTTAAACTTTGCATGATTATTCCTTAGGGTGTTTTGCACAAAATGATCGTTGGGATTTTTGATCATTGAAAAAACATGGCTGCTGTTACTAAAAATAGAACATAGGGGTCAGATTGCAGTTTTTTGCAAACAACTCAAAAATCGTTGCCTTTAGCAAATATCTGGCACGAATAAAATTTTTCAGCATCATGAGATGGACCTATGCCAAAATTTTCAAAATGATTGGTCAACTGATGTAGGAGTTACAGCCTCGGAAACAGATTTTTTTTGGATTTTTTGCATGTGCAACTTTGAAAATCTATTCAAAATCTATTGGACAGAATTCAATGAAATTTGGCATTTATGTTTCTTAGGGTATTCCACACAAAATGGTTGTTGGTATTGTTGATTCATGAAAAAATATTGCCGCCGTTACTAAAAATAGAACATAGGTTCAGATGGCAATTTTTTGCAAATAACTCAAAAATCGTTGCCTTTAGCAAATTTCTGTCTGGGTAATATTGTTTAGCATTATGAGACAGACCTATGACCAAAATTTTCAAAACGATTGGTCATACGGCCCCTGAAACAGTTTTTTTTATATTTTCGCATATGCAACTTTGAAAATCTGCTTCTCAAAATCCATTTTACAGAATTCAATGACAGTTAGCATACATGTTCCTTAGGGTATCCCACACAAATTGACCGTTCGGATTAAGACGGGTTTTTGAAAAAAAAAAAAAAAAATTGTTGCCTTTAGCAAAATTCTGGTTCAGGCCATGAAAATGCTATGAAAAGCATTTCCTGCATTTGACAATTTAGTTGATTTTAACTTAGCCTGTCTCATTCCTCAAGTTTTTCAAATAAGGAAATGGTTAACCAGGTGAGCGATTCAGGCTCTCTTGAGCCTCTAGTTTCTTTCGTGATAGTTTTAACTACTTACTGGAATTAACATTAAATTAATTGGTAGTAGCATTTGTTTAAAGTATTACAACACTTTGAGGGAATGGGGTTATTTATATAATTTAAAGTATGTTTCTCGCAAGTATCATGATACTTGATAATTGTGTAATGATAATAGTTGAAAGTATTTGTATTCCACTTATTTTAGATAAATTGAAAAAATATATGTTGCCATTCCCCTATCTTTTACCTTTACTTTTGAACAACACTTACCAAAATCCATCCAGGTTTTTTTTTAAACCCTTAGCAAAGTTACCCTATTTTCAACAAAGAAATTTGAGCAAATTGACCAATAAGTGGTCAAATACCAATGGCAGTGTTTTCAGTTAGTCCTTCGATAGGCCTCAAAGTTATTTAACTCTAATGTCTTAAAGTGAATTAATTTGTCAATCCAAATTATTTGGCCATTTCTGTTACACTAAAAAATAACATCAGAAGGAGAAAGAAGACTTTGCCTTAATTGTAGTCATACACAAATCAAAGTAGTTCTATCCCCAGGTGGCACTAAAAAGTTCAGTTAAATATCACTAGAAAATAAACAACAAAAATCTTCTAGTAATTTTGTGTGAAGCGAAGAGCTGAGAAAAGAAATAATGGTAAAAATTTAAACCATTTAAATAACTGTAATTTTAGAATCTGATCATACATCGATTTCTAACTGTAGGTCAAGGTCTGTTGTATCCTTTATCTCAAAGTTTTTTTTGTTTTTTTTTTTTGGGGGGGGGCATAGATGCTATGTATCAAATATTAAATCAGGAATTTTAAAGATGATACGTCACTTATATAGTGGAAACTGAAATTAAAGGTTCTAGCTAAACGATATTCTTTCTTTCGAATCAGATCAGCTATAAAGTCGGCCTCATAA
Organism: Perna viridis; assembly: GCA_037379345.1. Taxonomy (NCBI): domain Eukaryota; kingdom Metazoa; phylum Mollusca; class Bivalvia; order Mytilida; family Mytilidae; genus Perna; species Perna viridis. The sequence goes on along the minus strand of CM074512.1, from coordinate 18,247,313 downwards.
GAGTGATGAAATAGGTCAGCTAGTAGAAGAGCACAATTTGTTCCCACTGGAATGCCCACCATTTGTTGAAAAATGCGTCCACCACAGTGGACATATATGTGTTAAACTTTCATGTACCAACTTAGAAGTACCTATACAAGGGAAACTCGTATTAAATTACGGAAATCAAATTGTCTACAGACTCCAACTACACACCTTTAACATAATACATCCAAATGTGTTTTGCAGTCGTATAAAATTGGTAAGTCTAAGTAATTCACTAACTGAAAAATGGACTTAATTATGTAAAAAAAATAACCTTAATTTGTCTCCTTATCAACCAAAAAATAAGGCATGTGTAACATAATTCAGTAGGTAATCTTGAAATAATATTCAATTTCTTATTTTATGTAATATGAAGAGTAAATATTTGATACAAAATGGCTTGCTTAATGGCTTAGACTGTTTTTGTTTGAAGGTTGTAGCTTATGACTATTCCTCAAATTCAAATCGCTGTTTAAATCTAAGTGACGCGTAATGTCAAATATAGTTCACTTAACCTAGAAAACCTGGGAGGGAAAATGTTGTATACTAATCTAGCCATTCAAATATTGTGTTATTGTTTAAATCAGAAGGATACATCATGCGTCTGTTCTTAAGAAAGCTTTTTTTTTTTTTTTTTTTTTTTTTTTTTTTTTTTTTTTTTTAAAGGCACATACCTAGAAAGTTGTGATATGTAATTAAAGCGGTGAAAAATTGAACAATATCAAGGATCTTGAATGGATACAAATGTTACCCTTCTATACATCCATTAAATCATTCATTTCCCTCACACCTTTTTCGAAACCTACACTTCACATGGTCATATTACTTGGAATCATACTTCCCTTACCAAAATATGCACATCACATCTGATGCAAACTGCACTCTTTGCTTTGTTATAGTCCGTGAAATAACACTTTCCGGTCAAAACCCATTCATGCTCATAACGTCTGATGCGGACCCTGCGCTTAAAATGGCCGTTTGTCCGAAAAACTACCCAAAACCAAAATATAGCCTGGTTATGTAATCTGATGCGAATTGTATGCTTGACATGTCCAAACTCTTTTAAACAGATGATTCGAAGCCTACTCTTCACATAGCCAATACTACTAACATTGCACTTTCCTTACCAAAGTATGCTCATCATATCAGATCCCAACTGTACCTTTAACATTGCCATAGTCCGTGAAATAGCACTTTCGAGTCGGAACTCATTCATGCTCATTACATCTGATGCGGACTGTAGTCTTAACATGGCCGTATGACAGAAACACTACCCAAACAATTGCATGCTTATCACATCATATAATAATTTTACATGGCCCAACTGTTTCAAAAATTTTATTCTTGCTAAAATCATACATGCTCATCACTAAAAATGCCAACCGTTTTCTTAATAAGGCCAAAGGACTTAAAATATAATTTTCCTAACAATTACGTACACGATCATCACATCTGACGGAAACCGTACCCCTGACATGCCCGTATGACAGAAAATCTACCCAAAAATGCATGCATATCACATCATATAAGAATTGAACGCCTAACATGGCCAAACTTTCAAATAACTTATTCCTGCTAAAATCATATATGCACATAACTTTAGATGTCGACCGTTTTCTTAATATGGCCAAAGTACTTGAAATATCATTTTCCTACCCAAAATCATTAATGCTCATCACAATTGATGCGTACAGTTCTCCTTTAAATAGCCATTATACAATTCCAAAGATAACAATACTGTGTGAAATATCCCTTTCGTACCTTAATTCTCCATACTAATCACATATGATGCGAACTGAACTCTTAACATGGTCATACTATCTGAAAAAGCACATTCTTACTAGAATCATACATGCTCATCACATCTGATTTGATATGTAACCTAAGTATGACCATGCTACTTCAAATAGCATTTTCCTACTTTGATCATACATGCTCATCATATCTAATTCGTACTGTATTCTTGATATTTCCTTACGACTCAAAATAACAATTTCCTGCCAATAACATACATGATCATCACATCTGACGGAAACGGTACCCCTGACATGCCCGTAAGACAGAAAAACTACCGAAAAATGCATGCTTATCACATCATAAAAGAATTATACGGCTATCATGGCCAAACTGTTTCAAATATTTGATTCCTGCTAAAATCATACGTGCCCATAATTTAAGACGCCAACCGTTTTCTTAACATGGTCAAAGTAGTTGAAATATCATTTTCCTTACCAAAATCAAAAATGCTCATGGTAATTGATGCGTAGAGATCTCACTAAAATAGCCATTTTACAATACCAAAGAGAGTTATACTGTGTAAAATGCAATTTTCGTACCTTAATTCTCTATACCAATCACATATGATGTGAACTGTACCCTTAACATGATCATACTACTTGAAATGGCACATTCTAACCAGAATAGAATAGGCTTATCACATCAGATTTGATATGTACCCTAAATATGACCATACTACTTCAAATAGCACTTTCCTACCTAGAACACACATGCTCATCATATCTGATTCATACTGTATTCTTAATATTACCTTACGACTCGAAATAACATTTTCCTATCAATAACGTACATGATCATGACATCTGACGGAAACCGAACCCCTGACATGTATGTATAACAGAAATCTTCACAAAAAATGTATGCTTATCTTATCATAAAAGAATTGTATTCCTAACATGGCCAAACAGTTTCAAATAACTTATTCCTGCTGAAGTCATACATGCCCATAATTTAAGACGCCAACCGTTTTCTTAATATGACAAAAGTACTTTAAATATTATTTTCCTACCCAAAATCAATAATGCTCATGACAATTGATGCGTACTGTTCTCACTTAAATAGCCATTATACAATTCCAAAGATAGCAATACTGTGTGAAATACCATTTCTCGTACCTTAATTCTCCATACTAATCACATATGATGCGATCTGTACTGTTAACATGATCATACTGCTTCAAATAGTACATTCTTTCAAGAATAAAATAGGCTTATCACATCAGATTTGATATGTACCATAAATATGACCATTCTACTTTAAATAGCATTTTCCTACTTAAATCATAAAGGGTCATCTTATCTGATTCGTACTATATTCTTAATATGACCTTACGACTCGAAATAACATTTTCCTACCAATAACGTACTTGATGACCGCATGTGACGCAAACCGTACCCCTGACATGCCCGTATGACAGAAAAACTACCCACAAATGCATGCTTATCACATCATATAAGAAGTCTACGCCTAACATGGCCAAACTGTTTCAAATAACTTATTCCTACGAATATCATATAAGCCGATAATTTAAGATGCCAAACGTTTTCTTAATATGGCCAAAGTACTAGAAATATCATTTTCCTACCCAAAACCAATAATGCCCATGACAATTGATGCATACTCTTCTCACTTAAATAGCCATTATACAATTCCAAAGATAACAATACTTTGGTGTGAAATACCCTATATATGACCGTACTACTTGAAATAGCACTTTTCTGCCTAAATCATATATGCTCATCACATCTGATTCCTACTGTACTGTTCATATGACCTCACGACTCGAAATAATATTTTCCTACAAACAACCTTTATGATCATCACATCTGACCCAAACCGTATCCCTGACATGTCCGTAAGACAGAAAAACTACCCAAAAATGCATGCTTATCACATCATATAAGAATTGTACGTCTATCATGGCCAAACTGTTTCAAATCACTTATTCCTTCTTTATCCATATATGCCCGTAACTTAAGATGCCAAAGTTTTCTTAATATGGCTAAAGTACCTGAAATATAATTTTTCTACCCAAAATCATTAATGCTCATGACAATTGATGCGTACAGTTCTCCTTTAAATAGTCATTATACAATTCCAAAGATGGCAATACTCTGTGAAATACCATTCTCGTACCTTAATTCTCCATACCAATAACATATGATGTGAACTGTACTCTTAACACGATCATACTACTTGAAATAGCACATTCGTAACAGAATCATGCATGCTCATCAAATCTGACTTGATATGTATCCTAAATTGGACCATACTACTTCAAATAGCACTTTCCTACCTAAATCATACATGCTCATCATATATAATTCGTACTGTATTCTTAATATACCCTTACGACTCGAAATAAAATCTTACTGTCAATAACGTACATGATAGTCACTTCGGAGGGAAACCGTACCCCTAACATGGCCGTTTAACAGACAAAATATCAAAAAATGCATGCTTATCACATCATATAAGCATTGTACGCCTGACATCTCCAAACTGTTTCAAATAACTTATTCCTGCTAAGATCATATATGCCCATAACTTAACATGCGAACGTTTCCTTAATATGGCCAAAGTACTTGAAATATCATTTTCCTACCTAAAATCATTAATGCTCATGACAATTGATACGTGCAGTTCTCCTTTAAATAGACATTATACAATTCCATAGATAACAATACTCTGTGAAATACTATATTCGTACCTTAATTCTCCATACAAATCACATATTATGCGAACTGAACTCTTAACATAATCATACTACTTGAAATAGCTCATTCTTAGCAGAATCAAACATACTTATCACATCTGATTTGATATGTAACCTCAATATGACCATACTACTTGAACTAGCACTTTCCGTCTTCAAGCACACATACTCATCATATATGATTAGTAATTTATCTGTAATTAGATTTTACGACTTGATATAACATTTTCCTGCCAATAACGTACAGGATCATCACATTTGACGTAAATCGTACCCCTGACATGCACGTATGACAGAAAAACTACCCACAAATGCATGCTTATCACATATAAGAAGTGTATGCCTAACATGGCCAAACTGTTTCAAATAACTTATTCCTACTAAAATCATATAAGCCGATACCTTAAGATGCCAAACGTTTTCTTAATACGGCCAAAGTACTTGAAATATCATTTTCCTACCCAAAAACAATAATGCTCATCACAATTGATGCATACTGTTCTCACTTAAATAGCCATTATACAATTCCAAAGATAACAATGCTTTGGTGTGAAATACCCTAAATATGACAGTACTACTTGAAATAGCACTTTCCTGCCTAAATCATATATGCTCATCACATCTGATTCCTACTGTACTGTTCATATGACCTCACGACTCGAAATAATATTTTCCTACAAACAATCTATATGATCATCACATCTGACGCAAACCGTACCCCTGACATGTCCGTAAGACAGAAAAACTACCCAAAAATGCATGCTTATCACATCAAATAAGAATTGTACGCCTAACATGGCCAAACTGTTTCAAATCACTTATTCCTTCTTTATCCATATATGCCCATAACGTAAGATGCCAAAGTTTTCTTAATATGGCTAAAGTACCTGAAATATAATTTTTCTACCCAAAATCATTAATGCTCATGACAATTGATACGTGCAGTTCTCTTTTAAATAGCCATTATACAATTCCAAAGATAACACTACTGTGGGAAATACCAATTTCGTACCTTAATTCTCCATATCAATCACATATGATGCGAACTTAACTCTTAACATAATCATTCTACTTGAAATAGCTCATTCTTAGCAGAATCAAACATACTTATCAAATCTGATTTGATATGTATTCTATATTGGACCATACTACTTCAAATAGCACTTTCCTACCTAAATCATACATGCTCATCATATCTAATTCGTACTGTATTCTTAACATGACCTTACGACTCGAAATAAAATTTTACTGCCAATAACGTACATGATAGTCACTCCGGAGGGAAACCGTACCCCTACCATGCCCGTTTAACAGACAAACTATCCAAAAATGCATGCTTATCACATCATATAAGCATTGTACGCCTGACATCTCCAAACTGTTTCATATAACTTATTCCTGCTAAAATCATACATGCCCATAACTTAACATGCGAACGTTTCCTTAGTATAGCCAAAGTACTTGAAATATCATTTTCCTACCCAAAATCATTAATGCTCATGACAATTGATACGTGCAGTTCTCCTTTAAATAGCCATTATACAATTCCAAAGATTACAATATTCTGTGAAATACAATTTTCGTACCTTAATTCTCCATATCAATCACATATGATGCGAACTGAACTCTTAACATAATCATACTACGTGAAATAGCTCATTCTTAGCAGAATCAAACATACTTATCAAATCTGATTTGATGTGTATCCTAAATTGGACCATACTACTTCAAATAGCACTTTCCTACCTAAATCATACATGCTCATCATATCTAATTCGTACTGTATTCTTAATATGACATTACGACTCGAAATAGAATTTTACTGCCAATAACGTACATGATAGTCACTTCGGAGGGAAATCGTACCCCTAACATGCCCGTTTAACAGACAAACTACCCAAGAATGCATGCTTATCACATCATATAAGCATTGTAGGCCTTACATCTCCAAACTGTTTCGAATAACTTATTCCTGCTAAAATCATATATCCCATAACTTAACATGCGAACGTTTCCTTAATATGGCCAAAGTTCTTGAAATATCATTTTCCTACCTAAAATCATTAATGCTCATGACAATTGATACGTGCAGTTCTCCTTTAAATAGCCATTATACAATTCCAAAGATACTAATACTGTGGGAAATACTAATTTCGTACCTTAATTCTCCATATCAATCACATATGATGCGAACTGAACTCTTAACATAATCATACTACTTGAAATAGCTCATTCTTAGCCGAATCAAACATACTTATCACATCTGATTTGATATGTAACCTAAATATGACCATACTACTTGTACTAGCACTTTCCTACTTCAATCACACATACTCATCACATCTGATTAGTAATTTATCTGTAATTAGATTTTACGACTTGATATAACATTTTCCTGCCAATAACGTACAGGATCATCACATCTGACGCAAACCGTACCCCTGACATGCACGTATGACAGAAAAACTACCCACAAATGCATGCTTATCACATATAAAAAGTGTATGCCTAACATGGCCAAACTGTTTCAAATAACTTATTCCTACTAAAATCATATAAGCCGATAACTTAAGATGCCAAACGTTTTTCTTAATACGGCCAAAGTGCTTGAAATATCATTTTCCTACCCAAAATCAATAATGCTCATCACAATTGATGCATACTGCTCTCACTTAAATAGCCATTATACAATTCCAAAGATACTAATACTGTGGGAAACACCAATTTCGTACCTTAATTCTCCATATCAATCACATATGATTCGAGCTGAACTCTTAACATAATCATACTACTTGAAATAGCTCATTCTTAGCAGAATCAAACATACTTATCAAATCTGATTTGATGTGTATCTTAAATTGGACCATACTACTTCAAATAGCACTTTCCTACCTAAATCATACATGCTCATCATATCTAATTCGTACTGTATTCTTAATATGACCTTACGACTCGAAATAAAATTTTACTGCCAATAACGTACATGATAGTCACTTCGGAGGGAAACCGTACCCCTAACATGCCCGTTTAACAGACAAACTATCCAAAAATGCATGCTTATCACATCATATAAGCATTGTACGCCTGACATCTCCAAACTGTTTCAAATAACTTATTCCTGCTAAAATCATATATGCCCATAACTTAACATGCGAACGTTTCCTTAGTATAGCCAAAGTACTTGAAATATCATTTTCCTACCCAAAATCATTAATGCTCATGACAATTGATACGTGCAGTTCTCCTTTAAATAGCCATTATACAATTCCAAAGACTACAATACTCTGTGAAATACAATTTTCGTTCCTCAATTCTCCATATCAATTACATATGATGCGAACTGAACTCTTAACATAATCATACTACTTGAAATAGCTCTTTCTTAGCAGAATCAAACATACTTATCAAATCTGATTTGATGTGTATCCTAAATTGGACCATACTACTTCAAATAGCACTTTCCTACCTAAATCATACATGCTCATCATATCTAATTCGTACTGTATTCTTAATATGACCTTACGACTCGAAATAAAATTTTACTGCCAATAACGTAGATGATAGTCACTTCGGAGGGAAACCGTACCCCTAACATGCCCGTTTAACAGACATACTACCCAAGAATGCATGCTTATCACATCATATAAGCATTGTACGCCTGACATCTCCAAACTGTTTCGAATAACTTATTCCTACTAAAATCATATATGCCCATAACTTAACATGCGAACGTTTCCTTAATATGGCCAAAGTACTTGAAATATCATTTTCCTACCTAAAATCATTAATGCTCATGACAATTGATACGTGCAGTTCTCCTTTAAATAGCCATTATACAATTCCAAAGATAACAATACTCTGTGAAATACCATTTTCGTACCTTAATTCTCCATACAAATCACATATGATGCGAAGTGAACTCTTAACATAATCATACTACTTGAAATAGCTCATTCTTAGCCGAATCAAACATACTTATCACATCTGATTTGATATGTAACCTAAATATGACCATACTACTTGTACTAGCACTTTCCTACTTCAATCACACATACTCATCACATCTGATTAGTAATTTATCTGTAATTAGATTTTACGACTTGATATAACATTTTCCTGCCAATAACGTACAGGATCATCACATCTGACGCAAACCGTACCCCTGACATGCACGTATGACAGAAAAACTACCCACAAATGCATGCTTATCACATATAAAAAGTGTATGCCTAACATGGCCAAACTGTTTCAAATAACTTATTCCTACTAAAATCATATAAGCCGATAACTTAAGATGCCAAACGTTTTCTTAATATGGCCAAAGTGCTTGAAATATCATTTTCCTACCCAAAATCAATAATGCTCATCACAATTGATGCATACTGCTCTCACTAATAGACATTATACAATTCCAAAGATACCAATACTGTGGGAAATACCAATTTCGTACCTTAATTCTCCATATCAATCACATATGATGCGAACTTAACTCTTAACATAATCATTCTACTTGAAATAGCTCATTCTTAGCAGAATCAAACATACTTATCAAATCTGATTTGATATGTATCCTATATTGGACCATACTACTTCAAATAGCACTTTCCTACCTAAATCATACATGCTCATAATATCTAATTCGTACTGTATTCTTAACATGACCTTACGACTCGAAATAAAATTTTACTGTCAATAACGTACATGATAGTCACTTCGGAGGGAAATCGTACCCCTACCATGCCCGTTTAACAGACAAACTACCCAAGAATGCATGCTTACCATATCATATAAGCATTGTACGCCTGACAACTCCAAACTGCTTCGAAAAACTTATTCCTGCTAAAATCATATATGCCCATAACTTAACATGCGAACGTTTCCTTAATATAGCCAAAGTACTTGAAATATCATTTTCCTACCCAAAATCATTAATGCTCATGACAATTGATACGTGCAGTTCTCCTTTAAATAGCCATTATACAATTCCAAAGATTACAATACTCTGTGAAATACAATTTTCGTACCTTAATTCTCCATACAAATCACATATGATGCGAACTGAACTCTTAACATAATCATACTACTTGAAATAGCTCATTCTTAGCAGCACCAAACATACTTATCACATCTGATTTGATATGTAACCTAAATATGACCATACTACTTGTACTAGCACTTTCCTACTTCAATCACACATACTCATCACATCTGATTAGTAATTTATCTGTAATTAGATTTTACGACTTGATATAACATTTTCCTGCCAATAACGTACAGGATCATCACATCTGACGGAAACCGTACCCCTGACATGCACGTATGACAGAAAAACTACCCACAAATGCATGCTTATCACATATAAAAAGTGTATGCCTAACATGGCCAAACTGTTTCAAATAACTTATTCCTACTAAAATCATATAAGCCGATAACTTAAGATGCCAAACGTTTTCTTAATACGGCCAAAGTGCTTGAAATATCATTTTCCTACCCAAAATCAATAATGCTCATCACAATTGATGCATACTGCTCTCACTTAAATAGCCATTATACAATTCCAAAGATACCAATACTGTGGGAAATACCAATTTCGTACCTTAATTCTTCATATCAATCACATATGATGCGAACTGAATTCTTAACATAATCATTCTACTTGAAATAGCTCATTCTTAGCAGAATCAAACATACTTATCAAATCTGATTTGATATGTATCCTAAATTGGAACATACTACTTCAAATAGCACTTTCCTACCTAAATCATACATGCTCATCATATCTAATTCGTACTGTATTCTTAATATGACCTTACGACTCGAAATAAAATTTTACTGCCAATAACGTAGATGATAGTCACTTCGGAGGGAAACCGTACCCCTAACATGCCCGTTTAACAGACATACTACCCAAGAATGCATGCTTATCACATCATATAAGCATTGTACGCCTGACATCTCCAAACTGTTTCGAATAACTTATTCCTACTAAAATCATATATGCCCATAACTTAACATGCGAACGTTTCCTTAATATGGCCAAAGTACTTGAAATATCATTTTCCTACCTAAAATCATTAATGCTCATGACAATTGATACGTGCAGTTCTCCTTTAAATAGCCATTATACAATTCCAAAGATAACAATACTCTGTGAAATACCATTTTCGTACCTTAATTCTCCATACAAATCACATATGATGCGAAGTGAACTCTTAACATAATCATACTACTTGAAATAGCTCATTCTTAGCCGAATCAAACATACTTATCACATCTGATTTGATATGTAACCTAAATATGACCATACTACTTGTACTAGCACTTTCCTACTTCAATCACACATACTCATCACATCTGATTAGTAATTTATCTGTAATTAGATTTTACGACTTGATATAACATTTTCCTGCCAATAACGTACAGGATCATCACATCTGACGCAAACCGTACCCCTGACATGCACGTATGACAGAAAAACTACCCACAAATGCATGCTTATCACATATAAAAAGTGTATGCCTAACATGGCCAAACTGTTTCAAATAACTTATTCCTACTAAAATCATATAAGCCGATAACTTAAGATGCCAAACGTTTTCTTAATATGGCCAAAGTGCTTGAAATATCATTTTCCTACCCAAAATCAATAATGCTCATCACAATTGATGCATACTGCTCTCACTAATAGACATTATACAATTCCAAAGATACCAATACTGTGGGAAATACCAATTTCGTACCTTAATTCTCCATATCAATCACATATGATGCGAACTTAACTCTTAACATAATCATTCTACTTGAAATAGCTCATTCTTAGCAGAATCAAACATACTTATCAAATCTGATTTGATATGTATCCTATATTGGACCATACTACTTCAAATAGCACTTTCCTACCTAAATCATACATGCTCATAATATCTAATTCGTACTGTATTCTTAACATGACCTTACGACTCGAAATAAAATTTTACTGTCAATAACGTACATGATAGTCACTTCGGAGGGAAATCGTACCCCTACCATGCCCGTTTAACAGACAAACTACCCAAGAATGCATGCTTACCATATCATATAAGCATTGTACGCCTGACAACTCCAAACTGCTTCGAAAAACTTATTCCTGCTAAAATCATATATGCCCATAACTTAACATGCGAACGTTTCCTTAATATAGCCAAAGTACTTGAAATATCATTTTCCTACCCAAAATCATTAATGCTCATGACAATTGATACGTGCAGTTCTCCTTTAAATAGCCATTATACAATTCCAAAGATTACAATACTCTGTGAAATACAATTTTCGTACCTTAATTCTCCATACAAATCACATATGATGCGAACTGAACTCTTAACATAATCATACTACTTGAAATAGCTCATTCTTAGCAGCACCAAACATACTTATCACATCTGATTTGATATGTAACCTAAATATGACCATACTACTTGTACTAGCACTTTCCTACTTCAATCACACATACTCATCACATCTGATTAGTAATTTATCTGTAATTAGATTTTACGACTTGATATAACATTTTCCTGCCAATAACGTACAGGATCATCACATCTGACGCAAACCGTACCCCTGACATGCACGTATGACAGAAAAACTACCCACAAATGCATGCTTATCACATATAAAAAGTGTATGCCTAACATGGCCAAACTGTTTCAAATAACTTATTCCTACTAAAATCATATAAGCCGATAACTTAAGATGCCAAACGTTTTCTTAATACGGCCAAAGTGCTTGAAATATCATTTTCCTACCCAAAATCAATAATGCTCATCACAATTGATGCATACTGCTCTCACTTAAATAGCCATTATACAATTCCAAAGATACCAATACTGTGGGAAATACCAATTTCGTACCTTAATTCTTCATATCAATCACATATGATGCGAACTGAATTCTTAACATAATCATTCTACTTGAAATAGCTCATTCTTAGCAGAATCAAACATACTTATCAAATCTGATTTGATATGTATCCTAAATTGGAACATACTACTTCAAATAGCACTTTCCTACCTAAATCATACATGCTCATCATATCTAATTCGTACTGTATTCTTAACATGACCTTACGACTCGAAATAAAATTTTACTGTCAATAACGTACATGATAGTCACTTCGGAGGGAAACCGTACCCCTACCATGCCCGTTTAACAGACAAACTATCCAAAAATGCATGCTTATCACATCATATAAGCATTGTACTCCTGACATCTCCAAACTGTTTCATATGACTTATTCCTGCTAAAATCATATATGCCCATAACTTAACATGCGAACGTTTCCTTAGTATAGCCAAAGTACTTGAAATATCATTTTCCTACCCCAAAATCATTAATGCTCATGACAATTGATACGTGCAGTTCTCCTTTAAATAGCCATTCTACAATTCCAAAGATTACAATATTCTGTGAAATACAATTTTCGTACCTTAATTCTCCATATCAATCACATATGATGCGTACTGAACTCTTAACATAATCATACTATGTGAAATAGCTCATTCTTAGCAGAATCAAACATACTTATCAAATCTGATTTGATGTGTATCCTAAATTGGACCATACTACTTCAAATAGCACTTTCCTACCTAAATCATACATGCTCATAATATCTAATTCGTACTGTATTCTTAACATGACCTTACGACTCGAAATAAAATTTTACTGTCAATAACGTACATGATAGTCACTTCGGAGGGAAACCGTACCCCTACCATGCCCGTTTAACAGACAAACTATCCAAAAATGCATGCTTATCACATCATATAAGCATTGTACGCCTGACATCTCCAAACTGTTTCAAATGACTTATTCCTGCTAAAATCATACATGCCCATAACTTAACATGCGAACGTTTCCTTAATATAGCCAAAGTACTTGAAATATCATTTTCCTACCCAAAATCATTAATGCTCATGACAATTGATACGTGCAGTTCTCCTTTAAATAGCATTATACAATTCCAAAGATTACAATTCTCTGTGAAATACAATTTTCGTACCTTAATTCTCCATATCAATCACATATGATGCGAACTGAACTCTTAACATAATCATACTACTTGAAATAGCTCATTCTTAGCAAAATCAAACATACTGATCAAATCTGATTTGATGTGTATCCTAAATTGGACCATACTACTTCAAATAGCACTTTCCTACCTAAATCATACATGCTCATCATATCTAATTCGTACTGTATTCTTAATATGACATTACGACTCGAAATAGAATTTTACTGCCAATAACGTACATGATAGTCACTCTGGAGGGAAACTGTACCCCTAACATGCCCGTTTAACAGACAAACTACCCAAAAATGCATGCTTACCATATCATATAAGCATTGTACGCCTGACAACTCCAAACTGCTTCGAAAAACTTATTCCTGCTAAAATCATATATGCCCATAACTTAACATGCGAACGTTTCCTTAATATAGCCAAAGTACTTGAAATATCATTTTCCTACCCAAAATCATTAATGCTCATGACAATTGATACGTGCAGTTCTCCTTTAAATAGCCATTATACAATTCCAAAGATTACAATACTCTGTGAAATACAATTTTCGTACCTTAATTCTCCATACAAATCACATATGATGCGAACTGAACTCTTAACATAATCATACTACTTGAAATAGCTCATTCTTAGCAGAATCAAACATACTTATCACATCTGATTTGATATGTAACCTAAATATGACCATACTACTTGTACTAGCACTTTCCTACTTCAATCACACATACTCATCACATCTGATTAGTAATTTATCTGTAATTAGATTTTACGACTTGATATAACATTTTCCTGCCAATAACGTACATGATCATCACATCTGACGCAAACCGTACCCCTGACATGCACGTGTGACAGAAAAACTACCCACAAATGCATGCTTATCACATATAAAAAGTGTATGCCTAACATGGCCAAACTGTTTCAAATAACTTATTCCTACTAAAATCATATAAGCCGATAACTTAAGATGCCAAACGTTTTCTTAATACGGCCAAAGTGCTTGAAATATCATTTTCCTACCCAAAATCAATAATGCTCATCACAATTGATGCATACTGCTCTCACTTAAATAGCCATTATACAATTCCAAAGATACCAATACTGTGGGAAATACCAATTTCGTACCTTAATTCTTCATATCAATCACATATGATGCGAACTGAACTCTTAACATAATCATTCTACTTGAAATAGCTCATTCTTAGCAGAATCAAACATACTTATCAAATCTGATTTGATATGTATCCTAAATTGGACCATACTACTTCAAATAGCACTTTCCTACCTAAATCATACATGCTCATCATATCTAATTCGTACTGTATTCTTAACATGACCTTACGACTCGAAATAAAATTTTACTGTCAATAACGTACATGATAGTCACTTCGGAGGGAAACCGTACCCCTACCATGCCCGTTTAACAGACAAACTACCCAAGAATGCATGCTTACCATATCATATAAGCATTGTACGCCTGACAACTCCAAACTGCTTCGAAAAACTTATTCCTGCTAAAATCATATATGCCCATAACTTAACATGCGAACGTTTCCTTAATATAGCCAAATTACTTGAAATATCATTTTCCTACCCAAAATCATTAATGCTCATGACAATTGATACGTGCAGTTCTCCTTTAAATAGCCATTATACAATTCCAAAGATTACAATACTCTGTGAAATACAATTTTCGTACCTTAATTCTCCATACAAATCACATATGATGCGAACTGAACTCTTAACATAATCATACTACTTGAAATAGCTCATTCTTAGCAAAATCAAACATACTTATCACATCTGATTTGATATGTAACCTAAATATGACCATACTACTTGTACTAGCACTTTCCTACTTCAATCACACATACTCATCACATCTGATTAGTAATTTATCTGTAATTAGATTTTACGACTTGATATAACATTTTCCTGCCAATAACGTACAGGATCATCACATCTGACGCAAACCGTACCCCTGACATGCACGTATGACAGAAAAACTACCCACAAATGCATGCTTATCACATATAAAAAGTGTATGCCTAACATGGCCAAACTGTTTCAAATAACTTATTCCTACTAAAATCATATAAGCCGATAACTTAAGATGCCAAACGTTTTCTTAATACGGCCAAAGTGCTTGAAATATCATTTTCCTACCCAAAATCAATAATGCTCATCACAATTGATGCATACTGCTCTCACTTAAATAGCCATTATACAATTCCAAAGATACCAATACTGTGGGAAATACCAATTTCGTACCTTAATTCTTCATATCAATCACATATGATGCGAACTGAACTCTTAACATAATCATTCTGCTTGAAATAGCTCATTCTTAGCAGAATCAAACATACTTATCAAATCTGATTTGATATGTATCCTAAATTGGACCATACTACTTCAAATAGCACTTTCCTACCTAAATCATACATGCTCATCATATCTAATTCGTACTGTATTCTTAACATGACCTTACGACTCGAAATAAAATTTTACTGCCAATAACGTACATGATAGTCACTTCGGAGGGAAACCGTACCCCTACCATGCCCGTTTAACAGACAAACTATCCAAAAATGCATGCTTATCACATCATATAAGCATTGTACGCCTGACATCTCCAAACTGTTTCAAATAACTTATTCCTGCTAAAATCATACATGCCCATAACTTAACATGCGAACGTTTCCTTAATATAGCCAAATTACTTGAAATATCATTTTCCTACCCAAAATCATTAATGCTCATGACAATTGATACGTGCAGTTCTCCTTTAAATAGCCATTATACAATTCCAAAGATTACAATATTCTGTGAAATACAATTTTCGTACCTTAATTCTCCATATCAATCACATATGATGCGAACTGAACTCTTAACATAATCATACTACGTGAAATAGCTCATTCTTAGCAGAATCAAACATACTTATCAAATCTGATTTGATGTGTATCCTAAATTGGACCATACTACTTCAAATAGCACTTTCCTACCTAAATCATGCATGCTCATCATATCTAATTCGTACTGTATTCTTAATATGACATTACGACTCGAAATAAAATTTTACTGCCAATAACGTACATGATAGTCACTTCGGAGGGAAATCGTACCCCTAACATGCCCGTTTAACAGACAAACTACCCAAGAATGCATGCTTATCACATCATATAAGCATTGTAGGCCTTACATCTCGAAACTGTTTCGAATAACTTATTCCTGCTAAAATCATATAAGCCGATAACTTAAGATGCCAAACGTTTTCTTAATACGGCCAAAGTGCTTGAAATATCATTTTCCTACCCAAAATCATTAATGCTCATGACAATTGATACGTGCAGTTCTCCTTTAAATAGCCATTATACAATTCCAAAGATTACAATACTCTGTGAAATACAATTTTCGTACCTTAATTCTCCATACAAATCACATATGATGCGAACTGAACTCTTAACATATTCATACTACTTGAAATAGCTCATTCTTAGCCGAATCAAACATACTTATCACATCTGATTTGATATGTAACCTAAATATGACCATACTACTTGTACTAGCACTTTCCTACTTCAATCACACATACTCATCACATCTGATTAGTAATTTATCTGTAATTAGATTTTACGACTTGATATAACATTTTCCTGCCAATAACGTACAGGATCATCACATCTGACGCAAACCGTACCCCTGACATGCACGTATGACAGAAAAACTACCCACAAATGCATGCTTATCACATATAAAAAGTGTATGCCTAACATGGCCAAACTGTTTCAAATAACTTATTCCTACTAAAATCATATAAGCCGATAACTTAAGATGCCAAACGTTTTCTTAATACGGCCAAAGTGCTTGAAATATCATTTTCCTACCCAAAATCAATAATGCTCATCACAATTGATGCATACTGCTCTCACTTAAATAGCCATTATACAATTCCAAAGATACCAATACTGTGGGAAATACCAATTTCGTACCTTAATTCTTCATATCAATCACATATGATGCGAACTGAACTATTAACATAATCATTCTACTTGAAATAGCTCATTCTTAGCAGAATCAAACATACTTATCAATTCTGATTTGATATGTATCCTAAATTGGACCATACTACTTCAAATAGCACTTTCCTACCTAAATCATACATGCTCATCATATCTAATTCGTACTGTATTCTTAACATGACCTTACGACTCGAAATAAAATTTTACTGTCAATAACGTACATGATAGTCACTTCGGAGGGAAACCGTACCCCTACCATGCCCGTTTAACAGACAAACTATCCAAAAATGCATGCTTATCACATCATATAAGCATTGTACGCCTGACATCTCCAAATTGTTTCATATAACTTATTCCTGCTAAAATCATATATCCCCATAACTTAACATGCGAACGTTTCCTTAGTATAGCCAAAGTACTTGAAATATCATTTTCCTACCCAAAATCATTAATGCTCATGACAATTGATACGTGCAGTTCTCCTTTAAATAGCCATTATACAATTCCAAAGATTACAATATTCTGTGAAATACAATTTTCGTACCTTAATTCTCCATATCAATCACATATGATGCGAACTGAACTCTTAACATAATCATACTACGTGAAATAGCTCATTCTTAGCAGAATCAAACATACTTATCAAATCTGATTTGATGTGTATCCTAAATTGGACCATACTACTTCAAATAGCACTTTCCTACCTAAATCATACATGCTCATCATATCTAATTCTTACTGTATTCTTAATATGACCTTACGACTCGAAATAAAATTTTACTGCCAATAACGTAGATGATAGTCACTTCGGAGGGAAACCGTACCCCTAACATGCCCGTTTAACAGACATACTACCCAAGAATGCATGCTTATCACATCATATAAGCATTGTACGCCTGACATCTCCAAACTGTTTCGAATAACTTATTCCTACTAAAATCATATATGCCCATATCTTAACATGCGAACGTTTCCTTAATATAGCCAAAGTACTTGAAATATCATTTTCCTACCCAAAATCATTAATGCTCATGACAATTGATACGTGCAGTTCTCCTTTAAATAGCCATTATACAATTCCAAAGATTACAATACTCTGTGAAATACAATTTTCGTACCTTAATTCTCCATACAAATCACATATGATGCGAACTGAACTCTTAACATAATCATACTACTTGAAATAGCTCATTCTTAGCCGAATCAAACATACTTATCACATCTGATTTGATATGTAACCTAAATATGACCATACTACTTGTACTAGCACTTTCCTACTTCAATCACACATACTCATCACATCTGATTAGTAATTTATCTGTAATTAGATTTTACGACTTGATATAACATTTTCCTGCCAATAACGTACAGGATCATCACATCTGACGCAAACCGTACCCCTGACATGCACGTATGACAGAAAAACTACCCACAAATGCATGCTTATCACATATAAAAAGTGTATGCCTAACATGGCCAAACTGTTTCAAATAACTTATTCCTACTAAAATCATATAAGCCGATAACTTAAGATGCCAAACGTTTTCTTAATACGGCCAAAGTGCTTGAAATATCATTTTCCTACACAAAATCAATAATGCTCATCACAATTGATGCATACTGCTCTCACTTAAATAGCCATTATACAATTCCAAAGATACCAATACTGTGGGAAATACCAATTTCGTACCTTAATTCTTCATATCAATCACATATGATGCGAACTGAACTCTTAACATAATCATTCTACTTGAAATAATAGCTCATTCTTAGCAGAATCAAACATACTTATCAAATCTGATTTGATATGTATCCTAAATTGGACCATACTACTTCAAATAGCACTTTCCTACCTAAATCATACATGCTCATCATATCTAATTCGTACTGTATTCTTAACATGACCTTACGACTCGAAATAAAATTTTACTGTCAATAACGTACATGATAGTCACTTCGGAGGGAAACCGTACCCCTACCATGCCCGTTTAACAGACAAACTACCCAAGAATGCATGCTTACCATATCATATAAGCATTGTACGCCTGACAACTCCAAACTGCTTCGAAAAACTTATTCCTTCTAAAATCATATATGCCCATAACTTAACATGCGAACGTTTCCTTAATATAGCCAAAGTACTTGAAATATCATTTTCCTACCCAAAATCATTAATGCTCATGACAATTGATACGTGCAGTTCTCCTTTAAATAGCCATTATACAATTCCAAAGATTACAATACTCTGTGAAATACAATTTTCGTACCTTAATTCTCCATACAAATCACATATGATGCGAACTGAACTCTTAACATAATCATACTACTTGAAATAGCTCATTCTTAGCAAAATCAAACATACTTATCACATCTGATTTGATATGTAACCTAAATATGACCATACTACTTGTACTAGCACTTTCCTACTTCAATCACACATACTCATCACATCTGATTAGTAATTTATCTGTAATTAGATTTTACGACTTGATATAACATTTTCCTGCCAATAACGTACAGGATCATCACATCTGACGCAAACCGTACCCCTGACATGCACGTATGACAGAAAAACTACCCACAAATGCATGCTTATCACATATAAAAAGTGTATGCCTAACATGGCCAAACTGTTTCAATAACTTATTCCTACTAAAATCATATAAGCCGATAACTTAAGATGCCAAACATTTTCTTAATACGGCCAAAGTGCTTGAAATATCATTTTCCTACCCAAAATCAATAATGCTCATCACAATTGATGCATACTGCTCTCACTTAAATAGCCATTATACAATTCCAAAGATACCAATACTGTGGGAAATACCAATTTCGTACCTTAATTCTTCATATCAATCACATATGATGCGAACTGAACTCTTAACATAATCATTCTACTTGAAATAATAGCTCATTCTTAGCAGAATCAAACATACTTATCAAATCTGATTTGATATGTATCCTAAATTGGACCATACTACTTCAAATAGCACTTTCCTACCTAAATCATACATGCTCATCATATCTAATTCGTACTGTATTCTTAACATGACCTTACGACTCGAAATAAAATTTTACTGTCAATAACGTACATGATAGTCACTTCGGAGGGAAACCGTACCCCTACCATGCCCGTTTAACAGACAAACTACCCAAGAATGCATGCTTACCATATCATATAAGCATTGTACGCCTGACAACTCCAAACTGCTTCGAAAAACTTATTCCTGCTAAAATCATATATGCCCATAACTTAACATGCGAACGTTTCCTTAATATAGCCAAAGTACTTGAAATATCATTTTCCTACCCAAAATCATTAATGCTCATGACAATTGATACGTGCAGTTCTCCTTTAAATAGCCATTATACAATTCCATTCCAAAGATTACAATATTCTGTGAAATACAATTTTCGTACCTTAATTCTCCATATCAATCACATATGATGCGTACTGAACTCTTAACATAATCATACTATGTGAAATAGCTCATTCTTAGCAGAATCAAACATACTTATCAAATCTGATTTGATGTGTATCCTAAATTGGACCATACTACTTCAAATAGCACTTTCCTACCTAAATCATACATGCTCATAATATCTAATTCGTACTGTATTCTTAACATGACCTTACGACTCGAAATAAAATTTTACTGTCAATAACGTACATGATAGTCACTTCGGAGGGAAACCGTACCCCTACCATGCCCGTTTAACAGACAAACTATCCAAAAATGCATGCTTATCACATCATATAAGCATTGTACGCCTGACATCTCCAAACTGTTTCAAATGACTTATTCCTGCTAAAATCATACATGCCCATAACTTAACATGCGAACGTTTCCTTAATATAGCCAAAGTACTTGAAATATCATTTTCCTACCCAAAATCATTAATGCTCATGACAATTGATACGTGCAGTTCTCCTTTAAATAGCCATTATACAATTCCAAAGATTACAATACTCTGTGAAATACAATTTTCGTACCTTAATTCTCCATACAAATCACATATGATGCGAACTGAACTCTTAACATAATCATACTACTTGAAATAGCTCATTCTTAGCCGAATCAAACATACTTATCACATCTGATTTGATATGTAACCTAAATATGACCATACTACTTGTACTAGCACTTTCCTACTTCAATCACACATACTCATCACATCTGATTAGTAATTTATCTGTAATTAGATTTTACGACTTGATATAACATTTTCCTGCCAATAACGTACAGGATCATCACATCTGACGCAAACCGTACCCCTGACATGCACGTATGACAGAAAAACTACCCACAAATGCATGCTTATCACATATAAAAAGTGTATGCCTAACATGGCCAAACTGTTTCAAATAACTTATTCCTACTAAAATCATATAAGCCGATAACTTAAGATGCCAAACGTTTTCTTAATACGGCCAAAGTGCTTGAAATATCATTTTCCTACCCAAAATCAATAATGCTCATCACAATTGATGCATACTGCTCTCACTTAAATAGCCATTATACAATTCCAAAGATACCAATACTGTGGGAAATACCAATTTCGTACCTTAATTCTTCATATCAATCATATATGATGCGAACTGAACTCTTAACATTATCATTCTACTTGAAATAGCTCATTCTTAGCAGAATCAAACATACTTATCAAATCTGATTTGATATGTATCCTAAATTGGACCATACTACTTCAAATAGCACTTTCCTACCTAAATCATACATGCTCATCATATCTAATTCGTACTGTATTCTTAACATGACCTTACGACTCGAAATAAAATTTTACTGTCAATAACGTACATGATAGTCACTTCGGAGGGAAACCGTACCCCTACCATGCCCGTTTAACAGACAAACTACCCAAGAATGCATGCTTACCATATCATATAAGCATTGTACGCCTGACAACTCCAAACTGCTTCGAAAAACTTATTCCTGCTAAAATCATATATGCCCATAACTTAACATGCGAACGTTTCCTTAATATAGCCAAAGTACTTGAAATATCATTTTCCTACCCAAAATCATTAATGCTCATGACAATTGATACGTGCAGTTCTCCTTTAAATAGCCATTATACAATTCCAAAGATTACAATACTCTGTGAAATACAATTTTCGTACCTTAATTCTCCATACAAATCACATATGATGCGAACTGAACTCTTAACATAATCATACTACTTGAAATAGCTCATTCTTAGCAAAATCAGACATACTTATCTCATCTGATTTGATATGTAACCTAAATATGACCATACTACTTGTACTAGCACTTTCCTACTTCAATCACACATACTCATCACATCTGATTAGTAATTTATCTGTAATTAGATTTTACGACTTGATATAATATTTTCCTGCCAATAACGTACAGGATCATCACATCTGACGCAAACCGTACCCCTGACATGCACGTATGACAGAAAAACTACCCACAAATGCATGCTTATCACATATAAAAAGTGTATGCCTAACATGGCCAAACTGTTTCGAATAACTTATTCCTACTAAAATCATATAAGCCGATAACTTAAGATGCCAAACGTTTTCTTAATACGGCCAAAGTGCTTGAAATATCATTTTCCTACACAAAATCAATAATGCTCATCACAATTGATGCATACTGCTCTCACTTAAATAGCCATTATACAATTCCAAAGATACCAATACTGTGGGAAATACCAATTTCGTACCTTAATTCTTCATATCAATCACATATGATGCGAACTGAACTCTTAACATAATCATTCTACTTGAAATAGCTCATTCTTAGCAGAATCAAACATACTTATCAAATCTGATTTGATATGTATCCTAAATTGGACCATACTACTTCAAATAGCACTTTCCTACCTAAATCATACATGCTCATCATATCTAATTCGTACTGTATTCTTAACATGACTTTACGACTCGAAATAAAATTTTACTGCCAATAACGTACATGATAGTCACTTCGGAGGGAAACCGTACCCCTACCATGCCCGTTTAACAGACAAACTATCCACAAATGCATGCTTATCACATCATATAAGCATTGTACTCCTGACATCTCCAAACTGTTTCATATAACTTATTCCTGCTAAAATCATATATGCCCATAACTTAACATGCGAACGTTTCCTTAGTATAGCCAAAGTACTCGAAATATTATTTTCCTACCCAAAATCATTAATGCTCATGGCAATTGATACGTGCAGTTCTCCTTTAAATAGCCATTCTACAATTCCAAAGATTACAATATTCTGTGAAATGCAATTTTCGTACCTTAAATCTCCATATCAACCACATAGGATGGGAACTGAACTCTTAACATAATCATACTACGTGAAATAGCTCATTCTTAGCAGAATCAAACATACTTATCAAATCTGATTTGATGTGTATCCTAAATTGGACCATACTACTTCAAATAGCACTTTCCTACCTAAATCATACATGCTCATCATATCTAATTCGTACTGTATTCTTAATATGACATTACGACTCGAAATAAAATTTTACTGCCAATAACATACATGATAGTCACTTCGGAGGGAAATCGTACTCCTAACATGCCCGTTTAACAGACAAACTACCCAAGAATGCATGCTTATCACATCATATAAGCATTGTAGGCCTTACATCTCCAAACTGTTTCGAATAACTTATTCCTGCTAAAATCATATATGCCCATAACTTAACATGCGAACGTTTCCTTAATATGGCCAAAGTACTTGAAATATCATTTTCCTACCTAAAATCATTAATGCTCATGGCAATTGATACGTGCAGTTCTCCTTTAAATAGCCATTATACAATTCCAAAGATACTAATTCTGTGTGAAATACTAATTTCGTACCTTAATTCTCCATATCAATCACATATGATGCGAACTGAACTCTTAACATAATCATACTACTTGAAATAGCTCATTCTTAGCAGAATCAAACATACTTATCACATCTGATTTGATATGTAACCTAAATATGACCATACTACTTGTACTAGCACTTTCCTACTTCAATCACACATACTCATCACATCTGATTAGTAATTTATCTGTAATTAGATTTTATGACTTGATATAACATTTTCCTGCCAATAACGTACAGGATCATCACATCTGACGCAAACCGTACCCCTGACATGCACGTATGACAGAAAAACTACCCACAAATGCATGCTTATCACATATAAAAAGTGTATGCCTAACATGGCCAAACTGTTTCAAATAACTTATTCCTACTAAAATCATATAAGCCGATAACTTAAGATGCCAAACGTTTTCTTAATACGGCCAAAGTGCTTGAAATATCATTTTCCTACCCAAAATCAATAATGCTCATCACAATTGATGCATACTGCTCTCACTAATAGACATTATACAATTCCAAAGATACCAATACTGTGGGAAATACCAATTTCGTACCTTAATTCTCCATATCAATCACATATGATGCGAACTTAACTCTTAACATAATCATTCTTCTTGAAATAGCTCATTCTTAGCAGAATCAAACATACTTATCAAATCTGATTTGATATGTATCCTATATTGGACCATACTACTTCAAATAGCACTTTCCTACCTAAATCATACATGCTCATAATATCTAATTCGTACTGTATTCTTAACATGACCTTACGACTCGAAATAAAATTTTACTGTCAGTAACGTACATGATAGTCACTTCGGAGGGAAACCGTACCCCTACCATGCCCGTTTAACAGACAAACTATCCAAAAATGCATGCTTATCACATCATATAAGCATTGTACGCCTGACATCTCCAAACTGTTTCAAATAACTTATTCCTGCTAAAATCATATATGCCCATAACTTAACATGCGAACGTTTCCTTAATATAGCCAAAGTACTTGAAATATCATTTTCCTACCCAAAATCATTAATGCTCATGACAATTGATACGTGCAGTTCTCCTTTAAATAGCCATTATACAATTCCAAAGATTACAATTCTCTGTGAAATACAATTTTCGTACCTTAATTCTCCATATCAATCACATATGATGCGAACTGAACTCTTAACATAATCATACTACTTGAAATAGCTCATTCTTAGCAAAATCAAACATACTGATCAAATCTGATTTGATGTGTATCCTAAATTGGACCATACTACTTCAAATAGCACTTTCCTACCTAAATCATACATGCTCATCATATCTAATTCGTACTGTATTCTTAATATGACATTACGACTCGAAATAGAATTTTACTGCCAATAACGTACATGATAGTCACTCTGGAGGGAAACTGTACACCTGACATGCCCTTTTAACAGACAAACTACCCAAGAATGCATGCTTACCATATCATATAAGCATTGTACGCCTGACAACTCCAAACTGCTTCGAAAAACTTATTCCTGCTAAAATCATATATGCCCATAACTTAACATGCGAACGTTTCCTTAATATAGCCAAAGTACTTGAAATATCATTTTCCTACCCAAAATCATTAATGCTCATGACAATTGATACGTGCAGTTCTCCTTTAAATAGCCATTATACAATTCCAAAGATTACAATACTCTGTGAAATACAATTTTCGTACCTTAATTCTCCATACAAATCACATATGATGCGAACTGAACTCTTAACATAATCATACTACTTGAAATAGCTCATTCTTAGCAAAATCAAACATACTTATCACATCTGATTTGATATGTAACCTAAATATGACCATACTACTTGTACTAGCACTTTCCTACTTCAATCACACATACTCATCACATCTGATTAGTAATTTATCTGTAATTAGATTTTACGACTTGATATAACATTTTCCTGCCAATAACGTACAGGATCATCACATCTGACGCAAACCGTACCCCTGACATGCACGTATGACAGAAAAACTACCCACAAATGCATGCTTATCACATATAAAAAGTGTATGCCTAACATGGCCAAACTGTTTCAAATAACTTATTCCTACTAAAATCATATAAGCCGATAACTTAAGGTGCCAAACGTTTTCTTGATACGGCCAAAGTGCTTGAAATATCATTTTCCTACCCAAAATCAATAATGCTCATCACAATTGATGCATACTGCTCTCACTTAAATAGCCATTATACAATTCCAAAGATACCAATACTGTGGGAAATACCAATTTCGTACCTTAATTCTTCATAACAATCACATATGATGCGAACTGAACTATTAACATAATCATTCTACTTGAAATAGCTCATTCTTAGCAGAATCAAACATACTTATCAAATCTGATTTGATATGTATCCTAAATTGGACCATACTACTTCAAATAGCACTTTCCTACCTAAATCATACATGCTCATCATATCTAATTCGTACTGTATTCTTAATATGACATTACGACTCGAAATAAAATTTTACTGCCAATAACGTACATGATAGTCACTTCGGAGGGAAATCGTATCCCTAACATGCCCGTTTAACAGACAAACTACCCAAGAATGCATGCTTATCACATCATATAAGCATTGTAGGCCTTACATCTCCAAACTGTTTCGAATAACTTATTCCTACTAAAATCATATATGCCCATAACTTAACATGCGAACGTTTCCTTAATATGGCCAAAGTACTTGAAATATCATTTTCCTACCCAAAATCATTAATGCTCATGGCAATTGATACGTGCAGTTCTCCTTTAAATAGCCATTATACAATTCCAAAGATACTAATACTGTGTGAAATACTAATTTCGTACCTTAATTCTCCATATCAATCACATATGATGCGAACTGAACTCTTAACATAATCATACTACTTGAAATAGCTCATTCTTAGCAGAATCAAACATACTTATCACATCTGATTTGATATGTAACCTAAATATGACCATACTACTTGTACTAGCACTTTCCTACTTCAATCACACATACTCATCACATCTGATTAGTAATTTATCTGTAATTAGATTTTATGACTTGATATAACATTTTCCTGCCAATAACGTACAGGATCATCACATCTGACGCAAACCGTACCCCTGACATGCACGTATGACAGAAAAACTACCCACAAATGCATGCTTATTACATATAAAAAGTGTATGCCTAACATGGCCAAACTGTTTCAAATAACTTATTCCTACTAAAATCATATAAGCCGATAACTTAAGATGCCAAACGTTTTCTTAATACGGCCAAAGTGCTTGAAATATCATTTTCCTACCCAAAATCAATAATGCTCATCACAATTGATGCATACTGCTCTCACTTAAATAGCCATTATACAATTCCAAAGATACCAATACTGTGGGAAATACCAATTTCGTACCTTAATTCTTCATATCAATCACATATGATGCGAACTGAACTCTTAACATAATCATTCTGCTTGAAATAGCTCATTCTTAGCAGAATCAAACATACTTATCAAATCTGATTTGATATGTATCCTAAATTGGACCATACTACTTCAAATAGCACTTTCCTACCTAAATCATACATGCTCATCATATCTAATTCGTACTGTATTCTTAACATGACCTTACGACTCGAAATAAAATTTTACTGCCAATAACGTACATGATAGTCACTTCGGAGGGAAACCGTACCCCTACCATGCCCGTTTAACAGACAAACTATCCAAAAATGCATGCTTATCACATAATATAAGCATTGTACGCCTGACATCTCCAAACTGTTTCAAATAACTTATTCCTGCTAAAATCATACATGCCCATAACTTAACATGCGAACGTTTCCTTAATATAGCCAAATTACTTGAAATATCATTTTCCTACCCAAAATCATTAATGCTCATGACAATTGATACGTGCAGTTCTCCTTTAAATAGCCATTATACAATTCCAAAGATTACAATATTCTGTGAAATACAATTTTCGTACCTTAATTCTCCATATCAATCACATATGATGCGAACTGAACTCTTAACATAATCATACTACGTGAAATAGCTCATTCTTAGCAGAATCAAACATACTTATCAAATCTGATTTGATGTGTATCCTAAATTGGACCATACTACTTCAAATAGCACTTTCCTACCTAAATCATGCATGCTCATCATATCTAATTCGTACTGTATTCTTAATATGACATTACGACTCGAAATAAAATTTTACTGCCAATAACGTACATGATAGTCACTTCGGAGGGAAATCGTACCCCTAACATGCCCGTTTAACAGACAAACTACCCAAGAATGCATGCTTATCACATCATATAAGCATTGTAGGCCTTACATCTCGAAACTGTTTCGAATAACTTATTCCTGCTAAAATCATATAAGCCGATAACTTAAGATGCCAAACGTTTTCTTAATACGGCCAAAGTGCTTGAAATATCATTTTCCTACCCAAAATCATTAATGCTCATGACAATTGATACGTGCAGTTCTCCTTTAAATAGCCATTATACAATTCCAAAGATTACAATACTCTGTGAAATACAATTTTCGTACCTTAATTCTCCATACAAATCACATATGATGCGAACTGAACTCTTAACATATTCATACTACTTGAAATAGCTCATTCTTAGCCGAATCAAACATACTTATCACATCTGATTTGATATGTAACCTAAATATGACCATACTACTTGTACTAGCACTTTCCTACTTCAATCACACATACTCATCACATCTGATTAGTAATTTATCTGTAATTAGATTTTACGACTTGATATAACATTTTCCTGCCAATAACGTACAGGATCATCACATCTGACGCAAACCGTACCCCTGACATGCACGTATGACAGAAAAACTACCCACAAATGCATGCTTATCACATATAAAAAGTGTATGCCTAACATGGCCAAACTGTTTCAAATAACTTATTCCTACTAAAATCATATAAGCCGATAACTTAAGATGCCAAACGTTTTCTTAATACGGCCAAAGTGCTTGAAATATCATTTTCCTACCCAAAATCAATAATGCTCATCACAATTGATGCATACTGCTCTCACTTAAATAGCCATTATACAATTCCAAAGATACCAATACTGTGGGAAATACCAATTTCGTACCTTAATTCTTCATATCAATCACATATGATGCGAACTGAACTATTAACATAATCATTCTACTTGAAATAGCTCATTCTTAGCAGAATCAAACATACTTATCAATTCTGATTTGATATGTATCCTAAATTGGACCATACTACTTCAAATAGCACTTTCCTACCTAAATCATACATGCTCATCATATCTAATTCGTACTGTATTCTTAACATGACCTTACGACTCGAAATAAAATTTTACTGTCAATAACGTACATGATAGTCACTTCGGAGGGAAACCGTACCCCTACCATGCCCGTTTAACAGACAAACTATCCAAAAATGCATGCTTATCACATCATATAAGCATTGTACGCCTGACATCTCCAAATTGTTTCATATAACTTATTCCTGCTAAAATCATATATCCCCATAACTTAACATGCGAACGTTTCCTTAGTATAGCCAAAGTACTTGAAATATCATTTTCCTACCCAAAATCATTAATGCTCATGACAATTGATACGTGCAGTTCTCCTTTAAATAGCCATTATACAATTCCAAAGATTACAATATTCTGTGAAATACAATTTTCGTACCTTAATTCTCCATATCAATCACATATGATGCGAACTGAACTCTTAACATAATCATACTACGTGAAATAGCTCATTCTTAGCAGAATCAAACATACTTATCAAATCTGATTTGATGTGTATCCTAAATTGGACCATACTACTTCAAATAGCACTTTCCTACCTAAATCATACATGCTCATCATATCTAATTCTTACTGTATTCTTAATATGACCTTACGACTCGAAATAAAATTTTACTGCCAATAACGTAGATGATAGTCACTTCGGAGGGAAACCGTACCCCTAACATGCCCGTTTAACAGACATACTACCCAAGAATGCATGCTTATCACATCATATAAGCATTGTACGCCTGACATCTCCAAACTGTTTCGAATAACTTATTCCTACTAAAATCATATATGCCCATATCTTAACATGCGAACGTTTCCTTAATATAGCCAAAGTACTTGAAATATCATTTTCCTACCCAAAATCATTAATGCTCATGACAATTGATACGTGCAGTTCTCCTTTAAATAGCCATTATACAATTCCAAAGATTACAATACTCTGTGAAATACAATTTTCGTACCTTAATTCTCCATACAAATCACATATGATGCGAACTGAACTCTTAACATAATCATACTACTTGAAATAGCTCATTCTTAGCCGAATCAAACATACTTATCACATCTGATTTGATATGTAACCTAAATATGACCATACTACTTGTACTAGCACTTTCCTACTTCAATCACACATACTCATCACATCTGATTAGTAATTTATCTGTAATTAGATTTTACGACTTGATATAACATTTTCCTGCCAATAACGTACAGGATCATCACATCTGACGCAAACCGTACCCCTGACATGCACGTATGACAGAAAAACTACCCACAAATGCATGCTTATCACATATAAAAAGTGTATGCCTAACATGGCCAAACTGTTTCAAATAACTTATTCCTACTAAAATCATATAAGCCGATAACTTAAGATGCCAAACGTTTTCTTAATACGGCCAAAGTGCTTGAAATATCATTTTCCTACACAAAATCAATAATGCTCATCACAATTGATGCATACTGCTCTCACTTAAATAGCCATTATACAATTCCAAAGATACCAATACTGTGGGAAATACCAATTTCGTACCTTAATTCTTCATATCAATCACATATGATGCGAACTGAACTCTTAACATAATCATTCTACTTGAAATAATAGCTCATTCTTAGCAGAATCAAACATACTTATCAAATCTGATTTGATATGTATCCTAAATTGGACCATACTACTTCAAATAGCACTTTCCTACCTAAATCATACATGCTCATCATATCTAATTCGTACTGTATTCTTAACATGACCTTACGACTCGAAATAAAATTTTACTGTCAATAACGTACATGATAGTCACTTCGGAGGGAAACCGTACCCCTACCATGCCCGTTTAACAGACAAACTACCCAAGAATGCATGCTTACCATATCATATAAGCATTGTACGCCTGACAACTCCAAACTGCTTCGAAAAACTTATTCCTTCTAAAATCATATATGCCCATAACTTAACATGCGAACGTTTCCTTAATATAGCCAAAGTACTTGAAATATCATTTTCCTACCCAAAATCATTAATGCTCATGACAATTGATACGTGCAGTTCTCCTTTAAATAGCCATTATACAATTCCAAAGATTACAATACTCTGTGAAATACAATTTTCGTACCTTAATTCTCCATACAAATCACATATGATGCGAACTGAACTCTTAACATAATCATACTACTTGAAATAGCTCATTCTTAGCAAAATCAAACATACTTATCACATCTGATTTGATATGTAACCTAAATATGACCATACTACTTGTACTAGCACTTTCCTACTTCAATCACACATACTCATCACATCTGATTAGTAATTTATCTGTAATTAGATTTTACGACTTGATATAACATTTTCCTGCCAATAACGTACAGGATCATCACATCTGACGCAAACCGTACCCCTGACATGCACGTATGACAGAAAAACTACCCACAAATGCATGCTTATCACATATAAAAAGTGTATGCCTAACATGGCCAAACTGTTTCAATAACTTATTCCTACTAAAATCATATAAGCCGATAACTTAAGATGCCAAACATTTTCTTAATACGGCCAAAGTGCTTGAAATATCATTTTCCTACCCAAAATCAATAATGCTCATCACAATTGATGCATACTGCTCTCACTTAAATAGCCATTATACAATTCCAAAGATACCAATACTGTGGGAAATACCAATTTCGTACCTTAATTCTTCATATCAATCACATATGATGCGAACTGAACTCTTAACATAATCATTCTACTTGAAATAATAGCTCATTCTTAGCAGAATCAAACATACTTATCAAATCTGATTTGATATGTATCCTAAATTGGACCATACTACTTCAAATAGCACTTTCCTACCTAAATCATACATGCTCATCATATCTAATTCGTACTGTATTCTTAACATGACCTTACGACTCGAAATAAAATTTTACTGTCAATAACGTACATGATAGTCACTTCGGAGGGAAACCGTACCCCTACCATGCCCGTTTAACAGACAAACTACCCAAGAATGCATGCTTACCATATCATATAAGCATTGTACGCCTGACAACTCCAAACTGCTTCGAAAAACTTATTCCTGCTAAAATCATATATGCCCATAACTTAACATGCGAACGTTTCCTTAATATAGCCAAAGTACTTGAAATATCATTTTCCTACCCAAAATCATTAATGCTCATGACAATTGATACGTGCAGTTCTCCTTTAAATAGCCATTATACAATTCCAAAGATTACAATACTCTGTGAAATACAATTTTCGTACCTTAATTCTCCATACAAATCACATATGATGCGAACTGAACTCTTAACATAATCATACTACTTGAAATAGCTCATTCTTAGCAGAACCAAACATACTTATCACATCTGATTTGATATGTAACCTAAATATGACCATACTACTTGTACTAGCACTTTCCTACTTCAATCACACATACTCATCACATCTGATTAGTAATTTATCTGTAATTAGATTTTACGACTTGATATAACATTTTCCTGCCAATAACGTACAGGATCATCACATCTGACGCAAACCGTACCCCTGACATGCACGTATGACAGAAAAACTACCCACAAATACATGCTTATCACATATAAAAAGTGTATGCCTAACATGGCCAAACTGTTTCAAATAACTTATTCCTACTAAAATCATATAAGCCGATAACTTAAGATGCCAAACGTTTTCTTAATACGGCCAAAGTGCTTGAAATATCATTTTCCTACCCAAAATCAATAATGCTCATCACAATTGATGCATACTGCTCTCACTTAAATAGCCATTATACAATTCCAAAGATACCAATACTGTGGGAAATACCAATTTCGTACCTTAATTCTTCATATCAATCACATATGATGCGAACTGAATTCTTAACATAATCATTCTACTTGAAATAGCTCATTCTTAGCAGAATCAAACATACTTATCAAATCTGATTTGATATGTATCCTAAATTGGACCATACTACTTCAAATAGCACTTTCCTACCTAAATCATACATGCTCATCATATCTAATTCGTACTGTATTCTTAACATGACCTTACGACTCGAAATAAAATTTTACTGTCAATAACGTACATGATAGTCACTTCGGAGGGAAACCGTACCCCTACCATGCCCGTTTAACAGATAAACTATCCAAAAATGCATGCTTATCACATCATATAAGCATTGTACTCCTGACATCTCCAAACTGTTTCATATAACTTATTCCTGCTAAAATCATATATGCCCATAACTTAACATGCGAACGTTTCCTTAGTATAGCCAAAGTACTTGAAATATCATTTTCCTACCCAAAATCATTAATGCTCATGACAATTGATACGTGCAGTTCTCCTTTAAATAGCCATTCTACATTTCCATTCCAAAGATTACAATATTCTGTGAAATACAATTTTCGTACCTTAATTCTCCATATCAATCACATATGATGCGTACTGAACTCTTAACATAATCATACTATGTGAAATAGCTCATTCTTAGCAGAATCAAACATACTTATCAAATCTGATTTGATGTGTATCCTAAATTGGACCATACTACTTCAAATAGCACTTTCCTACCTAAATCATACATGCTCATAATATCTAATTCGTACTGTATTCTTAACATGACCTTACGACTCGAAATAAAATTTTACTGTCAATAACGTACATGATAGTCACTTCGGAGGGAAACCGTACCCCTACCATGCCCGTTTAACAGACAAACTATCCAAAAATGCATGCTTATCACATCATATAAGCATTGTACGCCTGACATCTCCAAACTGTTTCAAATGACTTATTCCTGCTAAAATCATACATGCCCATAACTTAACATGCGAACGTTTCCTTAATATAGCCAAAGTACTTGAAATATCATTTTCCTACCCAAAATCATTAATGCTCATGACAATTGATACGTGCAGTTCTCCTTTAAATAGCCATTATACAATTCCAAAGATTACAATACTCTGTGAAATACAATTTTCGTACCTTAATTCTCCATACAAATCACATATGATGCGAACTGAACTCTTAACATAATCATACTACTTGAAATAGCTCATTCTTAGCAAAATCAGACATACTTATCTCATCTGATTTGATATGTAACCTAAATATGACCATACTACTTGTACTAGCACTTTCCTACTTCAATCACACATACTCATCACATCTGATTAGTAATTTATCTGTAATTAGATTTTACGACTTGATATAATATTTTCCTGCCAATAACGTACAGGATCATCACATCTGACGCAAACCGTACCCCTGACATGCACGTATGACAGAAAAACTACCCACAAATGCATGCTTATCACATATAAAAAGTGTATGCCTAACATGGCCAAACTGTTTCGAATAACTTATTCCTACTAAAATCATATAAGCCGATAACTTAAGATGCCAAACGTTTTCTTAATACGGCCAAAGTGCTTGAAATATCATTTTCCTACACAAAATCAATAATGCTCATCACAATTGATGCATACTGCTCTCACTTAAATAGCCATTATACAATTCCAAAGATACCAATACTGTGGGAAATACCAATTTCGTACCTTAATTCTTCATATCAATCACATATGATGCGAACTGAACTCTTAACATAATCATTCTACTTGAAATAGCTCATTCTTAGCAGAATCAAACATACTTATCAAATCTGATTTGATATGTATCCTAAATTGGACCATACTACTTCAAATAGCACTTTCCTACCTAAATCATACATGCTCATCATATCTAATTCGTACTGTATTCTTAACATGACTTTACGACTCGAAATAAAATTTTACTGCCAATAACGTACATGATAGTCACTTCGGAGGGAAACCGTACCCCTACCATGCCCGTTTAACAGACAAACTATCCACAAATGCATGCTTATCACATCATATAAGCATTGTACTCCTGACATCTCCAAACTGTTTCATATAACTTATTCCTGCTAAAATCATATATGCCCATAACTTAACATGCGAACGTTTCCTTAGTATAGCCAAAGTACTCGAAATATTATTTTCCTACCCAAAATCATTAATGCTCATGGCAATTGATACGTGCAGTTCTCCTTTAAATAGCCATTCTACAATTCCAAAGATTACAATATTCTGTGAAATGCAATTTTCGTACCTTAAATCTCCATATCAACCACATAGGATGGGAACTGAACTCTTAACATAATCATACTACGTGAAATAGCTCATTCTTAGCAGAATCAAACATACTTATCAAATCTGATTTGATGTGTATCCTAAATTGGACCATACTACTTCAAATAGCACTTTCCTACCTAAATCATACATGCTCATCATATCTAATTCGTACTGTATTCTTAATATGACATTACGACTCGAAATAAAATTTTACTGCCAATAACATACATGATAGTCACTTCGGAGGGAAATCGTACTCCTAACATGCCCGTTTAACAGACAAACTACCCAAGAATGCATGCTTATCACATCATATAAGCATTGTAGGCCTTACATCTCCAAACTGTTTCGAATAACTTATTCCTGCTAAAATCATATATGCCCATAACTTAACATGCGAACGTTTCCTTAATATGGCCAAAGTACTTGAAATATCATTTTCCTACCTAAAATCATTAATGCTCATGGCAATTGATACGTGCAGTTCTCCTTTAAATAGCCATTATACAATTCCAAAGATACTAATTCTGTGTGAAATACTAATTTCGTACCTTAATTCTCCATATCAATCACATATGATGCGAACTGAACTCTTAACATAATCATACTACTTGAAATAGCTCATTCTTAGCAGAATCAAACATACTTATCACATCTGATTTGATATGTAACCTAAATATGACCATACTACTTGTACTAGCACTTTCCTACTTCAATCACACATACTCATCACATCTGATTAGTAATTTATCTGTAATTAGATTTTATGACTTGATATAACATTTTCCTGCCAATAACGTACAGGATCATCACATCTGACGCAAACCGTACCCCTGACATGCACGTATGACAGAAAAACTACCCACAAATGCATGCTTATCACATATAAAAAGTGTATGCCTAACATGGCCAAACTGTTTCAAATAACTTATTCCTACTAAAATCATATAAGCCGATAACTTAAGATGCCAAACGTTTTCTTAATACGGCCAAAGTGCTTGAAATATCATTTTCCTACCCAAAATCAATAATGCTCATCACAATTGATGCATACTGCTCTCACTAATAGACATTATACAATTCCAAAGATACCAATACTGTGGGAAATACCAATTTCGTACCTTAATTCTCCATATCAATCACATATGATGCGAACTTAACTCTTAACATAATCATTCTTCTTGAAATAGCTCATTCTTAGCAGAATCAAACATGCTTATCAAATCTGATTTGATATGTATCCTATATTGGACCATACTACTTCAAATAGCACTTTCCTACCTAAATCATACATGCTCATAATATCTAATTCGTACTGTATTCTTAACATGACCTTACGACTCGAAATAAAATTTTACTGTCAGTAACGTACATGATAGTCACTTCGGAGGGAAACCGTACCCCTACCATGCCCGTTTAACAGACAAACTATCCAAAAATGCATGCTTATCACATCATATAAGCATTGTACGCCTGACATCTCCAAACTGTTTCAAATAACTTATTCCTGCTAAAATCATATATGCCCATAACTTAACATGCGAACGTTTCCTTAATATAGCCAAAGTACTTGAAATATCATTTTCCTACCCAAAATCATTAATGCTCATGACAATTGATACGTGCAGTTCTCCTTTAAATAGCCATTATACAATTCCAAAGATTACAATTCTCTGTGAAATACAATTTTCGTACCTTAATTCTCCATATCAATCACATATGATGCGAACTGAACTCTTAACATAATCATACTACTTGAAATAGCTCATTCTTAGCAAAATCAAACATACTGATCAAATCTGATTTGATGTGTATCCTAAATTGGACCATACTACTTCAAATAGCACTTTCCTACCTAAATCATACATGCTCATCATATCTAATTCGTACTGTATTCTTAATATGACATTACGACTCGAAATAGAATTTTACTGCCAATAACGTACATGATAGTCACTCTGGAGGGAAACTGTACACCTGACATGCCCTTTTAACAGACAAACTACCCAAGAATGCATGCTTACCATATCATATAAGCATTGTACGCCTGACAACTCCAAACTGCTTCGAAAAACTTATTCCTGCTAAAATCATATATGCCCATAACTTAACATGCGAACGTTTCCTTAATATAGCCAAAGTACTTGAAATATCATTTTCCTACCCAAAATCATTAATGCTCATGACAATTGATACGTGCAGTTCTCCTTTAAATAGCCATTATACAATTCCAAAGATTACAATACTCTGTGAAATACAATTTTCGTACCTTAATTCTCCATACAAATCACATATGATGCGAACTGAACTCTTAACATAATCATACTACTTGAAATAGCTCATTCTTAGCAAAATCAAACATACTTATCACATCTGATTTGATATGTAACCTAAATATGACCATACTACTTGTACTAGCACTTTCCTACTTCAATCACACATACTCATCACATCTGATTAGTAATTTATCTGTAATTAGATTTTACGACTTGATATAACATTTTCCTGCCAATAACGTACAGGATCATCACATCTGACGCAAACCGTACCCCTGACATGCACGTATGACAGAAAAACTACCCACAAATGCATGCTTATCACATATAAAAAGTGTATGCCTAACATGGCCAAACTGTTTCAATAACTTATTCCTACTAAAATCATATAAGCCGATAACTTAAGATGCCAAACATTTTCTTAATACGGCCAAAGTGCTTGAAATATCATTTTCCTACCCAAAATCAATAATGCTCATCACAATTGATGCATACTGCTCTCACTTAAATAGCCATTATACAATTCCAAAGATACCAATACTGTGGGAAATACCAATTTCGTACCTTAATTCTTCATATCAATCACATATGATGCGAACTGAACTCTTAACATAATCATTCTACTTGAAATAATAGCTCATTCTTAGCAGAATCAAACATACTTATCAAATCTGATTTGATATGTATCCTAAATTGGACCATACTACTTCAAATAGCACTTTCCTACCTAAATCATACATGCTCATCATATCTAATTCGTACTGTATTCTTAACATGACCTTACGACTCGAAATAAAATTTTACTGTCAATAACGTACATGATAGTCACTTCGGAGGGAAACCGTACCCCTACCATGCCCGTTTAACAGACAAACTACCCAAGAATGCATGCTTACCATATCATATAAGCATTGTACGCCTGACAACTCCAAACTGCTTCGAAAAACTTATTCCTGCTAAAATCATATATGCCCATAACTTAACATGCGAACGTTTCCTTAATATAGCCAAAGTACTTGAAATATCATTTTCCTACCCAAAATCATTAATGCTCATGACAATTGATACGTGCAGTTCTCCTTTAAATAGCCATTATACAATTCCAAAGATTACAATACTCTGTGAAATACAATTTTCGTACCTTAATTCTCCATACAAATCACATATGATGCGAACTGAACTCTTAACATAATCATACTACTTGAAATAGCTCATTCTTAGCAGAACCAAACATACTTATCACATCTGATTTGATATGTAACCTAAATATGACCATACTACTTGTACTAGCACTTTCCTACTTCAATCACACATACTCATCACATCTGATTAGTAATTTATCTGTAATTAGATTTTACGACTTGATATAACATTTTCCTGCCAATAACGTACAGGATCATCACATCTGACGCAAACCGTACCCCTGACATGCACGTATGACAGAAAAACTACCCACAAATACATGCTTATCACATATAAAAAGTGTATGCCTAACATGGCCAAACTGTTTCAAATAACTTATTCCTACTAAAATCATATAAGCCGATAACTTAAGATGCCAAACGTTTTCTTAATACGGCCAAAGTGCTTGAAATATCATTTTCCTACCCAAAATCAATAATGCTCATCACAATTGATGCATACTGCTCTCACTTAAATAGCCATTATACAATTCCAAAGATACCAATACTGTGGGAAATACCAATTTCGTACCTTAATTCTTCATATCAATCACATATGATGCGAACTGAATTCTTAACATAATCATTCTACTTGAAATAGCTCATTCTTAGCAGAATCAAACATACTTATCAAATCTGATTTGATATGTATCCTAAATTGGACCATACTACTTCAAATAGCACTTTCCTACCTAAATCATACATGCTCATCATATCTAATTCGTACTGTATTCTTAACATGACCTTACGACTCGAAATAAAATTTTACTGTCAATAACGTACATGATAGTCACTTCGGAGGGAAACCGTACCCCTACCATGCCCGTTTAACAGATAAACTATCCAAAAATGCATGCTTATCACATCATATAAGCATTGTACTCCTGACATCTCCAAACTGTTTCATATAACTTATTCCTGCTAAAATCATATATGCCCATAACTTAACATGCGAACGTTTCCTTAGTATAGCCAAAGTACTTGAAATATCATTTTCCTACCCAAAATCATTAATGCTCATGACAATTGATACGTGCAGTTCTCCTTTAAATAGCCATTCTACATTTCCATTCCAAAGATTACAATATTCTGTGAAATACAATTTTCGTACCTTAATTCTCCATATCAATCACATATGATGCGTACTGAACTCTTAACATAATCATACTATGTGAAATAGCTCATTCTTAGCAGAATCAAACATACTTATCAAATCTGATTTGATGTGTATCCTAAATTGGACCATACTACTTCAAATAGCACTTTCCTACCTAAATCATACATGCTCATAATATCTAATTCGTACTGTATTCTTAACATGACCTTACGACTCGAAATAAAATTTTACTGTCAATAACGTACATGATAGTCACTTCGGAGGGAAACCGTACCCCTACCATGCCCGTTTAACAGACAAACTATCCAAAAATGCATGCTTATCACATCATATAAGCATTGTACGCCTGACATCTCCAAACTGTTTCAAATGACTTATTCCTGCTAAAATCATACATGCCCATAACTTAACATGCGAACGTTTCCTTAATATAGCCAAAGTACTTGAAATATCATTTTCCTACCCAAAATCATTAATGCTCATGACAATTGATACGTGCAGTTCTCCTTTAAATAGCCATTATACAATTCCAAAGATTACAATACTCTGTGAAATACAATTTTCGTACCTTAATTCTCCATACAAATCACATATGATGCGAACTGAACTCTTAACATAATCATACTACTTGAAATAGCTCATTCTTAGCAAAATCAGACATACTTATCTCATCTGATTTGATATGTAACCTAAATATGACCATACTACTTGTACTAGCACTTTCCTACTTCAATCACACATACTCATCACATCTGATTAGTAATTTATCTGTAATTAGATTTTACGACTTGATATAATATTTTCCTGCCAATAACGTACAGGATCATCACATCTGACGCAAACCGTACCCCTGACATGCACGTATGACAGAAAAACTACCCACAAATGCATGCTTATCACATATAAAAAGTGTATGCCTAACATGGCCAAACTGTTTCGAATAACTTATTCCTACTAAAATCATATAAGCCGATAACTTAAGATGCCAAACGTTTTCTTAATACGGCCAAAGTGCTTGAAATATCATTTTCCTACACAAAATCAATAATGCTCATCACAATTGATGCATACTGCTCTCACTTAAATAGCCATTATACAATTCCAAAGATACCAATACTGTGGGAAATACCAATTTCGTACCTTAATTCTTCATATCAATCACATATGATGCGAACTGAACTCTTAACATAATCATTCTACTTGAAATAGCTCATTCTTAGCAGAATCAAACATACTTATCAAATCTGATTTGATATGTATCCTAAATTGGACCATACTACTTCAAATAGCACTTTCCTACCTAAATCATACATGCTCATCATATCTAATTCGTACTGTATTCTTAACATGACTTTACGACTCGAAATAAAATTTTACTGCCAATAACGTACATGATAGTCACTTCGGAGGGAAACCGTACCCCTACCATGCCCGTTTAACAGACAAACTATCCACAAATGCATGCTTATCACATCATATAAGCATTGTACTCCTGACATCTCCAAACTGTTTCATATAACTTATTCCTGCTAAAATCATATATGCCCATAACTTAACATGCGAACGTTTCCTTAGTATAGCCAAAGTACTCGAAATATTATTTTCCTACCCAAAATCATTAATGCTCATGGCAATTGATACGTGCAGTTCTCCTTTAAATAGCCATTCTACAATTCCAAAGATTACAATATTCTGTGAAATGCAATTTTCGTACCTTAAATCTCCATATCAACCACATAGGATGGGAACTGAACTCTTAACATAATCATACTACGTGAAATAGCTCATTCTTAGCAGAATCAAACATACTTATCAAATCTGATTTGATGTGTATCCTAAATTGGACCATACTACTTCAAATAGCACTTTCCTACCTAAATCATACATGCTCATCATATCTAATTCGTACTGTATTCTTAATATGACATTACGACTCGAAATAAAATTTTACTGCCAATAACATACATGATAGTCACTTCGGAGGGAAATCGTACTCCTAACATGCCCGTTTAACAGACAAACTACCCAAGAATGCATGCTTATCACATCATATAAGCATTGTAGGCCTTACATCTCCAAACTGTTTCGAATAACTTATTCCTGCTAAAATCATATATGCCCATAACTTAACATGCGAACGTTTCCTTAATATGGCCAAAGTACTTGAAATATCATTTTCCTACCTAAAATCATTAATGCTCATGGCAATTGATACGTGCAGTTCTCCTTTAAATAGCCATTATACAATTCCAAAGATACTAATTCTGTGTGAAATACTAATTTCGTACCTTAATTCTCCATATCAATCACATATGATGCGAACTGAACTCTTAACATAATCATACTACTTGAAATAGCTCATTCTTAGCAGAATCAAACATACTTATCACATCTGATTTGATATGTAACCTAAATATGACCATACTACTTGTACTAGCACTTTCCTACTTCAATCACACATACTCATCACATCTGATTAGTAATTTATCTGTAATTAGATTTTATGACTTGATATAACATTTTCCTGCCAATAACGTACAGGATCATCACATCTGACGCAAACCGTACCCCTGACATGCACGTATGACAGAAAAACTACCCACAAATGCATGCTTATCACATATAAAAAGTGTATGCCTAACATGGCCAAACTGTTTCAAATAACTTATTCCTACTAAAATCATATAAGCCGATAACTTAAGATGCCAAACGTTTTCTTAATACGGCCAAAGTGCTTGAAATATCATTTTCCTACCCAAAATCAATAATGCTCATCACAATTGATGCATACTGCTCTCACTAATAGACATTATACAATTCCAAAGATACCAATACTGTGGGAAATACCAATTTCGTACCTTAATTCTCCATATCAATCACATATGATGCGAACTTAACTCTTAACATAATCATTCTTCTTGAAATAGCTCATTCTTAGCAGAATCAAACATACTTATCAAATCTGATTTGATATGTATCCTATATTGGACCATACTACTTCAAATAGCACTTTCCTACCTAAATCATACATGCTCATAATATCTAATTCGTACTGTATTCTTAACATGACCTTACGACTCGAAATAAAATTTTACTGTCAGTAACGTACATGATAGTCACTTCGGAGGGAAACCGTACCCCTACCATGCCCGTTTAACAGACAAACTATCCAAAAATGCATGCTTATCACATCATATAAGCATTGTACGCCTGACATCTCCAAACTGTTTCAAATAACTTATTCCTGCTAAAATCATATATGCCCATAACTTAACATGCGAACGTTTCCTTAATATAGCCAAAGTACTTGAAATATCATTTTCCTACCCAAAATCATTAATGCTCATGACAATTGATACGTGCAGTTCTCCTTTAAATAGCCATTATACAATTCCAAAGATTACAATTCTCTGTGAAATACAATTTTCGTACCTTAATTCTCCATATCAATCACATATGATGCGAACTGAACTCTTAACATAATCATACTACTTGAAATAGCTCATTCTTAGCAAAATCAAACATACTGATCAAATCTGATTTGATGTGTATCCTAAATTGGACCATACTACTTCAAATAGCACTTTCCTACCTAAATCATACATGCTCATCATATCTAATTCGTACTGTATTCTTAATATGACATTACGACTCGAAATAGAATTTTACTGCCAATAACGTACATGATAGTCACTCTGGAGGGAAACTGTACACCTGACATGCCCTTTTAACAGACAAACTACCCAAGAATGCATGCTTACCATATCATATAAGCATTGTACGCCTGACAACTCCAAACTGCTTCGAAAAACTTATTCCTGCTAAAATCATATATGCCCATAACTTAACATGCGAACGTTTCCTTAATATAGCCAAAGTACTTGAAATATCATTTTCCTACCCAAAATCATTAATGCTCATGACAATTGATACGTGCAGTTCTCCTTTAAATAGCCATTATACAATTCCAAAGATTACAATACTCTGTGAAATACAATTTTCGTACCTTAATTCTCCATACAAATCACATATGATGCGAACTGAACTCTTAACATAATCATACTACTTGAAATAGCTCATTCTTAGCAAAATCAAACATACTTATCACATCTGATTTGATATGTAACCTAAATATGACCATACTACTTGTACTAGCACTTTCCTACTTCAATCACACATACTCATCACATC
Organism: Perna viridis; assembly: GCA_037379345.1. NCBI lineage: Eukaryota > Metazoa > Mollusca > Bivalvia > Mytilida > Mytilidae > Perna > Perna viridis. The sequence goes on along the minus strand of CM074512.1, from coordinate 18,202,578 downwards.
TGATTAGTAATTTATCTGTAATTAGATTTTATGACTTGATATAACATTTTCCTGCCAATAACGTACAGGATCATCACATCTGACGCAAACCGTACCCCTGACATGCACGTATGACAGAAAAACTACCCACAAATGCATGCTTATTACATATAAAAAGTGTATGCCTAACATGGCCAAACTGTTTCAAATAACTTATTCCTACTAAAATCATATAAGCCGATAACTTAAGATGCCAAACGTTTTCTTAATACGGCCAAAGTGCTTGAAATATCATTTTCCTACCCAAAATCAATAATGCTCATCACAATTGATGCATACTGCTCTCACTAATAGACATTATACAATTCCAAAGATACCAATACTGTGGGAAATACCAATTTCGTACCTTAATTCTCCATATCAATCACATATGATGCGAACTGAACTCTTAACATAATCATACTACGTGAAATAGCTCATTCTTAGCAGAATCAAACATACTTATCAAATCTGATTTGATGTGTATCCTAAATTGGACCATACTACTTCAAATAGCACTTTCCTACCTAAATCATACATGCTCATCATATCTAATTCGTACTGTATTCTTAATATGACATTACGACTCGAAATAAAATTTTACTGCCAATAACGTACATGATAGTCACTTCGGAGGGAAATCGTACCCCTAACATGCCCGTTTAACAGACAAACTACCCAAGAATGCATGCTTATCACATCATATAAGCATTGTAGGCCTTACATCTCCAAACTGTTTCGAATAACTTATTCCTGCTAAAATCATATATGCCCACAACTTAACACGCGAACGTTTCCTTAATATGGCCAAAGTACATGAAATATCATTTTCCTACCTAAAATCATTAATGCTCATGACAATTGATACGTGCAGTTCTCCTTTAAATAGCCATTATACAATTCCAAAGATACTAATACTGTGGGAAATACTAATTTCGTACCTTAATTCTCCATATCAATCACATATGATGCGAACTGAACTCTTAACATAATCATACTACTTGAAATAGCTCATTCTTAGCAGAATCAAACATACTTATCACATCTGATTTGATATGTAACCTAAATATGACCATACTACTTGTACTAGCACTTTCCTACTTCAATCACACATACTCATCACATCTGATTAGTAATTTATCTGTAATTAGATTTTATGACTTGATATAACATTTTCCTTCCAATAACGTACAGGATCATCACATCTGACGCAAACCGTACCCCTGACATGCACGTATGACAGAAAAACTACCCACAAATGCATGCTTATCACATATAAAAAGTGTATGCCTAACATGGCCAAACTGTTTCAAATAACTTATTCCTACTAAAATCATATAAGCCGATAACTTAAGATGCCAAACGTTTTTCTTAATACGGCCAAAGTGCTTGAAATATCATTTTCCTACCCAAAATCAATAATGCTCATCACAAATGATGCATACTGCTCTCACTTAAATAGCCATTATACAATTCCAAAGATACTAATACTGTGGGAAACACCAATTTCGTACCTTTATTCTCCATATCAATCACATATGATTCGAACTGAACTCTTAACATAATCATACTACTTGAAATAGCTCATTCTTAGCAAAATCAAACATACTGATCAAATCTGATTTGATGTGTATCCTAAATTGGACCATACTACTTCAAATAGCACTTTCCTACCTAAATCATACATGCTCATCATATCTAATTCGTACTGTATTCTTAATATGACCTTACGACTCGAAATAAAATTTTACTGCCAATATCGTAGATGATAGTCACTTCGGAGGGAAACCGTACCCCTAACATGCCCGTTTAACAGACAAACTATCCAAAAATGCATGCTTATCACATCATATAAGCATTGTACGCCTGAAATCTCCAAACTGTTTCAAATAACTTATTCCTGCTAAAATAATATATGCCCATAACTTAACATGCGAACGTTTCCTTAGTATAGCCAAAGTACTTGAAATATCATTTTCCTACCCAAAATCATTAATGCTCATGACAATTGATACGTGCAGTTCTCCTTTAAATAGCCATTATACAATTCCACAGATTACAATATTCTGTGAAATACAATTTTCGTACCTTAATTCTCCATATCAATCACATATGATGCGAACTGAACTCTTAACATAATCATACTACTTGAAATAGCTCTTTCTTAGCAGAATCAAACATACTTATCAAATCTGATTTGATGTGTATCCTAAATTGGACCATACTACTTCAAATAGCACTTTCCTACCTAAATCATACATGCTCATCATATCTAATTCGTACTGTATTCTTAATATGACCTTACGACTCGAAATAAAATTTTACTGCCAATAACGTAGATGATAGTCACTTCGGAGGGAAACCGTACCCCTAACATGCCCGTTTAACAGACAAACTACCCAAGAATGCATGCTTATCACATCATATAAGCATTGTACGCCTGACATCTCCAAACTGTTTCGAATAACTTATTCCTACTAAAATCATATATGCCCATAACTTAACATGCGAACGTTTCCTTAGTATAGCCAAAGTACTTGAAATATCATTTTCCTACCCAAAATCATTAATGCTCATGACAATTGATACGTGCAGTTCTCCTTTAAATAGCCATTATACAATTCCAAAGATTACAATACTCTGTGAAATACAATTTTCGTACCTTAATTCTCCATACAAATCACATATGATGCGAACTGAACTCTTAACATAATCATACTACTTGAAATAGCTCATTCTTAGCAGAATCAAACATACTTATCACATCTGATTTGATATGTAACCTAAATATGACCATACTACTTGTACTAGCACTTTCCTACTTCAATCACACATACTCATCACATCTGATTAGTAATTTATCTGTAATTAGATTTTACGACTTGATATAACATTTTCCTGCCAATAACGTACAGGATCATCACATCTGACGCAAACCGTACCCCTGACATGCACGTATGACAGAAAAACTACCCACAAATGCATGCTTATCACATATAAAAAGTGTATGCCTAACATGGCCAAACTGTTTCAAATAACTTATTCCTACTAAAATCATATAAGCCGATAACTTAAGATGCCAAACGTTTTCTTAATACGGCCAAAGTGCTTGAAATATCATTTTCCTACCCAAAATCAATAATGCTCATCACAATTGATGCATACTGCTCTCACTTAAATAGCCATTATACAATTCCAAAGATACCAATACTGTGGGAAATACCAATTTCGTACCTTAATTCTTCATATCAATCACATATGATGCGAACTGAACTATTAACATAATCATTCTACTTGAAATAGCTCATTCTTAGCAGAATCAAACATACTTATCAAATCTGATTTGATATGTATCCTAAATTGGACCATACTACTTCAAATAGCACTTTCCTACCTAAATCATACATGCTCATCATATCTAATTCGTACTGTATTCTTAACATGACCTTACGACTCGAAATAAAATTTTACTGCCAATAACGTAGATGATAGTCACTTCGGAGGGAAACCGTACCCCTAACATGCCCGTTTAACAGACAAACTATCCAAAAATGCATGCTTATCACATCATATAAGCATTGTACGCCTGACATCTCCAAACTGTTTCAAATAACTTATTCCTGCTAAAATCATATATGCCCATAACTTAACATGCGAACGTTTCCTTAATATAGCCAAAGTACTTGAAATATCATTTTCCTTCCCAAAATCATTAATGCTCATGACAATTGATACGTGCAGTTCTCCTTTAAATAGCCATTATACAATTCCACAGATTACAATATTCTGTGAAATACAATTTTCGTATCTTAATTCTCCATATCAATCACATATGATGCGAACTGAACTCTTAACATAATCATACTACGTGAAATAGCTCATTCTTAGCAGAATCAAACATACTTATCAAATCTGATTTGATGTGTATCCTAAATTGGACCATACTACTTCAAATAGCACTTTCCTACCTAAATCATACATGCTCATCATATCTAATTCGTACTGTATTCTTAATGTGACATTACTAATCGAAATAAAATTTTACTGCCAATAAGGTACATGATAGTCACTTCGGAGGGAAATCGTACCCCTAACATGCCCGTTTAACAGACAAACTACCCAAGAATGCATGCTTACCATATCATATAAGCATTGTACGCCTGACATCTCCAAACTGTTTCATATAACTTATTCCTGCTAAAATCATATATGCCCATAACTTAACATGCGAACGTTTCCTTAATATGGCCAAAGTACTTGAAATATCATTTTCCTACCCAAAATCATTAATGCTCATGACAATTGATACGTGCAGTTCTCCTTTAAATAGCCATTATACAATTCCAAAGATACTAATACTGTGTGAAATACTAATTTCGTACCTTAATTCTCCATATCAATCACATATGATGCGAACTGAACTCTTAACATAATCATACTACTTGAAATAGCTCATTCTTAGCAGAATCAAACATACTTATCACATCTGATTTGATATGTAACCTAAATATGACCATACTACTTGTACTAGCACTTTCCTACTTCAATCACACATACTCATCACATCTGATTAGTAATTTATCTGTAATTAGATTTTATGACTTGATATAACATTTTCCTGCCAATAACGTACAGGATCATCACATCTGACGCAAACCGTACCCCTGACATGCACGTATGACAGAAAAACTACCCACAAATGCATGCTTATCACATATAAAAAGTGTATGCCTAACATGGCCAAACTGTTTCAAATAACTTATTCCTACTAAAATCATATAAGCCCATAACTTAAGATGCCAAACGTTTTTTTTAATACGGCCAAAGTGCTTGAAATATCATTTTCCTACCCAAAATCAATAATGCTCATCACAAATGATGCATACTGCTCTCACTTAAATAGCCATTATACAATTCCAAAGATACTAATACTGTGGGAAACACCAATTTCGTACCTTAATTCTCCATATCAATCACATATGATTCGAACTGAACTCTTAACATAATCATACTACTTGAAATAGCTCATTCTTAGCAAAATCAAACATACTGATCAAATCTGATTTGATGTGTATCCTAAATTGGACCATACTACTTCAAATAGCACTTTCCTACCTAAATCATACATGCTCATCATATCTAATTCGTACTGTATTCTTAATATGACCTTACGACTCGAAATAAAATTTTACTGCCAATAACGTACATGATAGCCATTTCGGAGGGAAACCGTACCCCTAACATGCCCGTTTAACAGACAAACTATCCAAAAATGCATGCTTATCACATCATATAAGCATTGTACGCCTGAAATCTCCAAACTGTTTCAAATAACTTATTCCTGCTAAAATCATATATGCCCATAACTTAACATGCGAACGTTTCCTTAGTATAGCCAAAGTACTTGAAATATCATTTTCCTACCCAAAATCATTAATGCTCATGACAATTGATACGTGCAGTTCTCCTTTAAATAGCCATTATACAATTCCAAAGATTACAATACTCTGTGAAATACAATTTTCGTACCTTAATTCTCCATATCAATCACATATGATGCGAACTGAACTCTTAACATAATCATACTACTTGAAATAGCTCTTTCTTAGCAGAATCAAACATACTTATCAAATCTGATTTGATGTGTATCCTAAATTGGACCATACTACTTCAAATAGCACTTTCCTACCTAAATCATACATGCTCATCATATCTAATCCGTACTGTATTCTTAATATGACCTTACGACTCGAAATAAAATTTTATTGCCAATAACGTAGATGATAGTCACTTCGGAGGGAAACCGTACCCCTAACATGCCCGTTTAACAGACATACTACCCAAGAATGCATGCTTATCACATCATATAAGCATTGTACGCCTGACATCTCCAAACTGTTTCGAATAACTTATTCCTACTAAAATCATATATGCCCATAACTTAACATGCGAACGTTTCCTTAATATGGCCAAAGTACTTTAAATATCATTTTCCTACCTAAAATCATTAATGCTCAGGACAATTGATACGTGTAGTTCTCCTTTAAATAGCCATTATACAATTCCAAAGATACCAATACTCTGTGAAATACCATTTTCGTACCTTAATTCTCCATACAAATCACATATGATGCGAACTGAACTCTTAACATAATCATACTACTTGAAATAGCTCATTCTTAGCAGAATCAAACATACTTATCACATCTGATTTGATATGTAACCTAAATATGACAATACTACCTGTACTAGCACTTTCCTACTTCAATCACACATACTCATCACATCTGATTAGTAATTTATCTGTAATTAGATTTTACGACTTGATATAACATTTTCCTGCCAATAACGTACAGGATCATCACATCTGACGCAAACCGTACCCCTGACATGCACGTATGACAGAAAAACTACCCACAAATGCATGCTTATCACATATAAAAAGTGTATGCCTAACATGGCCAAACTGTTTCAAATAACTTATTCCTACTAAAATCATATAAGCCGATAACTTAAGATGCCAAACGTTTTCTTAATACGGCCAAAGTGCTTGAAATATCATTTTCCTACCCAAAATCAATAATGCTCATCACAATTGATGCATACTGCTCTCACTTAAATAGCCATTATACAATTCCAAAGATACCAATACTGTGGGAAATACCAATTTCGTACCTTAATTCTTCATAACAATCACATATGATGCGAACTGAACTATTAACATAATCATTCTACTTGAAATAGCTCATTCTTAGCAGAATCAAACATACTTATCAAATCTGATTTGATATGTATCCTAAATTGGACCATACTACTTCAAATAGCACTTTCCTACCTAAATCATACATGCTCATCATATCTAATTCGTACTCTATTCTTAATATGACATTACGACTCGAAATAACATTTTACTGTCAATAACGTACATGATAGTGACTTCGGAGGGAAACCGTACCCCTAACATGCCCGTTTAACAGACAAACTATCCAAAAATGCATGCTTATCACATCATATAAGCATTGTACGCCTGACAACTCCAAACTGTTTCAAATAACTTATTCCTGCTAAAATCATACATGCCCATAACTTAACATGCGAACGTTTCCTTAATATAGCCAAAGTACTTGAAATATTATTTTCCTACCCAAAATCATTAATGCTCATGACAATTGATACGTGCAGTTCTCCTTTAAATAGCCATTATACAATTCCAAAGATTACAATACTCTGTGAAATACAATTTTCGTACCTTAATTCTCCATATCAATCACATATGATGCGAACTGAACTCTTAACATAATCATACTACTTGAAATAGCTCATTCTTAGCAAAATCAAACATACTGATCAAATCTGATTTGATGTGTATCCTAAATTGGACCATACTACTTCAAATAGCACTTTCCTACCTAAATCATACATGCTCATCATATCTAATTCGTACTCTATTCTTAATATGACATTACGACTCGAAATAGAATTTTACTGCCAATAACGTACATGATAGTCACTCTGGAGGGAAACTGTACCCCTACCATGCCCGTTTAACAGACAAACTACCCAAGAATGCATGCTTACCATATCATATAAGCATTGTACGCCTGACAACTCCAAACTGCTTCGAAAAACTTATTCCTGCTAAAATCATATATGCCCATAACTTAACATGCGAACGTTTCCTTAGTATAGCCAAAGTACTTGAAATATCATTTTCCTACCCAAAATCATTAATGCTCATGACAATTGATACGTGCAGTTCTCCTTTAAATAGCCATTATACAATTCCAAAGATTACAATACTCTGTGAAATACAATTTTCGTACCTTAATTCTCCATATCAATCACATATGATGCGAACTGAACTCTTAACATAATCATACTACTTGAAATAGCTCTTTCTTAGCAGAATCAAACATACTTATCAAATCTGATTTGAAGTGTATCCTAAATTGGACCATACTACTTCAAATAGCACTTTCCTACCTAAATCATACATGCTCATCATATCTAATTCGTACTCTATTCTTAATATGACCTTACGACTCGAAATAAAATTTTACTGCCAATAACGTAGATGATAGTCACTTCGGAGGGAAACCGTACCCCTGACATGCGCGTTTGACAGAAAAAACTACCCAAAAATGCATGCCCATCACCTCATATAGGAAATGTACGCCTAACATGGCCAAGCGGTTTTAAATAACTTATTCTTGCTAAAATTATACATGCCCATAACTTAAAATGCCAACTGTTTTTTAACATGGCCAAAGTACTTGAAAAATCATTTTCCTACCCAAAGTCATTAATGATCATGACAATCAATGCGTACTGTTCACCCCTCAATTCCAAAAATAATAATACTGTGTGAAATACCCTTTCCGTATCTTAATTTTCCATACCAATCATATATGATGCGAATAGAACTCTTAACATGATCATAGTACTTGAAACATCACGTTCTTACTGGAATCGTATATGCACATCACATATGATTTGATATGAAGCGTAAGTATGAAAATATTACTTGAAATAGCACTTTCCTACCTAAATCATACATGCTCATCACGTATGATTCGTACTTTAGTTTTGATATGACCTTTCGACTCGAAATAACATTTACCTACCAATAACGTATATGATCATCATATCTGACGCAAACCGTACCTCTGACATGCACGTATGACGGAGATCTACCCAAAAATGGATGCTTATCATATCATCTAAGCATTGTTAGCCTAACATGGCCAAACTGTTTCAAATCACGTATTCCTGCTAAAATCATGCACGCCCATAACTTAAGATGCTGACCGTTTTCTTAATATGGCCTAAGTACTTGAAATATCATTTTCCTACTCAAAATCATTAATGCTCATGAGAATTGATGCGTTCTGTTTCCTTTAAATAGCCATTATACAATTTGGTTGATTTTTGTGATTTTTCAAATGCTTCTCCTTTATGTAGGAAAAAATTACTTGTAATATATTCATCAGATTTGAAGGATATATAAAACCATCTAAGTGTGAACGAGTTCCATATTTTGGATTATTGTAGATGGCTGCCATTTAAAATGGCCGCCATCTAAATTAATATGCCCCACTGGAAAATAATGTAAATTTCATCTAAATTTTATAAAACGTGGTATATAGGCTTGACATTGTACATTGAATTTAATTTTTTTGATTCTGTGATCATGTGTGGAACATGAGGGAACTTGTATGTGACTTGCTTTCAAGCACAACTTAAAACTTGTTTTATTTTATTTTTAGGGGGCTTTTGTTTCTTCTTTTTTGTTTTTATTTTTATTTTGTTTTGTCTTTTATGCGGATTTTTTGTGGTTTTTTTTTTTTGTGAGAAAATTGTGTGTGGGTCCTGGCTTTATTATGTATGTACCATTAGGTAAAATCCGTGGTAATGTAAATTTGACGCTCGATCTGCAAACTCCAGTAGATTGTTTTTGAATGGCACCTTGAGGTACAATGTCAAAGAAATATATACACTTTTAATAAAATTATTGATTGGATGTCTTGAAAATGCTTGTTTTGGTCCCTTATTCCTTACAGTTAAGTAACAACCCAAACCAAAACTTATCCCAGCTTTCCTTTTGTTTTAAACTTGTACATTGTAGAACAAATTTATCGTCCAGAAAACATGTTTCTACCAACACATACTGAATGATTAAACAACACATCAATTTCAATTTCATAAAGATCTTTATTTTTTTAAGTGATTTCTTCTGTGTGTAACTTTCTATTTCTTTACGTTTGTGTATTGTAAATTTTAGTGTTCCTGATGCTATCTTGTAAAAGGATTTCCCACCATTTCTACATTTGGTATCAATATTTATATCAGAAAATACTAGTTGTTTCCATTGCAAGTCATTTATAGGAAAACAATACAGAAACCCACGCTACAAAACTGTAAGTGAAATATCTTTTGTCTTTCTTTATGTATGGATTTTTTGTGAAAACATGTCTATTGCAGACCTATTCGATTTTTTTGATTAAATATGGTTTAGGTATATTATGCCATTTGGTGTATTGATTTCAACACGTCTGAGTACTAGATATCAACTTATATGACTTAATATATTAGACTGGCCGAGATGTAAAAGGAGGAAGTTTTAATTAAGGTATGGATGACAACAAACGAGTCCTTCCGTAAGTTAAGATATGAAACTACCTTACTCTACATTCAGTTTGTTTTTCTCTTTCAGAACTATTTGGTCATTTGGCCAGTATTTAATCCATAAATTGTGGAAAGTTACACCGGATATTACTCCCTGTAAGACTGAAATCAGGCTTTCAGTACTTCTTATGTTATATTTTAGATTTGTGGTATATACCGTACACGGACTTCGTCCCCTATCGATTGATATCTCTGATACATAACACGTAAACTACCACAACATGGGCTTTAAGTGGATTTTCATATAAAGGCGACGTAAGCAGGATAAGCTTAAATAAATCAGAGTGATCAATTTTTTTTATTCTAAGAACAAAATACACATATCAACTGAAGTGCGAATATTATGAAGAAGGCGAAAGTACATTGTGAACAGTTAACAAATTCAAAAACCATATTACATGTAGTAGCATATACTTCAATACATGTACATGTAATCTCTTATTACATTCCCGAAGTGGTTTTCAAATAACATTTCCATATAAACTCAATATAAGGAAAATGTTCACATGCTTTCATGACTAGTTAACATTTGCTTATGGAAATAAGACCTGCTATTGAACATGACTGCAGAAAAGATTTACAATATAGTCGTTCTATCCTTAGAACTTCGAGACAAGTCAGGCTTCGTCAGAAATCGTACGGAGCAAAATATATATGAGTTTAAGACATAAAACATTATCATTATAATACTACAATTTAAATTTAACAATTGTGTAACTCATTTATTTTGTATATAAAAGTCTATATTTAGCTTTTAAGATATCCTGATATACTTGAACTAAGAATGATACAGATCGTTTGGTTATTTTAAAAACTATTACTATGGACACTTTACCAGTACTAAAGGAAGACTTTGGTACCCCTTATCAGTTAATATTATTCTACAGTTACCCAGTTCCACGTGGAGTTTTAACAAATATCAGTATGAAACATTACTGGGTTGGAGCCACATGTATAAGTGACAGTAACTGGAGTCTTATAACTTCATTTGCAATTGTTATCGTACATGTACAACAGATCTGTTAAAAATGACAGGGTGTCAATAATTCTAGTGATTATTATTTATAAATGCAAATACAGAAAGATATTTTCAGATGTTAACATTTCCAACGATTTATATTTTCCTATTTCCAATTTCAGGAGCTTGACACTGAGTCCTTCAAAATGAAGTGCAGTATTTTATGACACTGAATGAGATTTAAGAATACATGGTAATTTGGATGCTACTGAAAAGCCCTTTGACTAAAAATAACATATCACAAAATAAAAGTGTCATTTGGTCTTACTGTAAAAAAAATAGTACATATACATTAGGATCGCGTCTTTTTTATTGTGCAGATGTACACTTCTGTAAAACAGAAGACGAAGAAAAGAGAGGCTGCGATTCATCAGTTGGAAAGAACAAAACTGATCACAGATTTATTTAAAGACAAAACAATTTGAATATTTTTATTCTTCTTGTAAGAGTCAACTGTCAAATAAAGGGAAAGTTGGTAAAACATATGAAGATGATAAGACTAGAATATTATTCTCTATATGAAAGGGAGATGGCAAGTAGGATCATTAGCTAAATGATCTCTGTGGATTTTTTTTTTATAACTTTTTGAAAAAAAAATGTAAATATTCAAAATCATTAAAACATCTGAGTTTATGATAACAAATCAAATATAAAACCAGTATAATTCCATATATCTAGTAAGTTGATAGAAGTAATGAAACTCTTATTTTCATCAGTAACAATACTTCATAAAAAATGTTGCAGTAGCGCTACAACCAAAATGAACTTAGTTTTTTCACGGAAAACTTGCTTTAGTTTAAATTATGAATTACTCCATCTTGAAAGCATGACAATTTACTCGTCGTTTGACTAATTACTTGTTGCATAATAGTTTCTTCGACAATAAGAGAAATTTGCTGTTTCAGAACTTAATTGCGGTGAAACAATGGCGTCTATGTAAAGCAGGTCTCAAGTTTCACAGTGTTCATTAGATGATTGGAGAAATGTACAGTTACAAAAGACTTGAATGGACTTAAGATGACATGTTCCACTTGAACTGTACTGCTTACAATAACAATCATAAATGAACATCCCAATTTTAACAGTACTATAATATTCTTTACATTATATTCACCACATAATAGTTCATGTATTACAAAAATAAATAAATAAATGAAAAATGCAAGTTCTGTAAAGCACAGCAGTTACTATAATGTATGTGATGGTAGTTCACGGGCTAAAAAGTTACATCACAGCTAATTTTACATTACAATTCTACATTTTTTTACACATTGTGATTGAAATAATGTATACAAATGCATTAATTTCAGAATTTCTGAAGAAAAAAAACTGTTCATATAATAATCATGGCATCAGAATAGGTAGGCAGAATGTATATTTTGTATATAAAAATACTTTTAGTAATGTTATCAATACTAATATAAAATCAAATACAATTTATTGCATCATAAACTGAATAACGTATTAAATTCATTTATCCACAATCATTATTAACAATATTACAATAATTACATATAGAGTTCTTGAAGTTCATGACTTTTCCAATATCATATACTTTGAGCAGTAAATCAAAGACTACAACGATTAAATTTCTGTTTAGTCCAAATATCCTTTTTTATTATTTCAAAACATCTTTCAACACTTATTTCTTTGTAAAGCAATCCAAAATGTTCAAAAGAAAATACATATCAACCAATATTCCATCAAAGAAACTTTTTCTGTTATAAATCAAATATAATACATGTATATAAAACAACTAACATGTAAATTACTCCACTGGTTTCTCTTAAATACTTTTATTAGAAATCGCAACCCAGGGCAAAAAAATTCTGGATATAAACTTTCTCAGAACTTGGAGACAAGATAGGCTTCATGCACATTCACAAACATAAATTTCATAAAGGGACATATATCAATTGTATTCAATTATTAACTGTTCATTTCATCTTGTTTGTGGTTTGAAGAAAGATGGTCCTAAATCAAGTACAAAATCTCTCAGAACCTGGTGACAAGTCTGGCTTTGTGCACATTCATAAACAGAAACAAAAAATAATACAAAATTCACAAAAGAACATACATCAATTGCATTGAATTAAAAACTGTTCCTTTCATCTTTTTTGTGGTTTGAAAAAAAAGATGATTCTGAATCACAGAACACAAACTTTCTCAGAACTTGGCGACAAGTCCGGCTTCGTGCATTTATAAATCTTCAATTATATTAGAAATTGTAGTTTACAATTATTGAGCATATTATCTGATAAAGCAATATCAAGTTTTACTATCAAGCAGTTTTACTTATAGTGGATTTAAGATAAACCCCCTTAAAGAATCCTAAGCATGTTCGCCTCTATTTGTATTTTATAATTAAGTCAGTCAGATGGATTTTCGGATTGTGGTGCTACAGTGCCATCGTACGCTAACCAGGCAATGGACATTAATGTTGTGTCACAGACTAATCAACATGGCGTTCATTCCACAGCTACTGATGTTTCTAACACTAGAAAAGAAGTTTATGTCAATGTGTCGACCTCAAGCTCTATGACAAACATAACAAGAGGCTCCCAGGAGCTTGAATCTCTCACCTGGTTAAATTTTGTCTTTCAATGGCAATACATTTATCACGAGGTTTACTAATAATTTTGGCCTACGATGACTTTGATGGAACTGATCATAAGGATCAATACAAGGCTTAACAGATGAAAATAACGAAAGGACCACAGGTAGATCTCATCATGCTGAACAGTTTTACTCGGTTATAATTTGGCTAATGGGTTTTGAGATATATTGAAAAACTACAGCTTGACCCCTGTTCTATTTTTAGTAACGGTGACAAAGTTTTTTGACGGATCAAAAATCTAAACAGAACTTTTGTGCAAGATACCCCAAGGAACATCAATACTAAGTTTGATTCCAATCGATCAAGTAGGGTAAGAGGAGAAATTTTTTTAAAGAAATAACATTAAAAAAATGAAAGAAAAAACGTCGAAAAAAGTGCAATAACTCCTAAATGGCTTGACAGATTAAAATGAAAATATATATGCAATATATAGTCTAACCCCTATGTTCTATTTTCATTACCGGCGGCCATGTTGTTTGACGGATCAACAATCTAAACACAACTTTTGTGAAAGATGCCCAAAGGAACATCTGTGCAGTTTCATATAATTACGCTAAGTAGTTTCTGAGAAAGGAGAAGATTTTTAAAAAAAAATGTTAACGACCACGACGACGGACGACGGCGACGGACGCCAATTGATAACAATAGCTCACATGGCCTTTGACCAGGCAATACATCGTCGGGTGAGATCGCGGTAGTGCCGCTGAATATATCAAGTGGGACAACACCTATAGTCAATGCACACGTCAACATGACATTGCATGTATAGAATAACATTTCTGAAAGTCTCCTGCATAGTACAATTCAATTATGTCAGCAGTCTTTACAAAAGTTGAAATCCAAATCAAACGATATTCAAGTTTTTCGTTTGCAAGTCAACATAAACAGAAGGAAGCAATTTTTGTTAACAATTTTGATTTCATATAAATATATATTAGTGAATAAATGTAACAATAAAATTTATGTCGTATTATAGCAGATTCATTTAGCTTTCAATGCATGTTCATTTTGAGTAAATTAAGTACATGTACATACAGTTAAATACAAAAGGAAAAACAAGAATATACAGATCTCAAGGTATCACAAGTGTTTATGACAATCAACAGATTTTAATGTTTTGATGATGTTCATCTCAATCACTTTGGTATAATATGATATTTTAACACAGTAAGGAGTGCCAAGTTGTATATGAAAGCCAGTAAAACTAATATGTATACCATTTATCAATATTTCCAACATCCAGATCTAATGACATAAATCTTACTAACTTAAAAAATATGATGGATTGAACTACAAGAGTCAAATGTTGATAATCACTCAAAATATTCATACATAAGTAACCTGACAAAATAGAATATATTAAATATAACAAGTTAGAAGACCATAACAAAATACGTATGAACTATAAGTCTTTATGGTACAGAATATAATCATTTTCTTCCGAGATGCTCATTTACTTTTGTTACTTTGTATGTATGATTTTAGTTACTTTATATTCTTTGTTGTGTATGTCTGTTTTCCATGTCTGGTCTTTGTCCCTGGATTACGTTCTTTTGATTACCGCTATAACCTTGGTTCCCTTGATTACTCTTTATAAGTTAAGTTGTATAACTTAATCTTAATCTTAAACTTAAGTGCAAATCAATTGCACTTGGAGATAAGTACCTACATTGAATCATAATACTAAGAAAACAATATAATAAATTATGAATTAACACATCATGTGACATGACATAGCATTATAAAGATTTTCACTGCTCATGTCCAGTCATTTTTATGTCAGATTGTTGTACTCCTCTACCCATTTCATTGCATTGATATTTTTTACTTAGTGATCTCCACTTTTATTTTCATAATTTGATTAAACACATCTTAACATAATATTTCGACATTTTTTTATGAAATTCTTGTTATTTCTTCTGCGTATAAAGCCTTTTAAGACAAAACCTATGGAAAATCATGTGAAATTTTCCAAGGCTTATGTTTCAAAAAGAAGCACACTGACCCATCATTTTTTTTCTACATTCTAGCATAAAAAGATCTTAACAGATTTTACAACCCTCTAAAATCCTTATAATCTTTAAACACAGCAGTGAATATCCTTAAGGAAAACAAAACAAATAGATTTTTTTCTCAGATTAGCTCTAATGTTCTATGTAAGCTGTAGGTTCATGACCTTGTAAAAGGGATTACTGATAGTAATTTCTTATTAACGCATTAGGTTTACCATATGGCAATATTCCAAGTATTAAACAGGATCCAGCTTTTCAGAAGTACAAATACTCTTTCTGCAATTTAATTGTTGTAGACAAGCGATAAACTTATATTTTAAAAGTTTTCAAATTATCAAGTAAATGGAGCATTTTGGCACTTTTCAAGCTTTAAGACAAAGGAGGCACAACAGGAGAAGTTTTGTGCAGATGGGCTTCATTTAAACAGCCAGCTGTTATTACTCAGTGCTGTTTCGATTTGTTACCTTGGTAAACTATGCAAGACATATTAATAGTTTATTATAGCAAGACTTATTAGCCTAGCCAATTTCAATTTTAAGTGCAATCACTTTACTTTTGTTTTTATAACAAGTTTAAAATTAAAAGTCTTTTTGTTTTTTTTAAGTAAAAGTATATGATACTCCAATTATTAGTTAAGTAGGACAAATTGGTATAATGTAAAACAGATTTCTACCAAGAGAGCTCTATAAATCACTCACTAAGCCAGCTAGATTTGTGTTGAAATTGGAACTGGTCTATTAAGAATCAGTTACAGATTACACAGCCAACCTAAGATTTTTATTTCCATTTTGAGATAAGGTACATGAAGAGTTATCGTTCTTTATTTGCTTTGATAAAGTTGATGTTAGTTTGAGATTAATGTATTAAAAACACAGATTGCAAACTTTGCAATAAAATAAAACAAAATACTCCTACCCGTCTCTTTGAAATATATTTGTAGTTATTGATATATTAACTCAATCTAAAAAAGAGCCATTAAGCAAATAAAGACCATCCAGCTCTTGAATGGTATAAACTTGTCATTTACACCATTTACAATCTTCCCATTCCCAATTGTCCTTAAACCCACCCCGCCCCCATAGAAACCCCCCACCCTCATGAAATCCCAATTGCATATTTCTTATCAGTTATTTTATTTTTCAACATTTAAATTATCATTTGTAATTTCATATTAATGAATACTTTCCCGTTCAATTTCTCTTCCTTTCCATTCAAATTCTCCACCCCCCCTATATAAATACCCATCCCCAATCCGCATTCTCCATTCATCCATATGCCATTAAATGGGAAATTTTCTGTATTCTTTCAATATTTGAAATCACAAATCGATAGATTTCCAATGTACGCATACAATTACTGAAATTCTGTACACTTTGTACATTTACAAAATGGCTGACGGTAAGCTACATACCTATTGTGAAATCCTGTAGCTCGATTATTATTATTTAAAAAAAAAATGTTCTTATTATAATAGCTTCTATCAAATTTGTCAATAAAAAACGCTGGTATTCTACATTCTTTATACTTTTTTTCGCTAAATCTACATAGCCATTTATAATTAAGGTATACATTTTTTTTAAGTATTCCTTCTTTTCCGTTCAATATGCACAATATCCACTCCCCATCCATATTCTCCATTCATTCATATACAATAAAATGGGAAGAATTTTCTGTACTCTATCAACATTTGAAATAACAAATCGATGTGGCTGAATGTACAATTAAGACCAAAAAAAAAATAGATTTTATGATACCACAACGAGGTTGAATTACATAAATGCATCTCGCAGCTATGACGATGATTTTGGACATATTAATGTCTATAATATGCTTCTACCGAATTATTTCTCTTCCCAGCTTTCTATGTAGGAGATAACTTATAAAATTACAATATGTCCAAAATGTTCAATAAGTTCGATTAAACATTAAATGTAAGATTCCAGAATTTTTAATTATTGAAAAAATTGATAAAAGCTATCATAAATTGAAAACGCTTATATTCGGGCTGCAAGATTTCAGAACTGGTATGTAGCTTACTCTCAGCCATTTTGTACATGTACAAGGTGTACAGGATTTCTCTGAAGACAGTTAAATTGAATTATCATCCACCTGCAAGATATTTGAAGAATTGTGGTCCAAATCTAAGTTTATTAAAATGCTGTTTCGACGGGAGGAAAATATTGTATATGCCAATAATTTGAGCCTTCCTTCATTCCAATATATGTTCGATTGTATTAAGAATAATGTGTGTCGCAAATTAGACGATTTTTTGCTATAGTAGGCATTTCATGCTATTTCATGTCGGAAGAGTCAGTGCTTGACTATATTTTAGCTATGATTCCACCGTCAGAAAAGAAGTTATACTTAAAAGCAATCCATACCTTAATTAAAAAATGGCTATGTAGGTTTAGTGAAAAAAGGTATACACTTTAACCTTTGTTCAATAAACAAACTAACCCTTATTATTTAAAGCAAACTTCAATATCATTGAACAGTAATGTCTCTAATAAAACAATATGAAGTAAGTTAACAAACAAAGCCTTCTTGATGGCTTATAAAAAAACTATTTTGAACCCACAATTAGGTATTAATTAATAAATGCATCCCGCTATTAAGATTAGGATGTTGAATATTTCAATGTCAATATTATAATCATATCGAAGCATTTCCCTTCCCAGCTATCTAGGTAAGAGGTAACTTACATTATGTTCAAAATGTTCAATGATTTCTTTACAACATTATGAAAAAAAAATCTTTTTACTTTGTTGATTAGAAAAAATGTCTTCTGAATACTTTAATCTGCAGAGTTCATTATTGTTTTTTTCCAAAACTGAAGTATTCTTTGTGATCAGAATTAAATTGGTAACAAACAAAACCAAATGTATATCTCAAATAATCAATATGATCATTGAACAGAAAACTTTCGTTTATACCTAGGCAAAATCCGTGTGTTGTTCACAACTGGTGCAATGTATGCCATCTTTCTGCTGTCTTGTGGAATAATATAAATGGAGAATTTCTATCATTATCTGTCTATACGATACAACTATCTTTGTCGTTTAATCCATTATATTAAAGATCGGGAAGGACATTTTCCAGTCATTGAGAGGACGGCACACATACAAATCCTATGATCATCGTGCATCCTAACATAAAATAAAATATGAAACAAACAGTGTCACACTTATTCACAATTGATCTTTGACGATATACACATATATATATATGAAATCCATATCTCTCAAACCTGTGCATTGGGGACAAAATCAGAATATTTAAAATTGCGTGTATGTATTTTAATGGTTTTAAATTGTACCAGAAAAAAATGGATTGATATTCACATTGACGAATCTGAGTTTTGTGAATACATAATTGTCAGGACATGTAATGTAGAATGTGTCGTGAAAAAGATATCACGCTTCGTAGAGACATTTATAATATCCCTGTTTACATTAACTGACATTTGTATGTAATGTGAAATTCGAATTATGATCTGACGATGCTAAAGTACATTATTGATTGTTTGATAAGAAGAAATGCTATATAGAAAAAAGCAGCCCTATTAGGGTATACAAGAACTTATGTTTTAGTGAATATTAGAAAGCAACGCCATTATGCAAATATTCTCTAGATTTCGCTCAGGACTTTAGGGAAACCTTTCCTAGAAATGTGCTAGAAACATAATTTTACAGTATATTTTAAATCAGGCCTTTATATAAAACAATAAGTATTCTTTTTTTTTTAGGATATAAATATAAGTTTCTATTAGCCATTTGTCCTATCTATTCAACATTGTACTTCAATTTACCTGTTTTTTTTAGCATAAAATGAAGTAGATAGCTATCCCAGTTGCTTCAGTTTCTTCATTTTCAATTCTTTTTTTTTCAACAAATGTTCCAAATAGACAGTGTCATTTTCCTCGACTCTGCAAACAAAAATAATTCTGTTTATGGAAGACAAATATATAATATAAATTTCATAATTTGTATTCAACAACACAAGACAGGGATTTTTGTTGAAAAAATTTATATTTTTCAAAATCAAATTCTAACCTAAAATGGGTCATTTAGGCATCGGCCCCCAAGATGAACTTTTTGAAAATTTTGATCTGATTTCGTTTTTCTAAATTCTCTTTCAAAAATTTACTTATATGAAATTTGATTTAAAAAAAAAACAGACAGTGATTTTCGTGCTGAGTAAGTGTTTCTATTTACAAATGATTTTCAAAATAAGACCAAAATATAAATTTAGGCTGAATAAAGCACCTCAGTGACCGTTTCGAAAAATGATAACATTCAATAGTGATTGAATTGATTAATTAATTCAGCAACGATGTTAGAATTGTAATACACAGATAGTGCTTTAATTGTAGAAGTAATCAATCATTTTTTTGTGAGCGATGTACATTGTTAAAAGGTCTTTATGTTTGGTTCAATGTACAGGAGATTTTTTTTTACTTATACTTGGCATTCATGACGTTAAATTTAAATTGTAATTCGATTAATTACAATTGCAAAATATATGTAATTCATTTAATTAAATGTCCGAACTCATGTAATGGCAATAATAATTTGACTGAAATATTATTCATATATTAAGTTTTAATCAATTATTATCAACCCTTATTGACAGTTTTTTTTTTTTCGATCGAAAATAAGGTGATTTTTAACTCATACATCCTTCGATTTTACATACTCGTACGAAACAATTTATTCTTTCTATTGTGAATCTATTTTTGACGACCATACAGTTATGACATATTTCAGTCTGAAATGCGTAAATGTTCATCTTAAAAAGTCACTTTGAAATATGGCATTTTTCGCTAGATATAGAGGGCATTTTATCGATATAACTAATGTAGTAAGACAGCAAAAACAAATTTTATCTCATTGGATTTGCGATGCAATTAATGACAAGATGACGTCATTTAATAATTGTGAACAAACATTTGTTTAAAAACATTTTACCTCTATTCACAAGGCGTGATATAATGCAGACCGCAATCTTTCATGTCTATGAGATTTTATCCATGTGGTGACATGTCACTTCATTATAGAATTAAATAGTTACGCCTACAACTCTGAAATAGTTTTGTTCTTCATAGTCGTTTTATGGCATATTTATTTACATGGGTCAGATAGATAAAAGGCGCTTAACAATCTAAACCCCGTCTTGTTTGTACGCTTGTTCAAAAAAAATCTAAGGACATTTTACAAAATATGAACCACATCCTTGTGTATCCTATCCATGAATAGATTTGTTTTTATCAATTAACGTGGATATTCGAGTCACACGATTGAAAGCAAATATTTAGAATTATGTATTTTCTACTTTATGTATCAAGTATTTGCAAACCCAAACTTCGACTAACTCAATTATATAGGAGATTTTGTTTTAACTGACGCACATTATTTTCATTCAAGTTTGTATCATCAATTAAATGGTTAAATTGAGATACACTAAATATTTCAAATGTCTTCTTTTCTGTACATTAATTATATATTAATGACGCCTCCTTTTTTTATTGAAATGCCTAATACCTACAATTACTCCCCAACTTGTTAGGAGGGAGACATGCATTTTGGAGAAAAAAAATACAAACTAAATATTTTTACCGGTCATTATTTTTGCCATACAATCAACCATGTAAACGCGATATTGGCAACGTCTAAGGACCGGATGTGCAGATTTTTTTCTCCTAAACGAAGATTTTAGAGAATTAATGTGATAAAACTCAAGTTTTGGGATATTCCGACGAATAGGAGACATGGGAGCATGGACCAGGTGCACCGATAGGGTAAGCGGCCCCTGCTTTTCTAGAAACACCCGCCGAGTTGCTCATAAAAAGTCAAGTCCGGGGTAGACAAACGAGGAAAGGCAAACCATGACCCTTTGAATAAATCAGTTTTCATGGTGCTGATGGATACATCATAACAATCCACGAGTTCATGATGACGACCATAAAACTTCTGTAGTGATGACTTCAATCTTGTAGCAATATAACCCTGTTCCAGAAGCCTATTTGTCAGACTTTTAGCGCGATACAAAAAGTCTGCGTAGTTTCGGCAAGCTCTGGCATAGCGTATGAGTTGTGATATGAACACTCCATACACAGGAGCCGAAGGGATGTTGCCACAGATGAAAGGAAAGTTGACAATTCTGAATGAAAAGTAATCACATTTGTGGTAAAGTTTGGTCAATAATTTTCCTTTACCATCGATTTCGAAGTGTAGCTCAGGAAATTAGAGCTTTTCATAGAATTTTGATGGCAAGTCGAATGTTATTCTTGTAAATTAATTGATAATATACGTTTAATTTGCTCCTGGCATAATTACAAGCAATCACCATCTATACCCCCTACGTCACGTAAAGTCTACAACAATTCGTCAACGGAATCGAATTTTTTCTTAAGCCCATTAATTGCTTCTGCAACACTTGCTGCGGCTATCACTGATGGTTTGTGCATAAAAAAATCCCATTTCAGTAAATTGCATACGTAAATGAATTTCTGAGCATGTCTTGTCTCGCAAATTAACTGCAATTGTCATTAAATTCAAAAAATGATCAGAAAATCAGTAGGTGTAACGGATAACAATCCCCAGTTCAGTGTTCTCAAAACTGATGATTCCATTGCATACATGTCTTTCAGGGTGAAATAATTTCCTGCACATGAAATAAGTTTTTGTGGTTTTATTGGATCTGTTTTCCCTAGTTTTGATGCAACAAGTAATCCAACAGCCCCCAAAAGTTGCAGTTGTGTCCGATCAATATCTATCAATGACATGTACCTATCAATATAATTCACTGCTAGAAGTGCTACATTATCCGTTGATTCTTCTTCTTCACAAAATTCAATCATCCATTCGATTGTCAATTACGTACGTACGGTTTAATGTCTGTTTGAATAATTTGAAAATAGTTTTCTTTTGGACGATACCTGCCCTCTGTGGCAAACAAAGTTGTCAACACTTTTCTTCCGACAGATGCGATATTTCGTTGACATTGTACTGAACCGTTTGAAATTCAAAGGATTTAAAGTTGGTGCATACAGGGTTATCTAATTCAGATTCATAACATTCTAAATCCATTTTCTACATTATAGTTTATAAAAATAACATCAATAAAGTCTCGTCAGCTCACGAGGTGTGCCAGGTGCAAAACCAAAATAATCCAGCCCATATTTATAGTCTATTTCCAACATTTAGAATTATTATTGTGAACAATCAACAAATCAAGAGTGCATAAATGTACTCGTAAATATCGGATATTTCCTTGCTTTTATTATGATTATATCAAAACTTTCCTATCATTCTATGTAAAGGTGAATCAAAATTAATTGTCCATCATAAGGTACTGTATAAAATGATTTAACAAATAAAATTTAATTGGTCAAAAAGCCACTTAAAAGCGCTTTAACAGAAATCGTTCGACGTTCTCAAGGCAGCTAGCAATATAATCAGGACGCTCTTAATTATGCAAATATGATTAGCCTTACAGCTATTATCATTAAAGTAAATCATAATGTGATCTTAAAGTCAATAAGAAGCAACACTGTTGGTCCATTTTTATCTTTTTCGTAACATATGGATGTTTATATCAAATCTCTTTTTATAAGTTTAAAACAAAGTGAGATGAGTATCAATTAATGTTTGAATTGATAGATTGAAAGGCCACAATTTTATCCATTTAAGATCTCTTGCAAAGTTCTATACCTCAACATTTTTATTACACATCACACCATTCCCTATCCCAGTTTTCTACATTGAAAAAGATTAAGTACATAAGCATAATGTACATTTCAAATTAATACAATAACAATATTTGAGTAGACAACACACCTCAGAGAGAGCAAAACGCCCTAGAGAAAAAAAAAAGAATTAAATATTGTTCACTGTAAAATATTATGTCATGAATACTATCTATGGATGTACCAGTATACAAAATGTCCCCTCCCCAGCTAGGTAAAGGAAACTGTACACATTAGATGTGATGTTTTCGGTGGGAAAGTGCTATTTCACATAGTATGACAATGTTATCAATAGTGTTCGAAATAGATGTGATGAGCATGTATGATTTAGGTACAAATGTATCAAATATAATGGGCATATATATTTATGTTGGAAAGTGCTGTTTGAAGAAGTTTGGCCATATATAATAGGAGTGCTGCTGGCGTCTTTTGTGATGGGCATGTACAATTTTGTGATGAAAAGGCTGTTTCAAGTAGTATCGCTATGTTCAGAGTACAGTCTATTTGAGATGTGAAGAGGGTATATGTTTGATTTGGAAAGTGATACTGCAAATAGTACGGCCATATGAAGAGTACAATTCACATCAGATGGTTTCTTTTCAGAAGAAATTACTAGTCTCAGTAGTAAGCCAAATTATGCCAACATTCCGTATTATATGTGATGACTTCGTACTTGCCATTTCAAGTAGTATGGTCATGTTAAGTGTACAGTACAATCAGATGTAATGAGCATGTTTGATTTTGGTAGGAAAGTGCTTTTTCAAGTGGTATGGCTACATTAATAGTAGGGTTTGAATAACATATGATGGATATGTATGATTTTGGTTAGGAATTGCACTTTGAAGTAGTATGGCAATAGTTATAGCATAGTCCGCGTCAAATAAGATGAACATGTATATTTTGAGTAGGAAAATGCTATGATAGGTATTATGGCTATGCTAAAAATACGGTACAAATTTGATGTGGTGGGTGTAAATGTTTTGGGTAGGAAAGCGCTAGTTCAAATAGTACCGATATATTTTGAGCACATACGAAAAAGATGGAATCAACAAGTACACTTTTTGTATGAAAACCCGTTCTTACGTTGCCACTCAAGGTTTAGAGTACATAAGGTATGGTTCGCTATATCAAGAGGACGATACAAATCAGATATAAGAACATGTATAAATATGTATGAATTTAGTAGGAAAGTACTATTTTAGCTACCTGCCCATGTCAGCAGTAGAAGTCAGAGAAAATGTAATGACTATGAATATTTCGGGGTAGGAAAGGGCTATTTCAAGTTCTTTGGCTATATTGAGAGAGAAGTCGGCAACTGATGCGAGAATCACATATGTGTTTGGTAGTTAAGTGCTATCTCAAGTGATTTGGCCATATGATGTGTACTGTCCACATCAGATGTGATTTTTTCGGTGGGAAAGTGCTATTTCACATAGTATGACAATGTTATCAATAGGGTTCGAAATAGATATGATGAGCATGTATGATTTAGGTACAAATGTATCAAATATAATGAGCATATATATTTATGTTGGAAAGTGCTGTTTGAAGAAGTTTGGCTATATATATTAGGAGTGCTGCTGGCGTCTTTTGTGATGGGCATGTACAATTTTGTGATGAAAATGCTGTTTCAAGTAGTATGGCTATGTTCAGAGTACAGTCTATTTCAGATGTGAAGAGGGTATATGTTTGATTTGGAAAGTGATACTGCAAGTAGTATGTCCATACGAAGAGTTCAATTCACATCAGATAGTTTCTTTTTAGTAGAAACTACTAGTCTCAGTAGTAAGCCAATTTATGCCATCACTCCGTATTATATGTGATGACTTCGTACTTGCCATTTCAAGTAGTATGGTCATGTTAAGTGTACAGTACAATCAGATGTAATGAGCATGTTTGATTTTGGTAGGAAAGTGCTTTTTCAAGTGGTATGGCTACATTAATAGTAGGGGTTGAATAACATATGATGGATATGTATGATTTTGGTTAGGAATTGCACTTTGAAGTAGTATGGCAATAGTTATAGTATAGTCCGCGTCAAATAAGATGAACATGTATATTTTGAGTAGGAAAATGCTATGATAGGTATTATGGCTATGCTAAAAATACGGTACAAATTTGATGTGGTGGGTGTAAATGTTTTGGGCAGGAAAGCGCTAGTTCAAATAGTACCGATATATTTTGAGCACATACGAAAAAGATGGAATCAACAAGTACACTTTTTGTATGAAAACCCGTTCTTACGTTGCCACTCAAGGTTTAGAGTACATTAGGTATGGTTGGCTATATCAAGAGGACGATACAAATCAGATATAAGAACATGTATAAATATGTATGAATTTAGTAGGAAAGTACTATTTTTAGCTACATGCCCATGTCAGCAGTAGGAGTCGGAGAAAATGTAATGACTGAATATTTCGGGGTAGGAAAGTGCTATTCCTAGTTCGTTGGCTATATTGAGAGAGAAGTCGGCAACTGATGCGAGAATCACATATGTGTTTGGTAGTTAAGTGCTATCTCAAGTGATTTGGCCATATGATGTGTACTGTCCACATCAGATGTGATGTTTTCGGTGGGAAAGTGCTATTTCACATAGTATGACAATGTTATCAATAGGGTTCGAAATAGATATGATGAGCATGTATGATTTAGGTACAAATGTATCAAATATAATGAGCATATATATTTATGTTGGAAAGTGCTGTTTGAAGTAGTTTGGCTCTATGTATCAGGAGTGCTGCTGGCGTCTTTTGTGATGGGCATGTACAATTTTGTGATGAAAATGCTGTTTCAAGTAGTATGGCTATGTTCAGAGTACAGTCTATTTCAGATGTGAAGAGGGTATATGTTTGATTTGGAAAGTGATACTGCAAGTAGTATGTCCATATGAAGAGTTCAATTCACATCAGATAGTTTCTTTTTAGTAGAAATTACTAGTCTCAGTAGTAAGCCAATTTATGCCATCACTCCGTATTATATGTGATGACTTCGTACTTGCCATTTCAAGTAGTATGGTCATGTTAAGTGTACAGTACAATCAGATGTAATGGGCATGTTTGATTTTGGTAGGAAAGTGCTTTTTCAAGTGGTATGGCTACATTAATAGTAGGGTTTGAATAACATATGATGGATATGTATGATTTTGGTTAGGAATTGCACTTTGAAGTAGTATGGCAATAGTTATAGTACAGTCCGCCTCAAATAAGATGAACATGTATATTTTAAGTAGGAAAATGCTATGATAGGTATTATGGCTATGCTAAAAATACGGTACAAATTTGATGTGGTGAGTGTAAATGTTTTGGGTAGGAAAGCGCTAGTTCAAATAGTACCGATATATTTTGAGCACATACGAAAAAGATGGAATCAACAAGTACACTTTTCGTATGAAAACCCGTTCTTACGTTGCCACTCAAGGTTTAGAGTACATTAGGTATGGTTGGCTATATCAAGAGGACGATACAAATCAGATATAAGAACATGTATGAATATGTATGAATTTAGTAGGAAAGTACTATTTTTAGCTACATGTCCATGTCAGCAGTAGAAGTCGGAGAAAATGTAATGGCTATGAATATTTTGGGGTAAGAAAGTGCCATTCCTAGTTCTTTGGCTATATTGAGAGAGAAGTCGGCAACTGATGCGAGAATCACATATGTGTTTGGTAGTTAAGTGCTATCTCAAGTGATTTGGCCATATGGTGTGTACTGTCCACATCAGATGTGATGTTTTCGGTGGGAAAGTGCTATTTCACATAGTATGACAATGTTATCAATAAGAGTTTATTTCAAGTGATATGGTCATGTTGAATCAGATCGGATCGAATAAACAGCTTTAAACAGGGTTATAACTTTCTTTTTTGAATTGTTAGGTCGTGTTAAGTGGATGTTCGAATTAGATTTTACGAGCATGAATAATTTGGGTAGGGAAGTACTACTCCAAGTAGTATAGCTATGTATAGAGTATATAATAAACATGTTGAATTGGATTAAATTAATATTTGAAGGAGAATGACTATGCTAAGAATGCGATTAGAATATGATGTGATGATATGGAAAGAAATGAGTTTTCAGTAGTATGGATGTGTTGAGCGATCGGTCATCATCAGATGTGATGTGATATTATGATTTTGGTAAGAAAGAGCTCTGTCAAGTAGTATGGCCATATTTAAAGTACAGCCCACATAAGATGAAATCAGGATGGATGTTTGAGTAGGAACGTGCTATTGTTATGTTAATAATACGGTATGAGCCTTATGTTTTGGGTTGAAAAGTGCTAGTTTACGGTAAAGCTATGATAAGAGAAGAGTTCAAATCAGTTTGATAAACATGAATGATTCTGAGTTAGAAAGCGCTGTTTCAAAGAGTGTTATCATGTCAGGAATATAGTTCACTTTACGTCAGATTTAATAATTATGCATGTTTTGAGTTTAAAAGTGCTATTGAAATATTTAGATTAAAGTTTTAATCTGATGCAATTATCATGTGTACAAAAACTTTATCTCACCAAGGAACGTGCTATTTAAAGTTGTTTGGCCATGTTAAGAGTAGGTTTTGAATCAGATGTAATAAGCAAGGATGCTTTTTGTAGGAAAGTGCTGCTTCAAGTAGTATGATCATGCTAAAAGTACGGTTAAAATCAGGTGATTGTTTGTGTAAACATGCTATATAATAAGGACGTGTAAAGAGTACAATACGCGACAGATGTGATAAGCATGTACATTAGGGGGTAGAAAGTTGCTTTGTCAATTAGTGTCGCTACATCAAGAGTATAGTCTGCATCAAACTTGATGAGCATATATGTTTTGGGTCGGATAGTTTTTGTTTAAGTGAAATTAACATGTTTAAAGTAATATTCGAATAAAATTTCATGAGCAGGAATAATTATGCGTATGAAACTGTTATTTTAAACGTAAGGCCATGTTAACAGTACCATATGCAATAATCATGCACATTAAGGGTATGGAATTGCTTTCCAAATAGAGTGACCATTTTAAGAGTAGCGTTTGAATCGGATCTGATGTAGGAAGGTCATATTTAAAGTATCAAATATGGTGAGCATGTATAATTTAGGTAGAAAAGCGACGTTCGTAAGTAGATTGGCCAAATTCAGAGTACATTCAATCAGATGTGATGAGCATTCATTTATTTGGTAGGAAAACGTATTTGCACATAATGTTGCCATATACCGTCATTATCAATTACCATTTATAATTTTGGGTAGGAAGTGCTATTTCACGCGAAATGGCCATGTTTATAGTAGGTTTCCAATAAGATGCGATGAACGAATATTACTTGGGCAGGAAAGTACTATGAACATTTCAGAAGTACTATCTGTAGCAGTTATGATGAAAATGTATGTTTTGGATAGCATTGAATGTTGCGGATACAAACCGCCTCTGATCAAAAAAGCATGTTTGTTTTCAGTGGTATTATGTTGTTTTTTTTTCATGTGGTATATGTATTTCATTGTAAAGAAAAAGGTTTTCAACATATGTCATAAGAATGCACGTTATTATGGTCATGTTAATTGTACGGTTTACAACAGCTGTGATGTTTTGGGTAAAAAGCGCACTTTCATGGTAAGAGCACGGTACAAATCGAGTGTGAAGAGCATGTATGATAGGTAAACGGTACTTCATGAAGTATAGCTATCTTAAGATTGATTGATTGATTGATAGATTTAATGTTGGAGTCTAACTACTGAGCAGCGACATTTTAGGTATATCCAGGCGATGAACATGAAATGAAGAATGGGACGGGACACAAGGATGATAGAGTCGGCAAAGTTTGATAGCCCCTGGAAATAGGGAGAGGAGGGTAGGGTTGGGCAATTCATCCTCCTGTGGCGGAGCGCAATAGTTCCTACTCCGATAGAATACCATAGAAGGGTTCTTTAACATGCGAGGAACAAGGCATTTTTTCAAACACGTTGCACCACTATGGTTTGTGGCCAGGTTTTCCGTATTATTGCCTGACGACTCCAGCATGTGGCATGCCTAGGGTACACCATTCCATCATTCGGGCACCACTTTAGACTTCATACAATTATGCCTCTTGAACAAAGGTATGTTGCTAACAAAATACTCCAATGTCAGATTATTTAAAAGTAAACATTTAATAGTATAAAGATGCTAACAATGTTCCGCGTTAGTGATCATAACTTGGAACTGGAACATGGTAGATATAAAAATATACACCGTTAAAAGAGAAGTTGACAAATATGCAAAGTTTTAAATGAGTTTTCAATTGCAAAATAAATGAGGGGTTAAGGGCAAATTAAAAAAAAAGTTTCGTCAGATAAATTCCCAGATTTTCGCCAACTTGACTCTTTTGATAAACCTATTCTTATTCTAAATTAAGATATGGGTGAATTACCCATTGTTGTAGATTTAATGAAGCAGTCTTTAGAAGTGTGAAAATGAGGTCCACATTGGTTAAGTGCATACGTATTTAATCATTTTTTATTTCATTTCTATGTTTCAATAGCTTAATATGATATAGTGTTTCTTTTTATATTGTATTTGTTTCTTTACTTATCCCATAAGGGGTCAATAAAAATATTATAAATATTAACTAAATCAATAAAATGATGACTAAAACATACATTTTATTCAGTTATATGAAACGCTCTTTTGTAGAAATTCTTTTGAATTCTGAACAAGTTTAATCTAATATTGGTCTGAATTGAAACTTGTAACATTAATATCACAGTGCAAGGCAAAATAAACTTCACTCCCCATAGTGCTTATTACCAGATACCCTCTTTTGTAACGTACTAGGTGTTTTACTAGTTTACAATTTGACCTTGATATGAATGATGAGTGATTTCATATCGTTGCAAGCCTCGTTATTTTTATTTTTGGAAGGAAATGGCTGTCAATCAACATTTAAGCTTTGCATTTCAGTTCAACAATGAACGTATGTGTTTGATTTACTACAACCCTAAATAATAGTTGACTGGTGTGTCGTAATTCATAGTTGTAGGTAGAATTTTACTATCTCGTTACTACCAATACATTTGAGTTCAAAATTTGTCATTCATTCAATTGCTTGCTTTACTTGAGACTGTTAATCAAAACTTCTTATCTATTGCTTAGACATGAAAATCAGTTCAATATTTGGTCTAGTACACAAGTTACAGAAAAAATCATTTCGTAAAAAGGTTAACTGTTATTGACTCTTGAAACGCACACGAGGGCCGATTGCAGTGTAAGTTTTATAATTCAACAAGGACATCATAATTTGCAAGTATACTTGCAATCTTGGTCGGCCGAAGATTTAAACAAAACAGGCATAACGACATGTATATGCAAATGGTGTTTCAAAATGTGAAAACAAATACTATGTGTGTTAACAACAAGCGGGTTACGCAGGGTCTTGTACAAAACTTTGTATTGTACACTCAAGAAAACTACAATTTAATATTCATTGCAGGATGTTGCTACGATCAAATTTAAAATAAAAGGCAGGATTGAAATTATCAGACAATAAAAAGTCATAACAGTCATAAAATAAAGAAAGGCAGGACTGATTATTGTTAATATATATTTTTGCCTATATTTAAAAATTTATTCATTTAAGAGTCAACTTAACATGTAAGGTTGACTGTACGATTCATGAAAAATGGTATAATTTCCGTGTGCGAAATGTAATTTAGTAATCTGGTGAGAAGTATACGAAATATCGCATATTGTTCAAAAGTTTTACAATATTGTTTGATGTCAATGATTTGAACCGTTTCGTCTAACAACCACTTTCACATTGAAACAAAACATTTATTTTTATAGTTAAAGTAAAATCAAAATCATTGACAGATATGATATATTGAAAATGTAAATATAAACAAGCTTAATATCACCTCTGTTTTGTCCCTGATGTTGGGTTAATAAAAAGTAACACGGATGGTTCGATTGATCGTAGCACAGTTCGTATGCTTGTACTACCTTATACAAAGATACATGTATTAAGATCCTTCAAAACATCATTAATAATTCTCTTAATGTTAGTGGTGCGTTTTGTTATATTAAATTGCATGATTTTATACTAAAACAAGCCGTCTGATATCTCACAAGCTGTCTTTGTCAATGGCACTTGTACATAGCTTTTTAGCAGATCGAATGCACTGACAAAATGTGCAATACCAATACTATCAGTGTGGTCGTCTTTTATAGGGAACGGATATGAGTTAAACTTTGAAAGAAAGTTAACCTCACAAAACACCCTAAAAATGCAAACGGTCTTTTAGGTTTAGGAAGCTTCATTCACTGGTACTTGGCCCAATAATATATTTTTATAGCATATATTAAATCTCTATTCTCACGACTTCCAGCTATAAAGAACAGCCAGTATAATGTTGCTGTTTTATAAAAATAACATCAACATTAAGGCAAGCAGCTATCTTAACAAAATCTGGCACACATGCATGTTTAAAAATTTCAAAGGTGGGTCTCATTCAAAATTGTAACACTTATAGTGCAGATGAGCTTTGCTATGTGCAAAAAAATAATTTCAAGTATCTAATCAAAATATGGTCTGTTGGGGAGCGTTCAGTCATCTGTCATCAGTAATTACATTAAGGTTGTATTTACAGAGACCAGTTATTCATTCCTTAAATTATAGTGTAGACATGTTGTGATTAGAATGACAAGTGAAATGTCATCAAATACTTCAGCAAGTTTGTTTTTATGTGATGTTTTTTACAGGCAGGGTGTTAAATGTTAAATTCTAACCCATTGATTTCTGATTATATCAATGGAATACCACATAGTTAGTTTTTTAGTAAATGTCAAAAAGTTCAGTCAACAAGCGAAAAATTACGATTTCAATCATTTAAATAAAACGTTACAAATTCCATGATTAAAAATTTCATTGAAAATGTTAATATCCATCGAGTCCAATGTACTATTCAACACTTAATTCAAGGTACAAATGTATGTATATAAGGCTAGTATTTAAAGAATTAAAGCACTTTTATAAAATAGCTCCCCCCAAAAAAAACACTGATGAGTCGATTAAATTAATTTGAGTGTAAGAAACCCAGCATTTAAGTACAAAGTCAAAAATGTTCTAAAAATACTACGAAAGTTCTGGACTAATTTACATCATTGTAATGCATCATTAAAGAGTCGCGAAAAACAGTACTTGTTTGGTTATAAAGTCTAGAAAAAATCATTTATTAAAATAATATATTTACAATATTACTATTTTTGTATTTAGCAATAATAATCAAACAAGTATAATAGTAGCTAAAACATATTCACCTTGAATGTAATAAACATATATAGCATTCTAACACCCCCTAAATACAAATCAAAATGCTATAAAGCTTATAATATTGTAAAACATTCTTTTTCAATATTAATTTCTACCTAAAATATGGAATTGGTTGGTTTAGAAGATCTGGCCTCTCCTTGCACAGGACAGCTCCAACATAAACGTCGCTTGCGTCTACAAAAAGTATGAAAACATTTTCTTAATCTGGAGATATTAAGACCGGAAAACTAGTCAACAGTGATTTTATATTTTCAACAGTTATCTGGCATTTGCCATTCGACCGAAAGATGGGATTCTCACTAAAACTAAGAAGTTGTGTTAAATGTTCAACGGCAGTAGCAAAATTAGAAAACAAATTTCTATAGAAATCAAACATGACCATATACCTCATTATTTGCGTTGGAGTAACGAACTGAACAATTGCTTCAACTTTAGCAATAAGGGTTAGACATGTTCTTGACATCTGCACCATGAAAACTTATTTATTCAACGGGTCATAGTTTTCCTTCCCTCGTTTGTCCCGGACTTGGCTTTTTATGAGCAAGTAGGCAGGTGTTTCTAGAAAAGCAGAGGACGCTTACCCTACCGATGCACCTGGTCCATGCTCCCAGTTTTTAGTGGAGTCCGAGTTGCTCATTTGCTTTTGTTACTTTACTTTGTATGTATGATTTTAGTTACTTTATGTTCTTTGTTGTGTATGTCTGTTTTCCATGTCGGGTCTTTGTCCCTGCATTACATTATTTTGATTACCGCTATAACCTTGGTTCCCTTGATTAATCCTTGACCTATAGTATGCATTAAGTAGTCAACTGTTGATTTTCAAACTTCGAGATTAACAGTGAGATTAGCAGTTGATAACTTATCAGAAGTTCCCTCTAAATATTTGATGGGATCAGACCACCTATAACCACACACAATTAATCATCAACATACATGGTAAACAAACTTACACACTGTGCATCAAACAGTCACATGTGACGTGCTATTAGTATCTAATATTTCCAACAGTCCAATGACCATAAAAGGGACGACAAAAGATTTTCTCAAACTAGTCAAAAAGGAAAGATAATAGTTGACCGACGAAGAACATAACATAGTTTTATCAGATGCTCTTGTTTCCGTTAAAAAGGTGATTTATTGTCATTAAACAGTCCTAGTTTATACATCGCATCTTTCCATAAGAACCTGAGATAAAGAATACTACCGACACTGTTGATTCGGCCTTATATCTTGACTTACACGTACAAATCGATGGTAAAGGAAACTGTTGACAAAGTATACGACAAACGCGATGACTTTTCTTTCCGTATTGTCAACTTTCTTTTCAATTTCAAACTTTCTTTGCAACATTTCTTCAGTATTTGCGTATAAAGTTCACAAATCACAAATCATAAGTCAGAGCTTGCCGTTCCTACACAGACTTTTTGTATCACTCTATAATTCTTACAGTTAGACTTTTGGAACATGGTTACTGATGCTTCCAGATTGAAATCATCACAACAAAGTACATGGTCATCATCAGGTACTCGTGGATAGTTACTGTGTTATCTGCACCATAATAACCTATTTGTTGAACGTCTATTTTTTCTTTTTTTTCGTCGACCTCGGACTTGACTTTTTATGAGCAACCAAGTTGGTGTTTCTAGAAAAGCAGAGGATGCCCACCCTACCAGTACACCTGGTCAATGTTCACAGTTTTAATTGTAATCGATAACATTCTTTTGATTTCCGCTGGAATCCTGGTTCAGTTGATTACTCTTTCTATGCATTTAAACAGTAGAAACCGTATTTCAATTGATTACAGAAGAGCTCACTGAATGTGTATTAATCTGATACTTACAATGTTTTATACTAGCAGTTACTCAACCTTATGAAACCATAATTCAACTCAAAAAAGTATAATTTGAGGATTTCTTCCGTCAAAATCCTGAAAAAAAATTCGATATCTATATAATGCCATTCTATTCCAGAATTTATTGAAAGCGAAATTCATAATCATTCCGGTATAAGGTTTAGCACTGTGTTAACAAGATGAGTTTATGTTTAATATCTAGCTAAGAATGACATACAGTAAAAAGAAACAATGATTAACCCGAAATGACTGAAAGGTAAGATAAATATGCAGTGACAAAGTACTTTTTGTTGATAACAACACCTTGATTCTGCACATTTAGAGCAAGTACATGTTTTTATATCAGTTTCTCCCAAAAAGGTATAGTGTGAATGCAACATTTTTTTTTCAAAAGCACTAAACAATAATTTATTTACTACCCGTCATATGCTATCTTGAAATACAAATAAGGAATGTCGGATAACTTTTATAAAATAATGTATACAGAGGAAGATGTTTACAAAATGCTGGAATTTTTAATCGACAACATATTTGTCCAGTGTGGTGGACGTGTTTTTCAACAAACAGTCGGCATTCCAATGGGAACAAATTATGCTCCTTTTCTTGCTGACCTATTCCGTCAATCTTATGAGGTTGTCTGTATAGCTGATCTGATCAGAAAGAAAGAATATCGTTTGGCTAGATCCTTCAATCTCAGTTTCCACTATATAGATGACGTATTATCTTTAAACAATCCTAATTTCGGGGATTTGATACATCGCATCTGCCCAAAAGTACTTGAGATAAAGGATACTACAAACACTGTGAAGTCAGCCTCATATCTTGACCTACACATAGAAATCGATGATAAAGGAAAACTATTGACCAAACTTTACGACAAACGTGATGACATTTCGTTCAGAATTGTCAACTTTCCTTTCATCTGTGGCAACATCCCTTCGGCTCCTGTGTATGGAGTGTTCAAATCTCAATTCATACGTTATGCCAGAGCTTGCCGAAACTACGCAGACTTTTTGTTTCGCGCTAGAACTCTAACAAATAGGCTTCTGGTACAGGGTTATGTTGCTACAAGATTGAAGTTATCACTACAGAAGTTTTATGGTCGTCATCATGAACTCGTGAATCGTTATGGTGTATCCATCAGCACCAGGAGAACTAATTTATTTGACGGGTCATAGGCTTCTTTTCCTCGTCCGTCTACCCCGGACTTGACTTTTTATGAGCAACTCGGCGGGTGTTTCTATAAAAGCTACTCTACCGGTGCACCTGGTCCATGCTCCCAGTTTTTAGTGGAGTCCGAGTTCCTCATTTACTTTTGTAACTTTGTATGTATGATTTTAGTTTCTTTATGTTCTTTGTTGTGTATGTCTGTTTTCCATGTCTGGTCTTTGTCCCTGGATTAAATTCTTTTGATTACCGCTATTACCTTGGTTCCCTTGTATACTCTTTCATAACGAATCGTTGGCTTTAGTAGAAAACAAAGAAAATAAAAAGTCAAAGAATTGTCCCTAACTCTTAGTAATAACACTTTCAAATAAACTCATATTTGCCCATGAAGAAAACATCTTTTTCGTTTTCTTATAAACTTACCATTATATAATGATATTATTACATCCAGTGCAAAACATTTTATACATATATGTTGGCGATTCAGAACATCTCAAACTGTCATGAATATGCCTATTTACTGTTCAATAACACATCAGAATAAAGGGCTTTGTAGTTGATTTCTGCTGTAGTGCAAAGGACGGATACTTACGTTTTAACACAAGGGTTGTTGAAATTTTAATGCTTATCTTTGTTTCGCCCAAAAGAGTCTATTTTGAAGAAAGATTTCGCCCAAGTCCTTAAAAAGATACTGGATATTCATATCATGCCTTCGCTTTCCGATTATGTTTTGAAAGAAATTATTGTATACACTGATAGAACTACCCGCTGTAAAATGATTTTTTTTACCTTAATAATATGGTAACGAAAGATGATTCTCCCTATGACATGATTTAAATTTAAAGTAAATACATGTATGCAATTAACCTTACGAAACTATGTTTCGCACAAAAGAGCACAGTTTTTGAGTATTTGTTTCGTCCAAGTCTTGAGAAAAAATACAGGATATTTATATAATGCCGTTGTATTTAAGAATTTACTCAAATGAAAAATATACTAATTCTGATATAAAGTTGAGCATTGCATTAAAAAATGAGTTTGTGTTTAATATCTAGCTAAGAATGAAATACAGTAGAAAGAGTCAATAATTAACACTAAAATGGTTGAAAAGTAAGATAAATATGCTGTGACAAAATAGTTTTTGTTTACAACATCGAGATTCTGTACATATAAAGCAAGTCCATGTTTTTTTTTTTTAATTCAGTTTCTCTAAGAAAAAGGTATAGTGTGACTACAACATTTTATTTGAAAAACAAAAAAAAACAAAAAACAAAAAACAAAAAAAAAACAAAACAAAAAAACACTAAACAGTGATTTAGTTCCTACCCGTCATATGCTATCTTGAAGTACAAATTGAGAATGTCAGATATTTTTTATAAAAAAGTGTTTTCATTACGAATCCAAAGCTTTAATAAAAAACAAAAAGAAAATAAATAGTGGAAGAATTGTCCCTAACTCTTAAAAACTACTCTATCAAAGTAACTCATATTTGCCAATGTAAAAACAGTTTTTTCGTTCTCGTATAAATTTACCATTATATAATGATGTTATTACATACAGTGCAAAAAAATTTATGCATATATGTTGGCAATTCAGAACATCTCAAACTGTCATGAACACATAAGAATTCCTTAATAAAGTGATTTGCAGTTAATTTCTGCTGTAGTGTAAAAGACGGATACTTACGTTTTAATACAAGGGTTGTTGAAGTTTTCATGCTCATCTTTGTTTCGCCCAAAAGAGTCTATTTTGAGGAACGATTTCGCCCAAGTCCTTAAAAAATGCTGGATATTCATATCATGCCTTGGCTTTGCCATACTTGTTTTGAGAGAAATTATCGTTTACAACGATAGAGCTGCCCGTTGTAAAATGATTTTGTTACCTTAATAATACGGTAACGAACGATGATAAGATTAAAAGTTAAAGTAAATACATGTATGCAATTAACCTTCGAAACTATGTTTCGCCCAAAAGTGCACAGTTTGAGTATTTGTTTCGCCCAAGTCCGGAAAAAATGCTGGATATTCATATCATGCCTTGCCTAAGCCATACTTGTTTTGAGAGAAATTATCGTTTACAACGATAGAGCTGCCCGTTGTAAAATGATTTTGTTACCTTAATAATACGGTAACGAAAGATGATATGATTAAAATTTAAAGTAAATACATGTATGCAATTAACCTTCGAAACTATGTTTTGCCCAAAAGTGCACAGTTTGAGTATTTGTTTCGCCCAAGTCCGGAGAAAAAATACAGGATATTCATATCATGCCTTCGCTATCCGATACCTGTTTTGAGAGAAATTTTGTATACACTGATAGAGCTGCCCGCTGTAAAATGATTTTTTTTACCTTAAAAATATGGTAACGAACGATGATTCTCCCTACGATATGATTAAAATTTAAAGTAAATACATGTATGCAATTAACCTTACGAAACTATGTTTCGCCCAAAAGAACACAGTTTGAGTATTTGTTTCGCCCAAGTCCTGAAAAAAATACAGGATAATTTCATGATGCTATTGTATTGTAGAATTTTTTGAAATGAAAAATACACTAATTATGATATAAAACAGAGCATTGCATTAAAACATGAGTTTTCGTTTAATATCTAGCTAAGAATAACCTTTAGTAGAAAGAGACAATGATTAACCCTTCAATGGTTGAAAAGTAAGATAAATATGCATTGACAAAATACTTTTTGTGAACAAGAACATCGAGATTCTGCACATATAGAGTAAGTCCATGTTTTTTCTTTATATCAGTTTCTCTAAAGAAAAGGTATAGTGAGAATATAATATTCTATTTTCAAAAGCACTAAACAATGACTTATTTACTACCCGTCAGATGCTATCTTGAACTACAAATTAGGAATGTCGGATAACTTTTATAAAAAAGCGTTTTCATTACGAATCCAAAGCTTTAATAAAAAGAAAATAAATAGTGCAAGAATTGTCCCTAACTCTTAGAAACTACTCTATCAAAGTAACTCATATTTGCCAATGTAAAAACAGTTTTTTCGTTTTCGTATAAACTTACCATTATATAATGATGTTATTACATACAGTGCAAAAATTTTATACATATATGTTGGCGATTCAGAACATCTCAAACTGTCATGAACACATAAGAATTCCTTAATTAAGTGTTTTGCAGTTAATTTCTGCTGTAGTGTAAAAGATGGATACTTACGTTTTAATACAAGGGTTGTTGAAAGTTTCATGCTCATCTTTGTTTCGCCCAAAAGAGTCTATTTTGAGGAAAGAGTTCGCCCAAGTCCTTAATAAAATACAGGATATTTATATCATGCCTTCGATTTCCGATACTTATTTTGACAAAAATTATTGTATTTACTGATAGAGCTTCCCGCTGTAAATTGATTTTTTTCTTTGATCTTAATCAAGTAGAAATTATCATATTGTAACGAACGATGATTCTCCCTAAGATATTATTAAAATTTAAAGTATGCAATCAAGTTAAAATACTTTCATCGGCAATATTGAAATTCTATACATAGTGTATGCATTCTTGCTACTTTCATTTCAAAATTTACAAATTGTTTCGAAGCCAATAATCAATAATTACTTACTCATAACAGATGAAAGTTTGAATTCCTCATTACACACACATATCGGGATAATGTAAATAACAAGAAAATCTAATTATCTCTACGGCTAGTGATAATTCATACCAACAAAGAAATTTAGCAATAGAATTTTCTTAAATTCTAACACATTCACCATTACATGCCCGGACAATTATTTATTCATCAACCTAATATCTTTCAGCATCCGTCAACAAATCAATTCATAACTTCTAGTACAAGATATACTTGAAAGTTAACGCCTATTGTTTTGTTATGAAACAACCTACAAAAACTAATGCACAGATATGGGATCTTCTAAGAGAAGTCACTCGGATCAAATAAATATTTTTTTTTATCATTACATGTATGTCATCTCCAAGAATCATGAGCTCGAACGAATCGATACAAAACCAACATTTTATTGATCAAACATATTGTTGTTAACGGTTTCGGCCATTCTAAACATCTCAAAATTTTATGAGAACGCAATGTTTTTGTGCATTAAAGCATTAGAAGTCATCTAAAATAATATATGCATTGCAGTTGATCTGTGCTGAATTGTGTATATGTATGATATTTATGCTTACAATTAAAAGCTGTTCAGATATATTGTAAAAATATGTTTCGCCCGAAAGAGCGTATTTTAAGGAGAGGATTCTCCTAACTCATGAAAATGATACAATATATTTTTTATAATTTCATGAAAACGCAATGTTTTTGTGCATTCAAGCATTAGATACCGTCTTTAAATTTATTGCAGTTGAGTTTGACGAATGTGTAATATTATGATACTTATAGTTTAAAACTCACAGTTTACTGGGAAGATTGTTCCATAAAGTAGCAGCTGCCTTGTCGAACCTACGATCACCGTGCGATTTCGTTTTCACTCTTGGCATTTCAAGTGTCACAGATTTCTGGGAGCGTAGTGATCTTGATGGGCGGTATAGACTCAGAAGCTTTTGAAGATATGCTGGAGCTATACCATGCACATGATGCAGTGCTATAAAAAAGCATAAGATCAGTATGTATTGACATCGGAATTCAACAGGTAACCAGTGTAGGTCAATTAAACCAAGTGCTATTAGGTTATATTTTCTGCGCCGTAATATCAATTTGGCGGTAGCATTCTGAACTCTTTGAAGCTTGTTCAAGCTACTAGATTTCACGCCATATATAAGGGAGTTGCCGTATTCCAATCTCGATCTTAGAGTTTTGCAAGCACTGTCCGTAATGTAACAACGAATTCGGTCAATCTTTGCCCAAGTGTATCCGATAGGCTAAGAAAACATACAATGAACTCTGGACCCAAAAACACGTCCCTGCTGAACGCCAAAGTTTAATTTGATCGAATTGGGTTGGATGGCTTCCTCGGATACTTGTTGAGTCCTTCTTTGTAAATACGAGAGAAACCATGAAAGAGCAGAATTTGCCGTAACGTCGTAATGTGCACGTAATAATTATGGGTTAATCATTGTTTCTTTTTTACTGTACGTCATCCTCAGCTAGATATTGAACATAAACTCATGTTGTTAATGCAATGCGAAACTTTATATCAGAATTAATATACTTTACATATCAGTAAATTCTGGAATACAACGGCATGATATAAACATCCTGCATTTATTTCTCAGGATAAGGGCGAAATAAATCCTCAAATTCTGCTATTTTAGTCGAAA
This sequence comes from Perna viridis, assembly GCA_037379345.1. Lineage (NCBI taxonomy): Eukaryota > Metazoa > Mollusca > Bivalvia > Mytilida > Mytilidae > Perna > Perna viridis. The sequence continues at coordinate 18,161,427 of CM074512.1, read as the reverse complement.
CATAGTTTCGCAGGGTTTTGTATCTGTTAGAATATGAGTTTATTGATCTATTCTATCACTGGCATTTTTAACACAGTAATGTTATGTTTTGAATTTTTATTTTTTAATGGAAACATTTTTTATTGTTTTTAATTCTTTTTATTTCATTCAAATGATAAATATATATATATTTTTATTACAAATACTGCAACGACTAATGCAAGTGTAGCCTAGGTTATAGAATTTAATCAATCATAAATCGAAAAAAATAAAAATATGATAAAATTGTGTTTGCCATTGTTCAAATTGATATTATACTTGATATATTTGTGGAAAACGAATGCTTTATTGATTATACCTATCTGATCAGTATTGCATTTTATTATTCATCAAATTAAAAAGAAATAATAAGTTTGGAATGCAATAACGCGACAGATTTTTATTCTAACAAAAAAAAACTTAATTAAACACAAATGCCCATTTACATGTGTATAGGGAGCAGCAGAAGATTTGACATTCTTTCAATCAAACTTGTGAAGGATCGTTGTCTGATACGTAGTTATCTAAAGAAGAAGCATATACTTCCCCGGGTTGTATCAACCCTAGTATTATAAATCGTTTGTTGTATTTCTTATAAGTTACAAGTAATGATAATGCGACAGTAAACGACGCCTACATGATTCAGAAATGCCTCAGTAAATCTGCTTGTAACGACACCGAGTCACGATCTCAAGTTTTTTTTCTCCGTGGTTATTGAGTAAAGTGAGAATTTTCCTACTAAACAATGGACTCCTACAAAGCCCACAATGTAGCAATTGGTTGAATATTGCAGTTTATTTATACACCTGTCATCTCCGGTAGCCTTGATAGAGAATAATATTAATTTTCTAAGATATCTTTATCTTATATGACCGTAGTTGTTAATATTTTGACAAACATTTCTCTTTAATTACTTCTTCACATATCGACTGTACACGCTATGCAGTTTGACGACTAAATTGCTTAATGACATTCCTTTCATTATTAATTATTTCAACATTTCTTTCTGTATCTATTTGAAAGTGTAACATATCTATGACAGAACATCTTGTTGTCAGAAAACAAGGACAAAAAGCAAATTATGTGTAAACAAAACACGTCAATATTTTATAAATTTGGTTTAACTAGGTCAACATAGTACATTATTATAGAAAGTTTTGTTATTGATTTCTATTTCTCATTGTCCCTTACTCTCAGAAACTACTCTATCAAAGTAACTCATATTTGCCAATGTAAAAAACAGCTTTTTCGTTTTCCTATATACTTACCATTATATAATGATGTTATTTCATACAGTGCAAAAAAAATTATACATATATGTTGGCGATTCAAAACATCTCAAACTGTTATGAATACATAAGAATTCCTAAATAAAGGGCTTTGCAGTTGATTTCTGCTGTAGTGTAAAAGACGGATACTTATTATTATTATTTTTATTCTTTAATTCAGTTTCTCTAAGAAAAAGGTATAGTGTGACTACAAAATTTTATTTTCAAAAGCAATAAGCATTGATTTATTTACTACCCGTCAAATGCCATCTTCTACTAAAAAGTAGGAATGTCAGATAATTTTTATAAAGAAAGTGTTTTCATTAGGGCTTTAGTGGGGAAAAAAAGAGAATAAATAGTCGAAGAATTGTCCCTAACTCTTAGCAATTACTCTATCAAATAAACTCATATTTGCCAATGTAAAAAAAACAAAAAAAACAACTTTGTCGTTATCTTATAAACTTACCATTACTTAATGATGTTATTTCATAACATCACAAAAATTTTTACACATATATGTTGGCGATTCAGAACATCTCGAACTGTCATGAACACATAAAAATTCCTTAAGAAAGTGGTTTGCAGTTGTTTTCTGTTGTAATGTAAAAGACGGATACTTACGTTTTAATACAAGGGTTGTTGAAATTTCCATGCTTATCTTTGTTTCGCCTAAAGAGTCTACTTTGAGAAAAGATTTCGCCCAAGTCCTTAAAAAATAGAGGATATTCATATTATGCCTTCGCTTTCCGATACTTGTTTTGAGAGAAATTATTGTATACACTGATAGAGCAGCCCTCTGTAAAATGTTTTTTTATGATTAAAATTTAAAGTAAATACATGTATGCAATTTAATAAAATTACTTCGTTCCGCAAAATTGATATTCTGTACATAGTGTATACATTCTTGCTACTTTCATCTCAAAATTTACAAAATGTTTTCGAAGCCAAAAAACAATAATTACTTATTCATAACAGATGAAAGTTTGAATTTCTCATTTAACACACATAACGGGATAATGTAAATAAATAGAAAGTCTAATTATCTCTACGGCTTGTGATAATTCATTCCTACAAAAAAAAATTAGCAATAGAATTATCTTAAATTTTAACACATTCATCAACCTTATATCTGTCAACATCCGTCAACAAATCAATTCATAACTTCTAGTACAAGATTTACAAGAAAGTTAGCGCCGATTGTTTTATTATGAAAACTACAAAAACTGATGCAAAGATATGGGATCATTTAAGAGCATCCATTCTGATCAAACAAAACATATTTTTATTAATGTCACCTCTGAGAATTATTAACTTGAACGTAACATTATTAAAATACAAAAAACAACAATTTAGTGATCATTTATTGATCAAACATATTGTCGCTAACGATATCGACTATACTAAAAATTACAATATTTCATGAGATCGCCATGTTTCTTTGCATTTAAGTATTAAAAGTCATTTAAAATAACAATTGCATTGCAGTTTATTTGTCCTGAATGTGTAAATGTATGAAACTTATGCTTACATTTAAAAGCTGTTCAGATATATTGTAAAAATATGTTTCACCCAAACGAGCGTATTGTGAGGAAAGGATTCGCCTGAATCCTGAAGAAGATACAATATAATTTTAAAATTTCATTAATACGCAATGTGTTTGTGCAACTAAGCATTATATACCTTCTTAAAATTTATTGCTTTTGGGTTTAACGAATATATAATATTAGGATACTTACAGTTTCATATTCTAACAGATACGATACAATACATTGCGTAACTATGTTTCACCCAAAAGAGCATAGTTTGAGTATTTGTTTCGCCCAAGTCCTGAGAAAAAATAGAGGATATTTTCATAATGCCGTTGTATTCAAGAATTTACTGAAAAGAAAAATATACTAATTCTGATATAAAGTTTAGCATTGCATTAACAACATACGTTTATGTTTAATATCAAGCTAAGATTACATACATTAAAAAGAAACAATGATTAACCCTAAAATGATTGAAAGTTAAGATAAATATGCAGTGACAAAATACGTTTCTTTTGAAAACGACATCTTAATTCTGCACATTTAGAGCAAGTACATGTTTTTATATCAGTTCGTCCCAAAAAGGAATAGTGCGAATGCAACATTTTCGTTTTCAAAAGCACTAAATAATAATTTATTTAATACCGGTCAGATGCTATCTTGAAATACAAATAGGGAATGTCGCATAACTTTTATGAAATAATGTATTCATTACGAATCCAGGGCTTTAGTAGAAAAAAAAATGAATAGTCAAAGATTGTCCCTAACTCTTAGCAATAACACTTTCAAATAAACTCATATTTGCCAATGTAAAAAACAGCTTTTTCGTTTTCGTATAAACTTACCATTATATAATGATGCTTTTACATACATTGCAAAGATTATTATATATATATTGGCGATTCAGAACATCTCAAACTTTCATGAAAACACCATGTTTCGGTTCAATAACGAATTCCTTAATAAAGTGCTTTGCAGTTGATTTCTGCTGTAGTGTAAAAGACGAATACTTACGCTTTAATACACGCGATTTTGAAATTTTCATCCTCAACTTTGTTTCGCCCAAAAGAGTCTATTTTGAGGACAGATTTCGCCTAAGTCCTAAAAAGTACAGTATATTCACATAATGCCTTCGCTTTCCGATACTTACTTCGAGAGAAATTATTGAATACACTGATAGAGCTGGTGTTAAATGAACTTTTTCTTCGATTTTATCATGTGGTTAAGAAAAATGATTCTCCCTAAGATATAAGTAAAATTTAAAGTACATCAATAAAATTAAAATACTTTCTTCGCCAATATTGAACTTCTATACATAGTGTTTACGTTCTTGGTACTTTCATTTTAAAATGAAGCAAGTAATCAATAATTACTTTATCATAACAGATGAAAGATTGACTTTCTCATTACACATTAATTTCGGATAATGTAAATAAAAGGAAATACTAAATATCTTTATTGCTCGTGATAATTCATTCCTACAAAGAAAGTTAGTAATAGAATGATCTTAATTTCTAACACATTCACCATTACATGTCCGGACAATTATGTATTCATTACCCTCATTTCTGTCAATATTCGTCAACATATCAATTCATTACTTCTAGAGCAAGATATAAGTCAAAGTTAACGCCAATTGTTTTATGAAGAAAACCACAAAAAAAAAAACTAATGCACAGATATGAAATCTTTTCACAGAATTCATTCAGATCAAACGTAGTATAGATTTTTTATAACTACAGTTGATTTCTGCTGAATTGTGTAAATGTAAGATAATTATGCTTACATTTAAAAGTTTGATTTTCTCATCACATAAAAATGTCGGATAATGTAAAGAAAAGGAAATACTAAATATAGCTGCGGCTCATGATAATTTATTCCTACATAGAAAATTAGTAATAGAATGATCTTAATTTCTTTCTCATTCACCATTACATGCCCGGGCAATCATGTATTCATCGACCTCATATCTCTCAACATCCGTCAACAAATCAATGCATAACTTCTAGTACAAGATATACTTTAAAGCTTACGCCTATTGATTTATTATGAAAATCACAACATCTAATGCACAGGTATGGGATCTTTTAAGAAAGTCACTCGGATCAAACAAATATTTTTTTATCACTACATGTATGTCATCTCCAAGAATCATGACCTCGAACGCATCAATATTAAGATACAAACCCAACATTTTATTGATCAAAAACATATTGTCGTTAACGGTTTCAGCCATTCTAAACATCTGAAAATTTTATGAGAACGCAATGTTTCTGTGCATTAAAGCATTAAGTTATCTAAAATAATATGTGCATTGCAGTTAATCTGTGCTGAATTATGTATATGTATGATACTTATGCTTACATTTAAAAGCTGTTCAGATATATTGTAAAAAAATATGTTTCACCCGAAAGAGCGTATTTTGAGGAGAGGATTCTCCTAACTCATGAAAATGACACAATATATTTTTTTTTATAATTTCATGAAAACGCAATGTTTTTGTGCAATCAAGCATTAGATATCGTCTTTAAATTTATTGCAGTTGAGTTTAACTAATGTGTAATAATAGAATACTGACGGTTTTAAACTGGCAGTTTACTGGGAAGATTATTCCATAAAGTGGCAGCTGCCTTGTCGAACCTACGATCACCGTACGATTTCGTTTTCACTCTTGACGTTTCACGTGTCACAGAGTTCTGGGAGCGTAGTGATCTTGATGGGCAATATAGAGTCAGAAGCTTTTGGAGATATGCTGGAGCTATACCATGCAGTGCTATAAAGCATAAAAGCATAAGATAAGTTCGTATTTTCATTGGAATTCAACAGATAACCAGTATAGGTCAGTTAAACCAAGTGCTATATGGTCATATTTCCTGCGCCGTGACATCAATCTGGTGGTAGCATTTTGAACTCTTTAAAGCTTGTCGTATTGTGCATGTAATAATTATGGGTTAATAATTGTTACCTTTTTACTGTATGCCATTCTTAGCTAGATATTAAACATTAACTCATGTTGCTAATGCAATGCTAAACCTTATATCAGAATTAATATACTTTACATATCAGTAAATTTTGGAACACAACGGCATGATATAAACATCCTGCATTTTTTTTTCAGGATTAGGGCGAAATAAATCTTCACATTGTGCTCTTTTAGTCAAAACATATGTTTGTTTGTTGGGGTTTAACGTCCGAGCAGCAATATTTCAGCTATATTCAGACAATGAACATGAAATGGATGATAAAATGAACATGAAATGAAAAAAAAAGGATGGGTCACAAGGATAATAGGGTTGATTGCCACTGGAAAAAGAGGGGATGGGTAAGGTCGGGCAATTTAATCTCCTGTGGCGGAGCGCAAAGGTTCCTACTCCTTTCGAATACCACAACAGGGTTCTTTAACGTGCGAGGAACGTGGCATCTTTCCCAACACGGTGCACCACTATGGTTTGCGGTCAGGTTTTCCGTATTATAGCCTGACAACCCCAGCATGTAACACGCCAGGGGTATCCCATTCCACCACCTGGGGCACACATCCCAGTTGCTCTGTGGGCAGAGCGCCTAGCCCCCGGCTAGGTTTCTGAGCACTACTTAGTCGCCTTATACGACAAGCTTAGCGCTGCTGCAGGCCTATGTTTTTAACACCCGGACCTGCACGGGGCTTTAGTCAAAACATAGTTTCGCAGGGGTTTGTATCTGTTACAATATGATTTTATTGATCTATTTTATCACTGGTATTTTTAACACAGTAATTTTATGTTTCGGAGTTTTATTTTATTTAAATGGAAATATTTGTTTTTATTGTTTTTAATTCTTCTTATTTCATTGAAATGATCAAAATATCTATTTTCTAGATATTTTTACTTTTGCTATAATTTTTAGATTTTTTTTTCTTATCTTGGTTGAGCTTTAACAGATTGCTAGTCATCCATGAGCTGATGTCCTCAACATAAGCTTCAAGTCGTGTAGATATTTCGAACCAGTTGTTAATTGGTTCAATTACTAAATATATCTGCGAATCATTAGCGTAACAATGATAAAGTATGTCATGTCGTCTAAAAATTTCTATTTTTATACTATTTAAATAATGTTTTAATACTTAATTATCCTTTAATTACATAGTTTGTAATTTTTTTTTTTTTTTTTTGTTCGTCTTTTCTTTTGTGGTTTTACACATTTCTATATCTAAGATACATAATTACTGTTCTGAAAAATATTTCTCCTTTCATTTTCTTTTGTATAATTTTAGGTGTTGATTACTACATACTTTGTATTGTGTATCATTTATATGCTGTAAAGCGCTTAGAATAAATGCAGTTTAGATTGGCGCTATACAAATATTGTAAATAATAATATTTTAAAAAATCAGAACAAACAAAAATGATTCTTTCATATTAATGTTGTCATCACTAAGCCAATAGCTTAGACGAATGATTTATTAAGTATGCCTTACAAGAAAACTGGAATAATAAACAAGAAAAGTCTGATACATTGATAATAATGCATTACAAAACATGATCAGGGAATTTATCCTACTTATTTCTCCATTACATTCCTAACGATTATCAATCAACATCATAATTCGTTGACTTGAATTTGATATTTTTCTGGTTCAAAAGGAAGTGTGATCAAGAGAACCAAGATTCCAGCAGAAAACAAAAGAATGTATACCAGGGACAAAAGCAGACATCAGTAACAGACACAAACAACGAAGGACATGCAATAACCAAAATAATACTTAACCCTTAACGAAATGTTTTATTACATATACTGCAACGACTAATGTATGTTTAGCCTTGGTTATAGAATTTTATCAGTCATAAATCGAAAAAACGATCTTATAAAATTGTGTTTGCCATTGTTCAAATTGATATCATACTTGATATATTTGTGGAAAGCGAATGCTTTATTGATTATACCTATCTGATCAGTATCACATTTTATTATTCATCAAATCAAAAAAAGAATTAAAGAAGTTTGGAATGCAATAAGTGCAAGATTTTTATTCCAACAAAAAAAACTTAATTAAATACAAATGCCCATTTACATTTATATTGGGAACGGCAGAAGATTTGAAATTCTTTCAATCAAACTTGTGAAGGATCGTTGTCTGATACGTAGTTATCTAAAGTAGAGGCATATACATCCCCGGGTTGTATCAACCCTAGTATTATGAATCGTTTGTTGTATCTCTTATACGTTACCAGTAATGGTAATGCGACAGTAAACGACGCCCCTGTGATTCATAAATACCTCAATAAATGTGTTTGTAACGACACCGAGTCATCGATCTCAAGTTTTTTTTTCTCCGTGGTTATTGAGTAAAGTGAGAATTTTCCTACTAAACAATGGACTCCTACAAAGCCCGCAATGTAGCAATTGGTTGAATATTTCAGTTTATTTATACACCTGTCATCTCCGGTAGCCTTGATAGAGAATAATATTAATTTTCTAAGATATCTTTATCTTATATGACAGAAGTAGCTAATATTTTGACAAACATTTCTCTTCAATTACTTCTTCACATATCAAAACGCTATGCAGTTTGATGATTAAACTGTTTAATGACATTCCTTTCGTTATTGATTATTTCAACATTTCTTTCTGTATCTATTAGAAGGTGTAACATATCTATGACATAACATCTTGTTGTCAGAAAACAAGGACAAAAAGCAAATTATGTGTAAACAAAACACGTCAATATTTTATAAATTTTGTTTAACTAGGTCAACATAGTACATTATAGTAAATTTTGTTATTAATTTCTATGTCCAAATAAGGACTAAACGTCATTTGTCTGTTAGATATTTCCAACCAATCAAATTGTGTTGTAATTCGATATACGCACCAAAAAGTATATGTTACATTTTGAAACTTTATGTGTTTAATAAAATGTTATTGTTTTTGTGTTTATTTGGAAAAAATCATTACCAAAATGTGATTCTGTATTTTACATCGGTTAACAACTGTCTCTACAATATATATATATAAAATAAGAAAGAAATTAATGAATTTGTAAAGTTCGCTCAACGACGATTATTCACGTATTGACGATATAGGCAGGTATGCAGATGAAAGGGCATTAAATCGAAACGCGTGACTAAATCAGTTTCTGGTTAAGATATGTTATAAATTGGCACACTGGGTACTCACATGCAAAAGGAAAAGGCATAAAAACATGTAAAAGAACTTAAATTACACACTTGAAAATAAGGGCGACACCACTTTTTTCGCCTAAATCAAAGTTTCGCCTAAAGTCATATATTTTGAGTAAAATTTTTCTCCCAAAACGGCAAAGGCGCAAATATATATATATATATATATATATATATATATATATATATATATATATATATATATATATATATATATATATATATATATATATATATATATATATATATATATATATATATATATATATATATTTAAAGAAAATTCTAGTCACCATTATTTCACATTACTAAGAAATGATTTAATACCAGCCGTTTTTTTTTAACAATTTCCCTACATATCCTATGTATTTTCATCATTGTACTTATATAATTCAAATCTATGTAGAAAGAAAATGATTTCCGATACTGTATAATTTTTTTTCTGTCATATTGCATTCGAGCCGCATGCAAAATTTCAGAAAAATTCTACGACGCAATATTTACGTATCGCCTACCTCAAAGGTGTCTTGTTTAATGTTTCTGTATCAGAATTGTCTCTATTAGGGCTCCGTAGAGGTGTCTGGTTCTTGATAAGTTTTTTCTTAACATTTTCTATCGGGGCTCTGTAAAAGATTCTGTTTGTTTTCCTTATTTTTTTTGCACTTCTCTATCGGGGCACCATTAAGGTTTCTATTTCTTGTTGAATGTTTTATTTGCATTGTTCAGTATTTTCTTTTCATTCTTCTACCGGGCTTTGTTAAGGTGTCTGTTGTTTAATATTTCTGTATCACTATTTTCTTTGCATTGTTTTGTCGGTGCTCCGTAAAAGTTCTTTTTATTGTTTTGTTGTTTACGTTGTTTCTTGGAAGATAATAATGTATGCATTTTCCACTGTTTTTCACTGTTCTTAAGATCTTGCAAGAAAAGCAGGCAGCTCTAGACTTGGAAATATGTTAACTTAGTACCTCTTTCAAAAGATGACATCAAAGACTACAAGAACAACAGGAGCATTGTACTGTTGTCTGTGACAGGTAAAGCCTTCGCATTGGTTTTATTGAATAGAATGAAAGATGTTGTCGGTAAAATACTACGAGAGAATAAAGCAGGATTTAGCAGATCGAGGGGATGTATCGACCAAATATTTTGTCTGAGAATACTGCTCGAAAAATGCCTTGAGTTTCAAATACAAGCAGCCACAACTTTTGTTGACTTTAAAACAGCTTTGAACAGTGAACACCTTATGAAAATAATGAAAGAATATGGCATTCCAGGTAAGATCAGAAGCATTATCAGGAACACCTATAGTGGATATAGAAAAGAGTAAAAGTCGGAGACAATCTGCAATGCACATGCTGAACTGTAACACCAGTCCATTCCATCGATACTGAGCTTAACATCCGTATAGGAAAAGCTGCCAATGTATTTAAGAACCTGCGCAACACATGGAGAGCAAAGATCAGCCTCAAAACAATCTAGAATATATAGAGCAGTTGCAATTCCAACATTGCTGTATTCATCTGAGATATGGGCCAAAACCATGAAGCATAAACAACGACTAGAAGCCTCCAGATGTCTATGATTTTTGTGAAAACCAAATCGTGGGCATAAAGGTGAAACAGTGACATCCGTGAGCCTACAGAACAGCAAAATGCCTAAACAATATTAATGAGGAATCGGCTAAGATGGATTGGTCATATTACGAAGAAGATAAAAATCCCTAAGCGAATGTATGAGTTAAACTCTGTTCTACAAATCGGTTCTCATGGTGCATATGGATACACTACCATGATCCACGAGCTTATGATGACGACAATAAAACTTCTTTTGTCTAACTGGAAAAGCCGGAGTAGTTTCGGCAAACTAAGGCATAACGTATGAGTTGTGATATGAAAACTACATACACAGGTGCTCTAGGGATGTTACCAACAATGACAGGGAAGTTGATGATACGAAACGAGAATGTGTGTGGCGTAGTTCAGTCATGAGGTTTACTTTTCCATCGATCTCTCACGGTGTATGAAGTATCCTTTATCTCAATTTCTTCGGTGTTGAATCTATGTATAAAATCATTGAATCTAGGATTGTTCAAAGACAAAACCTCATCTATATATCGGAAACTGATGTCAAAGTCGGTCTAAATGATGTTCCTTCTTTTGGATAAGAAAAGCTATAAAGTAAGCCCATAAGAGAGAATGAATATCTCAACAAGTAGCGGTGTACACTTTTCCCCACAGGAATGCTGAAGTACACACCTACACTGGACAAATATGTTGACAACATCATCTTAGGTATATTTAGAAGATGATTTGGAATAGTTTTTACAAAGCATGGAAAATGCCCCTGTCGAAGCTGTCGCAAGCCTGGTTGTAAAGGAATGAAAACTATCAACTCATTTCTGTAAAAACACACATACAAGCTACTGAAACGAGGAACAGATTAGCAACGAATACCATGGATCAAGAAATAAGACCTTCGACAGTAATGTAAAGTCGGTATTGTGCGGACAAGAGGATTACGGAGGCTGGCATCAAGAAGTGTGATGCATTTTTAGGATAGATGTTTGCATAGGATACCGAAAGTACTTTGGTTGAACAAGATCAGCAACCAGCAACTTAATGAGAGAACTAATACCTAGTCAATGGAGGATAACATCAAATCCAGTAGATGGTGCACCATACGCCACATTTTAAGGAAAGAAAATGATGACGACGCATATGCGACTTCAATCTTGTAGCAACATAACCCTGTTCCAGAAACCTATTTATTAGAATTCTACAGCGATACAAAAAGTGTATTTTCGACAAGCTCTGGCATAACGTATGAGTTGTGATATGAATACTCTACACGCAGGTGCTGAAGGGATATTGCCACATATGAAAGGAAAATTGACAATAATGAATGAAAAGTCATCACGTTTGTCGTAAAGTTTTTCCTAACCATCGATTTTTAAGTGAAGGTCAAGATATGAGGCTGACTTCACAGTGTCTGTAGTATCCTTTATCTCAAGTTCTTTTGGGTAGATGCGATGTATCAAATCCCCGGAATTAGATTGTTTAAAGATAATACGTCATCTATATAGCGTAAATTGTGATTAAAGGATCTAGTTAAACGATATTCTTTCTTTTGGATCAGATCAGCTATAAATTCTGCCTCATAAGAGTGAAGGAATAGGTCAGCAAGTGGAGAAGCACAATTTGTTCCAACTGGAATGCCGACCGTTTGTTGAAAAACACGTCCACCACACTGGACAAATATGTTGCCGATTAAAAACTCCAGCATTTTGTAAACATCTTCTTCTGTATATTTGGAAGATGATTTGGAATTATTTTTTACAAAGTATGAGGAATCTCTACCAAGAACTATATATTTGTACTTAGGTGTATCATCTTTTGGAAAAACAACGATGTATAATGTTTTTAAGTCGGAATTTTAACTGAGTATGGGGAATATAAATATAGAGTTCTGAAAAATCATAGGTTTTAATGCTATTATATTCTGATAATAGTCTTGAACTGATGGTCTCCAGAAGATGTTTCGAATTTTTCAGGATCCACATTGTATAGATGTTAAAAGGTTTTGTGGTACATTTTGCAGATCCAGCTGTGTAACTTGTTTGTATGGATTCCTGTGGAGTTTAAGAATCCAGTACATAGCCGGTAAATCACAATCATCGTCTTTGGTAGAGAGACAAGAAGAGGATAGCACAGATTTATGGTTTTCCACAATCTCTTCTTTTGGAGAGTTTGGTAGCAGTATAGGTCTTTTCACTGCTATTTTCTACGTCTACCTCTGATTATAAACATTGGATGTAAAACGTTTTGCAGCCAAAGGCAATGTTGTTTTGGGATTTGTCTGCTGGTACGATATCATATTTGTCATGTATAGTAGACAATGTTTTTGCTATATCGGGGTCTTTGAAAACTGATGTGGCATTGGCACTCATTGACCCACTTAAAATTTTCAAAATTAAAGACCTCACGGCCTATACCCATTGTGACAGAGAATCAGTGTCTTCTTGTTCTCGTTTTATCCATTTGCTTGCGTAGTCCTCCACGGCATCCATAAGAAAGTTATAATTCCAATTTTACGCAGAGATTCGTTTGCGATGATGGTTAAATCTCCTGTAACGACGTAAATGGAGAGTTTTTGCAAGAACAGTCAGGTGCTTTAGCCTTGAAGTACTCAATCTCGAGGTTCAGCAATAGCCTTATATAATTGAAAATTATGGATGCAATGGGTGAAGTATAGGAATATGAAATAATTGGAATTGATTTGTCTTTGAAATATGGGGAATTTTGTTGGTAACGTTTTTGTAATGGAGAATATTAGCCAAATTAATTGTATCTATACCTTTGTTGACAAACGGTTGTGGAAGAAAGGATCGTTTTTTTTTTCATATCGACTTTTCACGCAAACTAGTTAAAAGAGTATGGGAAAACCATATCCACAATGACGGCAACAAGTCTATGTAATGATGTAGGGTCAGAAACAGGAGTGTCGAGACTTGTTTTGTAAAGGGACTGTCGTAGAGTAAGAGGTATAGAATAGAGTTTGGTTCAAATGTGATGAAGTCCAAGAGGTGTTTGTATGGAAGGAAGGAGACCATCTTTGGAGATATCATGTAACATAGGTGACGTATAGTGGCGATGGCCATTTTTTTAAAAAATAAATTCATGCTATTGTTATATTGGTTTGAAAGTTTTCCTATACTTTTGATGTTGTCATTGCCTCCATAAGATATTGCAGTACCTGTGTATCCAGTACTCCTCTCTTTCCCTACGATGGTTTTTACTTAGAACGGGACTGTTCGTTGGATGGTAATTTTTTTTTCGAGAACACGAACTTTCATAGAGAGGATTGAATGACCAATAATTGAAATGTTGATAAACTGTCCGGAATTTGGTGGTATTAATTCCCGAACGATGACCGCACATTCGTTTGTTTAATTGTTCTTGTGTTTCACCGACATATACTAGACTGCATAAATTGCATTCTAATCCATATATTAAGTTTGTTTATTTGCAACTAAAGTCATCGTGACTTCTTGTATGGACAGTTTTGTTCGTAAGGTAACTAGTCGAGAAGTAAGAGTCGGTTACTGGAATAGATGGTTGCAGACTGAAAGTGCGATTGGGTACTTTTTGTTGGAATTCTCGGGTCACTATCCATACCAGATGTGAGCGTGTGGGGACACAACAGTCTAACAAGACAACAGTGTGTCCGATCTGCTGTCAGGTTTGGACCTTTTTATACTGGGCGACGTCGAAATAAGCTTAGTAGAATATTGTGCAGATCCAGTTATGAAGCGTTGTTGGGGTAGATTCTTGTGATGTTTTGGAAGGAATATCACGTCTTTTGTAGAGACCGTGAAAAGTTTTATGGTTTTCAACTAACTCTTCCTCGGAAAATGTGATAGCAGTATTGGTTTTATTATTTATTATCTCAGAACGCCTTGACAGCATTTCATATCAGTTGTGTTTAATATTCGTCTCCATTCCCATGTTACAAAGTTTCCGTCAACAAAATCACTGTACTGGAAAGTGACTATGAGACAAGACATTTAATGAGAACATTGTTATTATCGAGGTAGAAGAAAGATAACTCTATCAAATAAAGAAGTATATTTTTAGGCAGCACGTATTCCCGACTTGCGGACCAACATTTTGTCAACATTTATCTCCCTTTGGAGCAGGTATCTATTCGGAACACGTAAGGTTTTCCATCCGATATCGACGATACTTTAGAAAATCTCGAAAGTCAAAATAAAATTTCTTGTTCTACTGACCCTGCCATAAATTTTCTTTACCCGGGATACAAATGAAAATCATCCTTATGTAACTTACCAACAAAATGAAACACCCTGTAAATTTTAGAAACACCTTTGTATTTGTCTGCTGGGGATTCCATTTTCATTCGAGTAACCTCTTTTTTCTGCACCCGAATCCGAACATCGATTAGAGAGACTTCGAAATTATATCTGCTGTTACAGGAGGTAACTCTGCAAAAACAGGATAAACCATGGCTGTATCCCGAGCTCCGCAAGTAGGGAATACATACATTATGAAAATCTGATCGTGATTGCTACTTTGAATACAGTCAGCCATATTTAACTAATACTAGAAAGTATTGTCTTTTATCTAACTGCAAAAAAGAATGTCTGTCAAAATGATAATATATACACTATGTTTCCCAATAAAAGTCAGCTTGCGAAATCGCGCAGCTTTTAGATATTCGCTATTGGCACGTGACACTCCTGCGTGTTCCAACACAAAAAAAATAATGTTAACAAAATACGTATTTTGTTAAATGCAACGAAATAAGTATAATATTGGTTATCAGCACATTACATATTTATTGTCCATGTCATTTCGGATTACAAGTTCTAAATGTCCATTTTTTAATACCGATTTGTATTAATTACACAAAATAATACTTTATAATCGTGAAGAAGGAGGTGGAGAAAATTGTAGATCGTGAATATTATCACGAACTAATTTCAAAACATTTTCACTGAACCAAAAGCATATGTTTTACTTACAACGTATCTACAGCAACTGGATACATTATGTAAATGAATATAATATAGTAAATTCAAGCCAAAGTGGACAAAAATAATTATTTTGTAATATTAGAAAATATTTTTTTTTTAATATTACAAAATCATTCTTTTAATATTAGAAAATATTTTCAAATATTAGAAATTTTGTAATATTCAAAATTCATTTTCTGATATTACAAATTCCTGATTTGGTATCGTCATAAAATATCTCACATTTTGTTATATTACAAATTGAATTTATAATATTAGAAAATAAATTTATAATATTAATCAAAGCGCCGATGGCGTTGAACCTCGGAAGTCATGAGATATTTATTATAGGTATTTTAAAAATTTTAAAATCCGCTGATGGTAATTTGTTCTTTCTGTATTTCCAAGAAGATTTATTATTTACAACGGGATCAGCGCTTTCACCACAACTAGAACTACACATCCATGGCACACAATAGTCATGATTCAGAATTTCAATTTAAATTTCGGGTTTTTTTCCGTTTCATTTCGATTTTATTTTGTTTCTCAATGTGTAATCGTAACAACCTATCTTCCGCGGTGGAAGTACTTTTAAGGTGATTATTAATCAGAAGTCCTCTGTGACTATCACATATGCATATTTGGAGGCGTAGACCCTGAATTTGTTTTGGTACAGCAATTTAGAAGGCTAGCAAATAGTGTTCAGTATGCATATTCCCCATGCATAAAAAATCGTTAGGTACGAGAATCTGTCTTACCTGCTGTACCAACCGCCACGCTCCTGAATTACTTAACTATCATAGAAGTAAACGAGAATGTTTTTGTATATATTTGAGACTGACATTTAGATACAGACGTAATATTCTCCTTACACTTCATTTTGTGAAAAGAATTAATTAGCGAATTCTTAAACTTGTAAGAATCGACTTTCTTCAGTTGCCAGTCGATTCTAATTTCAAATTTATCCTCTTTTCTTAAGCACAACTTCTGTCAGAATTGTGATTGAAATCCAGCAATTTAATCTGTTTTAAACGAAAATGAATGAAAATGCCAACGACTGAAAACAACACTTTAACGTGATTAAAAAGGAAGGGAAGTCTGCTTTATTGAAAGGACAAACTTCTGCTCTACGGGTGAGAGGGATGGATTCTACATCTGATTCAGCATAAAATCAATCGAATCAGTTCCGTGTCACGAATATAGCAACACATTTCATTACTGTAGATCTTCTCGCGAGACATTTTTTTTTATTAAGTTTGAGGGTTTGAATATACAGAGGGTTTAATTTGTCTCCTGTCTAATTCATTAAATATCGACACAATAGGAAACAATAAAGAAGATAGTATAATGTATCATTTTGCTAAATTAAACCACTTCTTTTGGTTCGGGATGAATATCACTGACAGTCTGTGATGCCAGATAATCAATTAAATTACAGATATTTATTGAATTTTTTTTTCCAGTACGAATATGTTTTATTACACCATGAGTAAGTAAAGGTCAATTAAGTTTGACTCTATACACGTGCTGTGTTTTTATGTTTCTTCCATTAATATATCGTCAGTACTCACCACACCGATCTTAGTTACGTAAAACTTAATCGACAGGAGGTCTGGGTGTCTCAAGAATTTAAGCTCTCGGGTAAATGATGTAAAATTATTATTCTGAGCATTTCCCAGGACGTATCTACATTCGATTATGAAATAATATACTGGTAAAAAATATTTTTTGGCATTTACTTAATAACACGTTTGTTGAATGAGCTTGAGGTTTATGTTTTGAATGGTCTAGCTTTGTCTCTAGTGTCTGCATGTAAAAAAAAATCAAGTCAGTTTTGACATAGTCGTAGTAGTTACTACTTGAAATGACCTTACACGTAATACCCTAACGTAGTTCTATAACGAAAAGTTTTAATTATAATAGTTTTCCATACAGACATCCAATATCAATATAAACCAGTTAAGACAGAAGAAAACCTATCACTTTTATGAAGGAGTCGACCCATATATATAGTTTTTTTTTCTTTGGGGGTGCAAGATAAAGGAAAAGGAGCATGATAAAAAATGTTCAAATACAGATATTCATAAATATATTTATGGCTAAATATACTAGCCAAATATATTATCGTTTAGACCGAGAAGATATCTTTATCCATTAAACTTCGCAAATTTCCCCGAACGTTTGATGCTTCTTGGGATATTATTGTCCATTCTGTTTAGAAATAACATCGAGTGGCTGAATTTGATTTAAGTCAATGTCGTGGTTATGTTTATTCAAATGTTGATATTCGAGTTTGATACCGCTGTTTGGTTGAGTTCAAGTTATCACATAGCCTAAATGGTTTGTCTTTTGTGTACTCACGAAAATGTTTATGTATGTTTGAAAAACACCTGAAAATCATATGTTTCTTAAATGTTTTTCATATGATTAGGGCCACCTTGGAAAACATATGAAAACTTATGTTTTTGACAATCAAACTTGAAATTCACGAAAAGCTCATAAAGAAAATATAGGTTTTGTAATAAATTGAAAGAGTATGGTTTTCATTTATTTTTGAAAAAAAAAAGATATAGTTTCCATGTATTTTATGTACCAGTCAACATAATAATTCAGAAACTGCCAATGGTAAAGTGATTCATGGTGAAGAAAACTAAAAAAAATATGCTTTTTCAGTCTACATATGCTATAATTATATACTTTCACATAACGATCATTTCTGCATTTATATATGCACGTTTTAGAAAATCATACATTCATATCCCATTATAACCAACCCAATAAAACAAACAAATCAAGAACGATAACTCTTGCAAGGTGCAAATTGCACGTACAATCTATATAGTTTTTATTTCAAAAGCGCAACAACCAAATGAAAATTAAGACTGGTTATGTGATCAGTATCTTTTTTCTGAACAAGAAACAAAACTGAATGCGATGGGTTTTTGACATGCATGAATCACCTTTTGTCTATAGTTCTAGAAAGACTGCTACTTATATACACAAAACCATGTATTTCCATTTCGGTCCTAAACATATGTTTTTAAACACATGAAAAAGCAATTTTTCCTGAGTAATAGTAAGTGAAAAAGTTCTTTCGTAAACGGTTGATTAAACAATCCTATCAGGAATTATTTCATACCTGAAAAGAATAATCTTTTATCATTGGTTAAAACATGTTTCGTGTTGTATTCATTAATGTGCGGTAAAATGTCAGGAGGAATCAAAATGCCCATGTTAGGTTCTTCAGTGTAATAAACACAATAGTTGCTAATGCACAGGGCAAAAATTGACTTCCATAGAGAAGTTATATTGCATTTAACATTGATAATCAGCCCTCGCCTGCGGCTCAGGGCATTATCAACGTTTCAGGCAATGTCACTGCATGGTGGGCTTTTAATTATCATAAATGATAGTATCCTCTATATAAGCAACTATTGTATAAATAAACGAGGACAGGTTTACAATCCATATCACAATCATTATCAAGCCGCGTTTAGCGACTTACACAAAACTGCTTGGACAGAGCTATGTATCTACAAGTTGAGGTGGTCGTGTGACCGAGTAGTTTCTAGGCACTGGTTTAAGTCAAGTCATATTCCTTATATACATATTTATTACACAGTGGCCAGTACATTCCCAGACATCTCAATATCACACAGTGTCCTGTACATTCCCAGACATCTCAATTTCACTCTAATATTTCCAAAACAAACAAAGACATACAATGTACTTGTCCAGAGCCAGAAGATTGTGAAGAGCGGTCATTAATAAACTTGACTGTACGAATCACTTCGTTCAGATTTGCATCATGAGGCACAACTAAGATTGATAAATTTTACAGAGAGAGATCAAATAAATAATTAATCAAATTACAAATTTAACACTTTTGGTAGTCGCTTCGAAAGTCGTTAACATGACCGAAATACAGAGGCGCAGTGCAAGAGTGGAATGTCGAGTAATCCATTTTCCCCGTCGTATTTTTTCTTAACTGCTTAGTGGAATTGTATGATTGAAAGGTCAAAATTGACGATTTTTGTGTGCTGTTTTCGCTGTTTTGCTACTGTCTTGAATACTTTTCTAGATATGTCAATGAATGAAACGGTTCGTGCATATATGTGTATCATAAAGCATTAAAAGTCTTCTTATGATATTAGTTGTTTGACAACTCACTCAAGGCCGAATGCTGATTTTAGTGGTATTGGCTTCTGTCTTGAAAATCTTAATAAATAATCAAAGTACTCATGTACTGAATCAATTTATATCGATCGTTTGAATTTTTACGCCTCAAATAATCGTCAAATTGCAAAATATGGGATAACTGGAAAGTACGGGGATCGAATTCAAACGCATTTTAACACAAGCCGTTTTGTTATAAATGGTTAATATTGAACTCTTTGCTTTTTATTTTTAATTTCGCCATTCTTTACAAATGACATTTAAAAACCACACACACACACACACCAAAATTCATGATGCATCGTAGCAGTGCGCCAGTTTGCGTAACATTCATGTTCTACATCGGTTTCCATGGAGCACCTAGATGAATGAACTCAAAACTCTCCGACATAGTACATTTTTGAACTACTAGTTGGCCATTCCCAGTTTTCAAATTTTCAGGTCGAAATATATTCAATTTATTGACCTCCAGGTCGAAACTGTCTGTTAAGTCATTCAAAATTAAGCCACAAACATTGAAATAAATCATATCCTTAGATATATGTTCTTCTAAACTAGCTACATTTCTCGGTTGATAAGCTTTATACTCAAGTTCTAAAAGCTAGTCCATAGACGCCTATGTGTAAATGCACTTAGTTTCTGGGCACCTAGTTTCAGAGACTCATACATTAATATTACCGATGAAGTCTTTGAATATGTTTTAACCAATCATGGCTGGTACAGGAAACATTTGCCATGCACTTTTAGGGCCATGGAGCACCTACATCTCTATTATAACAACATACACATGACCAAATTAGCCAGATAGAATTATAAATTTGCAAAAACCAATAACACCAGACAAAAAAAAATGACACAATTCAAGAGAAATGCACAATCAGAATTTCTATGGCATCTTTTATGCAAAGTTTCATTTTCATTTGTCAGATCAGGGATTCTGATGTCAAGAGGTGGTAATCGTAATAAAAATACGTCAGGATGGTTTCGGGAGTCATGCTACCGAGTGCTAGTTAAAATGGCAATTGATCAAAGTGGCACCTATGTAAATAGTTAAAATGTTACCTGGTTAAAATGGCACCTAATATAGTCAAATTAGCACTTATTTGGTTTATTTTTTGAATAAAAAAAATGACTGATCATGACATTGTTTATCTTATTAAATGCTGTATAGAGTAAACAGAACAAGCAATGAACACAATCAACTGAAGCGTAGCTAAAAAAAAAAGACCAATGACAGAATAAATGTTTATTTTCATTGAACATACCAATATGGATTCACACATACACACACACACACACACACACACATATTTAATCATAAATATTACCAATAAATTTTTTTATTTCTTATTTTATTTATTTTTTATTTTGAAGAGCTAATTTCATTAAGAAAATGAAATATTATTCAAGTTTTGATTGCAAATTCCTTAAGTAAATTAGTTTGGGAATTGGATTATGGTTTATGGCTTTGCTAATTACGTATAACTTATGGCTATGAATATTTAATAGGTGATACATGTATTATAATTATTTAATTGGACTACTTCACTACTTCAACTACCATCTTGATATGTCCTGATATCCACATTACTTTTGTAAAATTTATAAGTTTTATTAGATTATTTACAAAGTAATAAATGTGATATTTACTTCTGTATTTTAATCTAGTTTTTATTTGTGATATAATTCACGCCTTATTTTTTTTTTGGGGGGGGGGTGGGTGGGGGTGGTATTTCATTTAATTTCACAAAATATTTTTATTGCGTTATATATTTTCCCATTTTTATAAATAATTCAGTGAAAATGATATATAAAGTGTGTGAACATATTTATATTGTAAATGAAAAAAAAATATTCAGGTGAAATTATAAAACATTTTTCATCACAATTAATGCATATGTCTTGCAAAAAGACTTTAATTTTATATCTATCCAAAATAAAAACCTCCAAAAAATACCAGGAAGACTACTAATTATATTAGAGGATTTGTTTTATATCATTAAATGATTAAACATACATTTATGATGGGTGCCAATTTAACTCTATACAGGTGCCGTTTTGACCAAGTGCCATTATAAGCAAGTGCCATTATGACTAGAATACATGCTCCCTTTTTTTAAATGGACAAAAGTTAAGTGGCAAATAATATCCTGGAACCCCTTTCTTTATACAAATTTCTTGATCGTAACCACTGCCCCTATTATCCGCCAGGGCCTGCATGAAATATCTGAAGACAGCTCTTCCAGTTGGTACTCAGCTCAGCATTCCTCTTTATATTTCAATTATATGATTGATGACTATTTATAATCTCGCGGTGTTTTCATTTCTAGCAAAGCATCAGATGTTTTTTGAAGCTTCTAAAATTGAATAGGCAACTTGAATATATCGACATTGAATGACTGGTTTATTCGGGTAAATGCATAGAAATAAACAGGTACCGATAAGAGTATAGTTAGTTTATTGGGTTTGATTATTGGAATAAAATATATAATCAAACTTTATATATTAGAAATACCTATAAAGTGGACCTAACTATCTCCATTTGAACCTTAGTGGGATATGCCAATGGGACTATTTTCTGCGGTAGAGTACGATAATTGCGGATGCTATCAGGCTTTACAAATCTAAAGGCTCTGGCGACTGCTATATTAATTCCGATCTTCAATCTAAATTGATAAAAAGATGAATGGATTATGAAAGGATAAAATGTCAATGCTTGCTTTTTAGCTTACACTTGGATCATTGTAATAGGTGCAAAGGGTCCAGTGGGTCCTTGGACGAAGCCCTCGGAAGCTGTGAGAGATGCGAGAAAACACTTGATCACATGCCTTCCTGTAAACAAACCCGTTTTATGTGGTTTGTACAGGTGTCTTGTGTATGTATGTCTTTTTTTTTAATTTCGGATGTTTATTTACAATATTTAGTAAAAAAAAACACGTCAACCACAATCGTCTAATATCCCTTTATTCATATCGATAGTAATATTTATATATGTCTATCAAATATGACCGTCCGCATCAAAATATCACACCGTAACTTGAGAACCCCTCGTAAAATAGACTTCAAAATGTAAGCAATTGTTTTTGTGATTGCCTCCTTCTTATATAATATCCCAGTGTTAGTTTCTGAGATATGCGGCCTTAAATTAAAAAGGGTACAGTCAATATTTTATATTACAACCCATTTTTATGGAAATGGCACTCTTTACACAGTTGTTTATTACAATTGTATGAAGGTCTGAATATATTTCAGTGAAATTTCTATTTTTTGTCTTTCGAAGTTGTCGACGATGCCATGTGTTTATGTGATGTTCTTTCGCAAGTCGCTCCGTAACTTGAAAACACTTTATACTTTACACAATTGTTTATTTTTTATAATGGTCTTGCAGTCTGTATACTTTTTGGAGAAATTTGAGTGTTAGTTTCAGAGTTATGGAACTTTTTTATATTTTATACAGAGATTGGGTAATTGTAATCATTTATCGGCTATAATTAAATACATTTTTTTCGTGTAATCATTGTAATCATTAATCATCCAAAAATCTGATTACATATACTTTAGTTTAATCAATTACTTTTCAAAATTCTCTGTAATCCTGATTACTCTTTGATCACATTCTGAATGCAATAAAAAAATAAATCGTGCCCGTGAACAATGTATTTACAAGGTAATGCATGTATATATGTTATAGTTTTACAATAAAATAGTGAAGACATGTTGTGATTTCATTGTATTATTGCTAGATATATAGATAGAAACATTCAATGCAACTTGTAGTTCGACATTCAATTTTACCTCTACCTTACACCCTTCTATGACGGAACACAAGTTTTGCATTTTTAGTGCTCCAAGTTTGTATGTTCATTATTACAATATTTTTAATTGGTAAAATTCAATACAGTTCGGCTAGTTAAAAAATCCTACATTGAATTTTATTTAGGATTTTTTTGCAAGCCGAACTGAAATTTGAGAACAAAAATCCCTGTATTACAACGCAAACATCTCATTTATAAGAAGTCTAACATAGTACAAAAATCCTGCATCGTAAAGGTAATTTAAACTTAGGCATATTATATGAATTCCAGTTCCTTCCATCATAGTGATGGGTGTATCATACGCTCATGACCTATGTTGTTTATCATATTATTACTCCAGCAATGCTAGAGGTTGTCTGGCAAGCTATTTTCTTACTTGGTATCATCCTAACCTCTATCATCTGACATGTTGAAAGCCATCGCAAATGTGAATTAGCTAAACGTGTGTTTTAAAATATTTTAAGTCTTTTTTTATATTAAAGAAGTTAAACCTACCGGAAATCAAGCGATAAAAATCCCAATTTTTTGTTCAACACCTAGAACATTTGTAATGAAGACAGTTATCAAAGTGATCAGCCATTTTGAATTAGGTCACTGATTTTACGGAATACAATACATTTTTGACAAAACGAACTTAAAAGTTGGTAAAGGCAATTCTTTGGTTTATTTAATATGTTCATTTCGCAAATTTTATAACCCGTAATTTTATCAACGGAGTAACACATTCAAAAAGCTAAAAACCAAATGTGAAGTTTATTTAAACTGCTTTTGCAAAGGATTTCCAGGATTGCTGGATTTTCTAATCAGGTAGGTCATTTGTTTTTCTTCAGTTTATTAACTTTCTCCCATGTTATGGGAAAGAAATTGTATGAAATGTTTTAAATATTTTGCAAAAATTCTGCCGATTTCAAAGAACGTCGGAACGAGCGGTATATGCAATATGGCGCTCGGAAGTAAGAGGTTTGGGTATGGAGGAACGGAATTCCAACCTCTTACGTTGTAGGAGTACAGAACTATCAGAACTACATATGTTGATAAAACATATTACTTTGTAGTCTCGAAACCGAAGGAAAATACGTTTTAGCTTATTATTTTACCCGAAATTCTTAACTTTTATAGCTAAGCATCACTTAAGAGGTAATTGATAATAGTGGTTAGTTTACAATAACTTATCTTCCCTGAGGCCCTCACGCAATACATATATGTATGGAAACAGAAATTATATACACATAAATATGTTAACAGACAAAACAAAATTGTACAAAACAAAACAATACAATACAAACTATACAAAACAAACAAAGAAAAACAAAGAAATAAACATTAAATACATATAAATGTGTATTTTTGACATAGGTGTATTGGTCAATACATATATATTGCTTGGTTTTATGTTATGTTTGAATTAATGGGTAATTCATTCCATAGAATCGAACCAACCAGAATATCAAAAGACTTTTTGTAAAGTTCAATTATAGGTTTTGGAATTGCAAACTTTCCGTTTTTTTTTGTTCTGAAGTAAGTGTGGTTTGTAGAAGCGTATTTGTACTTATCTACTAGCTAGACCTTTAGTTATTTTATACATTAACAAATATTATGACATATAATCCTACTGTCAACATTTATAATAACAAGTTGCCTAAATAATGGGCAGAAGATGTCGTAGGATCGACATCGATTACTTATTTTGCCTACATGTAGTTCTGATGTTCTATTTAAATTATCAATGTCATATCCATCCAAGCAATACAACAATAAATTAACATAGGTAGTATATAACCTTTATTAAAAAAAAAACATTCATGCCACAGTACTAAGAAAATATTTGATTTTTGATATCTCCAAGTTTAGACAATTGTCAGTTTTTACACCGAGAGTGTTTTATGTGATTAAATGTTTTTTTTTTTTATTTCTGATAGAATTTTCAGTTCTGGTACACAAGTTTGTGATGACAATCTTTGTTTTGTTCCAATTAACATAAATTTTAAAATAGTGTTATTTGTATTAATGCACATTATATTATTCTTACACCACTTTTCTATATTTAACAACTCATTATGCATTTCTTTCTGTAAATTATTAATATTTCTCCCTGAAATATGCAAAGTAGTATCATCTACATATATGTCAGTTTTACAGTTATTAACACATACGGGTAAATCATTGAATAATACAAATAGCAGCGGCCCAATGATTGAACCTTGTGGAACACCACACTTAATTAATCTTTTCTGATGAGGCATTGTAGATGTTAACTTGTTGAGTTCTTTCACTTAAAGGACTTTAGCAAACTCACAGATCTGTCACAAAATTACTACATTTCCAGTTTTTATTTAAAATATCATAATCAGCTACATCAAAAGAATTTTCATGATCTACAAGAACAGCTATGTTAATATTACCATTTTGCATCTCTTGTAATCATTGATTAGTATTATTTACGGGTGCTGATTGTCAGGAATTGTTTGGCTGAAACCCAGATTATGAAGGATGCAGCAGTTCAAATTTAGATAAAAACATGTAAATGTGGTCAGATACATGTCTTTGGCTTTCTAAAATTTTGGAAAGGGTAAAATGTGGACAACATATAATATCTTGAACTTCTGAGCACATAATATTTTGTTCCTTTTGTATGTCCCCATCGGAGCCCGTATCCAGCCATTTCTGATGTCTGTCATTTGATTCTGGCTCCTACTTCATATAAAATTAAACCAAAACAAAGATTTTTCACATTTTCACATTTCTTTTTGTAATAATTCTTTTTCGATTGTGTTTGTGCATTCATATTGTACACTAATAACAAAGACCAAAATATGATAAGCGTTTTAAATATGATTGATTCTCTAGATTGCTGGAATTTTTTTTTTCAAAATAGGACGACGGACCTTCTAACGCAAGCCTTTTAGGTACAAGTGCGTCTACTGTCCTGCTTGCATTTCCGATCTGTCTTACTCTGGTCATAGACCTGTCTAATATACACTCCCTGATTAGATCTAAAGTTACTGTTATTTGGCACACACATTACAATTACCGGTAAATAAAACCTGTTCCTACCCGGGGGTTTCTACATGGATTTCTATATTATTTTTTTATAAACACTACGCTTTGAAATGTTCCCTAATATAATTCAGAATTGCCTCCCCTTGGTTCACTGCACTCGCACTGTCGTACCCACAATTCCATATATAGCGTAACTGACGACCGTGAAGAAATGATCCCTTGCAGCGATAATGTAATGATGATGCTGAATGGCAGTCGGTCAATGGAAACAACAGGGTATAAGTTTATTTTACACATGCATTTTTGCATTTTCATTTTAGTGTAGGGATGTTTTTTTTTCGAAATGTATCATTTGGATTATGCTACTGAATATTACTAAATTTCTGTTGATCTCTCGTCTGCTAACGATTTTTATGCATTGATAAATGATTTGGTATTGTGTTACACGATCAACATGAACATGTGCCTGTGTTTAGTTTCCATGGATTTTACTTTTCTTCACATTTCGTCGTCGACTGACAATTGTCAAGTTTCAAGCTCGATGTTTCAGGAAGGTAGGAAATTTTATTGTGTTATTTCCATGTCTGATCTGACCTGTGCAAAACATGAGAGTCGGTTGAGTTGGAATTTGTGAACACAGTTGGGTAAAAATATGCAAATAAAAATTGAATTTTAAATGCTATAATCAATTATACAATACATGGAGAGGTTTGGAAAAAACATACAGTATTACAGGCCTTAATGTGATACAATGTGATACAATAAATGAATTTAATTTGATTTAAGAGCTACTGTAATTTTTGCCAATATTGGCAATAATGGAGGTAACGGTTAAGCAAATACTCAACAAGTGGTCCTTTTTGCATATTTTTATATTGAAGTATACTTATGTTATTAACATTTTTACCAAGGCAGATTAAGATGTATGGTTGGTCCAGGAGGTGATTACTACAGTACATGTACACATTTTGCACCTAGAGGAAAAGTTATAGATATGTGCATATAAACATAACTGTGTGGGGTGATTATATTCAGAAATAACTGTCCAGTAAAAACTGTTTAAAATCATAATTTGATTCCATTGTATTTTAAGTTTTTAAGTTAGTAAATTGAAGGCATTGGAAACAACCAATTGCAATATCTGGACTCTTCTTCTATGTAGAAGACTTGTATGTAACTATATTTTGAAAAGTTACTTACATGTGTCATGGATTTATCTAGCTAACTAGGCCGCTCTACCTTTCCCAATGAGAATAATTTTAGTCATGAAGAATTCCCTAAACTATTGACTTATCCCACTATTTTTTTCCAAAAAGTCCCAAATCTCTGTGTTTTAAAAAGTTTTCAAAACGATTGTTATAGGGTCTTTCCCAAAATTGAAATTGAGTTCCTGTCTTTATAGGCATATCTATTAATTTTGATAAACCGTAGAATAATAGAGCATATGTCAGATAAAATGGTTGGTCCAGCAATAATTGGATTGGTCTTGCCCATAGTCAATATCTTAGGATCTACATGTGTATTGTTCGACAGACATGACAAAGATTTGCCAGCTCTGTACAATTTGTAGTTAATACATTTGTAGCTGGTGTCATTATACATGTGCATATTTAGACATAGTCATGTACATGAATCTTGTCTAACTGACTAACTATACTGTCTGTCCATGTCAGTGTTCTCTATAGAATGGCATGTGCACTTTTTACCTCTTCCAAAACAGTGGATTTTGATATTTTGATTGAAGATGATGGATTTGGGTGTCAGGAAGAAGGGTTCTGTTTGGAAATCTATTCATAGTACACATGTGCATGTACATTAGTACAATGAATTTTATGAATGCATTGTGTGATACATGTCTGGTTTAAATTATCTCGGTCTGGTAAAAAAAAAATGTTAGTACACATGATTGAAGACAAAATTATTTGGTGTGGTTATCCCTTTACTCTTTTTTATGCACATTGCGATGTACAGATTCTGTATGATATTTCAAATTAAAATGCCTGGTACAATCAACTTGAGTCATGACATAAATAACATTTTGACTGCCTTGTGTTAATGGCAATACCTGTGCCCTTCCATTAGAATTTCAAAGCTTTACAAACCTTTGGCATATTGGTTCAAAATACCCTCAAAAATGTAATTGTTTAAACTACCAAAGTTTTCCACTGCAACAACATATCCATTCATCTTAGTGATACTGCTGTACTTGTTTCATTGTACAAATATACAAATACATGTACAATATGTACATTTGTATTTGAACAGAACTAGTCAAATTTAATAAATTCAGCTTTAGGTGTTTAAATACATTTCAAATTAATAGGTTGAGCAAAATTTTGAACAATACTGTGAATGAATAAGTATAGAGATTCTTTTTGGTTTGTAGGAGGAATCAGATATGTAATTTGATTCACACAGGTAGATTTGTCTTTTTAAAGTGTATTTCTTTTTAGTGGTTATTATCTGTTTTGCAGGTTAACATAGGTGGATAAGGAATTGGCCTGAAGGTCTGGATAGTGTACCTGACATGGAGTTATTGAAGATTTATCTGGGTGGAAATAGAATGATAACCCTAATTCTAGGAGCTTTATGTCTATTAGAGTGCTTACCTGTTTCCCTTGCCACAAATACTAATAGTACAGAAGCTGTATGTTCAAGTAATTCAACAGCATGTACAAGTGGAATGATATTAGATGTTTGGAGTCCAGTAAAAAACCTAAGCACAGGAGACAAAGTTGCAAGGGCCATTGTATACTTTGTGTCTATGATATACATGTTTCTTGGTGTTTCTATTGTTGCTGACCGTTTCATGGCTGCTATTGAGGTCATAACATCAAAAGAAAAAGAAATAATAATCAAAAGGTCAGATGGCACCACAACAACAGTAAATGTCCGTGTTTGGAATGAAACTGTTTCCAATTTAACTTTAATGGCTTTAGGATCTTCTGCTCCTGAAATTCTTTTATCAGTTCTTGAAATTTGTTTAAGAAACAACTTCAATGCTGGGGATTTAGGTCCAAGCACTATAGTAGGTAGTGCTGCATTCAATCTGTTCATCATCACTGCAATTTGTATAGTTTCTATTCCAGATGGAGAGTATAGAACCATAAAACATTTGCAAGTGTTTCTTTTAACTGCCACATGGAGCATATTTGCTTACTTATGGCTCTATTTCATTTTATCTGTGTCATCTATAGGTGTGATACACATCTGGGAAGCTTTGATGACTTTAGCATTTTTTCCATTGACTGTCCTTACAGCTTACATAGCTGACAGGAAGTTATTCCCATATAAATTTCTCTCAAAACGATATAGAGCAGGTAAGCACAAACCAGTAATGATTAGCAGTGAAGGAGATGGCCATGAAATGCAAGCAGGAAAAATGAATAATGTAGATGAAGTAGTTTTCCAAGGTTTAGACCACAGTGATGTGGATATGAAGGAGCTGAAAGAATTTGAGCAGCACAGGAAAGATTACATGGAAATCATTCGAGAATTACGCAAAAAGCATCCAAATGCTGACATGAGACAACTTGAGGAAATGGCTGAATTAGAAGCTATTAACCGTGGTCCAAAGAGTAGAGCTTTTTATAGAATTCAAGCAACAAGAAAATTAACTGGTGGTGGAAATGTGATAAAGAAGGCGAAAATAGAGAGGCGAGCTAGTGTAGAAGATATAAAGGTTGAAGTACCAGAAGACAACATCACCCGTGTATTTTTTGATCCTGGACATTACACGGTCATGGAAAATGTTGGGTCGTTTTCTCTTACCATTACAAGAGCTGGTGGAGATTTGAATAAAACATTGTATGTTGACTACAAAACAGAAGACGGAACAGCCAATGCTGGATCAGACTATGTCCATACAGAAGGATCTATTGTGTTTTATCCACTGGAAACTCATAAACAGTTTGATGTTACAATAATAGATGACGACATTTTTGAAGAAGATGAACATTTTTATGTCCGACTCAGCAACCTCCGCATAGGTGACTCACAAGGGATGTTCGAAAGTAACCAAAATGCAACTGAGGCAAAACTAGGAACCCCACATGTAGCCACAGTAATGATTCTAGATGATGATCACCCTGGCATATTTCACTTCGATGCTAAAGAGATGTCAGTTCCAGAGGCTATTGGAGATATGGAAGTTAAGGTTACAAGATCTTCTGGTGCCAGAGGATTGGTGCAGTTACCCTACCATACGGTTGATGCCTCTGCTAAGAATGGAAAAGACTTCGAACTAGTTGAACATGAGATAATTTTCAACAATGATGAAACTGAGTAAGTTTTATATTCTTCTTCAAATTTATTGTAAAACCTAGTCCTTTTTCTGGTGGTCAGCCTCGTATCTTTTTTTTTTCACACATCAACCTTCAAGACATCATATGTCCTTGGAATTCACTGTGAAATTTTAAAAAGAATTTTTTTCAACATTTAAAGTAGTGGAAACATTAGCAGTTGTCTGCAGTGAATAGTGACCCCTTACATGTTTAAATCTTGCTAGCACCATTCCTCCTAAACTGTTCATAGGATTTTAACAAAAGTTTTCACAAAAAGTTGAGTGTCATACATGCACATGTATGTTTGAACATGAAGATACACAATAAGAAATATATCTGTAATATATTATGGAAGGCCTCTAAATGAAGACAAATCTGATTTTAGGGTTTTACACTTTACATTTATAACTATTTGAATCAGGGGTATTCACTTTGTGAACCCCAGTAACCAGGAATGGGTATAGAAATTACCATGTCTGTCCAACTGCCTAACCATGCACCTTGTACAACCAACTACTTTTGAAACGAACCATTCACTGTTATTCTGTGAATTTTCTCAAGAGCTTTACTTGTAGTAAACCTATTTTTTAGCAGGATTGTGATTGGTATGTTGAATTACGGTTTTAGTTAAAATGTACATTTTTGTAGAATACATACATCAAGTAAATTTTCAGGCTCAATTTTAACTGCATACATGTCCAAGTTATTACAAGTTTACAGGGTTTTCGTTTTGTTTTGGAACAGCAGATGGGGAGGGGTCCAGGGGGGCAGAGCCCTCAGAAGCTCCTGGGATTTCAGCATCTGAGAGGGCTTCTGGCACCTATATTTTTATACCTTTTTTGATATTGCATGTGTTTATTGTATTATTTTCATGTATTAATTAATTGTGTAGTAATATACCAGAAATGACCAATGATTAATTCTATTTCTATTTTTCATATTTCTATGTTGATTTATAAGGCTATGCCACACTAAAAATAATTTTGCTCGCTCAGAAATCAGATATTGGTCTCTTGACGCTTGTTCATGATTGTCACCGTGACCACCAACTACTAGTGGTCCTACATTTTCTTTATCTGGTTCCTTTCATCCTAAACCCATTTCTGTGTAGAGCTACCGAAACAAACATGACAGTCGCACCAGTCAACAAAACATGACTTCTTGATTATTGATTGTGCATAGGGTAAAACTCCGAGAACATCGCAGGACCATGTTACATCTAATTACTGCAAAACAGGTAATACAACAATAGACAATAACGACCCTTCAAAAAGTACGATTGGTTACACCATGCTTGCCGCAAGAACAACCGATAAAAATATCACAGCAGCCGATAGTTATAATGGGGAATCGTCTGAAAATGAAAACCCTGAGTTTATCACTTTCCTTGCAGTTTTCTAAGATAGATTTTAGGTTATTTGACAGGAAACTAAGGCATCAGATTTTAGATCTGTCAAAAGTCTGAATGGCATAATTTGACTTTTCACTTTATGTTCAACAAAAATACATGGGAAAATTTCTGCCAGACCAAACAACATTTTGTCTTTACAATGTACATTACCTTTGGTCAGGCATGTTTTGTCATGACTGTACTGTATTTGTAGGCAACTAGCTTGAATACATTAGATATTATTGCCTTAACAGTCAAACTTCGTTTCATTTAATAGAAGTACATGTAATTATGCAAAATGCCATGCTTACTATACATACATTGCTATTAGTTATCTTCATTTTGGGTTTTTGTGCGTTGAACCATTATTTAATTTTTTTTAGCCCAGTTTTCAAGTTATGTGTTTGATTAAAAAAAAATTAATACTTGGTGTTTTTCAATTTGCTGAATCAGTTATCACTATGTATTAATTCTGATTTTATACAAATGCTAAAAAAATGTGTTTGTATAATATTACAATGCAGTCATCAATGTCTTTGTCTGTGGACACTTTGTTTCTATGCAACAACTTAAGTTGTGGTTGACCAATTGTTATGAAATTTTGATATGGTTTTACATACCAGTAAAGGAAGGTTCCTATATAATTTTTAGTTTTTTGCCCATACCATTTAGAATATGGGCCAAATGGGTAAAAATGGGTGTTTTATTAAAACCCATGTAGATTGTTTGTTTTTCTTCTGATTTTGATACTTTCTGCAGGGATTGAAATTTCCACTGGCCCAAGGCTAGTCGTTTATCTGGTGGGCTACCAAAATTTACCGTATTGAAAGCCCGATGGGCTAGTAAAAATTACACTGGGAGATAGACTGAAATTATTATTGGGATTTCCCTTTTCCTAAATATAGCAATGGTAATCATAGCTGACGAACCATAGCCATTATTTCCTGAAGTTATTTACTGATAGCAATTTGAATGGGGATAATTGTCTTACCCCTAGTTGATCTGGGTCATGGTTGTTTGAATAGCAAGCTATCACAGAACTTAGGGGTTCATCAACAAAATGAGCCAGCAAAGTTTTTTGGTCTGTGATTTTAGTGTTTAGTCCACAATAAAAAATAAATGAAAAAATGACGACTGGGGTTCAGATGGGGCAACAACTTCAGTCAAAGAGAAGAATGCTTGATACAATAAAGAGATGCAAAAACAGACTTTTCAAGCTTAGTGGGTTAACCGTTTCTGTTTGGTTCAATTTGACCTCCAGGACGACTTTGGGCTAGTGCAATGACCTGCAGGGCTAGTAACTTTTTTATAGCTGAAAAGCCATTGGCTAGTAAGTGTGTCTGGAAAATTTCAGCCCCTGTTCCTTTATTATTGTGTTTCTTATTAAATGTTTTCTTGTTTATTTTGAACTGTAACAGTATACATGCATTTTCAAGAGATTTGCCCTAACTGTTCAAAGGTCAACCACTGCCATGATATGAAGCTGCGTACTGCCAAAAAATATTGCATAGTTTAATAATAATACAGTAATTGAAATCTGAATAGTATTATAATGTAAAGTGTTGACAGCAACTTTACACAACACCAGTGTGGGAAACAATTTTTTTCCCATCTTGCCATTCTGGCTAGTGGAATACTGATCTTGCTAGCCAAATAGAAATTCAACTAGCCAGTAAGTTTTGGAAGTTACTTGCTGGAATTAAACTAAAATAACATTAGTATTGAGGATAAGATTTAATTCAGCAAGTTATGAAGACATGTTTTCAGCAGGGTCCAGTAACACCATGACTCTTTTAAAAGTGTTATTAACGCGTCTGTGTCATCTTCTGCCTTTTTTTTTCTTCAACTATCTTTTCATTTGTTTTTAAATATATCAAAAACTTTTCCATTTTCGAATATTCCCTCCCATTGAAGTTTTTCATGTACTTTACAGTAACAAAATAAGTACTCCATTTCTGAACTTATATTTTGAAAATAAAATTATATTTCAACGGATTCATCTTTATGAAACAAGAAAATTTTATAATTTGCTTCTTGTTCATTTTTATTTTGACAATAAACAACTAATTTGCAAGGTAACATATCTTAAATTACCAAGATAATTTCGTTAGAATACTAATACGAGATTGGGACCGTTGTGTAGGTTTTGGCACATCCCGTTAACCAGAAATTAAAATGGCAGATCATAGAAATGCTTTACAAGTCAATAAAATTGTGCATATATGATGCCAAAATTCACTTGACATATTCAAGCTAAACTTTTTAAAATGTAGGGGACATATTTTTAATGTATGATATTAAGGGATGTTTTACTAAATAACATGTTGGCTGGTTAACTTTCCTTTAAACTTGCCAATCAAATGATGGTTGCCAAATTGACGAGTATAAGCTAATGAGAACTTGCCAAATTACACATTTAGTCGTATTTGGTGAGCTGGCGAGCGGTGGTTTCCACACTGCAACACTTATTAAAATAATTTAATACATATATACATGTATGTTTGTACAATGTACTTTTAACATTTAAGTTTAGGATATCACAAAAGGCAATGTTTTGATATGATTACTTATATTTATTTTTATTTTTATTTACAATATATGAGCAAACACTGTATACAAGTTTAAACAACATCTTTGTCTTTAGTTTAACTTCATTCATTAGTTCATGTTTATGCTTGTCAGTACTACATGTACATGTACTTTAATACTAGCAGTACTGAAGTATTAGTTTAAAGAGGCATTTTTTTCTCACATTAAATTTGAATGAAAATAATATTTATTTACAAATGTGCATGTAAGTGATGTATTTAGATTGAAAAATTTAATTTGATGAACGTTGATCCTTGTAATTTACAGTGCTGTAGAATTTAAACAGGTTTTTTGGTTTTTGATCCTTCAGGAGACCTTTCCTTCTATTTCTGAACACTTCATGAAATATAGTATACATGTAAATGCAATTCCTTTTACATCATTCAATATCTCTTTTAAAATCAGTTAATATGTTTAGGCAGTTATTCAGTATAATAATATTCTATCACTACTACAAATAAAATTGAGATCTAGTCCTTAAATCAAATGAATATTTGAGGGATTTCTTTTTGGCCTTAAAAGATGCAAAGTAATAAATTTTTATTTAGGAAATTCAGTTATTGCAGAATGTGTCAAGATGCATTATGTTTTACACACTTATCAGTCAAAATCTTCACCCTTTAAACACTATTTTATGATTCATGAGCAGAAGTGAAGATCAGTAATTTAAACCATGAAAATTCAATTTGATTAAATGTGTCTCTTTTTGGAAAATCTTTTATACCTCAAGGAAATTATTATAAAGCTGAAATTTGTGTTATCTGACTGAATATAATTATGTTATATAAAAATTTGAACTTAGAAATTCAGTTGTCATATTAACATTCAAATTTTCTAAATCCAAATTTGTAAAAATGTATAACAATTACAGTGATTGAATAAATATTAGGAGTTTTATCAATGTAATCGCAAATTAGTTCTTGGAATGGTTTTAAAATTTGTGAAATAGGTGAAAAACAAAATTTGTAAAATGTGTTAAGTTTAATACTGTTTTTAAACAGTGACAACTAGTGATCGTGAAAGTTGACTTTCAGTTCATACATATTAGAAAAAAAAAATCTAAATGATATTGGAAATGAAAATTTATGATTACATGTACAATATTATTTTAAATCATTCTGTTTTGCAGGTATCAAAAACTTCCAGTGCTAACAACACTTTGTGTTGACGTCATTGTCATTATCTGTAGATACTGGGTTTTCATGCTTCTACTTTGTGATAATTTTAACAACAATGTTCCACACCATAGAAAAATGGTTGGTCCATTGTATTGATTTTAGGAGTTACGGCCTCAACTGTTGGAATTAAAGGCAAAAAAGAGCCTTAAACAAGCATTTTATAAGATTTGAGGTTGTTGAAAAAGTAACAAAATTTTGTTTATGATCTTTAAAATCAAGCAGCAACACTTGACATTTATGTTATCAATCTGTTCATGACAGTGTGGTGGGTTGCATCTGTATGGTAAGGGGCTGAGAATAGTAAAGTTTAACAAAATTGTTGTTCTGTGTAAAGGTTTTTTTCTGGTTAATCTGTTGATATTATTGTACTCTCTGGTGTAACTGGTGTGATAAGTGAGCTGAGATATCATGTTTCTACAAAATTTCAGGAGCGTAAAAGAAATTAAAACATATTTTAGGTTCAGATTTAAGCTTTTACCTTAAAATGCTTAATTTTTAAAGTTGCCAAAATTAGACACCAAAAGTACATTTTCAGGCAAAAACCTGAAGTTGCTGCCACCACAAGCCATTAAATAGACATAAGCTATCTTTCTACGACCATCCCCAAGGCATTTAAACACAGACGCATACATTGTATGGCCAGTTTTTTTTGTTATGATTAGTTGTATGGAGGCTGCGATTTTAAACTTGTCTCTGCAGCCTTTTAGTGTACATATACTTTGTAGATGCATTTCAGGGATTGAATTTCAGAATTTTTTCCACAAGCTAAATTTATCAAGTACTGAAAATTTACACTTGCTAAATTGAAGCTTTTTGGGTTATTTCTGCACTTTACCTATATGACATATAGAATTCCACTAGCAAAATTGAATTCCAACTTGCATTTATCAAATATTTACCTTTAAATTTGATCACTGCATTTCAAGGACCAGACAAACTACACATATAATCTCTAAAATAGGGGACCCTTGCTTTTTAATGTTGTTAGAATTTGAAACCTACAGAAGTTAAGTTTATTTTAATTGTATAACTCATACATAAATTGAAACTGCAGCAACTTGATTTGCCAAGGAATTAAGGAAGGGGGGCAACTATCCCCTGGCCCACTAGGACATCATGAAGACTAGCTCGTGACTGAAACTGATAAATGATTTGTGAGAGTACATTGAATTGGTTAAAGATCAATTATACTATACATTTTTATGCTCAGTTGAATTAAAAAAATAATGGGCCATGTACCTTGTTGGAAATTAGAAGAAATTCTTGATTATATGATCCTTCCCGACTGAGTATTATTACCATGATTTTTTTTATTGGGTCTTTCCTGTTGATTTACATATCCATTTTTTCTTTTATCCTAGTTTACTTTCCATTACTTACTAACAACAAGTATTTAATATTAATGACTCGAGGCCAAATAAATAGTACCCTTGTTTCCTGCTCCCAGAGGCAGCCAGAAAAAAAATTTATATTTCTTTATTTTTAAAATTGTTGTTTTTTTTTTTTTTTTTAAATATATATTTGCAGATGATATGGGTTTTTTTTTGGTACACTTGTAAAACACATGACAAATGTTTTGAAGGTCTTTCATACTTGCAAGTTCAATGAATATGAGTCATATACTGGTATATGGGGCTAAAAAAATTGTTTTTTCTTTAAAAAAAAAAAAAAAAATCAGTGATTATGGCATAATCAGCTTCATTTGATTGAGATACTTCATTATAACTGGCTAAATTGATGTTTCTTTAATGTCAACTACAATACACTCCAGCTTGCTCTTCCATTGGTAGCAACCACGATGATTGTTGTACCCTTTTTTTCTAGAATTTAAAGGAGAAAAATCCAGGTCTGTTGTCGGGCAACCGGAAACAGATATATGTTTATTTTAAAAATTTTTTTTTTTGGGGGGGGTGGGGGGGGGTGGGGGGGGGTTAAGATTATTTTTATATCTGATTTCAATTTCTTATATTGCTTTTGTTTTGTGGTTCTGAAAAAGGTCTTGCTTCGCTAGTTGAGAGTAAATAATATAAGGTAGGTCTGGTAGCAGGAAATAAACATATACATTTTTTTGGCCTAACCAAAGCCACTGTTAGACATCCATGAATTTTTTAGTAATTGTTGCAGCTTGGAAATTAAAATTCAGTTATTCCAAGGAAAGTTGAATTGATTGATCTGTTGATTTTCATTCATAATGGCAATTGGCCAAACACTTTTATCACTCTTGACACCTTTATTAGAGTTTAGTATTGATTGTCTAAGTAAGATCAAATAAAGGTCTCTGATGGGAATGGAAATATGAATGATCATTAGAGAGAAAACTGTGATCTATTGGGACCAGAACTATCATGCCAGTATTCAATCTATTTCTATTAAAATTTCACCATACAATGTACATAACCACAGCTTCCATCTTAAAATGCTTTAGTTTATCATAATTGAAGTTTTTATTATTTCATTTGAATAGCCCTGAAAATTTTACTTTGACAGATATTATGTGTGCTCACATACATGTATGTAGTTGCACATCATTTTTTTGTTTAAATGGATTTGTTGTATTATATTCACATATTGAAACAGGATATAATGTACCAGGGGTACAAAGTGGGTCTGCCACTAATTCTGAAAAAAAAAACTTAACTGTATTTTGTAGATACAAACCTTATGGGTAAAATAGTATAAGTGTATATTTTTAGCAATGTGAAAGCTGTAGTCACTTATCAGTGTTAGAAACTTAATTTTTGGTCAACATACACCCATCATAATTTTATTATATCGCACTGTAGATATTAAAGGAAATTGAGCCAATTTTCATCGATTTTTACATAGACTCAGTCCATAGGTCTACTGCTAATTTCTTTCACTGTTTTTTTTTCCATGAACCTAAATATTTTATGTATTTTCATTTCATGGTTCAACTTAAACATATCTGATTCATTGATTGATTGTTGGTGTTTAAAGCATATTTTCAGCTATATCCAGGTGATCAACATGAAATGGGTGATAAAATGAACATGAAGATGAAACAAAAAATGGGATGGGACAAGGACAAGAATAATAAGGTTGACAAATTTTTATTGCCACTTGAAATATGGAGAGGTGGGTAGGATTAGGAAATTAAGCCTCTTATGGCGGAGTGCAGAGATACCTACTCCGATAGAATCCCACAGCAGGATTCTTTCATGTGCGAGGAACGTGGCATCTTTCCAAACACGCTGCACCACTACGGTTTGCAGTCAAGTTTTCTATATTATGGCCTGACGACCCCAGCATGTATCATGTCAGGGGTACCCCATTCCACCACCTGAGGCACACAACCTAGTTGCTCTGCTGGCAGAGCACCCTAGCCCCCATCCAGGTTTCTGGGCACTAATTCGTCTCCTTTTACGACAAGCTTAGCACTGCTGCAGGCCTATTCTTTTGAAACCCAGACTTGCACGGTGCTTAACATATCTAAAGATTCAAAGAACAAAGAATTTAAATAAATTGTCAACCTAACTATCTTTTCGAAATCATAAACTATGTAGGATATGCTGGTCTAGAGAACATCCTTGCATTAATTAGTTGTTCTACATGTTAAATTACCAACCGCATATGAGACTAATTTTATATGTGTAAACAGCAAAAACAGCACCTGTTAAAAAATTGAAATTACAATAGCAGGAATTCTTGCAGTAGATGTTCACAAAAACAGGAGTTTTGTGTCTCCCGGCCGAGAGACTGACTAATCGGAGGAGAAAGGTCTGTTTTGTAGAAATCAGGAGGGTTTACATGTATGGCTTGAATTTTGTTTCCATATTTGCTCGATCTGGTCAGGTTTTGACTGCTGTGGGCATATCTGGCTTTGCTCTGCAAAGCATTTTATAATAAGATACTGCGTTCTTATACTTTCTGGGTAATTGCATGTATAGTCAACCTATATTCATGTATTTTTTTTTAAATTTAATTTCTAAATTGTTCATTCATTAATTTGTGTCTATGGGTTTAGTTTGATTCTTGTCTAAACACCAAGTAGAATGTGCCTAGAAGGACATCCTTACAAAACTGAAAAAAAAACAAAATTAGTTGAAGGCAGTCTGTGGGAGATTGAACATTATTTGGTTGGTGTTTATTAAGTTATACAAGGTTCAAAAACATCAAAGGAAAGTTGGTATTGATGTGGTAAAAAGGATCAAAGTCAAGTATTTCATGGTATTTAGCTACATATACATGTATTATATAGGATATAAATATATATTATATTGTTGCCCAATGTTTTTTTTTCTCAATGGTCCGACTGGGATTTAGTTTGAGGGTAAGGACCTGAACCTTTGTAAGTCATGGGGACTGAAAGGGACCGAGACAAATGTTTTTCTTGTTTCCAAACAATAGCATCAGTAAAGTATATGTATCTCTAAAAAATTGTACTCATTATTACCCTTAACTTCAAGCAAACGGGGCCAAAAGAATGTAACTGACAAAACTTCTCTTCAATACTTAAATAAATGTGTATATATGATCCCATAATTGCATCACACAGTTCCATGCCACTGAAGTCAGGCTTTGAATGTTTTTTTTTTTTGTTTTTTTTTTATGGGGGGGGGGGGTGATGATTAGGAAGTGGGTTAAGACATACATTTGTTTGGTACTGTAAACAAACTTTATTCAGGTTTTCAGTGGTTTCCCTGAAAAATGCATAAATCTCTCTGAAATTGAACTACTATAAGGATGGTTTTGGTGGATTGAAGTGGAAAGGGATTTTGACCTTACCAAAAGGAATTTGGGCCCAAAAAAGCATAAAAACAAAAATTTTTGTAAATTTTGTATATTAAATTGCTTACTTTTTAATGTCAACAGCAATTTTAAAGTTCTTTCACTACTGGTACTATCAATCTTGTCTGAATCTTTTCAAACATTTATTCACAATAAGAATTAAGAGCTGTTATTTTGACATGTCACAACTGTTCAGGGCCAGACGTGTGTTTGTATCAAGCTGTGCTCAGAGAAGTACTTTATGAAATCCCCTTTTGCCAATAAAATGGTTGGTGCCTTAGTTTTGATTGGAGTATACATGTATATGTATTGGTAAATATTTACTAGAGAGTCTTTGGAGTCTGTTTTTTGATTATTTGTCTCATTACAAATCAATATGGGTAAATTTTATACTGGAAATAATTATGTTATTAGTTCATTCAGCTGGGAATTTAAGTCTATATATTCCCTTCTAGTTGTCAGTGGGATCACTTTTATTTATTAATATGTTGATGATGAAGTCTGTAAGGATTTGATTTATTTTTATATTGCATGTATATTAGTTATTTATTCTCAGTCTTTCTAACATTTCTATATACATGTACATTAATTACCCCTTGAGGAAACATTTTTTGTCAAACATTTCTGAGATGGCATCCAAACTTTGCTTGAATAGTGTATTGAATAAACCTCAACGTACAAAGTTTGCTTTCAGGTCTGTTAATACGACAGAAGAATATGTGTTGTATTATGATATCACCCTGCCATCATCACTAGTGTCCATTAACTTTATTTTATTTACAAAAACTTTAGTAAATCTTTAATTTTTTGAAAATTTTTAACAGATTTTTTCTAGGAGCATGGCAGAGAGTCCTTTAGTTTTTGGAGGTTTTCAATGAGTTATGGGTCCTGAAATGGTTTTTTTTCCTGAATTTTACATTTCCAACTTTGAAAATCTTCTACTCTAAAACAACTGGATGGATTGAAAGAAAAGTTAGCATAAATGTTTCGTAGAACATTTTAAAGAAACTTAGCGTGCAGATTTTTGATCTTGTGAAAAAAATGGCCGCCTTTACTAAAATTAGATCGTAGGGGTCAAATTAACTCAATGCACATAACTCAAAAACAGTTGGGTTTAGCTAAAATCTGGCAGGGAGTAAAATTGTTCAACCTGATGGTTTAGACCTATGCTGAAATTTTCAGAAATGTCCATAGACAGATGAATGAGTTATGGGTCCTGAAATGGAATTTTTTTCTGAATTTTTAGCTCCCCTGGCCAAGGCCAAGTGAGCTTATGCCATCACTTGGTGTCCGTCGTTGTCGTCGTCATTGTTATGGACAAATTTTCAAAAAATCTTCTCCTTTGAACATTCTAGACCGACAGGATATAAACTTGGCATAATTATTCTTTAGAGTATTGTGTACAAAATGACAGTTAAAAAAATAGAACATAGGGGTCTGAAGGCATTCTTTTGCAAATAACTCAAAAACCATTGCCTTTAGCAAAATTCTGGGTAATATTGTGCGGCATCAAGAGACTGACCTATGCTGAAATTTTCAAAACGATTCGTCACCTGAAACAGTTTTTTGGTAATTTTTCACATGCACAACTTTGAAAATCTTCTTCTCAAAAACCATTTACAGAATTTAATAAAAGTTTTTGGCATATTTTTTTCTTAGGGTATCCCACTCAAAATGAGCGTTGGGATTTTTGCTCCATGAGAAAACATGGCCTCTGTTACTAAAAATTGAAAATAGTGGTCAGAAGGCAATTTTTTGGCAAATAACTCAAAAGTTGTTATCTTTAGCAAAGATCTGGCAGAGTCATATTGTTCAGCAGCATAAGATGCACCTAAGCTGAAATTTAGAAAACAATTCATCATTTGATGTAGGAGTTACGGCCCCTGAAACAGTTTTTTTTGCCATTTTTTGCATGTACAACTTTGAAACTCTTTTTCAAAAAAAATATTTTATTGAATTCAATGAGCGTTGGCATATTTGGTCTTTAAGGTATTCCTCGTCTGAATATAGCTGAAATATTGCTGCTCGGATGTTTAACCCCTACAAACAAACAACAAACCTTAAGGTATTCCACACAAGATGACCGTTGGGATTTTTAATTCGTGAAAAACATGGCCGCAGTTACTAAAAATAGAACATAGTGGTCAGAAGGCAGGTTTTGCAAACTACTCAAAAACCATTGACTTTAGCAAAGTTTTTGCAGGGGTAATATTGTTTGGCATCATAACCAGTGCAGAAATTTACAAAACAATTCTTAAAATTTTTTTTTTGTCCACAAGTAGAACCCTAAAAATGACTTGTTTTAGTTCA
This sequence comes from Perna viridis, assembly GCA_037379345.1. Classification (NCBI taxonomy): domain Eukaryota; kingdom Metazoa; phylum Mollusca; class Bivalvia; order Mytilida; family Mytilidae; genus Perna; species Perna viridis. The sequence goes on along the minus strand of CM074512.1, from coordinate 18,118,438 downwards.
CTGCCATCACTTGGAATCTGTCGTTGTCGTCATCTTCATCTGTTGTTGTTATTAACAAATGAGATCTATCTGTGGTCAACTTTTTGTTTTAATCTCTTGACCCATGTTGGAGTTATTGCCTTTTATTGCCTTTTTGGCTATTTTTTATGTTATTTTATCAAAATCTTCTCTGAAACTACTATTCAGAATCAAATAAAACTTGGTAATATTGTTCTTCCAGGTGTTCTGCACAAACTGATTGCTTAAAATTTTTGAAATATCAAAAAACATGGCAGCTATTTTTGAAAATAAAACATAGGGGTGAAAATACAGTTTTTGCAAATAACTCAAAAACCATTGAATGAAGCAAAATTTTGATAGAGGGTATCATTGTTTACTACCAGAAGGACATATGCCAACATTTTCAAAATGATTTGTCACTCCAATTTTTTTTGTTTTCTTTCACATATACAACTTTGAAAATCTTCTCTGAAACCATGTGACAAGATTTAATGAAAGTTGGCATAATTGTTCTTTAGGGTATCCTGCTCAAACTTATTGTCTAAAATTTTTTAACAGTGGAAAAACTTGGCCATTGTTACTAAAAATGAAGGATAGGGGTCAAAATGCTTTTTTTTTTACTTTTTTCTTCAACTGTAGAAGAGTAATGAAAATGAACTACTTAGGCCAACTTTTTTTATAATCTGTTTTTAGGATTTTTTTTCCAAAAAATTGGGTCAAGGGGAGCAAATAAATATGAAAATAAAAGTCATAATCTTGGGGAGTCGATGGAAAAAATAAAAATAAAAGTAATTGTTTTTCATTTTTAATCTTTTTGCTATATTCTAAATGTGTGAAAAGCAAAGGCTTTTGATACCCAATTTTTATATACATTTCACTTCTTTAATTATTAAGACTGATTGATACTGTTTTCACAATGAAACAGAGAATACACACAAATTTTAACTTTTGGAAAGAAGATGTATAAAATATTTTCGATGGGTAGATACATTTGTACCCCTTTCCAAGTTTTTGGCTACGTTTCCGAAATGTTTTGAATGTGTATTTCAAGTCATTTGTTAACATTTCGACCCTTTTACCTAGGTAAATACATCAGAACCCACCCCACATTTGAAGTTAATTTGACTAATCAGTTAGGGTTATTATTTGGAGAATCACATTTGTATTATATCCTAGGTATGACTGGATGTCGGCATCTTATTGATATAATGTGTTTTGTTAATGGTTTTATTGGTAGGTGAAATGATCTTGATAAAAAGCTGCAGCTGAGATGTGCAGTGTTGTCCATCAATCTTTGGTTTATGTAATTTGATAGTTAAATTTAAAAAAGGTCTGTGTTGTTTACAATTATGACATGTACATTTATTATAATGACCAGTAATCATCAGCTGTCCAAGCCAGATAAAATGGTAATTATAGGCAAGATCTTTACCCAGTACAGTATATAAATGTGATTCCTTTAATTTATCCATGGAGGATAATCTTATCTCTTGGTAGTTAGATAGGAGCTTTTCTAGATAAGATGATTATTTTGAATTTGCAATTGGTATTGAAATAGTTGGTTACATCAGTATCAATTGCAGAGGTGGGATGTTGAACAACTCTTGCTTTGAAAAATGTAATTAATTTGTGCAGAACGTTTTTACTGTATTACAAGATATGTTGAGATTTAGACATAACTTTTAAGCTAATATTGCCCGCTGGTGTGTTGGGCAGTGTACGAGAATGTTGTTTGGTTAATAAGCATTTATTTCATAATCATGGAGTTAAATATAATCCTTGTGAAGCTGTTTGCATAATAAAAATGTTTGTGGGACCATAGCAGGACACCTTTATTATGACAACGGCAGTTTTCTCATTGACAATCTCATCAATTATTTCGTTGACGGATAGAGAAAGATTCACCTTTCTGCATTCCCCAATAAGGAATTTGAAATAATTGTAGGCCGACTCTCGAACGCATTGTTGTTTGGGTCGGCCATTGACCTGCAGTGTTTTTCATTAACTAATGATAAATTCTTAGAGCCTCCGATAGCTTACTGAATTAAAACGATCGCTGATTGGTCGCTTCTTTTTTACTCGTCCAATGAAAACTTGCGATCTGTTGCCTTTTATTTTTAGCATGGGATTTTCTCGCAAATATTCCAGGAGTCGGCAGAATCTACAAAAATATAACAACATTCACAAACCTTTATTTTTATTTTATTTTTGGCTAAAATAGGGTTGGCAGTCCCGTAAAACAGATTTTAAAAAAATGTTGGCCTTATAAGATAAATATGATATTCTGAGTTGACTGGCAGTAGTGAAATGATTTTTTATGGCTGCCATTTTCGAAGTGACTGCCATTTTGCAACCATTTTCACCAGTTGCTCGTTTTTTAAGGAAACATAGTATTCTCAATTTATTGGTAATGACGGGAGTTTGTTCTGCTCATTTTATACTTGCTTTGATTTCAATAATATTTTCTTGTTATAGAAAACAAGATCTCCTGAGTTGAATGGTGATGGTGGAAATGCTGTATAACCATGATTTAACTTCATCTTATGTTCTTTGTCTTCAAATACATACTGGGCTAATGTCCCTGAGACCTGTTGGAATAGCAGGGCATAAGGGGAGCTCTGTCCACATTTTTTCAAGAGTTTCTGAACTTACAGCATTCATCAACATATGCTTTTATTTAGCAATTTTTTGCCAAACACGTTAACAAAGCATGATATCTTTTGAGTGCACTACAGTTACATTTAGGCGCACTGTTTCGCACACCAAGTTGACTGGGTCAAATTTTGTAAATCTTAAAATTAAAAGTTGAAATTTGGTGGATATATTGTTTAAATGTAGTTAAGCATTTATACAAAGACAGATGTAATATATGTAATGGTAAACAGGTGTAATTCAAATGAGAAATGGTATCCGGAACATTTCAGTTCCCTACTCTATCAGGTTCTCTCCTCAGCATCAGCTGGCTGATTTTCAAAATACTTTATTTTGCACAAATTTTAGGAACTGAGAAAATGAATTGAAAAAGGTGTTATTATTATAACCCTTTTACCAGCTCCTCCATGCATTCTATCATTTGTGCTAGTGCCTAAGTGTCTAATATTTTATAAAACATAGTATTTGGCTGTTACTTTTGGAAAAGCACCCCTGATTTGTACTAAAAGTAATATTGTTTCAGTTTGTTACCGTGGCTACTGGATTTTATGACAATAATCACTAAATTACTTATAAATACTTACTTTTTTATGAAAAAAAAAAAAAAATTTTGAAATTTCTGTGTGGAATGCCTCAAAACAGACCAAATTTACAGAATTGACCTAACCCTATACCATAGTACTACCTTTCCTTACTTAGTTAACAGGGTATGGTTTGCCAGGTGAGGGATTCAGGCTCTTTGAGAGACTCCTGTTTATTTTTGGTCAGATTTTGAAAATCATTTATTAATTTTCAAAGTTTTTGCTATATTGTTTCCAAACCAGTTATGTCCATAATGAATTAAAAGTCCCTATGCTTAAGTATGTCAAAACTAATATTGTGTCCACACTTGCCCCAACTGTTCAGGGTTTGACAACTCTGGTGGTATCATGCTGTGCTCTTCAAAACTTTATTAAAGCTGATATCCTCCTGCCAACAATGTTACAAGGCATACTTTCTAGATTGCTACAGCCTGTTCTTTCTATTGCTCTTGACCATGTGAACACTCTAGGATCTACATTATTCTTTTGGTTTAACAATACACCTACCCAATACATTTTAATATAATACATTATAAACATCATCATACAAGGGTTACAATACATTATTTATCCATTTGTAACTGTAATATTAAAGATGACCTGAATGGGATATGTGGATTTATTACTTTTGGAGGTCTTCCATCCTTCCATCTGTACTTGGGTTACACAGATTGATACCCTTCTCTTATCCATTACACCTCATACACCAAACCACTGAATTCAATGAAACTTGACAGAATAGTTAATATTGAAGATGTGCACAAATTAAAGAACCTAGTTGTCCTGCAGTTATGTATATTAAGGATCCTTGAATGAACATGATTGTCACCAGAAATATTCTTAGTTTTATTATGCTTAGCCAATTTCAGTGTTCAACTTTTAAACTTTCAAAACCTCTGCTTTAAACTAAAGGATGTTCTCAAACAATATGATCACTGGAGGTGTCAAAAGTTTCCATTTAAACTATTCTTTGTTGATTTGTCAGAATTTCTGAAATGAGTAAATTTATTGTACATGAACATTGTTAGACATCTTGAACTTACCATAACTTAATATCAACCAAGTTCTAATCTAGGTTGCCTTCCAAGATGCTGAAGTGTAGATAGACTTGTGTTATCATAGAACCTAAGATAACAAATACATTATGTAAAATTATATTGCTAGTCATCAATTTGGCATTGTTTCCAGTTAGAAGAAAAAATATTGTAAGTCTTACTGATAGTGGAGTAATTAGGATGATTAGACATGCAAGTCAACCTCTATTTATACATTCTGGAATTGCTTCATTAATTGATACCAGGTTGATTACAGTTTATGCAGTGTTGTGTTCAGATTCTGTGTTATCCAATATTTATATTCTATGCTAAGTTCTAGTTGATTTTTCTGCATTTCCAACATAAAACACTTTCAAGTATCTATTTAAATATTCTTCTACATATTGTTATGTGACTAAGTCTTGGAGCAGTTTGTTATGGCCATTGAAACTGACAATATCAATATCATCATTTTATAATTAGTTGTTTGACCATTAAAAGGTGTTGAATAGCTCATTCATTTGATCAATGAGTAGTTGCTTTTAATAAATTCCTTGCTTTACTGATTCAGAATTTTTCATGGCAAATTAACAAAGATTTGGTTGGAAATTACTTCTATTAGCTTGTTATTGAAATAAAAGGATGGGGAAGGGCAAAATGTTCAATTTGATAAAGGAAACATACATGAAATTAATTTCTGAAAGTTAAAAGTAAAAAACTGTCCCAACTTAACATGTATGTTACATTTGCCAATATGCATATAACTCCTTCCTCCTATCACCTATATATTTAATGCTGTGATGAAAGGTTTTTTTTTTGGCTTTTGTGTCTCATAAATTTATGTGTGTTTGATTGTACCTCCATCTGTAGATGATTATTATAGATACTTGTGTACATCACTATTACACATCCATGGTAGTTGTTTCCTAATATAAACCAACATGCCATTCTTCTTTGTAATACATCTGATCATTTATTAGTATGTAGACAAATTGCGCTAAAAGATTTTTTGGTAAAAATTGTATAAAAAGTAACAAGTATGTGTTGATTGGTCAATCTTTTATTTGCTTTTACTAAGGAGGCTGGAAGTTGGATTATGTATACTTGCACTTCTTTCTGTGTAACTTACTGTTATTCACAATAATACTATTACTTCTGAAATATCATCATAAGTTCCTGAATAATTTCATTTTTATTTATTTTCTTTAAATTCCATATAATATTTGAAACTTGTACCAAATTAAAACAAAAAGTGTGAAATAAGGCCTGTAAATTGTCCTAGGTTTTGCAAGGTATTAAGTACAAAAATGTTTCACTACTTCAAAATGCTAAAGTATCAGACAGTTGAATTTTTAGAAATATTTTGTTGGTTATGTAGGTGATTACCAGTAAGAAGACCTTGGCATATGTTTTATCGTACTTAGTAATGTTTGCTTAGGATGGCATTTGGCAAATTCACAAACACTTCTCTATAGTCATTGTCATTCCACTGAAAGATCTAAGCAATTCATAATCTTCTTGAACATATGGTCCTCATTTCCATTGCTGATACTTGTAAATGTACTGCTAAGAAGACCAAAATGAAGATGTGTATAATTTTACACTACACAGCTATGTACAAAGATTTGTTTAACCAATATTTTTACGTTAGGCCACACAGTTTTTTAACTTGTTTGTTTATGGATCCGTCGACTCGATTTTTTTCAGCTAGGAAAAAAAATAAATTTTGAATTTCAGTTTTCAAATTATCATTTTATTGCCACCGACTACAAAAAAAAGGCAAGTGCAAAAATGTATCATCTATTTTTAAAAATAAAGCTACTGACAATGCCTGCTCCTTGTTTTGTCATTCAACAACTTGACAAAGCAAAGTCAGTGAGATAAATTAGACAAAAATGGCCGCATAAATTTTCACCACTTCAAAAAAAATCATGTCCAATTGTTCTGTTAGTTAAGGAAACAATTTAACACTGGCTAGAGATGATAAAATCAAAATACTTTTCATTGAAAAAAATGTAAACAGTTCCTGTAAATGACTTAAAGAGTTTAAAGACCTTGTTATACAGGAAGTAGATAAAGGGGAGATAATTGGCATGAATATCAGAGCTATGAAGTTGAGTGTGGAAATATGCAAGAGAGCTTATAAAACAATTGAGAAAATTCAGTTAAAACATAATGTGTTGTCTAATTTTTTTGAAGACCAGTTCACCCCTATAATTATTGAAATTTTATAAATAATTTTTAAATCGCAAGATAACATTAAAGGGAAATCATAGTGAATAAACCAGGTTTCATTGTCTTCCAGTTAATAACAAATGACTAGTTTTTAATGTATTTTTAGATTTAAAAAATATTAGTCAATTTAATTTTTCAAATTTTTTTTTTAAAATGTTATGTAGTCTCTTGGTGTAATTGTTATATGAAAATAGAAGACAAATGTAAAAAAAGTTTTTTTTTTTCTTCATTTTAATGAAATCCGACTGCATACTCATCTTTTTTGTTCCAGAATTCCTCCTGTTTTTATATATATATCCTTTCTGCAACACCACATGTTTACTCAAAAACAGTGCTCAGTGATAAGTTAAACAGTACATGTTTTTGAACAACCCTGTTTTGAAATTTGAATTTTCACTTTTGGTTTAAACTTAACTTTTTAGTCACTTTTTACCACCTTTATTTCAACCTAACTATATCATACTGTAAGGAAGGCTATTGATACGAAAGAAAACAGAGGACACTAACATTGTTTAAGTATTGCACATTGAATTTATTGGACACTTAAAAAATTGGAATGAGAATTTGTGTTTATAAATGATGTGCAATAACATACAGTAGATAAGAAGACTAACTTCTAAACTTTGTAAGGTTAGATAATGGAGCATTGAAAGTATTTTTTTCCGACCGACCAACATGATTTCATCCTGTCAAAAATCTGTAAACCAACAAATTAAAGAACTGTGGCCTTCCATGTATTATTTAGAAGTATTTATGAAAAATTAATCAACATTCTATTAAGATATGAATAATGATGAAAGTGAAAAGGTTGCAAGTGACCTAATATAACTCCTTGTATTTGTTCTTGCATAACATTTATTTGACTATGTTATTATTTTCAATACTGTCTGCTAGAACTTATGATAAATTTAGTACAAGGCATTAACAGGATATTCAAGTCATATAATGTCCTTGTATACCAGTTTTAAAGAATGATTTCAAGATCGATGAAATACTTGCTTTAATTTTTGTTCATTTAAATCGTAGATCTGAATAGTTGTAAAGAAATGAATGCTTTGGACAATTTATGGCACTATGACAAGTGATCGGTTTCTAACTAGTATTTTTATTATGCTATTCATTATTTGAATTTTGTTGTGAAATTTAAGTATTTTGATATTACATCATGATTGACACAGTACATGAGTACTTTGATTTTTTCACAATACAGTAGTCCCTCTTTGAAACGACCCCCTGACCAACAGCCACCCTTCTTTAACCCTCATGCCACCACATTTCAATTGCATTAACGACTTATAGTGCAAATTGACCCCTTGTAAATGGCCACCCCTCTGATGCGACCAGCGGCCACAACTTCCAATGAATAACAAAGATCTAGCCTCTCGTATCCAGCCATGTTCATTGTCTGTATATGAACTGTAGGTGTCAGCAGAGATCAAGTTGAGTGTTTTACCCCAGTATTTCATGTTATTCAAGTGAGTGTCAATTTACTCTGAAGCTCTTAGATCAGGTGTACGAAATTGTAAACGTCAAATGTAACGGGAGAGCATGAATTGACTCACAAAATTATACTTCGCCACAGTGGATCGAACCCTAGACCGCTCGGTGACAAGCCAGCGGCAAACCAATTTGGCTAAAGAATTAATCCTTTAGCCAAGTCAATTAACTGGCTTTTTAAATCTCACTACCTACTACAACGCAGGTAGGCCGTCCTGCCACATTTCCCCCACCTTAAGGTCTTCATACCACTAACGACTCTTAACACTAGGTCATTAGCAAACCAAACCCTGTGGGTTTTTTTAGTTGAGCACCAAATGTAACAGGTGGGAGAGCATGAATTGACTTGCAAAATTATACTTTGCCACAGAGGATCGAACCCAAGACCGCTCGGTGACAAGCCAGCGACAAACCATATCAGCTGAAGAAGTAATCCTTTAGCCAAGTCAGTTAAGTGGCTATATAAATCTCACTACCTACTACAACGCAGGTAGGCCGTCCTGCCACACAAGCATTGACACTGAAGTGTGAAATTAGTCTGATGAAACGGTCATAATTACAACTGGTAATTAATAAAAAAAAATCCAACCAGGTATTTTAAATTACAAACAAGAGTTGTAAACTTTATAATCTTTTATAATCTGTTTGCAATTAGCCATTTAGGTCAGAGCTTTAATCGATGTTAGTTAGTGCTACATGCGTATATATTACGTAAGTGGGCATAAATTTGCATACTAAAGGACCAATAACTTTGGAATGCTTGATCTGATAATGTTTTACCAGTAAAAAATGTTACGATGTTTCTTTTATAGTTTGTTTATTTATTCTGATGGTTGAGTATTTTGATTAGCATAGTTTTTATATAACATATTTATTCGTAAAATGATTAGCGGTATGGATCAATTTTTTCACCAATCAATTGCCGGTTTGATAGACTGCTTTTACCCCCAAATTACGAATAAATGTAATCAAATAATTTTACTATGTAAGCTCAAGTCGGAAAAACAATAGGTTTTAAAGTTCAAAGGTCTACAAAACAAATGTCTGAAGTGACGACTTGCTGAAAAAATCTGCTTATAGGTCCGAAAAATAAGGTAAATAAACCAAAATTTACTCAATATCTCATTGCCACTTTGCTTTAAAAAATACATTACATAACAAATAAGAAATAAAACTGTATATAATTTGTGTTCTAGAATATAACAATGTACATTGTACATGTAACAGAAGCAAACAAACATATACAATGAAATGCCGAAATTGGCCTAACCTCTTAAAAGAGGCCATTTCTCTTACGTGGCCAGTTTTGGATTGCAGTATGGGTGGCCACATAAGAGAGGGACTACTGTAAGTGGTGACCTTTATGAACACTATTATATATGTGTTAATTGCAGTAAGTGTGATGACCATGCTGACCATGAGACTTTCTTGGAGATAAAATGTTTGGCACCAGATTTTGAGGGATGCATCTATTAATTGTTCTTTCATTTATCTTTTCTATTGAAGTACCGTATTCTTCCGTGCATTATGCGCATCTGTGTATTCCGCGCACCCCCTTCTTGGCAAGGGAGATCGGCGAAAAAAAATCAGTTTTCGTGTAAAACGCACACTGGGAAGCGTGGAAAAATCACCAGCAGAAGACTACATTGAGATGAAAGGATTCCGGTAAATTCCTCGAAATGCATATCTTTTCATCATTAATCTTTTAAATAAAAGTATTTTCTATGTTTCCCTGCATTTGCAAGCCATTTATTGATTAAAATAGTTTATAAATAGCGATGTTTTGGATCTGAGTCGGCTGAAATGTTTACATTTCCTGTTTGAATACAAATCAGGTAATTCACGAAAACAATGGCGTTGAGTCCGACCATTTATAAAAAGATGTTTCAATTTGTCAAGTTGTGTATTGACATCTGACATCTGGAAACAATTCATCAAGCGGATTAAAGGATTAGTACTAATTGTTTCACCTTCTAAATTGATCTTTTGTTATTTGATAATGACAATGGGCCCGATGACAGGTTGGCATTCCCAGTATTGTGTATTCAACGCACCATCGCACACAGGTGAAGACGTTATAATTAGACTTTGAGAGAACAGTAAGAAGCTAGTCGTGGTTTTTTGTACAAACTATGAAATGCAAGGAAATGGCATTGATGGATAAAATAACTATTAAATAGCAGTAAAACTTTAATTGTTTATTTCACATAAAACTGTTCTCAAAAATACAATGGCTCGATGTTGTTTTTAGTTGACGACTTTGGTTCTGATTCCCGAAAATTACGGACCTGAAAATTATGTCTCTAGAAAAAAAAATCTAGTAACTCATTGTTTTGGTGTATACCGCGCATCCCTCTTCTGGAGCAAAGAAAAAGTTGAAAAAAGTGTGTGGTATACACGGAAGAATACGGTAATCATTTTAGTGTTTTATCTATTCCTGTAAAATTTTGGGGAGTATCTCTTACTATACTATAATTCAGTAACATGGTAAAGAACTGAGGTTATTTGCTTGGCCTTTCTTTCAAGGATACTTACTAATATATTTTGCAAAATCAGTTGACTGAGGCTCTTATTTCATGCTTAGTTTGTGTTAGTTTACAATGTAATTTGTGTTTTGAGCTTTAACCCAAAAATGTTTAAAGACTAGACATATCATGGTATATTGGTGTTCAAGTGTCAATATTTCAATCAATAATACAAAAAATTTGTTAACAATTTTTATGAAACTTGTGATAACTTTAGTTGTGGTTGACCAATTGTTCTGAAATTGTTATGTGATTTTTCTAACAACTAAAAGAAGGTTCCCAATTAATTTGGAGTTTTTTGCCTATACCATTTTAGAAAAAGGGGCTAGAAAGGGTAAATATAGGTGTTTTATTAAAACTCAGGTGGAATGACTGCTTTTAAACCCCCCATGACAAACAGTCAGGGGCATATTAATTTACCCCTGTCTGTCAGTTCGTCCATCTGTCCGATTACACATGATCACGGCTTGTCCGACTATCTCCTTGTACAGTTTTTGAACATCTTAAATATTTTACAGGATATTTCTACTCATAATGAAGGTGTGCAGGGTCAAAGGGTTTTGATTTTTGTGAAATGTTACGGAAATTGGTGATGGTTACACTTAGTCATTTTACTCAGAAATATATGGATCATGGCTTGTCTGGCTGTCTCGTACAGTTTTTGAACTACATTTAAAATATTTTACAGGATATATCTACACATGATGAAGGTGTGCAGAGTCAAAGGATTTTGATTTTCATGAAATATTACAGATATTGGTGATAGTTAGACTTAGTCTTTCAATTGCTGAAAAGATCTTTATTTTAAGGCCTACAAAAGTCTCCAGGGATCAAAGTTGTGAGACAACTCCTTGTAAGAGTTATTGCCTGTCAAAGGTGAAAAATGACATTTAAAAAAAAATTTTTTTCACAGTTTTCCGCCAGTATCTTGAAAACTATGGTAGAAAGAAACTTCCAATTGCTGAAATGATCATACCAAAGTCTTCTTGAGTCAAACTGTTGGACAACTTGTTAAATTTTTGAATTTATTGCCTTTGAAAGGCAAAATTTAACTAGGTGAAAGATTCAGGCTCCTGGAAGCCACTTCTTTATTTTTGGTCAGATTTTGAATTACTATTTTATCAGATTCCTCGTAAAAATGCCTGACTGTGTTTGCACACAGATTTCAGATATCTCATATGGTTTATGAGTTAAAAGGGTCAAAGGGGCCACACCCCAAAAAAATAAACTTTTTTAGTTTTGGTCTGATTTTGAATGTTTTTAATTGAATTGAAAAATTTTGTGCAATACAGTGTCCAAACCATTTGTTGTGTCCTTAATAAGTTATAAGTCCTGATGCTTAAGTTTGTAAAAAACTAATACTTTGTCCTCACTTGCCCAACTGTTCTGGGTTTGTCCATTGTGGTTGTATCATGCTGTGCTCAGCAAAGCTTTTTTTTATTAAAGACTGTCACCATATCTGCGAGGATTGTGAAAAAAAATTGTGCCAGTGTCAACAAATTGTTAAAATGTATGAAATTTTTTGAAGAATCTGAAGAAATAAATCCTATTATCCCCATGAGTGCAAGTGAAAAATCAGAAAGGGTTCATACAAAAGTAGGGGGATTATCTGTTTTGGAACTATTACTCAAAAGCACTTGCAGCAATGTGTATGAAAATTTTCTATTGTTATAAATTTTTGATTTTCTGTATGTTCAAGTGTTGGGACTTAATTTATAAAAAAGGGAGAATTCCCATATTTGCACAATAACTTACAAATACTTACAGATATTTTCTTTAACTTTAATGAAAGGTTCACTTCTATGGCTGTATGCTATGGTTTTAATATATTTCAGATTATACATTTTGAATTATGGGACTTATTCTTAAAAAAATGTGACATTTCCATTTCTGATTATAACCAGGTAATTATATGAAATCAAAACAATTTTCATCAGGCATCTGGTTCTATTAACAAGACAAATCCACCAGACTAAACCATTTTTTGCCAGACCAAAATTTTTTTGAGTTTAAATATTAATAGAGAAAATACAGAATACAGTCAATAGCCAAATTTATTAGGTCAGTCCAATGGCATTTCATTTTCACTGACATTGATTTTTATTTATCATGTCCACCAGAAGTAAAATTTGTTGTTATCACATTGTATATCTGTCTGTTTGTCTGTCCATGTAATCTTTTATTATTCTCAATTGCTAATATTTAAGTTATTGGACCACTTTTGTATAAATCAACTCTGTACATATGGAAACAAAAGTATGATGCATCATTAAAAAGTCAAAAAAATATTATGTACATAAAGTTCATCAGCAAGCATTCATTAATATATATCTCATGAGAGTCATATCAAATGTTGTGCTATTACTGCTCATCAGGTTCCCTTCATTACATTATTTTGTATTTAGTAATATCAGTTATATTGCTCACATCAGTTTGATTGACATTTGTGACATTTTGAATGATTTCATTTTCCTCTCTTATTGTACACAGCATCAATAATTTAGAGTCATATTAAGTGTTAACCATATTTTCAAGATTTAATGGTAAAATCATCCTGTTGTTTGTTTCTGAAAAACACATTCTTTGAATTCTATATTCTGTTTATTCTAACTTTAGAATGTTTACATTATAAATTATATATTATTTAACAGTTCTTCTCAGATTAAAGGTAAGACACAAGATTGCAAGTAACATAATGATGCCAGACTTGCTTCAATAGCTAGTTAATTAGAATTCATGTAACAACTCAGTGGTACAGTTGTCTGCTATATAGAGTTGATGAAGGTTATGGAAAGTTATGATGCCAAGTTACACATCTGGGTTACTTCAGGGAGTTTTGTACAGTTCTCCTTTTTATATCCATGCTTTGGATCATTTTTACTGACATGCCGCTATGTTCAAAATGGCCACCAAAAGTCATAATCTAGAAATATATTCATTAAAAAAAATGCCCATTGCTTCCAATGCAAACCCATATTTTAAGTGATGCCCCTTGTGAATAAACCTTTAGAAATCAAGCAGTTTTATATATCATGCCTTTAGGTTCATAGGCCAAGTTATCTTTTGCAACTTTCAAAACATAAGGTCATGCCACATTTTTTTGGCCATTTCCATGGCTTGTTTACATGCAATGTGAAAATGTGCCAAATTTTGACCCTAGCTCCACCACTGTGCCGTGAAAAAAAAATTTGAAAAGCAAAATGAAGAACTGGCATATTCTGAAGTGCAAAAATGAAATATCTTTCAAATTATATTACATTTGAAAAATATTATTCAATCCCATGGCCACTGGCCTTCTTCATGACCGATTCTTCTCACCAATAGGGGTGGTCCTTGTGACGTCATGAATATTTAATATATTAATACCTTCTAGGACATTACAATATCTCGGAAACCTAGGTGGCTAGAAACTTAGAATTTGGTATGGTGGTAAAGTTTAATAAGCCTTATAAAATGAAGCAAAAGAAAGTGCATCAATATATTGTCCGTTGCCATGGCATCACAAAAACTAAAATTTTCACAGATACCAAAATCCACTTTTTTCCCATGGCCATAAGATTTTTTTTATTTCTAGAATAATTTAAATGAAACTTGATAATATAATGTGTCTCAGTCAGATTTTGAAATCCATGTAAAAATTCTATGGAAATGCTGCCATGTTCAAAGTGACTGTCTTAGGTCACAGTCTAGGACATTGCATTATCTCAGCAACACCAGTAACTACAAACTTGAAAATTGGTCTGTTGACAGAGGTCAATAGGCATAATAACATGATATTTAAATTCAGAACTGAAAATGTTGCCGGGCGACATTTGCTATTGTTTGCAATGGCAATTATAGTTGGACTTCTTATTTACATCAGTATAATCAACACGGTTTGGTCTCGAACATGAAAATCTTGTAAGGACAAGATTATTTTCATGATATATAGGGAAACAAATGGCTTTCAAAACTGCAGAAAAAGAGTTTTGATTGTTGTTTTTTCTTTGTCAGTGTATGGTGCACAAGGCATGTATGGAGAGCAAAAAAACTGGTTCAAATATGAAGATATTAAGGATGACCAAAATTTATGGAGCCTTTGAATGATTATGCCATTGTTTACTTTCTAGTATAATTATGGGTTTTCACTGACATGTCATGGACTTTGCCATTGACTTGAAAAGATCTAATGGATATCCATTTTGATTTGTAACTACTCTTGGACTTTTAGACGATTTTTTGTTTTAGACTTTTAAGACTTTTAAAATTTGTTCATCTCTGATTTTAATTTTGAATCAAATGAATTTGGGGTTTCCATTTGTGTAACATGGACTTTGTCATCCACAGGGTATACTGCTATACCCATGTTGTATTACCTGCAATTTCTTAGTTTTTTTTTTATTTAGATTGTTAGGGAATGATTGATGACTGATAATATATTTTTGATTACGATGAGACTGGTGTGTGGAAAATGGACTACCGGTATGCCATTGTCTCAGATAGGTCAAAAACATGAACCCACTGTGTATCCATAACTTCAATAAGAAAATCAAAAAGATTTTTGATCTGGCAAAAAAAAAACATGGCTGCCATTACAAGAAATAGACCATAGGGGTCAAATTGCAGATTTTGGATGTAACTCAATAACAGTTGGGTTTAGCTAAAATCTGGCAGTGGGTAAAACTGTTCAGCATGATGGGATGGATTTGCACCAAAATTTTCAGAAAGATCTGTTGACAAATGATTGAGTTATGGGTCCTGAAATGAATTTTTTTCCTGAATTTCATAATTCCAACTTTGAAAATCTCCTCCTCTGAAACTACTAGATGGATTGAAACAAAACTAAGCATGAATGTTGTGTAGAATATCTCTAACAAATTGTGCTTGGGGATTTTTGATCTAGTGAAAAACATGGCTGCTGTTACTAACAATAGACCATAGGGGTCAACTTGCTGAATTTTTTTTTACTGAAATTTAAATTTCAAATTTTGAAAATCTTCTCCTTTGAAACAGCTGGATGGATTGAAACAAAACTTAGCGTAAATGTTATGTAGAACATCTTTAACAGTCTATGCGTGGGGAATTTTGATCTTGCAAAAACTATAGTTATTGGTATTAAGAATAGACCATAGGGGTCAAAATACAGAATTATGTGAAGAACTCAAAAACAGTGAGTCTTAGCTAAAATCTGGCAGAGTGGTACAGGCGAACTTGTTCAGCGTGATGATTTCAACCTATGCCAAAATTTTCAGTAAGATCCGTGGATAGATGAATGAGTGTTGTCATGAAATGGATTTTTTTATGATTTTTTTATTTTTAAACTTTGAAAATCGTCTCCCCTGAGACTGCTAGTAGGATGCACTGTAACCAAACATGGCATGAATGTTTGATAGGATATCTTTTACAATCTGTGTGAGGAGATTTTTGATCTGTTGAAAAACATGGTCACCATTACTTAAAATTGAGGATTTGTGGAAATAACTTGAAAGCCAATGTGTTAAGCCAAGTTTTCACTGGGTGAAACAGGGATAAAAATTAGAAGTTGCCCAGTAGCCTATGGCTTCTAGATTTTGAGCTTGGCTACCAAACTTTTGGGTAAAATTTAGTTGAAAATATTTAAAAAAAATATGGTCTGGGCTACCAGCTTGTATTTCCTAATTTTTACCCCTGGTAAAGTTGATCAACATTGTTAGATGAACCTACATGTATGCTGAACTTTTCGTGAAGATCTTTTAATTGCTTTTGGAATTATTGCTTTTGAAGAGTTCAAAAATGAGAGATTTATTTTGTAATATGAAAACTGGTTGATTACTAAGTAAGGACAAGAGTTCAGCTTTAGAAAGCTTAGGACTGTTTTGGACCAGGTGGGCAATTCAGGCTCTCTAGAACCTCTAGTTTAGAATGTCATACATGTATTATGTAGTGCAAAAGATGGGGTTGCTTCATGTAATACTGGTGATCTAATTCCAGAAAAAAAAAAAAAAACATAACTTACATATACTCCAAATGATTGACATCACATGGGTTATACTGAAATATGTCTGTTTGTTATGAATGTTCTTTTGGATATTTTGCTTAGAATTGATGTAGGGATTTTTTATTCTTTGAAAAACATGGCAGCTGTTACTAAAAATAGAACAGGGGTCAGAGAAGTATTTCACATATATCTCCAAAATCATTATGTTAAGCCAAAATTCTGTTTAAATTTTCATTTTAATCTGTTAAGCCATGTTGGAGTTTTGTCCTTTTTTCATGTTTTATCCCTATTTTTAATGTTATTTCTTTCCAAAATCTTCTTTAAAACTACCAAATCAATTAGAACTAAACTGAGTATGAATATTCCTTAAGGTATTCTGTGTAGACCTGATATGGGGATTTTTTATCTGTAAAATAGCATGGCCACTGTTACTAAAAATAGGACAAAGGGGTCAGTCAGAAGTTTTTCTTTTATATCTCAAAAACCATTAAGACAAATTCTTTCCATTGCTGATACGATTCTTATAAGGTCTACAAAACTCTTGCAAGGTATCAAAGTTGTCAGATCAGGGTTTGATACTAACTATTTTACCTTAGTAGTCCACAGGACTAGTTAGTTTTAAATGTTAAATGTTTGCTGCGTGGTAGTCCTGAGGGCAGCAAAGCTGCCGGAACTAACTAGGGGGGTTTTGGGGCATGCCCCCCTCAAATTTAAAAAAAAAATTAGATGCAAAATCCTGCCATTTGAGCACTTTGGGAGGCTATACAACGAGCTTTTTGGAATGGATATTTTCTCCATGATAATGAAAAAAATGGGAAGGAGTTGAATGAATCTCAATTTATTTTTTATTATTGCATAAGGTCAAGAAAAAGTCTGTACGACTTCATCTTAAGAGAAGTTATATCTTTGTTGCTGTAATACAGCTCATCATCCTCATTCTGTTTTTCATCCTCATGTTCTAATTTCTCTGCACACATATACACATTTTAGTTTCTTTAGCTGGGGGGGGGGGGTATTTCAACCTTAAAAGTACAATAAATGAAAGTTAAAAACCTGAGGATGATCGAAAAAAAAAAAAAAAAAATGGCCAGAATGTAACTCAATTAGTGACGAATTCAGAGTGGTGAAAAGTGCATAGAACTGCCAGAATAAAGTACGAAACTAATCATTTGCCGATGTTTTCAAAGAGACATAATTTTTTCGCCAACTTATTCAGTAACTACTAACACAATTTCAGGTAGTGCAAAGGACTATTTATTACGGATTCTTGGGTGGTCCTCCTTAAAATCAAGTGGTTCCAATATGGAATTTTATAGAATTAGTTAAACTAGTTAAATCTGAACTAAACCACAAATTACATTCTCCCAAGATTAGAATGCAGCAAAAGAACAAAACAGGTCATCTCTGTACCATCTACTTTATACCCATCAGATTAAGTACAAGCAAATTATTCATTTTTAAAAAGGAAGAAATTTCATTCAAAATTTTTAGCTGTTTTTTACTGTGTGTTTACAAAGTTTACTGTGGTTTTAAACTGTATCATATGTTTGTTTTTCAGAAAAATAATTCATATTAGAATATATGATGATGAAGAGTACGAAAAGAATGAAGTCTTCTATCTAGAGCTTGATGAGCCGTGTTTGTTGAAGAAAGGATCAGGTATTCTATTATGACAAAACGTGTATGTTGTTCCCCAAGGGTTTCATCTTATACTTGTATTTCATGTATTTAACAATGACCTTGCTTAAAGTCTTATTCCTGTTTTCATTATGTACGTTTAGATGGCAACAGGTTTTTGTAGAAAATCATTAAAACACAGGTTACAGAGTACATTGGAGCTACTATATAATATCATTGATCAATTTTCACTATGATAACTTGAATCAATAAAAAGCTTTGTGCAATACCAAAATTTAGCTCGGGTAGTTTATACCAAGTAATCACCCTGTCTGTCTGTCCAATTGCCTGTCCTTTTTTCATTTATCTGCCCACATATCTAGTAAGTGCAACTTCTCCTAAACATTTCAATAAATTGTTGAAATTTTTTAGGATTTGGCATCATAATTCATATGTAGATGTGCATCAAAGAAATAAATTATTGTACGAAGGGAGATCATTTATCATTAGGGTTTTACATAAACCTTGTTAAATGCAACTCCTTCTAAACAGCTCAAGGGAAATAGAAATTTTATTGAATTAAATATCATGTGATTCCTTAAGAGGAACATATTCTTTATTTGTATTTAATTTGGAGGGGGGTATTCTTAGTGAGCTTCCTGACAGTATTTGTAATACATGCATTAGATTTTTATTATACCCCATGCAATGAAATTTTAGAGGGTATAATGTTTTTGACCTGTCAGTCCATTATAAGTCTTCCGGACTTTTGTTCTAAATGCTTGCAGATATTGAGCTGATTTTTAAGTTGCTAATATTCTTAACGACTTCTTGCACTCGTAATTGCAGTACTTTATTTTTGCATGTGATTTGCATAATTATATATTACTACTCCACGTTATGCTGCGGATCTGTGCGGTGTTTACCACCATATTATCATAGTTCTAGCTTCAAACAAGATAAAAATGTACCTCTTTAAATATCATACACATGTGTTCTACATGTGTTTCTTGCTTGCATGAGAACAGGAAGTTAACATGAAATGATCGCTTAGCATTAAACATTACCCAGTTCCCAATTCAGGCACAGGGGTTCATTGCAAGACTGTATGGGTCATATACATTAGCAGGGCCCTCATGTCTATAAATATTCATTGCCAGTTGTTTAATCTGGTTCCTAACCCACTGGTCACTAAAATGTACCTCTTTTAAAAAATATACACTTGACCATGTGTGTTCTTTGTTTGTATGAGAACGGGAACTTTCCATTAAAGAAGAAATGACCGGTTTGCATTGAATTTATGTAATATTACCTGGTTTCGTGTTCAAACACAGGTCTCTGACAATTTACTATATAGAGGTCATAAACATTATCAGGACCCTGTATACTATACATAACCAGGAGCCAGTTGTTTAATCTGGTTCCTGGTAACCAGTTGTTTTGATTCAAAACATTTGGGTCATTTCAGTTACAAAAGAATGATCATATCAAGGGAACCAAAGTTCTAGGGGAAGTCACCCGATTTTAAAGCATGTTGCATTCTTCTCATTTTGGATGTTGAAAGAAAGCCAAAATCAGTGGCAGAGAATATTTGACGATAAGCGATTTTGAAGATTTCAGTCTTTGATTTGGTATGTGAGTCTACCATAATGAGTTATAAATTATATTGTAAGTTTCATTTTGCATCGCTGATTTTTACCTGACATTTTTTCTAAATGCTTGCGGATATTGAGCTGATTTTTGGTATGTGCGGTTACCATGATGAAATACAGATCATAATTTAGTTTAGGTATACTTTGCTGGTTTTTACCTAAATTTTGGGCCTTTTACTTGGCAAATTTAAAAGAAATAAGAGATTTCCAAACTTTTTTTTTGAATGCTAGGAGATATTGACCTGATTTTTTGGTATGTGGCTCTACCATTATGAGTTACATATTTAATTTAAGTTTCATTTTGCTTTGATGATTTTAACTTAAACTTGGCGAATTTTATAAAAAATAAAAGTCTTCTGGATTTTTTTTTCTAAGCACTTGAGGATATTGACCTGATTTATACAACTTTTGTTAGGACTGGTTTGTTGTATTAATGAGTTAAGTTGCTTGCCATAGCTTTCTAGACTTCAAACTAGCCCCTATACAGCTTCACAATGTCAAAACTTGTGCTACAAGTATTCATACGTGTATGTATTACTGTCTCTTCCACAATCAACAAAAAGAAAACCCTACCTACTCTACAAATCCTAATACATGATGTGTGTTGTGCTTACTGTATTTTAATTCAAGTCCATAGTATATTGTTGTTGAGAATATAACAAATTAAAGACAAATATTAATAGGTAATAATTCTAATGAATACATATCAAAAATTAAAAAAAAAAATAACCACACAAACTAAAGTTTCTACATTAAACAAAATAACCATCATATTTAAAACAATAATACATTAGTTTCTTCAAAGAGCTACATGCATGTATGTATATAACATCTAAATCTGTACATCTTAAAAGTTTGGCTACTTGGGGCTACCCATACTAAGTCTTGTAAAGTTTAAACAATCCCAAATTCATTAACCAAGTACATTGTAATTTTAGGAAAAAACCTGGGTCAAGGCTTCTGGTTTAGGATTTGACTTAAATAAACATGGGGAAAAAACTGGGGTCGAAGCATCCAGTTGAATACTCCCTCATAACTGGGGTCAAGCGCATGTAGTTGTGAGTTATGTTGGATCTTACATAAATGAACAAGAAAGTTGTGTGAAACTGGGGTCGAGGCATCCAGTTGCCACATATACCCTTGCCAACATTTACTAAAACTAAACTACTACAAGATAAAATTATGAACTCTTTGTGCTCATAATGTACCTACATTATACCTGAACAAGACTTATCCAAAATAAAAGTACCCCCTACATAAAAATAAATTGGGGGGAAATTATTTCTTGAAATTATGCCAGGAAGAAAACTTTGTAAGAACAGTCCTGGGAGAGATGATGTTGAGGTTGGTGGGTGGAAAGATTCACAATAGTTACAATTTGAAAACATATAAATTTAACCTCTCTTGAAAATACAGGCAAACTTTCTACCCAAGCAACTAAAAATAACCACCAGTCATCTACCTCTACATGACAGATTACAGCATGAAAATATGTTAAAAATCAATAATCATGTGCAAAGCTTATTATTGTATAAACTCAAATTAAATTTAATTAATTAAATTGCCTCTTTTGGTATGTGAGTATACCATAAGTTTTAGTTTAGTTATGCTTTGCTGATTTTTGACGAAATTATGGGCCTTGGACTTAGCAAATTTTACAAAAATAATAGATTTCCAGATTTTTTTTCTAAGTGCTAGCAGTTATTGAGCTGATTTTTGGTACGTGAGTCTAAAATTTTGAGTTACAGATTAAGATTTTGTTTCCTTACACTCTGCTGAAATTATGAGCCTTGGACAAAAATTTTTTACAAAAGTAACAGATTTCATGATTTTTATATCTACACTTTCAGATATTGAGCTGATTTTTTTGTATGCAAGTTTACAATGTACAGTGATGAGTTTCAGATTAAGTTAATATTTGAAGATTTTCTATATATTAAGGCCCTTTGAACTGTATTTTGACTTTCCAAAACACTTTTTATTTGAGAATCCAATATGTGGGTGTGTGGGGTATGTGAGTGTGCTCACTTAAGTTCTTTAATCATAAGGTGACCATGACCCATTTAACTGATGTCCATGCACACATACATAAAATTTACAAAAAGTTGTTAAGAATTTTTGAAAATTTAAGGTTTCCACAGGAAATTAAATCCCCACCCTCAAAATCTTATTTCTGAACTTTGATTCAAGTTTCTGCGTACCAAAGGCAATGATTTTGTTATTCAGTTTTAAAAGTGCTTAGGAAAGAAACTGAACTATTTGGGGGACAAATTGTAATATTTGGGAGTATTGCATTATTTTTTTTTAGATTATTTAGCTTAGGGAAACAGCGTGTATTCATAGGTAAATTCAAGGTAACACTCACTGAAAAGGGAAGTTGAACATGATAACAATTTTCTTCCACTAGAATATTTCTTGAAGGAAAACACTGTCTTTAAACTTTTACTTGATGAAACTTGCAAAATTTGGTATGCACCCTTTGCACTGGTTGTTCAATTTTTATATGCCCATCTAAGACTGGACGTATTATTATGGTATACCATTGTCCGTCTGTCGTCCACACTCAAAAACGCTTTCACCAACTTTTATGAAACTTTGGTGAATTGTTCATATCTATTGACGTAAGCTCCCTTTTGATTTTTTATAAATTTCAAATTTTTCATTTCCATGTTATGAATTTTTATATTTAAAAAAAGGGGACATTTAGTCAAAAACACTTTCACCTACTTTTATGAAACTTTGGTGAATTGTCTATAACTGTTGACATATGCTTCCTTTTGTTTTTTTTTTTTTATAAATTTCAGATTTTTTGTTTCCGTGTTATGAATTTTTTACTTAAAAATGGGGGATTTTCAAGTTTTTGGACGAATACTCAAAAACACTTTCACTAACTTTTATGAAATTTTGTGAATTGTTCATATCTGTTGAAGTAAGCTCCCTAACGATTTGTATAAATGTGAAATTTTACATTTCCATGGTATGAAGCTTTACTCTATAAAAAAGGCGGAAAGAGCCAAGGAAATTTTATTTCATGGAAAATCATTGAAAATTGACCAATAATTAGGATGATTGACCAATAAATATAAAAGGTACTTGGTAACCTTCTCAGAAAAGTGTGTTTTGAAGAAGACAGAAATGTATGGGTGAAAAATCAAGACAACAAACTTAGTTAAACTTGAGGTAGTGCTAAATTTTTTGGGCATTTTTTATTTACTTTTTTTTTGGGGGGGGAGAAGAGTACTGGACAGGGCTCACAGTATATCTAGTTGATCATTTAAATTCATTAAAAACATAAGGACAAGTTAAAAGGGCAATGGGCGTATCATGCCCTTAAAGCGCAGCTCTTTTTTGTATATGGTATGTCAAACAACAGACTTTGTGGTTTCTGACAACCCACCTGGGCTAAGATAATTCCTAGCTTTCATCATCCATTGCACTGAACATGTTCTCAAATTTATGATTTAAATTGGATATGTTAATATTTATATATTCTCCCTTCTTTATAGAGAGCGCTTATCGGTAATTATAACTGTTAAATCCTGTTTACAAATTAACAATTTTACAGGTTTATGTTTATTCTTGATGTGAAGTATATATATATACGAGACAGATGCTTCTTCAAACAATCCTCTAGAAGTTTGTTATGATATTTATAGCAAAGTCTTGAATGGGTTGGACTACTTTCGGTCTATCAGTTTCTTGATCTGATTGTTCCTTGATTCTACTCTTCACATATTCCTTTTTCCTATGTGATGTCATTTTTACAACAAAATTCTTGCCATAGAAACATAAATTTGTTATTTAATTCAGATGGATTTTTATTTGAAAACAAGCATTTCATAAAATAACAGTAGAACTCTAGAAGCAGATCCACAATATAATTACCCCAAAGGTCATACTGGGATTGATTATAAGGTTTAAATTTGAAGAAGTGAGGGACCAAGAAGGGGCCCAAAAAAATTACTTTCATGAAGTCAGAACAATGCTTGAGCATATGGAATGAATCTCTTTAGAATTTGTACCACTAAGTATCATATCACAAAACGAAGATTGAAATTTATTTGGGGGGGGGGGGGTGGTGACAACCCATATTAAGAATAAGGGGCCAAAAAGGGACCAGAGATAAACATTTTCCCTATTTCTGTATGAGTAATAGGGAATATATTTCTTTAAAATTGTATCACTAAGTACCAGATTGATTTTAGAAGTTGTGACTGGAACCATGTAGGATTTAAATGGGGTGGTACATTTGAATTACCAAGTTGTCTGTCTTTCCAAGTTTTGTCACAATTATCTCGGTTCCAAAAGAAGGTACAGGGACTGGCGTTAATTTTAATATCAACCTGTCCCTTCGGACATGTCAGTATGGAATATAGGTTGTTCGAATGGAAGATGCAAATGTGCGAAGTTGACCAACCAAAAATTGTTATATTTTTTCACATACATGTATATACATGACATTGTTAAGAGTGTTTTTTTTATTAATACCCTTACCCAGGTCAAAAGGTCATTTATGCAACAACTGGTACTGTACATTCATTACTGAGTTATGCTTTCATGTGATCTCCCTGTGAAATTATTAACTAAAACTAATATATTTTTATGCACAGCTTTCGGCCAAACAGAGGTTCGAAATTTGACTTATTTAAATGGTTTCCTATGATATCTTCTGTCACCCAGACTCCAATTTATATATTTTAACCTTTATGTTTGCATTTGAGAATGATGCAGAACACTTAAAGACAGCAAATTTTATTATAAAGACTATGTTGTATTAATGATGCCCTGATCTGTTCTGATCCCTAGTTTTGGCATACCATCTTTGACATCGTAATATGTTTTACTAGACAATAATTGGTATATTAAAATAATCAGAGAATATTCCCACTTAACTTTATTCTACTAAATTATTATTTGATATACTGTTGATGATTTTTCATTTGGACAAGTTTTCAATAAAAAATATTCAAAAAGCGATCCATTTCTGTTTGTTCACTTCCAAGAATCAACATCTAATTGGCAAGATTAAAATACACCCCCTAGATATCAACGATCTCTCTACATCTAAAAAGACTCATTAAACATTATTTATTAAATTTTCATGATTAACAATAATTTTTTTTATTGTCCCATTGGACAGGTAAACTACAAAAATCAGTAGTCCGACCACCAATTTTAGTTGTCCCGGACAATCGTACAGCCGTTAATGTCCATCCCAGAGGTATTGATTTCAAATTTGGTGTGCAGCTTCATATTGTTATAAGTGATTTTGGGTGTTCTCTGATATCAACTTCCTATTTCATTATACTTAGCGACTTTTTAATATTACTCCACATAGTACTTTTTTTTTTACTAAATCTAAGCTCAAACTGGATGGATTGAGCTTGGGAATACATTTTTAAGCGATTTTGGTGTCTATCTGGTATCAACTTCCTGTACAAGTAGATGGTAAGATTAGCTTGACGTCTGGAACTTCCTGGTTTTTTTTTATCAGGATTTTTTGCAAAATTGAAAGGAAATTTTTTAAAATCAAAATCATGATGATGTGGCATATCAGTGTCTCTATGTAGTCACTTGTTAACATTGGAGAAATACTGTCCAGTGTTTATTGATGTATCAGTAAATGGTCACTTAAAAATGGCTTTTAACCCTGATAGTCACTTTAGGTCAGCTGATGTGCAAGACATACTGGAACATGTTTTTCTAGTAGTTTTAGAAGATTAGCTTCTTTATTTTAGTTAAGTTGTTATTTAAAACTCCAGCATTAAGAGGTTAACTTAATTCAATTGCTTGCTTTTCATCCAACCTGAAAAATTCAGTTAGACTGGTGATTGGGTTTTTAGTATTTTAATTTTTATATGTAGAAACAATGTTTAGACAGGACTGGCTAAAATAGAGTTCAGGGCGGGTTTACATGTACATTTAACAGTGGACATTTCAGGTTGAAGATGTATACAATATTTTTTTATTTAAATTGATGACAGTAAGCATTTTATTCTAACACATGTTTTGAAATGTAATTTTTATAGACTCTGATTCAGAAGAAGGTGAAGAGGATAAGTATAGAGAAAGTAATTGATGACTTTTAATTTGCTTATTTAGATGTAGTTGTATGGCATTTATTGTTTGTTCAATTCAAAGGTTTATTATTTTAGTTCAGCTTATTTTTTTAGGACTTCTGTGGTTTCATCTTGCATGCCTTATAGTTAATGGGTCACCAAAATAATATTCCACTATAAAAATCACAGCCAATCATGGAATATGTTCATCTCCAAATGACTACATTTCAGGATTTTTTGCATGTACCATAGGTATATTAAAATGTGATTGGGTAATCATATACCATGTTTTGAAAGTGGGAGGTATATAGCGATCATGGTTCAATTGTTTTCTAAATATGTGTTATACTAAACCTTTCAAGCCCATTCATAAAAATGTAAAATGATTTGTCTGCCAACCAAGAACAAACAATTGCTTTTTTCAGTTTCAGCTATGTATAGAATAAAGGCTCAACTTGACTGATGTTTCTAGAGAAGCTGTCCATTTGACAAGTCATTTATTGAGCAATAATATTATAATGATGTGCATGTCCATTCTATTTAATTGGAAACTTGTGCATATGTTTTGTTTTACTTTCTTTAAAAACCAATTTCCAAACTTAATATTCTGATTCATCTTAGTACTCTTACACACCAGAACTTACAAATCTTTTAATAACTTTACCAAAGGTCAATGATATTTTGTTGAATCTGTGAATGTATTGCCATGTCTGGACATCTCTGGGTTTAAGTTGTTTTACCTCAGAGTATATTAAATATCTTGTGACTTCTAGGGTGTGAGATATTTCTATCTTTCCTGTTCATAGCTTCCATATAAACCACAAGATTTTTCTATACCTCAGTAAAAGCCCAAGTATTTTAAAAAAAAAATGTTCATGTTCGTACTTCTAGCTATTATTGAGAAAGAAAACATGATTTCAAACTGAATTGAACTTGTAACCATTTGTAATTCATAAAGCCGGACTGTTGTAAAAATACAAACTGTGTGCATAAGGGCCTAGGATATCACAAGGAATAAGATATGTTAAATGGTCATTTGTTTCTGCAAATTGCAATTAATTTTTGATGAAGGAATGAAAGATTCGTGAATTTTGAATTTTTGCTTATGCCTTTTACGGATTCACTCAATATGTTGTCTGCTCATATCTTCACCATTTAACATTGTTATCTTTTTTATACTAGAGCATTGATTCAGTTTCGTGTCCTTTAATTTTCATTACCCATGTTTGTAGTTTATCATTACCCATATTTGTTACATGTATATGCTTTTTTCCCCATTTTCATTGAATCCAGAATGCATTGAAAAAAAAAACTACTGCATGTGATCTTATACAATGTGTCCTATTTTGCTGGTGGTTGTTGTCTACCATTTGTAACCAATAATTGATAGAAATCCTATTTTGATGAGACTTGTGGAAATCAATCATTGTTATGGTTGTAACTTCAGTAATGGATGCTAATGAGATCAATGTATTATCTTGATGATACATCCAGCATTCCAGATTATTTAACATGATATAAATGGATAGGTCTTTGTTTTCTGAATTCTTTGCTTATTATTACTTAGCTTTACAGACCAGCTGTGAAAAATGTTAAGTTTTTGTGGTTGTTTTCATTTAGTAATTTTGGTTAATTTGGCATAATTGTTGATATTTGAATATTTGAATGTCAAAATATCAGTAAATGATGTACATATGTATATCAAGTAAGATGGTAGTTGTGATAATCACATAAATAATCATGCCAATTTTATGTCTTATCTATGTGATTGTTACCCACCACATTACAATGGGTGGGCTAAAATGCTGGAAGTACATAGGTGCTTGCAGGCATGCTTGAGTCAATATGTCTGTCGACCTCTCTATCAAAATTTGTAAGTGCTTTCATGTCTTTATTTCAATTGATTTGGTGAAAATTATTGCCATGGGTTTCTCTCAGTAGTAGTTAGAAATTCTACACTGACTGGTCAAGTTACCTCTTTTGGAAATTAAATTTCTATTAAATTTCTTTTAAATTTGTTTTGTAAGCACTCTAATGCTTACATTACCCCACTGATTTTAATAAATTTGTTCCAAACACCAGGGACAAGTTGAAGCAGGGGACATGGAACTCTGCTATTTTATGAAATCTTACTTAATATTAGTTGTTTGTTGTTATTATACCACCCACAAAAAAGTTTGGAGGGATATATAAGAGTGAACCTGTCTTTGTGTCTGTCCTTCCGTTGATCTGCCCTTTCATCTGTGCACATTCTAAACCAGTAAAGGGATTTTGATAGAATTTTATAGGAAGGTTGGACATCATATGTAGACATGCATGGAGGAACATATTAATATTGGAAGACACCTAATGGAGATAGTTCAACTTAAGTGCTTTGCATGTTAAAAGTTGTAAGCACAAGTCCTCCTTATTTGCTACAAGATTGATGTCATCACTATAGAAGTTTTATGGTTGTCATCATGAACTCATTAATTGTAACGATGTATCCATCTGCACCATGAAACTGATTTGTTCAACGTGTCATAATTTTCCTCTCTTCTTTTGTCTACCCAGACTTGACTTTTCATGAACAACTTTGAATGTGTTTCTAGAAAAGCAGAGGACACTTAGCCTACCGGTGCACCTGGTCCATGCTCCCAGTTTTTAGTGGAGTCTGAGTTGCTCATTTACTTTTGTTATTTTGTATGTATTATTTCAGTTATTTTGTGTTCTTTGTTGTGTTTGTCTGTTTCCCATGTCTAGTCTTTGTCCCTGAATTACATTCTTTTGATTTCCGCTAGAATCTTGGTTTCCTTGATTACTCTGTAAGCAAGTGGGGATTATATAGTGACAGAGGTGTCTGTCCTTCCTTCCATTCCTGCATTACGAAGAAGGGGACCTATCTCTTATCCATTATTCCTCCTACAATACTGAATGGAATTTGATGAAACTTTTATAAATTCTTTATTACATATTCCAATTGTGTACCACCTGTTGAAGATTTTGATCCAAATCAATTTAGGGGTTTCACATATCAAAGCATGGACTTTGTCATTTATAATTATTATTATTGGGACATGGAAGTTTCCATCTCTTATCTGTTACTCCTTCTACACCACTGAATGGAATTTGATGAAACTTTCACAGAATCTATATTTAGTTTTTGATATGTGCACATTTTATTCTAGTTTTGATCTTCAGGTTTTTTTAAGGTTTCTGATAAAACAGCAAACAAGGACTTAATCATTCCCTGATGTCTGGGTACTTATCTCTTGTCTGTAACCCATTCTACACAACTTTCACAGTCTTTATCACATATAACCATTGTGCACCCAGTTTTTAGATTTTGATCCAAATCAATTCATAAGTCAAAAGGTGCATGTTATAAAATGGGGGAGTGGGGGTATCAATGTATTTTACTTTTTTTTTAGTTTCTTTTCTAAAGAGTTCAAATGTTGGTGCATTACCATATTTTGGTGTGTATAATGCTCATTTTTTTACATAAAAATTATTTCCAGAGCATGAGGGTGCGTATTATGCATCAATATATCAATATATAAGATTTGTGCACAAAATGGCCGTTGAGATTTATGATCCACGAAAAAGCATGGCCACCGTTACTAAAATGCTTTATTCTAAAGACTTAAGATATTGAGTTGTTTTATCTTTAGCTGTTTTAGAGTTAAAGGTGTACACAATTAGGCTATGTCAAAACAAAAAAAAGTCGCATTTTGAAATTTTTTTATAGTAGATTTCTGATTAAAATCCTTGCTTTCATTTTCAATCAGATTTCATATATCTCTTATGGTTTTCAAGTTATAAAGCCAAAATGAGCCACACCCTTTAATTTCTGTACACATTCTAAACCAGTAAAGGGATTTTGATAGAATTTTATAGGAAGGTTGGACATCATATGTAGACATGCATGGAGGAACATATTAATGTTGGAAGACACCTAATGGAGATAGTTCAACTTAAGTGCTTTGCATGTTAAAAGTTGTAAGCACAAGTCCTCCTTATTTGCTACAAGATTGATGTCATCACTATAGAAGTTTTATGGTTGTCATCATGAACTCATTAATTGTAACGATGTATCCATCTGCACCATGAAACTGATTTGTTCAACGTGTCATAATTTTCCTCTCTTCTTTTGTCTACCCAGACTTGACTTTTCATGAACAACTTTGAATGTGTTTCTAGAAAAGCAGAGGACACTTAGCCTACCGGTGCACCTGGTCCATGCTCCCAGTTTTTAGTGGAGTCTGAGTTGCTCATTTACTTTTGTTATTTTGTATGTATTATTTCAGTTATTTTGTGTTCTTTGTTGTGTTTGTCTGTTTCCCATGTCTAGTCTTTGTCCCTGAATTACATTCTTTTGATTTCCGCTAGAATCTTGGTTTCCTTGATTACTCTGTAAGCAAGTGGGGATTATATAGTGACAGAGGTGTCTGTCCTTCCTTCCATTCCTGCATTACGAAGAAGGGGACCTATCTCTTATCCATTATTCCTCCTACAATACTGAATGGAATTTGATGAAACTTTTATAAATTCTTTATTACATATTCCAATTGTGTACCACCTGTTGAAGATTTTGATCCAAATCAATTTAGGGGTTTCACATATCAAAGCATGGACTTTGTCATTTATAATTATTATTATTGGGACATGGAAGTTTCCATCTCTTATCTGTTACTCCTTCTACACCACTGAATGGAATTTGATGAAACTTTCACAGAATCTATATTTAGTTTTTGATATGTGCACATTTTATTCTAGGTTTGATCTTCAGGTTTTTTTAAGGTTTCTGATAAAACAGCAAACAAGGACTTAATCATTCCCTGATGTCTGGGTACTTATCTCTTGTCTGTAACCCATTCTACACAACTTTCACAGTCTTTATCACATATAACCATTGTGCACCCAGTTTTTAGATTTTGATCCAAATCAATTCATAAGTCAAAAGGTGCATGTTATAAAATGGGGGAGTGGGGGTATCAATGTATTTTACTTTTTTTTTAGTTTCTTTTCTAAAGAGTTCAAATGTTGGTGCATTACCATATTTTGGTGTGTATAATGCTCATTTTTTTACATAAAAATTATTTCCAGAGCATGAGGGTGCGTATTATGCATCAATATATCAATATATAAGATTTGTGCACAAAATGGCCGTTGAGATTTATGATCCACGAAAAAGCATGGCCACCGTTACTAAAATGCTTTATTCTAAAGACTTAAGATATTGAGTTGTTTTATCTTTAGCTGTTTTAGAGTTAAAGGTGTACACAATTAGGCTATGTCAAAACAAAAAAAAGTCGCATTTTGAAATTTTTTTATAGTAGATTTCTGATTAAAATCCTTGCTTTCATTTTCAATCAGATTTCATATATCTCTTATGGTTTTCAAGTTATAAAGCCAAAATGAGCCACACCCTTTAATTTCAACTTTTTCAAGTTTTGGTCTGATTTAAAAAAAAGAAATTAAATTGTATATCTTATGAAAATCTCTTCCAGATTTATATCTCTTACACGTTTTTACTTATAGGGATCAAAGGCATAGGTCTTTGATTAGCACCCTTAAAGCAGAATTTTTTACACCTTTAATTGAATTTCAAATTTTGTGCTGTATTGTGTACAAACCAGTTGTTTTGTTCATATTAATCATAATGTACTGCTAGTCCCTATGCTTAAGTGTGTCAAAAACTAAATATTGTATCTACCATTGCCCCAAGAGAACAGAGTTTAACATGGTGCAGTTGTATCATGCTATGCTCCTTGAAGCTCTTGTATCATGACTCAGCTGTTTATGCATTATGGGGATGGCTATGTCATGGCACAGCTGTTTATGCATTATGGGGATGGCTGTGTCATGGCACAGCAGTTTATGCATTATGGGGATGGCTGTGTCATGGCTCAGCTGTTTATGCATTATGGGGATGGCTGTGTCATGGCACAGCTGTTTATTCATCATTGGGATGGGTGTATCATGATACAGCTATTTTGTCATAGTTGGGATGGGTCTATCATGATGCAACTGTTTCTTATACCCCTCACAAACGAAGTTTGGAGGGTATATAGGTTTCACTCTGTCTGTCTGAACTATTTTCTTAGCAGTCTACCACATTGTTACGAAATTTTATTGGATTTACCTAATATAACCACTTAGAAATGTGCAAATTTTCATGAATTCATGTTCTACAAAAATTGTAGAAATGATGGCTGTTGAACTTCAGTGTTGTTCAACAAAATTTTGTCTATTGCATTGTCTACAGTTCCTCCTCAACAACTTGCCGGATTTATATGAAACTTAATGAGTACTTAGGCATTTTTCAGTAAAACTTGGTCTCATGTGGTGTCCACACTTCCTTGTAAACAACTTGCAGGAAATTTAATGGGGGTTTAATTACCATATTGGGATATTCATACTCTCAGGAATTTATGTTTAATGTAAATTTGCTGTTTTATTTTGTCATTGTGTTGTCAACATTGTTCCCCAAATGTACAGAGCATAACATAGTGCAGGGCTATCAGTTTCGTTGGGGCAATGTCTAGTTCATCATGGGAATGTCTTTTGATTATAATGGGGATGGATGCATCATGGTGTGGTGGCATAGATGTTTATTATAATGGTTTCAGTGTAGTTGCTGTAATTTTTTTGTCTTTCAAGATATGATTGTGTTCTAATGTTTGCTACATATTATGTCAGAATAATAAAAAAGATTGAGATTGCAATTTTGCCGGATTTGAATGAAATCCTGACACAGCAGAAATGT
Organism: Perna viridis; assembly: GCA_037379345.1. Taxonomy (NCBI): domain Eukaryota; kingdom Metazoa; phylum Mollusca; class Bivalvia; order Mytilida; family Mytilidae; genus Perna; species Perna viridis. Next base: position 18,085,882 of record CM074512.1, on the reverse strand, counting down.
TTTCAAATCTCTCTCTATAAAAAAAAATGCATTTTTAGCAGCCTTGCATGTGGTTTTGTTTATTCATTTACTGTATAATTTATAAAATTCATAAACCCTTTCACATGCAAAAAAAAATGTTTTCTATCATTTGGCTTTGCACCTATCAAATTTTTACCCTTGGTGTGCTTAGTGGCTGTAAATGACTTATGATTGGTGCCTGCACTGGTTACTTTGCTCAGCTACATTCCTTCTGAATAAAATTTGTCTACATAACATTTGTTGACTAAAAAGTAGCAATAAGTGAAAGTGTAAGAGCATTATAATGATGTAAATGCAATGTGTGTAAATGCAGTATGCTTTTTATTCATACATGGATGTTTTGCATTGATTTTACTGATTTTTAAGGTTTTATAATATCATTTTTGTTTATATAGCTCCTTTTTTTCAGGACGAGGCTCTGTACCTAATGAAGAAAATGAACAATTATCAGAAATGGGCAAGCCAAGATTAGGAGAAACAACGAAAATTGCAATCCACATCATTGAAAGTTACGAATTCAAGGTCTGATGTAAAACTATGTAGTTCAATGTATAAATTTCCTAAGATAAGTCTTTTCTTATGCAACTTAAGTTTCATTGCTTTATTTTTCCTTTTTTTTTTCCGCCTCTGTGACTATAGATTGGGGAGGTTGGGGGACACATATTACTGTAAACAAACTTATTTTATAGTTTTTGTGAATGATTCATGTTTGCTTATTTTGCAAACCAGAAAATTCGCAAAGGCAAATCATAGCAAATATATTCCTCCATTATAGAAAATATGTCAAACAGAATGTAAGTTGCGGAAATGAAAAGTTGTGAAATAGAATTGATATCCTGAAACACAAGAATAACATGGCTTACTGTAGTTACCCTTGTCTGTTAGTCAAATATTGGTTCATGTACATGGTTTGCTTTGCTTTTTTCTACAGTTTTGAAATTTTGTAGGATGTTTATATACATATTTGAGATGTGTAGGGCAAAAGATGTTTGTTTTATCTGAAAAATATTGCAAAAAATAGAGATAAACTTTGAATGTCAGTATTCCATAAGTGTAATAGGTGATACATAACTTGTCTGGCTATCTTCTGCAACTCTTTTTGTGCTACAGCTTTAAAATTTTGTTGGATATATATAAACAAATTTCAGGTATGCAGGGTCAGAGAATATAGTTTTTTTTTTTTCTTTTTTGTAAAATTTTATTAAAAGATACTGTGTTTATACCAGTTTCCAGCCTTTTTATTCAGTAAAAATTTCAGCTTTCTTACTGAAAATGCTATTGGCATATTTTTGTGTTAATAAGACAATGTTACCGAAACAGATTTACAAGCTGTTACAAACATTTAAGTGTTAAAATGAAGTCACAAATTATTGGTTTTTTTCAACTTTCAATAACATCTTCAGAAATTAAGAGGTTTAAATGTGGTTTTTTAATCCAGAAATATTGGCTGCATGCTTCCACAAACTAAATATTTTGTCACATTTTGTTATGATGCAATAGCCTTTTATGGTTAAAATATTTAAGTAGTCAGCCCATGTGGTCAAAATCTCCTGCAAAGAAAAAAGTTATGCTATAAAGTATTTTCCCCTAATACATTGTGGCTCAGTTTTGTAAAATTTTCTTGTTATGCATGAATAAATATGAAAAAGGTTGTTGCTGGTGAAATAAGCACTCATTTTCTTAAATATTATGCAAAATCCATACTGACTTGAGTAACTTCATTTTCATGGCCCAATATGATGTAAACCTTACAAACCCCTTTAATGTGTTTTTGTCTTTTGGAATTAAGGACCAGAAAGAAGTATTTTGCTCATTTCCAGACAACAATTTAAAGGAAAAGACAGTTATTGTGCAAGTCACAAATATCGAAAATAATCTGTTAGATTATCATGAATATTAAATTGAAAAGAAATAATTTCCTTTTCTAAACTAATCAATTGCGATTTATAAGTAGGGAATTAGAATTTCCTGCACCTATGGGCGTCACCATGATCAGTTGAGCTGTGATGTCACAAAGTTGGTTTGTAAAGTGAAAGTAAATAGGTAATTGATTACAATGGATGAAGGAAGTGCAAATTTGGGACTTTTCCTCTATATTTCAACCCATAATTTTCAGAAGAAGAGATTGAGGCATAACGTGTAAGCAAGTTTCAGACAAAATTGACAAACTATGAGATTTGCAGCTAGAAGACAAGTATGTCTGATGGCTACTTCCGAAAAATGTTCGTGTTTCCAATCGAAAGCCTTTTTGAAAATTTCTCTTTTATCATTTGTGCAATAGTAAGCTTGATGAGACAGCATGCTTTAGTGATTAGAAAAACAGGATTTTAGAAAAAATTACTGAATATCCTTTGTTTGCATATTATGTGCAGTGTCCAAAATGTGGGTACTGAACCTACTCCTTTCTATGTAGAATGTATTAAATTCCAAAGACTGGTCTGCATTTTGGGGTTCTTGATCCTTCAGGATCAGAAAACCTCATGTCACAAGTATATCTTTTGGAACTTCCCTGCTATTTCTAAACACTACACAAAAATGTAGTCCATATGTAATTCCTTTTATATCATTCAATACTTCTTTTAATAACAAGTAAATATGTTTCTTGCAATTCATCAGCTCAATAATATTCTATAATTTATGCAAATAAAATTAAGATCTAGTCTTTATATCAACTCCAATTTGAGAATTTTCTTTTTGGCCTTGAAGGATATTTAGTAATAAATATACAGTTAGGGATTTTATTTCTTGCAATAATGTGTCTGGAAGGATCAAATGTGTTATATATTTTCATTATAACCACACTTATAAGTTAAATTATCCATCCTGTCATTAATATTTAACCATTTATAAAACAGGAAGTGAAGAGCTTTGATTTCAACCAAGTAAAATAGGCAGGAAAATTCAAATTGATAAAAGTGTCTAGTTTTTGAAAGTCTTGTGTTAAGGAAATTATTTTCTTAAGGTGATATTGGTTTTATTTAAGTAGAATTGCTATGTAGTATAAATATTCTGTTAATAAAGCTTTTGAATTGGCAATGCGCATTAACTTTTGGATGGATTTAAAATTGGGGGAAAAGGTGAAATGGAACAAAATTTGTATGTGTGTGAAGTTGGATCAGTAGTATAGACTGATATTCAGATTATACATATTAAAAAAGGACAGTTCTCAATAGTATTTAAAAATGCAATGTATGATCACAATTTTATTTAACATCATATAATCTTTGAAATTTTGTTCAGCATGAACTTCATGCTAAAATTTTCACAAGAATCAAAAACCGCCAGTGCTATCATCACTTTGATATTGTTTTCTTATGTGATCTCAGAGTACTGCATTTCAATGCAAAATTGTTCTATTTATTGCCTTCCTTATCATTTTTATACACCGGTCTAAGATGAGACGTATTATGGTATACCGTTGTCTGTCCATCGTCCACACCTCGAACAATAACTCAAAAACACTTTCACCAACATTTATGAAACTTGTTCATATCTATTGACGTAAGCTCACTTTCGATTTTTATATAAATTTCAGATTTTTCGTTTCTCTGTTATGAATTTTTTTTTTTACTTAAAATGGGGTGATTTTCAAGTTTTCAGACAATAACTCAAAAACACTTTCACCTACTTTTGTGTAACTTTGGTGAATTTTTCATATTTATTGACGTAAGCTCCCTTTTGAATTTTATAAATTTCAGATTTTTTGTTTCCGTGTTATGAATGTTTTTACTTAAAAAAAGGGGGATTTTCAAGTTTTTGGACAATATCTCAAAAAACGCTTTCACTTACTTTTATGAAACTTTGGTGAATTGTTTATATCTATTGAAGTAAGCCGCCTTCCGATTTGTATAAATGTAAAATTTTATTGTTTCTGTGTTATTAAGTTTTACTTTTTAAAAAAAGGTGGAAACTGCCAAGGAAATTTTATTCGGTGAAAAATCGTTAAAAACGGAACATACATTTGTTATGATGATCGACTAGTAAATATAAAAGGTACTTGGTAACCTTGTCAGAAAAGTGTGTTTTGGACAAGATAGAAATGTATGGGTGAAAAATCAAGACAACAAACTTGGTTAAACTTGAGGTAGTCTTGATAGTGCCAAATTTTTTGTGCGTTTTTTATTTACTTTTTTTGGAGGGAGGGGGTATTTGACAGGTCTCACAGTATTTCTAGTTGATCATATAAATTCATTAAAAGCATAAGGACAAGTTAAAAGGGCAACAGGCGTATCATGTGCTTAAAGTGCAGCTCTTTATTATGATTTAAAATGAATTTTGATCATTTTCTATCATTTCATGCATTTGAATGGTAGACTTGGACCCATTCTAGTGAAACCATTAAGTCATGTGATGAGACTTGCATATCCTAGTGAAACCATTGAGTCATGTGATGAGACTTGCATATCCTATTTGAACCAAGACCCATGCAGGTCCAGGTATCAAAAGAATAGGCCTGCAACAGCGCTAAGCTTGTCATAAAAGGCGACTAAATAGTGCTCAGAACCCTAGCTGGGGGCTAGGGTGCTCTGCCCACAGAGCAGCTGGGTTGTGTGCCCCAGGTGGTGGAATGGGGTACCCCTGGTATGTTACATGCTGGGGTTGTCAGGCTATAATACGGAAAACCTGACCACAAAGCATAGTGGTGCACCGTGTTGGGAAGGATGCCGCATTTCTTGCACGTTAAAAAACCCAGCTGTGGTGTTCTTCCGGAGTAGGAACCATAGGGCTCTGCCACAGGAGGCTAAATTGCCCGACCCTACCCACCTCTCCCTATTTCCAATGGCAATCAAAATTTGTCAACCCCATTATCCTTGTGTCCCATTTTTCATTTCATCATCATTTCATGTTCATTTCATCATCCATTTCATGTTCATGGCCTGAATATAGCTAAAATATTGCTGCTCGGGCGTTAAACCCCAACAAACAAACAGACATATTTGGACTAAACTTGGCAGAATTGAAGTATGCAAGAGTTTTATAGTCAATAACAGTGTGTTGTCTTCACATAAAAGGAATTAAAGGATGAGGTGAAGAAACAGGGTAACTGCGAAGCTTTGTGGAGCAGTTCCCTTGATTTTGTGCCTCATCCTTTTATTCCTTTTATGTGAAGACAAGATATTATTATTGTATTTATACTGCAATAAAAAAAAATATTTTCTTGAACGGGGAATGTTATTCCCAATACAAATTCTATAATGTGTTGCCTGTATGGCACCTCTTGTATAGATGGAATAATATTGATGACATAGACAGGTGTAAATTTATTAATCCATTTCTGATGAATTAGAGTGTGACAGATTGTTCTAATTATTAACAAATAACTGACTCATGTGTATTTCTGGTCAGTATACTTTTATTGTCTTTATACTGCAATCAAGCTTAATTTTTATATGATGTGTTTATTACATTTATTTACCACTAGTTGCCCCTTATAGTGTGTGCTATAGTGATGCTATGATAAACAAGTAGCATGGATAAACAAGTAGTTCATGCACGGGTAAGAAAGAAGGTGGATCCAAAGTATTACATACTGTCAAGGCATTTTGGTTGCTCAAATAAAACAATTGCAGTATAAATTTAATTAATTAGCCATCACTGAAAACCACAGGTGCCAATGTTTTGAAATTTGATAGGTTTAATGACCTCAATGCTTTCTACCAACAATCCACTTTTTGTGTGGCTCAGATGACTCTTTCGGTGGCTACAGCCACTCAAAGTTGCCATTGAAACTCATTGTGGAAATACATTTTGGCTTGGATCCTTACTTCTTATTTAGTCAGTGGTGACCCAAACTTGGCAGAATTAATGAAAATTACAATGTAATAAAAAAAGATGGCTCAGGAGGTGGCCATGATCACTCTAAAATTACCAATGAAACCCTATGGGAAAAACGGGGTCTCTTGCCTTCAGGTTACTTAGGTGATTTAATAGATGGCAGGATTGATGTTAAAATGATCAAATGATATGACCACATGATTTCAAATTCTCCAGGTGATTCACTTTAATTTATTTTTGGTTCTGATTTTTAAATTTTTTTGGGATCAAAGACAAAGGGTTTTGATAAGCACCCTAAAAGCAAAACATTTTTCACCTTTTATTAACTTTCAATTTTGTGCTGTATAGTGTCCAAACCAGTTGTTGCATCTATAATAAACTGTAAGTCTGTATGCTTAAGTGTGTCAAAAACTGCTTTAGGTCTGCCCTTGCCCCTAGTGAACAGAGTTCAACATACTATGGTTCTATCATGCTGTGCTCTGAGAAGCTCTTTGATATACCTTGATACACAAAGTAGCAAGATATTATGTGATACCTTCTGAAAATTTGCATGTTCATTATTTTTGTGTCCCCTGACAGTTTCCTGATGATAACTTTTGAAGATATTGAAGAACATTTTTCAGACTTTGCATATTTATTGAGTATCATAAAATATAGCTCAAGTTGAAATTTCATTTTAAATTTGATTGGGTTCGTTACACGATAGTTGAGGTCATTTTAAGTTGTTTGTACCCCAAAAAATTGTATTACAAGCTGGCCATTTTTTTTTTTAGAGGTAAGACATCATTGCCTTTGGGGTTTATATTGTAATCTTTCTTATACATCAAAAGTAGTTATGGCTAATGGGCAAATAAACTGATTTACATGAAATTCTTCATAAACTAGACAAGTGATGTCCACAATCTTAGATTTAATCAGAATCATTCTCTGTGGGCTTCTATCAACACTGGAATACTAATGAACCTTGAAAATCTCTTGTCTTATAAACATTCTGTTTTTATCTGATTTGAGTTCTTTCTAAAAATCACAACTGTCAAACAATATTGATGCATCTGTGGTAAATACAATTAGGAGAGGGAAATAATAACCCAGTAATAGTATTGATGACTTTGATTACTAATGCCACAAAAACTCTGTTGGATATATCATAGTAGAGAAAAACCATATGCTTTATGTCAGAATACAATAAATTTCATTGACATTGACAAAAATTAAATTGCAAAATAGAAAGCTTTTAATCACAAAGCCATCACACCTGATCTATTGTATGCACTGTTGTTGCTTTCAGTCGAAGCTTTATTATTGATGAAAAAAATGCTACAAGATAAAATCAATTCAGTTGTTACATTTCTGGAAGTATGAAAAAATTACATTCAAGCTTTTACCAATAAGTTTTGTCTTAACATAATCCTATTCAAATCTGAATAATTGTTAAATGCAAAAATGATTTATGAAAGTCATGAATGTGCATTTGTAATTGAATGAGTATGATTCCAATGCACTTCATTTGTATTTCTATTTTGACAAGATTCATAAAGAATAGGATATAGATAGTGTTGTCCTCTGGTGGTGTCTTGGACCATAGCAGTATGAATTTCTGAACATAATAAAACAATACCATTGCAGATTTGTCAAAAACTGGATATTGTATAATGATACCACAGAAAATTCTTTATCCCCTGCAATTAAAGTTTGGGTGCATATAGGAATCACCCTAATGTTCATTGGGGTATTCTGCATAGAACTGACGTGGGGATTTTTTATCCTTTGATAAACATGGCGGTTGTTACTAAAGACAAAACATAGGGGTCAGACAGTAGTTTTTCACAAGTATCTTCAATACCGTTAGGTTTAGCAAAATTATTTCTATAGCTGAAATGACAGTTATTATAAGGCCTTCAAAAGTCATCAGGGATCAAAGTTTTACAGGTGACTCCTGTAAGAGTTATTGCCCCTGAAAGATGAAGAATGACAGTTTTTTTTTTTTTTTTTTTTTTTTTTTACAGCCAGTATCTTTAAAACTTTAAGAAAGAAACTTTCTATTGTTGAAATGATCTGAATGATAGTCCTACCAATGTCTTCTTGAGTCAGAACTGTTGGACATATCCTTGTCAAATTTATTGTCCGTGGAAGACAAACTTTAATCAGATGAGCGATTCGGGCTCCTGGGAGCCTCTTGTTGGGACAGTGTGATCCCTGTATTAGGAAACAAAATTATCACATGCATCTTTGTTGGTACTTATATTTAGAGACCAAATTCAAAGAGATTTAGAGATTTACTTCTTTAAAAAAACAATTGTTTTAACCTGTGATAATGACACTTGTGATGAACAGAATTGTTTTATGAAAAACCAGTATTTGTACATGTACAGACTTACAGTGATTTTTATAGAGGTCGTCATTTCGTCTTTGACGAAAGACTTCTCAGATTGAAGAAAAATAATCTATTCTTATTTCGTCTTCTGAAATCTTGGAAAGTACAAAAAACATTAAGAGTTGTAAGCCCAAGGCCCCAATATAAGTTCAAGTGGTGAAAGTAACAATTTTATTACCCCAAGATAATTACAACTCTCAACAGGTGTCATCAAAACCTTATTAACCAATTACACTAATTGGGCATGTGGAGTAAATGCTGGTAAAAATTTCTGCTGGCAAATTCTTTTACTTCTTGTTAACTTTATATCAGAATGACAGAAAAAGTTATTTATCATTTATTTTTGTACATAAAACTTGAGTGTAAACCAAATCTTGGTAATTTGGTCACTACCCTGGTTTCACTACATTATGTAGATGCATTTAGGCAATATTTATGATCATGAAAATATCATTTATGCTATCTATGTACTCCTCAGAGATCAATACTAAATATAGATATAACTGTAAAATAATGACATAAATTTGTCATTCACTTGGTCTTGTTCCCAGTAGCACACTTGAAATTGTGCTAAAAATAGAATCTCAAGAGGCACCACAGGAGAAATCCTTACTTGAAGATATTTATATCTGTTCAATGCATGTAGCACTGGTGCATGTTAAGGCAGTTTATACATGTATCTTTATCTACAATCTGCTAGATGTATGCTTATGTTTCTACAAAGGATGGCCATGCAAAAAAAAAATTTTTTTTTTCAACATTAAAGCCCCATGCGGGTCCTAGTGTCAAAAGAAGTGGCCCTCAGCAGCACTAAGCTTGTTGTAAAAGGCAATTAAATAGTGCTCAGAACCCTGGTTTAGGTCACTCTGCCACAGAGCAACTTGGTTGTATGCCCCAGGTGGTTGTCAGGCCATTATACGGGAAATGGATCCATAGAAATACCCAAGAATACCCCAAAATATTACAGATAAAATATTAAAAACTGGTGAATTTAGGCACTGTCAATAGACAGACGTATTGACAGTGTCTTGGCTGTGAGTAAATCATCAATTCTTAAAAGCACTTCATAAAAACTAATTATTATTGCCTCACCACACATCCCTATATGCCGGACCAAACATTGTATATTTGACCAAAGGAAAACTGTTGGACAACTTCTTGTCAAATTTATTTTCTGTGGAAGACAAACTTTAATCAGATGAGTGTTTCGGGCTCCTGGGAGCCTCTTGTTGGGACAGTGTGATCCCTGTATTAGGAAACAAAATTATCACATGCATATAAAGGCATTTAAAATTAAGTCAGGGATGTTTAGATTATATGGCCCCTGATTAAGTAGAAGTGTAAAAGGATTTCTATTTTTGATGATTCTTAAAGGCTTGGGAATTTCTGTTTTAATTAAATCTGAGATATGCCCTTTGGATTGTCTTGGAAACATGGTTGCATGATAGTGAAAAAAAAATGTGCTTCATTCATATGCAAAACGTACAGTTAAGCTTTACACATTGTTGTAAATAACCTAAGATAGTCAATACTGAAATATCTTATGTCAGATGCAAATACTTCTTTAAAAAATATAACATTAAAAAGATCCTCATTTTCTCACATGAAAGTGACTAAAGCTTTCAAAATCCTGAAAAAAAAACCTGTATATATAACATAGATATATTACTTCAGTCTAGCAAATGAAAAATTGCTTGGAGTTAAGCATTGATTTTCACCTGAATTGGTAGGCCAGCTTCACCAGTAAACCATGTATATCAACCTTGTTACCTTGCATATGATGTATAGAAACTTTTAATAAATTAATGGTTTTAAGAACTTCTGTTAGAAATAATAGAACTATGATTTCACTTAATTTCACCAATGCCCCATTTCATTACTAGAATTAAATTCTTAAAAACCAGTTTATTTAAAAATGATTTGATATTCAAATATTTGTAAGGAAAAATGTCAGTGATATTCTGTGACAGCTTGTAACTATTAATCAATACTATTGACCATACTTTACTAAAGTTTCTCCAAAATTGATTCAACTTAGTCATAGCTTTCAATGTATTTGAACATGTATTTCTAAGCAATATTGACAAAGGGCATGCTACATCTGTTCTTTTGAATGTAATCAACTTTGGGGACAGAAAATTTTAATGTTAAATATTACATTGGATTTATTACATTTTAATAAAATAGATTTGTTATATACCATTAAGAAATCATTTTTATAAAAAAGAAATAAAAATATCTTTTTTTATTTTTTAAAAATTGATTTGCATCAAATAAAAAAGGCAAGACCAGCAATACAAGAAGCATATTAAAAGATTAAATGACCAAGTGTTGTTTTGTAGTCGCAAGTCAATACAAGTTGTCATTTTTGTCATATATAATGTATGTCTGAAAAAAAAAAACAAAAACAAAAAAAAACTTGAGTTTCATTAGAATTTTGTACAACTCTTTGTAATTTCACCATCTTGATTATTTTTTTTATTTACATAAATATTGTGAGGCTGGATTACAATATTTCCAGATTTCAATAGTTGGTCACTGCAGAAAATGAGATTTGTGAATACAGACCTGTCATTCATATGATTAGAGCATAGTAAACAGCATTGAACTGGTTTTAAGATACTTTTGCCAGTTTGAAGTGACATTCACTTAAGTGGAAATAAAGTTAACGATAAAGCAAAGACAGCTACTTTAATTTGACTGTTTAGTATCTCTACTAGTTATAAGACAAAATTATCTTGCACTTTGTGTTATATGCTCTCAAAGACCAACTGTTTGAAACACAGTTATAATATTTGAAACTCACAAAGATTCTTAGCACCACAATTGTTGGTGCACCTGAGATTCCATATAAGGAGCTGCTGTTGCTGTAAGTCCTTTTGCCTTTTAAGACTTTTTGAAGAACAAAATGAATGTTAACAGTATTTAATCTCATCAGGATATTATTTGATAGGTGCTGCTGGCTTCCACAGCTTTGTCACTGCTTGTGGTTCAAATCTAGGAAAGAATCATGTCAGTGGCTGATGAGTCTTAAGTTTTTGTCATTACCCCAAAATGAATGAATGTCTTGCAATGCTGTAATGTTCCACAGTTAGGACAAGAGCAACAATAAGCAGCCATTTCATATTATTGTTTGATGTATTTTACAGAGTACTGTAGACAAGCTCCTAAAGAAAGCCAATATTTCCTTAGTGGTGGGAACATCATCCTGGAGAGAACAATTTACTGATGCAATTACTGTTAGTGCAGGTTTGTATTGCGTTCAATAAATGTATTTGTTGTCATTGCATATCGTTGAATTATCTAGATCAAACAGTCATTTTCATAACAATTTGAAGCTCAACTGTGTATTGAAGGAGAGAAATATGGTGGTTCTTTTTTTGGAAACAAGCATTTGAAGATATCATCAAAGCATGTTTCAATGTGTAGAAGCTAAGTGTAGAATTGATTTGTTGACATGGTTTGTCATTCAAAAAAGAATGAATATATGATACTGACAGAAGTAATCTTCTGATGTTTCATTATTAGCCACACCTGTCATTTTTTCTCCAAGGGTTGATTTAATATGATACATCACAATGCAGTGATTTTTTCTAACTACTGGTAGAGAAACTGATCACAATAATTATGACATGATTAATTGTACAATCTGATATTTTTATGATAGCAATACATAACATGAATTGATGATAATTTACCATTTTCTCATAGGTACTGTACTGTATTTTTCTGACTATAAGTTCATACTTTTTTTCAGCAAAGTGTCAGCCTCGACTTATTGTCCACTTTGACTTATATAAGAATTTTTCAAGAAAAAATGTTTATCTACAATGCATTTCATTAGATTTGTTTAGTTCACTTTAGATTTCTTCAATGAAACCTGTTACTCAGGATTGAACTCGAAGGTCATTGATCAGTGCTGTTATCCATGATCCTTTATGAATGAATATGATGGTGTTAATAAAAAATTTGAAACCATTAAAATATATAAACAAACTCAAGAAGATATGTTAACAAAACTGTTTTTTAACTGGAAAGACATCATCGAGTGTACCGTAGTTATCTGTCCTTTAATATGCAAATTCATACCCATTTATGGTATGTTGTAACATGGCTCAAATTAAATCTATCTGGCAAATTCGACTTAACTATTTCTTTTTTCGTTGATTTTGGTCAAAATAATAGGCATTTCATTTATATTCCACGTCAACTTATAGTTCAGAAAATACAGTACTTGTTAAATTTAGGATGATTTTCAAAAAAATGTTACTTCACAACACTTTCAAGTTATTAGGAAAATTTATACAGAATTTGTGATGTAACCATTAGCCGCTGGTCTGGTAAAATTTGTGTGATGTCTGGTACGGTTTTTTTTATTAGACACGCCTCAACCAGAACTTCCGGTTTAAAGATAGTGTGGAATTTAGGCAGTTTTTTTTTGGCCCGGCAGATAATTGTTCGGTCCAGCAGATTTTGTTAGGTTGCCGGATCAAATGTCAGACAGGTTGAAAAATGATTTCACCAGGTCTGCCGTTGTGAAGCTCATTGTAAGTGACATTTGCTTGGATAAACACAACAGTTTCCTTTCTTTCTTTTTTTTTTTCATATTGTCCTAAAACAAGTTATATGATTTTGTTTGTTCAATATTTACAGTATATTCAAGAAAGAAATTCATAAAAAAAAGTCAGAAGTGAATGTTTAAATTATTTTTCCACTTATGATGTTAAAATTTAGATTTTCAACAGTGGGGCTTTATGGGCTTTTTCTTTAGCCAGCATGTAAAAATCTTAGTTTTACCACAAAGGGTGGAGAAATAGTTTAATTCAATAATAAGCTGATGGTGGATCAGTTTCTCCTGTGAAATCTGTAAAATAGTGGAAAATCTTTTGCAAAAATTGTTTTCATTACCTTGTGACTTGTGCATTCTTAATCACTGGCTTCAAATGGGAGAAATGCACTTTTAATCCAGGTAATGGTTAAAATTAAGTTTAATTTGTACAGGTCCTCATGCATATGCCATATTATTGTCATTGTTGTTAAAGAGCATACAACTGCTTTATTTTATTTTATTTTCACTATGAAATGTTAAGGTAATCAGAATTGTACTTAAAATACAAAGTTACTTTTTGATTTTTCAGAATCTTCAGAAGGTAATTTGTTATTTCTTCCTGTTTCATAACCATTGCAGTTAGTGAAATCACAAACTTTAGTCACTAGCCTTTTATGTTACTATAGTAACTTTGTCAATATGTTCTCTTTACTGTTTACTTGAGAAGAAGAATATGATACATAAAGTTCTGGAAATTCTTGTTAATGTGATAGTATATAGGGATAAATAATAAAATCAATACAAATCTACTGTCCAGGGACTGCTTGCTCTAATGTGTTTTTCATCCAACTTAAATTGATATCATTATGGAAACCCAGTTGGAAAATGCATGTCAGTCTGTTGATAAATTGTATATTGGTTCATGACATGTAATGCTAAATTGATATATTAACATTTTTTTGCCATTAGGATTATTCACTGAGAGGAATTCTTTAATTGACGACTTTATGGCAATTACTTAAATCTAATTCAACATGATTTTCATTCAAAGTCTAGTGATGACATTTCATTTAAAGGTCATTTATTGCAGATATCAATAAAAATATTTTAACATGAGCAATTTAAAAATTGTTTGGTTTCTGTCAATTTTATCCTCACATATGTGATTCCATGCCTCATTCTTCTAGCCAATTATTATTAACATACATCTGCAGTTCATGTGATTTATTAGACATGATATGAAATAAAAGGAGAAAATCTGCTTTTGTAACAATAACTCTAGTTATAAACTTTGGCCTTAATCTTTAGGTGTACTCTTTAACTAGTAAGTTGTACTTGAAATAGTTCATCATTATTTCCCCAGCCATTCTTTTATTTCTATTATATTCTTTTGCATTGAATATAACAATTTTTTAATGCTTAGTGATGTTCTTTCTCTTTTGTCCATCAAAGAAGTGAACAAAAAAGTATGATTATTTTCTCATACAAACTGCAAGATTTCATATCTGTTACAGGGGCCAAAAAAGGTATGGTGAACTTTCTAATATGTGTAATATACACGGATATTAAATTGAGTGAACAATCTTTTCAGCTTAAACTAACAGATTTTTTGACTGAACAATTAATGTCTTTTTGTGACCATATAATAATAAAAATAGTATTTCAACATGTACTCTAGTGTATAAGTAAGGGTTCCTCAAAAGAAATTCATTGATATCCGCAAGTTTTATTTTAAATTATATTTTGTCACTTTTTAAAAGTTAGGAAAATGTTTCTTACTGAACATACATGTAGTCCTTAAAGGGCAACAAAATTTCACAATCATATCTTTAAAATAGTTGTTCACTGTGATAGCTACTTGTAAAGTCTTAAATTTGTTGTTATGAAATGAGGCACATCCTAACATTCATTTCCACAACTAACCATTAGTGATTGACTGCCATCTCCATCTCACTTGATCCTCTATTTAGAGTGCTTTCTTTCCATTATCAAGCTACCTTAATTGAACTTCTCTCTGTTTGGATGGTCAATTCACTGTAATTTGTTTGATGATTTGCCTAACCCAGTGTTTTGTACTGTAGTAACAGCCTCAAGTCTTTGTGATGTATTCATCATTAGTTAGCTGGATTTCTAATTTTTTTATATCTTGCAATGAGAAAAAAATATGGGTTGGTTTTGTCTAAATCTTTATGCCCCTGTGACTAAAAGTTGAGAGGGGGCATCTTAATTTATTCTTGTTACTCTTTTTGTCCATCTATCCTGATAGGGGTACATGAATTGCGCTGCTATCTCCTCCCAGTCTTTATTTTTTTTAGCTCACCTGGCCAAAGGGCATGTGAGTTATTGCCATCACTTGGCGTCCATCGTCGTCGCCATTAACAATTTTTCAAAACTCTTCTCCTCTGACACTACTTTACCAATTTGAACCAAGCTTGGTATGAATGTGCCTTTGGGTATCCTGCATAGAACTGGTATGAGGATTTTTGATCTGTTGAAAAACATGGCCACCATTACTAAAAATATAACATAGGAGTCAGACAGTAGTTTTTCGCATATGTCTCCAAAACTGTTAGGTTTAGCTAAATTTTGTCAGGGTAAAAGTGTTTAGCATGATGAGATCTATCTGTGGTCAAATTTCCATTTTGATATGTTAAGTCATGTTGGAGTTAATAACCTTTTTCAACATTTTTTGCTGTTTTTTATGTTATTTCTTTCAAAAATCTTCTCTGACACTACATGACCAATTGGAACCAAACTTGGTATGAATGTTCCTTAGGATATCTTGCATAGAACTGATGTGAGGATTTTTGATCTGTCGAAAAACATGGCTGTCATTACTAAAAATAGAACATAGGGGTCAGACAATAGTTTTTTGCATATATCTCCAAAACTGTTAGGTTTAGCCAAATTTTTTCAATAGCTGAAATGATCTGTATTATTAGGACTACAAAGGTTTCAGGGATAAAAGTTGTCAGATGATTTCTTTTAAGAGTATATGCCTCTTGTTTTAGCCAACTGAAGATGTGGGAGCCAAAAGAGTTTGAATTCTGTAAAAAAAAATGTTGAAATAAGAGATAATTGAACTTAGAAATTTTAATATTTCATAGGGATAATAGGGGTAATTGGTTTGTCCACCTATCTCATCCCACAGTTTTTGAGCCATAGCTTTGAAATTTTGTAGGATGTTATACTCATAATGGAGTTGTACAGGACTAAGGAATTTAGGAAAGTTGAACTTATTAATTTCAATACTCAATGGAGGTACATAATGTACATGTTTTTCCCTCTCAGATATCACTTCATTAAAAAAATAAATGTTTAGGTTCTTTAGTTTGCTAAGTCTTAATGCTTTTTTAGAATTTTTGTTTCTATTATACAACTGTATTGTGTGGTCATATAATGGTATAGCACTATCAATTTTATTATGTAGTCTTCATTCATAGAAACTTAGTTATTGTGCCATAACTTGAATATCAGTTCAGTGGTGGACCTTGATAAAATTTAACAAAGTTCAAAAATACAAATGGAAGATTGGTATCGATTTTAATGATTCTTCGAGGTATGGGGATCAGTGGAAAATTTGTTTGATGAGCACCCTTATAGCAGAACTTCTGTTAACTTTAATTTAATTTTAAAATTTCTGCAATATTATGTTCAAACCAGTTGTGTCCATGAGCTTTGCATGAATGAAGTTGATAGGAGGGCACTGATGAATTCATTTTTGTTCTGCTTTATTAAATAGTCACCACATTTTAAAGATTTTTAGATGAACTATTAAGGTTTGAAAGAGCCTTTTGTTAAGTTCTTTGACCACTTTCATTTTTTGTTCAGAAAGCTTTGCAGTGTCAAGCATTTTATCACAATCCATACTCAGAGCTTTATCAAGCTTGAATGTAGTGTACATACTTGTCATATAGAGCTAACTCAGCAGAGCATTTTATTGTCCCCCACGACACATCATGAGGGGACATGGAAATGCTGGGCATCCGTCCATCCGCCTGTTCGTCCCTCTGTCTGCGTTTCCGCACTTTTTGTAATGCTTTTACCAGATAAGTTTGTTTTTTGTATGTGGCCTTATGAAAAGTTTCAGATTAAGTTCAACTTTGGTTATGGTTGAATGATTTTTACGGAAGTTATGGCCATTGGACTTAGAAAATTTCAGGGAATTTACAGTTTTCAGTACTTTTTTGTAATGCTTCTACCAATTGATTTTATCTTATGTATGCAGTCTTACTATGAGAAGTTGCAGATTAAGTTTGACTTCGCTTACAGTTGATTGATTTTTATAGAAGTTACGGCCCTTGGACTTAGAAAATTTCTGTGAATTTAAAGTTATCTGCATTTTTGTTAAGGGGCGGGGGGGGGGGGGGGACATTGGAACACTGTCTTTTATTATTCTATAAGTAGGCAGACAACTACATAAAACCATTTTTAAGCTTTTTGATTTAATCATTGAAGATGGAGTCTAGTTCATTTTTAAGGTTTGATGGAAAGTGGATCATAAATAGCTTCATTCAATGTTGAGTTTTTTAATGGTGTGTTTCTGTCTGTTTTTCTAGATTATTGGTACGTTTAGAGGCTGTAATTGGTACCATTCAATAATGATCTATATCTTCACAATCATTGATCTTGGATAAGAAATATTATTGGTAGATATTCCAATATGGTCTGTGATCAATTGGTACTTCTAACTCTTATGCCATTAAATTATTTCTGGCATTTTTAGAACTTTGTTCTCTCTGACAGTTTGTTTAGTTAACTCAAATGCTAATACTTGCTTTTCCTTAAAGTACACAAGTGAACTGGTAGTGAAAGTTGTTGTGTTGAATTACATTGTTACACTAAGGTGTACCTGTAGAAATCTGGGTGTTTCTTTAATTGTAGAAATATCAGAAAATACATACTTAACTTTCCATTTTTTGATAAACTTTAATTTTTGTGAAATTCTTAATAGTTCAGGGAAGCATTTTGTTTCGCTTTTTTTGTTTTGTTTTGTTTTGTTTTTTTTTTTATCACTCATTTTATCAGTCTGATTTTTTTTTTTTTTTTAAATTGTGGTCAGATGATATGGCATTCCTGTCAACATTGTCCATAAGCATTTTGTGTGCAGTAGTCCGTTTCACAAAGCACTTGCAAGACTTACTGACATGTCAATCCTGAACAAACCAATGGGAGTTAGGTGCACATAAGCCTTGCATAAGCATTTGTGAAATGATGCACAGGAACATGCATTTACTGATGTGTCAAATGTACAGTGTTTGACCTTTAAGACTGTAATAAGTTGTGTCTTGTGAAGCAATATTGTAATTGTTTTCTGATTTGCCTCACAGTTATTAGACTATTGGAAAAAATAGTATATTATGTGTTGTTATTGATTTCTTTCATTAACAAATATATATATATATGCAAATCTGCTTCATCATTGAAAAAATATCCATACATAGTCATATTAAGCAATAAATAAGGGAGAGGGATAAAGCGACAGTGGTTAAGATTTGAGTTTCTAGTCCAATGATTTCCATGAAATTAAGTTTGAAATTGTCAAAAAAGGCTCCAAACCACAAAAGGCAGGCTGATGTTAATTTTTTGGATGATGGCTCCAACCATATTAGATTTAGGGTCCACTTAAAGTGTGTTATAGATTTCAGCATTTTACTTGTTTTTAGTCTTGATTTTGATTTTTTTGGTCAGTGATCAAATTTAAAGGGAAATACTTGCTAAATGCAAGTTGAAATTTAATTTTTCTATTAGAAATTATTTCCACTTGCTATAATTTGCTGGTGGAATTCTATATGTCATGTAGGTAAAGTCCAGAAATAACACAAAAAGCTTTAAAATTTAGTGACTGTAAATTTACAGTACTTGCTAATTTTAGCTAGTGGAAAAAATTTTGTAATTCAATCCCTGTTGCCTGCATCTTTTGTTCAAGATTTCAGATATCTCTTACAGTTTTCCAGTAATGGTGGACAAGGAGGTTATCCTAAAAAAATAATTTTTTATTAGATTCCTCATGATAATTCCTACCTGTATTTTTGGATCAGATTTCAGGTCTCTCTTTAAGTCTATTTTGTTACAGGGATGAAAGGCAAAAGTCTTCAATATGCACCCTTAAAGCAGAACTTCTTTTACCTTAAATTGAATTTCAAATTTTGTGGTGGGGGACAAAGGGCTACAAATTGCTTGCTTTACGCATGATTAAGAAATACTCTAAAATTTTATGTGACTTAAATAGATAAATTTCCCAAAATATGTCAAAACCGTATTTAACCCTTTATTTGGGGGAAAAAAAGTTTTTAGTCCCTGTTTTACACTCTTTTGAAAATATAAGTATGTTATTGACTTGTCCATCACTCCTAATTTTTCAGTGCAAACTCTTCTTCATGACTAGGTTGGTACCATGAAGCTTTACACATAGGAAGTATACTATATGTAGATGTACATGCAGATTATTCCTTTCTCCAATGATGAGTTACTTGATTTTAAAGGGGAAGGGGAATCTTGATATATTGTCAGCTCTTATCCTTCTTAACCCCTGTATAAACTTTGGCAAAACTTACATGAAAGGAGAACAACCTATGTGAAATTCTAATTCTAGGGTTTTTTTGTTTTTTTTTCCAGGGTTTTAAACTTGTACTTTGCTTCCCAGTTAGATGTGGAGTATGTAAGCATGCTCACAATCTACTTTTATTTCATTTTAAATGTGTTAACTCCTTTTCCAGGTGATGATGATGAGGATGAAACTGAAGAGAAGTTACCTTCATGTATGGATTATGTCATGCACTTTCTAACTCTTTTTTGGAAGGTACTGTTTGCATTTATACCCCCCACTGGTAAGTTGATGATTTACTTAAGTCATGCTAATGTGTGATGTAATGCACAGAGTTAAGTTTTTTTTCTTCATAAAAGCAAACATGTGTGATGAATTAATGGGTATGTAAAAACATTTCTGCCTTTTGATTTCTGTTTACTCTAATCTAAATCGAAAATGACTCCTTTGTATATAGTTTAAGATTTTTCTCCATCTGTCCAAAATTGCACATTCTTTAACTGCCCAACCGTTTTTTATATATTGATATACATGTTAGGCTTCAATCACTCTTAACGGTGAATGCAAAATTATGATCTGTTCAGTATCAAGGTGCATGTCAAGTAAAACTGTCCAAGCCATCTAAAAGACTATGATTGAAATATACCTATCTGGTGCATTTTTTTTGGTAAAATTACCTGTATGTTCAGACCAGCTGTCTTATGTGACCATTATTTTGCTCCTTTTTGAAGATCACCTAAGACGGTGTTGGCAGTATTACATCCACATGCAGTCAAAGTTTGATGAATTGCCATTTTATTTTTTTTTTCTTTTCAAATTCTGTTTCAAAAGAACAAAGAATACATTAACTACATGTACCATTTGTATTCTTAACATCAAATCACAAGGTTATCTTATGGAAACACTCAGTGGATAAAAAAAAAAGATTAGCATGTTATTTCGCTTGAATTTTATGTCTTCTAATTATACTTAAAAATTCTGGACAAAATGTACCCTCAGTTTGTTCATCATCAGGTTTGTGCTTGCAGGAATCCGTTTTGACCTTTCATTTTATAATTACTGAATTCAAAGTTTTGATTCTTCAGAAAATCACTACTGGAACCCAGAATCAGATGTTATACTGTATTTCTCAGCATGAAAAAAAAAATCAAATTGTTTCACAACATAATTACTAAGAACTATCTACCTGTATAATTACTCCAAAACCACCACTACAGTACCAGTTCAAGAATTGACAATCATTCTAGGGTTGAAATATACTTGATTATAGAATATTTCTCTGTCTAAGAATCAGGCAAAATATGTGGAATTTGTGGTTCATGAAGAGAAAAAAAATAGAATAAAAACACAGAGATTTTATTGCATTATTCAAGTATTCTCCAAAGAAATTGTAAAGATTGCCATTTTAAGATGTTGATAGGTCAAATTTAGTTGAAATGCACTATGGAAAATGGGAGAGGGAGAGGAATTTCCTGCACTTTTTTAGGCAGTTAAAATATTTACTACACAGGTGCTTCAGGATAAATTTAAATAGCTTTTTGGTTATTTTCTAAATGTATTGAATACATTTGAGGCAAAACAAGACCAAATTGAGAAAAGTAATGTGCCACCCATTGCATGATTCTTGCACAGAATGGTACTTAAGTGTCTAGTAAGGATAAATATGTTCTAGTTGTTACAATTTTATTAATAATCAAAGCTTTGAATTGAGTTGATAATGAAGATAAGATGTCTTGACTGATCATTATGAGCATAAACCTGAACATTTAGTTATTTTTAGCTCACCTTGCCAAAGGCCATTTCAGCTATTGCCATCACCTGGTGACCGTCGTCATCAACAATTCTTCATAACTCTTTTCCTCTGACACTGCTTGACCAATTGGAACGTAACTTGGAATGAATGTTCCTTTGGATATCCTGCATAGAACTGATGTGGGGATATTTCCAAAACTGTTAGGTTTAGCCTAATTTTGACTGGGTTAAAGTGTTCAACTTGATGTGGTCTATCCATGGTCAAATTTTGTTATAATCTGTTAAGCCATATTGGAGTTATTGCCCTTTTTGGCATTTTTTACCCTATTTTTAATGTTATATCTTTCAAGGAACTTTCCTGAAACTACTTGACCAATCAGAACCAAATTTGGTATGAATGTTTCTTAGGGTGTTCTGCATAGGCTGATCAGGGGATTTTTGATCTGTCATTAAAAAAAAAAAAACATGGCCGCTGTTACTAAAAACAGAACATATGGGTCAGACATACCTCCATAACCCATAAGTTAAGTCAATTCTATCAATTGTAGAAGTTATCCTAATAATAAGGACTACAAAAGACTTCATTGTGTCTTAAGTTATAGGATGACTCCTTGTTAGAGTTGTTGCCCTTGAGAGGTGAAATATGGCTTTTTTCAGTTTTTTGGCCAATATCTTGAAAACTATGATAGAAACTTTCAGTTGCAGAAATGATCCTTATGATTTTGTCACAAGAGTGTACGGCAATCAAAGTTGTCAGATGTCTCCTTGTTAGAGTTATTGCCCTTGAAAGGCGGAAAAATTACGTTTTTAGCAGTTTTCAGCCAATATCTTGAAAAATGTAATAGATAGAAAGAAACTTTTTATTGATGAAATGATCCTTATGATAAGTCCTACCAAAGTCTTCATGAATCAAAATTGTTGGACATCTCCTTGTTAGAGTTATTGTCCTTAAAAGGGAAAAATTTAACCAGGTGAGCAATTCAGGCTCCTTGGAGCCTCTTGTTTATGGTCCTATTCAAAAAATTTGTTTTCATTGCATTCCTCAAAAAAAAAACAACAACTCCTGTCTGCATTTTTCAATCAGATTTCAGATTTCTCTTTATTGTTTTTTTGAATAATAAGGCGTCATAAGGGATTATTTAAAAAAAAAATCCACTTTATTTTTGTTCTGATTTAAAAAAAAAGTTTATTGAATGCCTCATAAAAATCCCTGCCTGTGCCTTTCAAACATAGTTCAGATATCTTTTTCTCCCTTATGGTTTTTTAATAATAAGGAGTGAAAAAAATTATAATACCTTATGCTTAATTGTGTCAAAACTAATATTGTGTCTACACTTGCCCGAACTGTTCAGGGTTCGACCACTGTGGTCGTATTATGCTGCACTCTGAAATTTTTTTTTGGGTCTGATTTTGAACATTTTTATTGTCCCCCGCTATGTGTGGTGGGGGGACATGGAAATGCTGGGTGTCCGTATATGTGTTTTCTGCCCTTGATTATGAAGAGTTACAGATTGAGTTTAACTTTGGTTACAGTTGATTGATTTTTATGGAAGTTATGGCCCATTGACTTAGAAAATTTCAGTCAGTGAATTTACAGTTTTCCACACTTTTTTTATAATGCTTTTACCATAATGAATTGAAGTCTCTATGCTTAAGTGTATCAAAAACTAATATTGTGTCCACACTTGCTCCAACTGTTCAGGGTTCGACCACTGTGGTTGTATCATGCTGCGCTTTGCGATGCTTTTTATTTGTACATATTTCCAACACTGTCAGGTTTAATCAAATTCTGACATGGATGAAAGTGTTCAGCATGATGAGATCTATCTCGTCAAATTTTGGTTAAAATCTGTTAACTTTAACAATTCTTCCTCTCTTATACTATTGGGCCAATTAAATCTAAGCATGGTTGGAATGTTCCGCAGGGTATTCTGCATAGAATTAATGTGGAGATTTTTGATCCATTAAAAACTTTGCCACCATTACTAAAAATAAAAGATAAGGTCAGTTAGAAGTTTTCACAAATATCTCCAAAACCTTTAGGTTTAGTCAAATTTAGACATGGGGTTAAAGTATTCAGCATGATGAGATCTATTAATGGTTAAATTTTTGTGTCAATCTGTTAAGCCCAGTAGAGTTATTGCCCTTTTTTCATTTATTTTTTTTTCTCTGTTGTTAATGTTAAAACATTAAAAAATCTTCTCTGACACTACTTCTCCAATAAGAACCAAACTTGATGTGACTGTTCCTTAGGGTATTTTAATTGAACTGATATGTGGATTTTTGATCCGTTGAAAAACATGGCTACTGTTTCTGAAAATAAAAATAGAACTTTGGGGTCCAGTAGTAGGGATTTTTTTTTTAAATGGGCCATTTTCAGCATTTATTAAAGTATTCAAGATGTTAATGGGCCATTTATTAACATGTAAGTTAAATCCTTTAACCTGAATGGGCTATTTTCAGCTTCAGTGGGCATATGGTTCATGGCCTCTGCCTTTCCCTATCACTGGGGGTCAGACAGAAATTTTTTGCATATATCTCCAAAACTGTTAGGTTTAGCCGAATTCTTAAGTGTTCAACATGGTAAGATCTATCTGTGGTCAAATTTACTTGTAAATTTGTTAATCCATGTTGGAGTTATTGCCCTTCTTTAACACATTTTGCTATTTTTTTATGTTATTAATTTAAATAATTTTCTCCTCAGAAACTACAGGACAGAATTCAATGAAAACTGATATGATTGTTCCTTAGGAATGAGAGTTAGGAATTTAAAAAATTTAGAAAAATTGTACACTACACGTAGCTTAAGCAGAGTTGTAAATTACTGGCTTGGCTTTCATTCTAAGACTGGTGACTTTTGACTGGGACTGGTTGAAAAATTGGAAATTTCAATATCTATATAGTGCAAATATGTAAAATTTGAGTTCTGATGAAATTACTTTTTCAGTGAATTTCCTACAAGAGCAGTAGTTTTTATTTGCTTATATTTTCTTTCATTTATATTTTAGATTACTGGGGAGGCTGGGCTTGCTTCACCACCTCTATTTTAATGATTGGATTACTGACAGCATTAATTGGTGATTTAGCTTCAGGGTTTGGATGTACCATAGGATTGAAGGATGCTGTCACTGCTATATCTTTTGTAGCTTTAGGCACTAGTGTTCCAGGTAATAGAAATGTAAATCTATAGTATTGAATGCTGTTTTCAAAGATTTATCAGCTAATGAACTTGGCCTGATTCACTCATAGGCTGTAAAGGACATTATTATATGCCCCCCCCCCCCACCCACAAAAACAAAAACGAAACAAAACAAAATAAACATTTGCTGTTTTAACTGGTATGACATTGTCATAGTCAGTCTTTTTCTGTTCATGAGCGTTCTTACAGTGTTTCAAGTTTTTGTACCAGGGGGAAAAGTTATAATATAAATAATACTTTTGCATACCTGATACTCAAATTTTTAATTTGATTAAGTTAAAAGCTTATAAAAGAACTTTAGGACTTAATAATGGAAATTCTTGGAAAAAGTGACAATACTCAAGTGGCAGACTATGGAAATCCTTTTAAAAGGCAATGCTTTAAACACCAAAAAGACAGCTTACAAAGAATAAATAATATGGCATGTGGCCCACAAAATACTAGGGTGAACTTGAAGGATTAGCAGTTCCTGCTTCTTGCATGACTCCCATTTTACTGCTCTTCTATAGGCAAGTCCAGTAAAAGAAAATAATGGAGGTTATTGGTTATATATTGGAAATGGATACTTTGTGTCAGTCATTTGAGTTAAAAAAATGACACTGTGGGTAACATATGTTTGTCCCAATGGTTTTAGTGTAAGTTCCTGGACCCTGTCTAGAAAATGGGTGTAGTGGTTGCCAATCATAGTATTATACATGAGTCTGGAAGCAAAGTGGAGCAGTAGTATTTTTATTTTTATTATTTCAGATACATTTGCAAGTAAAGTAGCAGCTATCAATGATCAGTATGCAGACTCTTCAATAGGAAATGTTACAGGTAGTAATGCTGTCAACGTTTTCCTTGGTATAGGAATAGCCTGGACCATAGCTGCTGTGTACCATGCTTTCCATAACAGGCCATTCAATGTACCACCAGGAGATTTAGCTTTGTCTGTTACAGTGTTTTGTGTAGAGGCAGCAGTTGTAGTTGTTATAATGTTGATCAGGCGCAAATTTGGAGGTGAACTAGGGGGGCCAGTAGGTCCTAAAAGATTATGTGCTGCATTTTTTGTTTGTTTATGGTTAATTTATATTGTTATTTCTGCTATGAGAAGTTACTGTTATATTGAGTTCTAGGAGTATTAGATCAGGATTAAATATTGTATAGCTAGAATCTTTGATAGGAAAGTCACACTGCTACTTCTGTTCTTCATAAAGAATGAAAGCTGTCTTGACATTGTCACAGAAAAATAACTACCTTTTGCTAGAGGCCACTTATTTTGAGTTGTTTGATAAAGTAATATTTAGATAAGTCTTGTTCATACAGTTTAAATCATGATTTGTACAAATGAAGATGCAGATAACTATTTGATTGCCTGAAGTTTACAAAAACAAAGTATTATTTTCATGAATTCATGTTTATTGTTTTTTTGTGCTTTTTGTTGTCTCACTGTTTTATTGACCAATTCATACCCAGTCATTTTTTGTCTACATACAAGTTTATTTGTGAAAAGATATCCTAACAATTTATTCTAGTTAGATCTTATTTTACCGTCACATCTTTTAATAATTTGGATGTAAGCAAGTTAGTTGGCAAGTCCATGCACACAAGTGATTTAGAAGAGCTAATAGGAAGCAGATGATAAAAGGGAAATAAAGTTTAAAAAAAAAATAATAACTGTACCTCCTGCAAACAAAGTTTTGGGGTATAGGAATCACCATGTCTGTCTGTAAGAAGTGAGGCTTTTTTTTTAAAGTGTTTCATTGAGATAAAGAATTGTACATATATATAGAACAAAGTTCATCAAAATGAACTGATCTAAAAAAAAAAAAAATAGCTGTTTTTATTACCATTTAACTATTGGGTTAGAATGGCTCTGTCAAAAAATTCTGTAGTGGATGAATCATCACTTTTTCCTACTTTTTACAGGTTATACAACATACAGTGTGCAAATTTTGGTGGGAAATTTTCATACAGTTTTTTTTATAATAGAATTCAACTTTAGTTTAGTTTCAAAATATTCTCTACAGAAACATTGTCAGAAGGTGTCCTTGTCAGAGTATTTTTTTTTGCAAAAGATATACACATTTCATTTTTCATCTGCTTTTGCATGGTTCTTACATGGATCTGTACTTATAGTGTATCAGGGATGATTTTCTTCTGATTATTAGCAGAAATCCATTATTACAGAAACTGATTTAACCTTTACAATTCTTTTTGTTACTCTATATTACTTTTCCACTTTGTCAAATTCTGTCTTTTTACTGGTTTTATAAAATCATCCCTGGTGTGTATAATCAGATATTTCATCAAAAAGATCAAGACTATGAGTATTAGTGATGGTTTTTTTTTTGTGTACAAAAATAAAGGAAGAGCTTCCTTTAAAGTCCATCTGACACATTTTCATCTGTGTCTGATAATTATATCTTCTTTAAAATAAGTTTTTCCATTTTTTACATAATTCAGATTTGTAGTTTTCATATAGAAAATGGCTCAAAGTAATGTTCTGTATTATTTGGTAAAGTCTGAATCTCATGTATGTCAGAATTACATATATTAAATATATATAAGAGATTTATCATTTGTAGATAGAAAGGGTTTTGTTCAACGTATTTAAGATTGTGTGAAAGCTTACTGTGTGAATGGTAAATAAACAAAACCACTGAGTACAGATTAATTGCATAATATTTTAGTATTAGATCTCCAGATAAATATTTATAATGACATGAAATCCAATGTTTTATTTTATTTTTGTAGGCAATACTCATTCTGTATTTAATTTTATCTTTCGCTATTTTTATATTTATTTTACATGTTTTTTTTTCTCTGTACTTCGATTTTTGTAGCCATAACTTAGTTGATTCAATGTTCAGAAGTATTTGTATAATATGAATAAAATATGAATAAACAGGCATGGCTAATAAATCCTGACTTTATAGAAATCCAATACTGATTGGTATTTTAGATCAGATCAATCACCATTATTGTACTTGTTCAGTATTTCTGCAGCTGTATAATGCATGTTGACTGAAATGTTAGCAGTATATTAAGTGTTTCAAACATATTATATATACATGTCATTCTCAATGGTTAAAAATACCATTATATTATGGGTAACAGACTTTACTGTGGTAGCGTAAATAAAGTATCATGATCAGAACTTGTAGAAACAATTGTATGAATTCCAAAAACTACAATATACTGTGCAGATCTACATAGACTTACTAAATTGATAGAGTTTCTACAGAAAGAATATTATATGATAGTATTATTGTTGGAAATAATTGTGTATCATAGTACCTTGTTTTTATTAACTTAAATTGATTAAAGCTGAAAAATTGCAGATATAAGATACATTTTCATATTAGATCAGGGAGTGTACATACTCTACATTTGTATTTATAGATAAAAGTACACATTACAAGGCTGCATGCTTTGATAACTGTCTTTTACACAAATTTGTGCATTTATTGTTGTTAAGCTTTTGCCCATGTTTTAACTGTTGCTTTTTCATTAACATAAAATGGCCCTTTAAATTGAGTTAATCAACTTATGCTATATCTACCTCCAACCCTATTTACATTATATGTACAGCAAATTGTATGAAGTGGTGCAAAAACTGATGCAGAAAAGGCTAATTCTTTATTTGCTAGCATTATATCAAATCTTTTGAGGCTCAATATAAGTGCAATTTTATTTTGACTTGTGAATATTCTTTTTTCAGAAATGATCTCATTCTTTCTATTTATTTATTTTGCTTCAGTAAAGTAATTTGCATGCTAGTTTTCATCTTTTAAAGACCTGTATTTGCTTAACAAGTTTTCTTACATTAACTATCAACCAATGTTTATTATATAAATTAACATTCCCTGAATATCCCTTGGTACCAGTTGTGTGAGAGTATATTATAAGGGTATTTATTTTTTGTTTGTTTGGTATGATTCATGCTTATTGTACAGTAATCTGAAAATAGGTCCTTGCGTAAAGCTATGCAGACTTGTGTACTGGTTGGTGTTTACAGTGTATATCTAACCAGTGGCTTCCCATAAAATAGCACAGTGTTCACTGATTATTACATTCCCTCTAGGGCATTCTAACCTAATAATAAGTTATAGTGCTGCAGGATGTTATATGGGTTTAGGTTAATCACCGTAAAACTTTGGTTTTTGGATATGTATCCACATTTTGACATTGAAGAAGAATTCAAGGTTTATGATGCTAAATTTAGATAAAACAAAATTCAATGAGCAATTTTGGTTGGATATCAGTATTAAAGTTAACAATGAAATTTCATTCAGGGAGTCCATTATACTGTTCTTCCACTCGAACCACAGGTTTGTGTTCCATTATTGGTTTGTACCTATTAGTTTGTATCAGATGAGACACCCAGACAAATTAAAAGTAGAATTAGAGAAAGTTGGTTAGTACCAGATAGTGGAAAAAATTGGGTGTTTTGAATACCACTATGGTCAGTACATAAGTGATATGAGTGTATAAGATATGTAATTGTTGATTCTCATCTGTGATTTATACATTTGTTACATGACCAGTAGAATGCAATATATATATATACTCAAGCTTTACCTAGAACATTGTTGTATATTTTGGTTGTCACATTTGTTGTGCTGGTAGGTTTTTCACAATTATTAAGGGAGCAACCATTTGATTTTTGATCGAAAATTATGAAATAGAAGAAATTATTTCACATTTAACAAAGGCTTTAGCAAGACCTGAATGCAAACTTTATATTTACTCTTCACTAAAATTTGGGTGGTGATAATTATTGAATTTCTTTTTTTTTTCATTTTTCATACACATCCCAAACAAAATATCAAGTGGTTTGCCCCTTTTCCTTTTTCAGTAATGGGAGAGAGTCTGCTTTCAAGATCTGAAATTTTTTTCAGTTGTTTCAATTGTTCAAATGTTTTGATTTTCTGCCAAAGAAAGAAGTTCAAAGATTGTGATAAAAATAATTTATTAATATTTTATATTACATAAGACTGAAATGTAATGTAGCTTTTCTTGTTATAGTATGAAATATATGAAAGTCTGATTTAATCAGGACAGTGTTTTCAGATGTTTGAGTGATTTAAATTGAGCTATTAACATTTTAATACATATGATTGGAAGGAAGAGATTTGACTCATTATTTTTTATTACATTTAGTAAAATATTCCAAAGATGTGTTATCTACCTTATGTGTGTTAATACCTACCAACTTCCATTCCACCACGTCATTTAGTTTAATCCATGAGATAAAAGAATTAATTGTTGTTTTCAGTTTGTCATTAAAGGGTTGAAGTCAATGTTGTATTGTTATTATGCCCTTCTTTAATCGAGGGTATTATACTAATGCCAATGAATCCATTTTGCATTAAACATATCACTTTCTAGCTTGAGGAATAAATTTTCCAAAAATTTCAAAGCTCTTTGAAAGGAAGACCGTGTTTTAATGCCACATATGTTTATATCTTTAAGGTACACAATTTTAGACTAATTTATTTAATTATTTATTAGGTTTTTCTTCTTTTTTTATGCCCCTGCGATAAACAGTCCGGGGGCATATTAATTTACCCCTGCCCATCCGTTCGTCCGTCCATCCGGATTACAGATGATCATGGCTTGTCCAGCTATATCCTTGTACAGTTTTTGAAACTACATCTAAACTATTTTACAGGATATTTCTACACACTATTAAGGTGTGAAGGGACAAAGGATTTTGATTTTTGTGAAATATTACTGAAATTCGCATTAGTTTCACTTGTCATTTTACTTAGAAATATATGGATCATGGCTTGTCCGGCTGCCTCCATGTACAGTTTTTGAACTACATCTAAAATATTTTACAGGATATTTCTACACACAATGAAGGTATGCAGGGAAATACATATCCTGCATTGAAAAAAGTGACAAAAATGTTTTAAGTGTACGTAGAATTTGTCTATTCAATTCTATTGTGCTTCTTTTGGATTGATATTGCCCCGGTTTAAAATAATCCTTCATAATTTAGGGCACGGCCGAAAAATCCACCCAAAGTGACATCTTTAGGTACATGAAGGCGATGATTGCAGGATGTATGAAGTTATGTACACAGAATGTAACCAATAACTGATTTATTTATTTTTTTTTTTTTTTCAAAAAAATAATAAATTACAAAATACAACGAATCAATAAACCTCATTTTTTTCACCATTGTTCTTGTAAGACCGTTACTTGGAAATCATTATTGGACAATTATTATAACTTGGCGTGCGTTATATTATAACCTGACACTACTTGACCAATTGGAACCAAACTTAGTTTTAATGTTCCTTGGGGTATCCTGTATAGAACTATATGGGGATTTTTTGATCCGTTGAAAAACATGCCTGCCGTTACTAAAATAGAATAGGGGTCACACAGTAGCTTTTCGCATGTATCTCCAAAACTGTTAGGTAAAGCCAAATTCTGATTATAGGCTGACGTAGAGTTAAAGTGTTCAGCATGATGAGATCTATCTGTACAAATTTTCGTTTTAATGTGGTGACCCATGTTGGAGTTATTGCCCTATTTCGACGTTTTTGCTATTTTTAATGTTATTTCTTTCAAAACTCTTCTCCTCTGGCATTCCTTGACCAATTAGAATCAAACTTGGTATGAGTGTTACTTTGGGGTATGTTGATTAGAACTGCCATGGGAATTTTTTATCCATCGAAAAACATGGCCGCCGTTACTAAAAATAGAACACAGGGATTGGACAGTAGTTTTGCATATATCTTCAAAACCATTAGGGTTAGCCAAATTCTGACATGATGACCGTGTTCAACATGATCAGATCTATCTGTGTTTAAATTTTCGTTTTAATCTTTAAAGCAATGTTGAAGTCATTGCTCTTTTACAAAGTTTTTTTTTGTTATTTTTATTGTTATTTCTTTCAAAAATCTTTGCCCTCTGACACTACCAGACCAATTGGAACCAAATTGGGTATAAATGTTCCTTGGGGTATTTTTCACATCACTGAAAGAGTAATAAAAAAACAGGGTTATAGCGGTAATCAAAAGAATGTAATCCAGGGACAAAGACCAGACATGGAAAACAGACATACACAACAAAGAACATAAAGTAACTAAAATCATACATACAAAGTAACAAAAGCAAATGAGCAACTCCACTAAAAACTGGGAGCATGGACCAGGTGCACCGGTAGGGTAAGCGTCCTCTGCTTTTCTAGAAACACCGCCGAGTTGCTCATAAAATGTCAAGTCCGGGGTAGACAAACGAGGAAAGGAAAACTGACCCGTTGAATAAATCAGTTTTCATGGTGCAGATACACCATAACGATCCACGAGTTCATGATGACGACCATAAAACTTTTATGGTGATGACTCCAATCTTGTAGCAACATAACCCTGTTCCAGAAGTCTATTTTGGTAGAGTTCTAGCGCGATACAAAAAGTCTGCGTAGTTTCGGCAAGCTCTGGCATAACGTATGAGTTAAGATATGAACACTCCATACGCAGGTACCTAAGGGATGTTGCCACAGATGAAAGGAAAGTTGACAATTCTGAATGAAAAGTCATCACGTTTGTCGTTAAGTTTGGTCAATAGTTTTCCTTTACCATCGATTTCTAAGTGTAGGTCAAGATATGAGGCTGACTTCACAGTGTCTGTAGTATTCTTTATCTCAAGTTCTTTTGGGTAAATGAGATTTATCAAATCCCCGAAATTAGGATTGTTTAAAGATAATACGTCATCTATATAGCGGAAACTGAGATTGAAGGATCTAGCCAAACGATATTATTTCTTTCTGATCAGATCAGCTATAAAGTCAGCCTCATTGAAAGTTGAAAAATGACGTGTTTTTTTTTTTTTTTTTTTTCAGCCAATATCCTGAAAACTAAGAACCCTGCAAACTAAATGATAACTAATGTAGTGCCCGATATACTTGTTAGGTCCCTAACAGACCGTTTTGAGATGAAACAGCTAAAATGGGACAAAATTCGTTTTGTTGACATTTGCTCAACACGAATGATTAAGAAAATGGTACGCTTTTACCTCCGGATATAAGCAACTGTTTTCAGCTTGATCATTTTAGTACCGAATGCTCATATTTCTATATATGTATTATCTAAATTTTAATTCATATCAGAGTAATTTACTTACGTTACCAATTTTTCTCAGAAAACAAAAGCTGCGGCGTTAGAACCGTGAAACCTGCGTTAGACACGATGATTAAGGAATGTTTCTATTTTTTTATTAGGTTATACGAAATAACCTGGTTTGCGGCTGTTTATATATAAAAACCGCTTTTTTTTTTTAATAAAAGTGAAAACAGGCTTAAATCAGGTTATTTCGTATAACCTGTTCAAAAATTTATACGATATATCCTGGTTTGCGGCAGTTTACCCTTAGTGGAAACTTACCTTAACCATGTTATTTTGTATAACCTGTTAAAAACTTCCTTATAATTTAATTTCTAATAAATATTAATAATTGAATCGTAATTAAAACGTTACTTTGATAGAGATTATTTGAATCGTGGAGTGCTGACCAAACGACGTTAATGACGCCATTGTACCAATCCAGGTTGTACAAAATAACCTGGTTTGCTCAATCAGAAGCTTGTTACAAATCAAACTAAATTATAATTGAATACACAAAATTTTATTCTAACAAATATACCAGTTTTGTGACAAATTGTGCCAATGAAAACTATTGGTCTAGACGATTTGCATTCTGTTGAAAAACAGTTCAACATGCAAGAAACGTCGGAAGTATCAATTTTTTGAAAATGTTAATTTTGTTACTTTTGTTCGAGACGACTTTAATTTTAATATCATAATGTTCCTTATCAGTGCAACAATATACCTTCATCCCCAGCATATGGTGTTTATGTTTTACGATTGATTCGCTACGCAAGAACAAGTAATAACTACTCTGATTATCTTGAATGCCATAAATATCTGCATAACAGACTCCTGAATCAGGGGTATGAGCAAAATGAGTCTCAAATGTCTTTTACCAAATTCTTTTTTTTAGATATCAGTCCTTTGTTTAAAAAAACACTCAGTTTCTTCTAAAATAATGAGTGAGGATTGTTTTTTTGTAAATTGTTCTTTGTGACTGCTGATTTACCGATTATGACGCGATAGCATGCAAATGCTTTTTAATCACCACTGGTATATTCACGCCGCAATGGAAGAGGGTGGTTAAGCTCGCTGTAAAACGAGATTTATTCCATCATTTGGTGGTCATAGTATTGTATCCACCGACACCGCACGCAAAATAAGTCACCACAACGCTAGAATGGTACGGTCTGACATTGTCTTCCGTGGTGATCGGCCTCACCAGATATAATTCCTTCCTACTTAAATTGCAATTCCTACTTTTTGATCTGAAATTTCTGTATCAAAAGTTATTTGTTGTCTTAATAGGCAGAAAACAGTGTTTTTCTATACCTTACCCCAAGAATTCCTATTTATTTTCTCAATATTCCTACTTTTTTGAAAATGAGGAAAATCATGTCAGGGTCTGGTCCGTAGTGGGTAATTTAAAGACGTGGCATTTCACTCGTTTTCCAGAATATTCGCATTCAAATTACCCGAACAGCTATGGAGTAAAGTATACATTCATATAACTCACATCCCCAAATCATTACATGTACTGAGCCACCATCAAACGGAGCCGTGCCAGCAATGTTGCGTTCGTCGTAATCAATGATTATTTCCACCATACTTAAACCCGACAATCAGTAACATACAGTATAAAGCTGCTCTCATAGGAACAATGGACTTTTCTCCACGAGGATATATTTCATTGACGGCAGGCTTGGCACCACATTACAAACGTGCTTCTTTACCTCTCTGTGTAAGCAATGGGTATCATTAGACAGCGGTAGCGAATCCATTTCATCAACGTTAGAATCGATTGAGACAAACCAGCTTATATAGAGCATGAAGAATGACACGTATAAAAACTTCACCTTCAAAGCCCACGAGTGACAAAAGTACACGTGCAAGTGATGATGCATTAAGGCAGATGATGAACAATTGTCCACAGGTAAATAACCAGTAAGATCATACTCTTTCTTTAAAAATGAAAAATTGCAAAAAATTAAGTCCGTTATTTCATTTTATATTTGGTGTAGCAATACTTCTTTGTAGGTGTACATGATAAACTAAGCAATTGTGATTGCATTCTCTAAATATGAAGTTGTTTCTTGTATAAGTCCTTATGGTTTCTTTGTTGTCATAAATTAAACTCTCCAAATTAACAGTTAACACTTTTAACACTTGATGATTAATTTTCAGTTGTATTCGAGGCCAATAAGAGCTTCTAACGTCCCTCCTTCTTTTATATTTCACGGAAGAAAAACCTCACACTCCGGAAGATAACACATGTGATACCTGTTGAAAATTTATAATAAATAGTGTGGACACAGACACTTATTGCAAGCAGTGACGAGTACAGAGGGTTCTAAAGGGATAGCAACAAAAAAATATCATTGGGAAATACAAATCTTACTTACTTACAGATCAATTTCGACAGAACGTGAAGCACAGAAATTTGAGTTCATACATAGGCGGTGATGTTGTCGGAAGCTATTTTGGTTTATTGTAAAGATGATTTACAATCTTTTGTAATTTTTAAAGTATGGAAACATATATGGCAACGTCGACCGACCTATTCAGATTCAAGATAATATCACTAAACTTGTATACCTGATTATGCTTACGTTTGTTGCATCAAAAAGTGTAGAAGAAGCCAATTTTACGCATTCAATGTGAATGTGTAGAAAGAGTACCGATAATCAATGGAACCAAGATTCGAGCGGATGTCAGAAGAGTATTTCTAAGATAAAGATAAAGCAGATAAGTAGACATACACAACAAAGAACATGAAATAGCCGAAACACGTACAAAGGAGCAATCCGGACTCCACTGAAAACTGGGAACATGGACCGGTAGGGATAAACAGAATCTGCTTTTCTATGAACACTTTCAAGGTTGTTCATAAAAATGTCACGTCCATGGTAGACGAAAAAAAAGGGAAATTATGACACGGTGAACCAATCGGTTCCCATGAAACAGATGGATATATAACCAAGAGAAAACGGACAGCCGCTAGACATTTTAGTGGAAACAGAATTCTATCAAACTTTAAGTGCTGGACATATTTTATTTTATCGTTTTAAGTATCTATATTTATTGATTGACATTTATTTCTTTGTAATTAACTTAGGTAGCCCAATTGTTCTTTAATCCCGTTAATCTTTATGTTTGTCATCGAGCTGAGAAACCACCCAAAGCATACTTGTCAATATAGCAATTACTGCAGAATGATGTTATACCTCAAACTTCAGAACTTTTTTAAGTTTTTATGATCCTCTGTAAAAATCATAGAATAGGTTTTTGTCTAGTTTAATCAGAGAGTATTTCACTGACTTTCAAACTTGGCACATGTATTTTTAACAGATCTAAATAAAGTTGTATGTTATGTACTGGAACTTTGCAATTATTGCGCATGCCAAAAACCGTCAATTATAGACTGTACGCACAAAGACTGTAAGACCCGGCAATTGAAACGGTGGAGAAGTGTAGCGATCCCGGAACTACCAAGGGTGTACAGATCCCCAACATAATATTCTGTGATGGAGTACATCTTTCGACCACAATGGAGACCATGGATCTGTCCAATGCGTCAAAATCCAGAGTGTGGAAGGTGCAGAATCATACATCCAGGCAAAGTGTGTTATGCATTTTATTCGAAGTGTTTTCGTTGTAAAAATTTCGGACATTTTAGTCGCCAGTGTAAAACAACCTCTTTTTCACGTCACAAGACTGAAAGCACAGCACAAATAAAATCAGCAAAGCAAAAGGATAGTAACTTTGCACATATCACAGCCTGCATGGAGCGTAAAATAGTATTAGGGCATTGCCGTTTGCCCTAAACCGAAATATAGGAATACTTCTTGCTTCGGACACAGCTGAAAGACTGAAATCCGAATTAAAAATAGTAAAAACGGAATTAACACGTCAAAAGTGGGAAACCGAAGTACAGAAAATTAGCTGCCAGGAGTTGCAATCTAAATTAGAAGACTATGACCATATGAGAGAGTACAGAAATAAACTGCATAACGAGCTTCATCACATAGTGAAACAACAAAAACAAAGTGTATATGAAAATGAGAAAACCAGCAAAATTCAAGAACTGGAATTTAAGCTTTAAAGATAGTTTGATCCAACAGCTTAGTGATGAATTTCAGAATAGATGTATAAGGCATTCAGAAGAGGAAAGTGCACTCCAAAAAGAGCTAACAATGCTCCGTTCTAGCAATGGGGAAAAATACTAACATTTACATGAACTTCGTCATCAGAACAGTTTACTCTCCTCAAATCATGGACATGTGCGCTCTTCCCAAAGCAGACACCGTAATATCAAAGAATGTGGTCGATTGCAATAATCCTCAAGTCCAGGAGAACTTTAATTTGGAGAACAAGAGGCAATTATAACCAAGCATTTTAATGCTTGTTATATATGAATTTATACTGAACATTCATTTCATTTTCCGGACACTTTGGAATTAATAATTGGTATTTGTTTGTATTTTTTATGGATCTCAATGATATTTTAGACTTTTAGTCATTTATTGTAATTTAATTAATGAATAATTAAGTGTTAAATTAGCATTACTCTACGTAGACAATTTCATCTTCATTGGACACAAAATCTGTTATAATATTCTGTGTGATATATAGACAAAGCATCGCCAGTTTTCACCTGGGTATGTAAACAGGCACCGACTATTCTGTCACCCGCTTGTCCATAGTCACCAGTGGTGTGATCGTGGGCATCACACCAACCCAGTAACCATCAGCCATTACTCAGGCTCACAAGATTATACACAAATCAGTACACAGCCACCACGATTATATACACCATAACAATCCACGAGTTTGTGATGACGACCAAAAAACCTTTGTAATTATGATGATTTTTATCATGTACCAACATAACCCCATTCCATAAGGTCTGACATGGTACCAAAATGGTGCCACATATAAAAGGAAAGTTGACAATATGGAATGAGAAGTCATGCCGTTTGTCGTATGGTTTGGACACAAACTTTCCATGTCCATCGAGATATGAAATATAGTGTCTTTAGTGTTCTTTTAGGTAGATGCGATGTATAGCATCCTTGAAACTAAGATTGTTCATGAAGACAATACGTCATCTATATAGCAAAAGCTGATATCAAAGGATCTGGGAAAACAAGGTATTTTTTGTATGCAACTATCCACACAGACAGATTCATAACTTACAAATGTAGCTTCCGATGAACTCGGTAAAGGCGGAGCTATACAGATTTTCCTAACAACGACGACAAAAAAGATCTTTCTATGACAAGGGCCTATATATTCCAGTATTGTTAGGATGGGCCCAGTAAAATGTTTTGTTTTGCTTGATTAAACAACATGGTGACAGGATATTTAATTTTTCCAAATGAACGATCTAGGCTCTTTAGAGCTTCTAGTTCTGGTTTACGAATTATGTTACGTGCATGGACATCTGTGATTTTGAACGAAATAATGCTTGCGATTGGTTTTGGGTTCTTATGGCTTAAAACTATGTGTCATAAATATTTTAAAAGCATTTATTTTTACTTTGTATAAAGGTTCATTTAACATGGCAACCAGAATCATTTGTCCTTAAAATATTATTTTTCTGTAATCAAAAATAATTAAAAAAAACTTCTCTGAATAAAACAAAATGACCGGAAGGTCTCTCACAGTCTCTTCAACAAGTTGGAAGTAATATACTTGATTTTCAAAGATCAACATCTTTGAATTCATTGATCTCTAGAAACTTTCAAATTTTTGGACCACCAGCAAGCAACTGTGATATCTTAAAGATTCTATAACAACATTATAGAAGAGACACACTTTGGTCCATATATCTGTCAATAATGAACCAATCGTGACTAAACTGTTGACAGAAATGTTAAAAAGGGAGAACTAATTCTACGCATGTTTCAATTAGATTCCGCTTGATCGATTGAACAAGATGGCTACAAGAAGCTGAGCGTCTGGTTTGCTGATGTTCACAAACTCATCTGAAACAAAAGTGACTACATGGAATCTTGAATAGGATTAACATAGATGACAAGGAGCTTTACCACACCGCTTTTAAATTAAGATGCATGTTCAAAGGTTTTGATGATAAAATACGGCATGTGCTTGCTTAAAAGAAAAAAATACATGTAATTTGTATAGAGTAAAATTCCTGAGAGTGATTAAGACCTCTGAAGCTTCACGTTCATTTACCAATTTGATATTTAATTTAAGGGTGTACTTTGATATGCTAAAGCTGCTGAAAACAGTGTATTCACATAAACCCATTCAGCATCCTTTTTTAAGTTGATCAAACTTGAAATCTTAAATGTTTTTTTTAATTTGAATCTAAACATGCTTAAAGAGTAATCAAAAGAACCAAGGTTATAGCGGTAATCAAAAGAATGTAACCCAGGGACAAAGACCAGACATGGAAAACAGACATACACAACAAACAACATAAAGTAACTAAAATCATACATACAAAGTAACAAAAGTAAATGAGCAACTCGGACTCTACTAAAAACTGGGAGCATGCATCAGGTGTACCGGTAGGGTGAGCGTTCTCTGCTTTTATAGAAACGCCCGCCGAGTTGTTCATAAAAAGTAAAGTCCGGGGTAGACGAAAGAGGAAAGGAAAACTATGACATGTTGAACAAATCAGTTTTCATGGCGCAGATGGATACACCGTAACGATCAAGTTATGTTTATTGGTGGATGAAATCGATATGTATTTTCAAATTTACTATAACATCTACGACTGGATTGTTCGGCACAAAAAGCGAGTTGTCATGAAACAAGTATAAAAATAAATAGGTATCAGAGTTCAGTGAATCGTATACGTTGCATTAAAACCATAGAAGTTTTCAATTTCATCGGACTTGAACTTCACATACAATGCGTTCCCCTGGTAATTTAATGTTCCTGGCGATTCCCGACAGTACCTGAAAGATATATTAAACATCGTTTGAAATGTCTTTTAAATATTTGTAGATTCCTAACAAATTCGTTTCAGCTAATTAAAATATATATACACGTTTCAAATTGAAATACTTATAAGTAGTGTTATTCCTACCCTGTTGTAATGTTCAGAGTGCTAGAGAGTGACAGAGGTTGCCTTTCATTATAAAGAGCCTTTGCAGAATCCTTCGAATAGTTTGGCCAATTAAGATCTTTTATCAGGACTTCCTACGTAGAAGCTATCAGTAAAGACATGAGCATAATCAGACGAAGGAGATGGAGGAGGATTGCACAAGTCTTGAGAATTAATCAACAAGGCTACGCTAAAACAGCCCATTCCTGGACACCAGATGGTAAGTGGGGCAGATGTTGGCCGAAGATAACCAAGAATTCGGAAACGAGCGAACTTAACGACTAATCAGGAAGCTTAAAACAGACGAAAGTAGGGTACCACTGTTGCTGCCAATATATCAATTGACTTAATGGACAGTCAGGTAAAGTAGAAGGGTTTCCAATAACGGCTGGACTTATTTGTTTGTATGTTATTTGTAATCTTCTGTTAACAGTATTATTTTGTTCATTGGGTTACTGGCATTCATAATCGGAATAATGCCCTTCAAGTCTGTTACAATTTATGGGGTCTTCTTTGAAAGTCCTCATAGGACCTTTTTTTAAATTGTTATTTTAGAAATGAAATGCCATTAAACATGTAACAATGACAGAGTTTTCAAAAAGTAAACTAAAATAAATGAATTTGCGAGGTCGTGACTTAAGAATGTTATATAGAAAAATTTAATAAGTCGAGTACACTAACATATTTGGTAAGCTGAAAAGATTTAGAAAATAAAATGTGAATATTTGGCAAACGGTGTAAATGTTTAAATTCAACAATTTCAAAATTTCAAAATTAAAGTTGCCGGTAGAGGGGGGCTATTTTTCTTTCTCCATTTTAGCAGTGGAAATAATAAGCCTCATACACAATCTTCTAACCATAGCTTTGAGGTTTTGTGCGTGTGTTTCGTGTATCTATATTATCGCTCGTCTATAATAAAGATATTCAAAGGATAAAGACTATGTAGGGAAAATAGCCACACACAAAGAAAACATGAATTACTAGTAAGCAAATTAGCACGTACATAGAAACAAAAGT
The DNA here is from genome assembly GCA_037379345.1 of Perna viridis. Classification (NCBI taxonomy): domain Eukaryota; kingdom Metazoa; phylum Mollusca; class Bivalvia; order Mytilida; family Mytilidae; genus Perna; species Perna viridis. The sequence continues at coordinate 18,045,486 of CM074512.1, read as the reverse complement.
AAATGAACAAACCCGACTCCACTAAAACGGAACCAGGGAATAGGTGCACCGGTAGGGTAAGCCTCTTCTGCTTTTCTAGAAACACTCACGGAGCAGATCATAAAATGTCACGTCCGAGGAAGTCAAAATAGGAAGGCAACACTATTGCATGGTATACAAAGTGCTTCTCGTGGTGCAAATGGACACACCATAGTGAAGGTTTCATGGTCGATATCATTTGAAATCGTTAGAATAAACAAGTGTACTTTCTTAAATAGACCAAGATAACGTTCAAGAATAGAAATCCTTATATTATAATTATTTACAATTCTACATTTAAGTGAATAGACTGTCAACTCTAAACTTGATTATTAGATCTTTTTATATCACGTCAAATTAAATTAAATAAACCCAATTTCAAATAATAACGATCATTAAACCGTTGTAGTGATGACTTAAATCCTCGGTTCCAGAATTCTAATTGTAAGAAGTCTATCACGGAACAAAGAGTCCGTGTGGTTTCGAAAAGCTCTGGCATAACGAATGAGTTGTGTTATGAAACTCCATACGGATGTGCTGAAGGGGTGTTGCCACAGATGTAAGGAAAGTTTATAATACGGAATGAGAAGTCGTCGCGTTTGTCGTATAATTTTGACATGAGTTTTCCTTTTCCATTGGTTTCTAAGAGATGGTCATGATATGAGACTGACTTCGAAATACCTGTAGTGTCCTTTATCTTATCTCAAGTTCTTTTAGGTAGATGCCATGTATAAAATTCTTAAACTAGGATTGTTGAAAGACAGCACATCATCTATATAGCGTAAATTGAGATCAAATGGTCTGACTAAACAATGCTTCTTCCATAAAGTCAGCCTCATTAGACTGAAGGCATAGATCAGCGAGTAGAGGAGCTCTATTTGTTTCCATTGCATAGCACTTAAACCGTCTATTGGAAAGCATGACCATCACATTGGATGAATATGTTGTGACAACATCTTCCGTATACTTAAAAGAAGATTTAAGAAGTATAGGTTACAGACCACCAATTCAACCAATGAGCATTTGGAACGTACGCAAAAATAGTCCTACGCAGAAATTACCCCTGTTCTTCATAGTGCTGTGAAAAAAGTTCTCATCTTATTTAAAAAATTTAAACAGTTTCTCAAAGGAAAAACATTTCTGTACATTTTGCTTCTTGTGATGTGAAGCCTAATCTCCACAATGATTTCTAAATATACCCCTATCTTGTGAAAACACTGGGATTTCCCATGCTATTTATAGACACTTCACTTCCGGTGACCAGTACTGCAATTTTTTGCAAGTCTGTTAACCTCAGATGCCATTCTGAGGATTGTGAGCTGACATATGTAGAATCATGCTGATATATAGTCCTCTGCAGGTTAAAGTGAAGGTAAAGTCCAGAGAAGCCATTGAATATTGTGAAATTTGCATAGAAGCTTATGGGAAGTGGAATTAGTGGTTTCTAGCCTATAGAGAACCTCTACCGAGTACTGCGACGTAGCGTGCGGTGTTGGTGTCATTTTTGGTAAGGTCGAAATCGGCAAAATTTGACTTCTTTTTTGTATTGCGACGTCCATCGTTCTATAATTGTTACATGTAAAAAGAAGTGTGCTTATTTAATTTTTCACATAAAATAACACACACGACATGTTTTATTATTTAATTATCCGATTCGATATTAATTTTTCGTACGTTTTGGTCAATTGAAATGATCGGATTACATCCTGATATGGTAAATAGTTTGGCATCCACCATTTAAAACTGATTTGATAGAAATTTTATCCTATGAGAAAAATGTTAGAAATTATGAAAACAAATTTCGTGATGCGCTAAAAAAGTAAAACACTAAAACAAAAAGCCAACAAACCTACAAGTAAAAAGGTAAGTAGCAACCCCACCCCGGAAATCATATTGTGAAAGCGTATCTATTTGGTTTTATATCTCTAATGTAGGTGTATGTTGATATTTCCGAATACATGTACTCGTTTCGGAATTTTATAAGGTATGTTGCTAAACATTTCGAGAAAACAAAACCTTGGCAAATCTCGAGAGCGAAGTATCCCGTTTTTATTTTACGACGGTCGTATAATGTTATGTAAAGTGGTCGTGGTCTGGGGACTCTTTGTTTCTGTGCGATCACTTTACTTGTGGTTGACGAATTGTTCTGAAATGTTGATATGATTTTACCAACAGCTAATAAGATTCCTATTTAATTAGGACTTTGTTGCCCCTGCTGCTTTAGAAAAAGGGGCCAAAAAGGGTAAAAGGTGTCAACATTTCTTTCATTATTTTATCAGATTCGCTACAATCATATTTTTTTTTATTCATTACGTCCACAGTCGTCATAATCTAGTATCGTGACTTTTCAATACTTTTTATTGTTTTTAAAATTGACATTAAGAGAGTTTTACGTCGCAAAACAGAACGTTACTTTGGAAACGTCAAAAATGCGCTTTGTGACATTTTTGTAAGACACAGTTTTACATATATATATATAACCCATTTGTTAAGCCAAAGAAAAAATGAAATGATTAAACCATACAGGAGGATGAATACATTTTTAAGTATATGAAGAAAGAAATCGACTCAACATCATTTTCCTTTTTGAACAATTCGTTCGAATTTCGCATGGAGTACGCGTGAATAAATAAAATATACAAATTTAAGATGTTGTGACATTTTGGTTAGACACAGATAAAATGCTGCGCTTAGATACATGTTCAACCAAGTACCATTATTTTTAGAATATATTATCTGCAGTACATACACATGTAAATTCAAAATTTCATAATTATTAGTTCACTCAAAGCTAACGAAAAAAGCTTTTGATAAATACTGGGTAGCACGCAACGTGTAGAAAATGTCTGGAAAAAGACAACGTGACATCACAACATACCTGCGTATTTATCTACTATTAGACAATAAAACTCATTATTTTTTTTTAGAATAAACATGATATTCTGCATATTTATGCAGTCCTTTAAGCGCGAGTATACTTTGGTAAAAATACTATTCGTTGTTATATTTGACAACCGTGAGCAAGAAAGTAGCCAATGGCCAACGTCGAAAAAATTCAGATTTGTGACATAATTGAAATACGGACAAAAAGGCTTTTAACAAAAAGACTGACTGAACATTTTGTATATATTTTCATTGAGGTAATGTATTGTCAATATAGTTAATAAAAGTCCACATTAAAAATAGCTGTTCGAGCATAACTTTAAAAAGATGTCTAACATTTTGTCTTCAAATCGGTTTCTTTCCATTTTTACAATGTCAACATCAAAGGGGAGATATTTGTGATATTGTAATACGCTTTGATTTTATCATTACGTCATGAAAAACATGACATCGTCTGCAGCACAAACTGCTCTTTCTAAAAAAAAGTTTGTTTTATCAAAATACGTCAGGAAACAACTTAGATATACTGGTGAAATGGGAAGCAAGCATTTCTTAATGTTACCCGTCCACATATGAAAATGGACGTTCTTGTGATCGAATAATGCTTTCCCTCCACAATTAACGGCATCTTTCAAAGATTTATGACTGTAATCCTAAAACAACAACCATTTTCGAACATTTTAAAATCTGTATTGCCTTTGATAACTCCACATTCTAATAGCAATATTTCGGTTTTCGTAACAAGCCCCGGTTCAATGGAATGTGATACCAACAACGTGTACGTATTTGTAACAACGACAGTAAATGCTTTTATGTGGGGAATTCAACTGAGATTTACAAAAGATGTTCAAATCATTTAAGCAGAAATGTAAATGTTTCAAACTGCTAATAAACTTGTTTGGAGTGAGCTGCCACGAAGACTTATTCAAAAATAAGCTAGATGTCTTTTAAATTATTTAGACCTCTTTTTACACAGATTTTGCAAAATCTTCAGTAACTCAAATATTTACACAGCTCTCTGAAATTAAATATTTGTGTGATTAAATACAGTGAGGTCTGAATGTTAAGTACTCTCACTGTATGTGCACAGTAATTGATACCTCTCTTTGAAAAAAAAGATATTTCATTATTTGAAGAGAAGAGCAAATACTTTAGTTTAAGTAGACCTTGGCATCCATATGCGAAACATATTTAGAATAATGAATTCAATGTTTAACTAAGCACGACAAACACAAATAAAAAACAGACCAATATGAAAAATATAAGCCAAATATAGAGAAAATATGACCCACTATAGAAAGCTCTGATATGAGAAACCTACAGCTAATCAATGTGTGATGCAGGTCTAATTTCCGCACCAAATCGTCTTTCCACTTTCATGTAATATGACGTTCTTGAATTGTTTTATTGGTACTTCTAAATCGGTATTCTTCTGAAATATCATTTGCCCCATGCGGGTCCGGGTGTCAAAAGAATAGGCCCGCAGCAACGCTAAGTTTGTCGTAAAAGGCGACTAAATAGTGCTCAGAACCCTAGCCAGGGACTAGGGCCTCTGCCCACAGAGCAACTGGTTTGTGTGTCCTAGATGGTGGAATGGGGGTAACCCTGGCATGTTATATGCTGGGGTCGTCAGGCTATAATACGGAGAACCTGACCGCAAACCATAGAGGTGCATCGTTTTGGGAAAGATGCCACGTTCCTCGCACGTTAAAAAACCCTTCAGTGGTATTCTTCCGGAGTAGGAATCATAGGGCTCCGCCACAGGAGGCTAAATTGCCCGACCCTACCCTCCTCTCCCTATTTCCAGTGGCAATCGAAATTTGTCGACCCCGCTCTTGTGTTCCATCCCATTGTTCATTTCATCATCATTTCATGTTCATTTTATCATCCATTTCATGTTCATCGCCTGAATATAGCTGAGATATTGCTGTTCGGGCGTTAAACACCAACAGACAAACAAACAAACAAGAAATATCATTCAGACAAATCTACACTAGAAAGAAAATCATGTTACATACAACTGCCATGATTACAATTAGTTTGATACATACCTCGGTCCTGCTACAGTGGGTCCGTACATTTTTATTTCTACATGGTCTTGTCCGCAAAAAGCCGACCATTCCAGATCAAATTCAGAAAATGTCAACGTTATCGATGACCCGACTGGTCCCTTAAATGAAGATAGCGAACAAGATAAATTTAGATACTTGGTTAATCAAGGAAACCAAGGTCATAGCGGTAATCAAAAGAATGTTATCCAGGGACAAAGACCAGACATGGAAAACAGACATACACAACAAAGAACATAAACTAAAATCTAAAATAAAATCATACATACTAAGTGAAAAAAGGAAATGAGCAACTCGGACACCACTAAAAACTGGGAGCATGCATCAGGTGCACCGGTAGAGTAAGCATCCTCTGCTTTTCTAGAAACATCCGCCGAGTTGTTCATAAAAATTCAAGTCCGGGGTAGACGAAAGAGGGAAGGAAATCTATGACACGTTGAACAAATCAAAAGAATATTTCGCAGTTATTGTTGAAGAAAGAACATATTAACATTATCAATACCCTTTCTACTTGATATGAAACAGAATAATCGTTAGCAAGTCATATGAATATGAAAATAAGCATGTTGGACTCCTCGCCATAGGCCTAAACACTATAAGAGCGAAAACGCTTCTTTGTCCCAATTTTAAGAATAAGTTTGATAATAAAGGGTGATCTCAATACATTTTGTCGAAAAGTCTAATTTTGGATTGTTATTCATGAAATCGTCGATTGTTCAATTAAATATTTAGACAGTTTTTACATTAAAAAAAACAAAATATTAACAATGATGATCCCAATGTCATTTAACGCCACAAACTTTAAATACTATACTACCCTTACAAAATTGACAAAAAAATCCTCTTCTCATGTCTAACGTCTGATGTCAGTACTTAATATTCGCATATGATTTGCATAAATATGTAGTTATACGCCACGTAATGCTGCAGATCCTCGTCGTATCTACCGCCACAGCGTTATAGTTCTAGCTTCATACGAGATAAAAATGTACCTCTTAAGTAGCATACACGTGTGTTCTACGTGCGTTTCTTGCTTGTACGAGACGGGAAGTTTACATAAAAAGATCGGTTAGCTTTGAACATTACCCAGTTTCCGATTCAGACACTGAGGCTCTTTATAAGACTATATAGGTCATATACATTAGCACGCGTTCATTAATGAATATTCAATGCCAGCTGTTTAATTTGGTTCCTAAACTGGTCCCCTGGACGATATCATAAGCGACCCAATGATCGCTACAACGTACCTTTTTAAAAGATATCATACACATGCCTATGAGCGTTTTTTGCTTGTATTAGAACGGGAAGTTTACATTAAAAGATATAATGACCGGTAAGAATTGAATTTATGTAATGTTACCCAGTTTCGGATTCAAACACATGCGTGCATTACAATTGATTATATAAAGGTCATATATATTATATAGACCTCGATACATATATATAGCCATTGCCAGTTGTTTAATCTTGGCGATTACCGACTTTTAAGACTTCAGTCCTTGATTTAACTAATCTGTGGTAACATTTAATCCCCCCTTGGACAGATGTTGCATATAAGAATTCATGCGCTTCTGAGGGTTGTCGAAATTGGATATATCATTTACCTTATGATAAATCCTTATACAAAACGCTTTTCAAGTCAATCGTCCAGGATAACAGAAACCACTTAGCCTTCCTTTGTGTCTGCTCCACATTTTTGTTGGTTTTCTGGATAATTTCTTTCAGTTACTGTATATAATTATGTTTGCTGTTTGCTGTTTTGTTTTGTTTTGTTTTGTTTTGTTTTTGTTTTTTGTTTTTGTTTTTGTTTTTGTTTTGTTTTATTTTTTGCAATTTTTAACCTACTTTATTTCGTCTTTATCTAAAGACTTCTAACTTCTAGAAAAATATATCATCGTGGCTGCATTTGAATTCATCTTCTATTTAATTCAAGAAACCCATATTGATCAAAACTATTAAATCTATAAATGAAATTATACCTCTATCAGCCATGTACATGTCGTAGATGGTGGATATTCGCCTGGGAAATTAGGGGAAGTAAATCTTCCCGATGAATACCTAAGCACACCTCCACAACCTATAATTATTCCTTATAATTAAATCATTTATATATAATGTTTATGCCTGGTTTTTATCCTTTTTTATGACAAGACAAAGTGGACAAAAACCATATTTTTAATATAAGAAATTATTTTTTAATATTAAAAAAATCATTTTTTAATATTAATAAATATTTTTTTAATATCCAAAATTCAATTTCTAGTATTAAAAAAAAATTAATTTTTCATATTAGAAAATGAATTTTTTATATTGACAATTCATTTCTTAATATAAGAAAATCATTTTCTAATATTAAAAATTCATTTTCTAATATAATTTCAAATAGTAGAAAAATCATTTTTTGATATTAAAAATTAAGTTTCTTTTTCTAAATTTTTAATATTAGAAAATCATTTTTAATATAAAAAATAGGGCTTTTTGTCCACTTTGGCTTGCCATATTTTTTAGATTTTATATCTATGTTATATAAAAATTTGAATTTTAAGAATTCAACTTTGTCTATAACATCTCTATACATGTAATTACAAAGTTCTATTTTCATCAAATTCACAGTGTCTCATAAACCATTTTTGGATGGTTATTTGTCCTTTTAAAACTACATATTTTTATTGATAGTACATGATGTGTTTTATTCTATGTAGTCAGATAAGTGAAACTTCATTTTATTTTATCATTATTATAATTATTGTTATTATCATCATTACTATTGAAATCATAGAATTGGTAACCTTTAAACCATGTGAATTACAGCATACTGATTGTTTTTAAAAGGACCTCGGTCACTTACCACAAGTAAGACCAACTAAAAATATTCCATTTCTTAACATTTTATCTCAATCTGTAGATAAAAAAAACCCTTACTTTCCCCGAAAATATAAATTTATGAATAATCAGATAGAGAAAAATCGTTAAAATGCGTTTTCGACATTTTTGTATCTAAATTGATCGCTTCGGGATTTTCTAAAGAACATTATAGTGTATGATCTTTTTCGTTCTGTTACTTCAGAAAAGCGCATCTTGTAAATGTGCAAGATGGTTGGTGAAATGCTTATAGGTGAAAACATAATAACTTTTTGTTTAAAAAATAAATTGCAGTGAAGGTTAACCCTAAGAAACTGATTACGATACCACCTGACTGGGAAGTCGTAACAGGTTTTTGTTTGTACCTGACACTGGCATACTTTTAGCCTTAGTGTTTTTTTGTATTTTGTTTTGGTTTTGTTTCTTTTTTGTTTCTTTTTTTTTTGTTTCTTTGTTTTTGTTAAATTGTTCCCATGGGTTCTGTCTATTAGTAGTGCAATTGTAAATTTTAAACAGCTGTTTAAATGTCTGACAATATGTCTTTGAAATATTATGGCAACAAAAATGCCAACTGAGGAAAAGTAGCGATGACTCGTTGAAACTGAACTCTGACAGTCGGAAATTTCAAAAGAGGCCACCCTTTTCAAATATTGCAATTTATTAGTGATTTTACGAATAACGAAAACATCTTCAAGTGGCAGAGGAAGATTCATAATGGGTGCAACAATGTGAAAATTATTTGATAAATCAGCAAAAAGGGAAATAAATAATCTTTCCCCCATGTGGTTAAAAACAATTTCTGACCCGCAAAATTTCACTATTAAATATTCTAACCCAATAAGATTGTTAGCTCCCTTAAGAATCAAGTAGTAGTTCTGTAATCATTTCCATCATATGTTGATAAAGTGTTGAAAATGCACAGACTGCGGTTGGAAGTATTTTAAGTAGGTGCTGATGCCAATACTACTTCCGGAGGATTGTTAACATCGCACGATAATGACCAAGACAACAGTAAGTATAATATACCATATGGTTTAAATTGTAAAGAAAAGAATAGCAACAAACAGTACGAACTTCGACAGCTAAAGGAAACTCACCCGGTGAACTTTGACTCACATCTGTACAGTCTCTTCCAGCCAGACCATAAGGACAATTACATTTACAGCTGGGGCCAATATAGCCGCCATTTTGACACTGTGATATTGTCGAGCAATTCCCTATAAGAGCATATACACACAAATATTTTATAAGCCGACAATATAAAAAATATGAAGGTTAATGCAATTCCGTCATAGCCATTTGAAATATAAAGACCCTCTTCATACAATAACTTGTGCAGCATTGCTTCATGTATCTCGAATTTCAATGATTTTTTTCGCTCTTTTTTTCCGATGCAGTCGGTATAGTTTCGCTTTTTACCCTTTGACCCTAAAGACGCCTTTCTACAGAAACGCGAGTCACCTGATCGAAATTCTGTTTCCCAATTGGCCAAATACTGATAATTTAGCGGCGTTCGAAAAATCGTATCGGAAATTAAAAAGAACAAATTTTACTGCGTCGGCTATCTTTTTTTAAAGATAGTACTTGTTTAAGAATACTTTGAAATGAGTTAAAAAGGAGAAGATTAAATAAATATATAACTTACTACTACATTTGTATATGTCGTTCATGGTCTTGACGTCTATAAAGCTGAGGTATTCACGCTGACCCATTGCTGATATTAAGTTTTTATCTTTTGGTTTAAGTGTATACTTAAACTCATTGGAGTTTTTACTAAAAAACTTCAAAGCAACGCAATATTTATATCACTGTTTTACTACTTGAACCACTTTCAATTTACAACTACCGGTATATCGTAGAAGATTCCTCGTCCTTTACATTCAGTAATTAAGCTATTAAGTAATGATTTTAAGGTAACCAATATTTTCTTTTTTTTAAGTTTTATTATTTACATTCACTTAAAAAAGGAACCTCCCTGTCAATTTAAAGAAGAAATGTCAATTTACAACACAAGACATGACTGAAATTTGTGAATGTTTATGATGCAAAAAGGGGTATGGGGCCTTTCAGCTTCATTTAAAAACCGAATACAATGCAATGGTTGGATCTCGCCATTAATATTACAGTTTCAATTAAAAACAGATACATACCAATGATATTCTGAAAATATTTAGCTGACACATTAACAGAATTGAAATATTTAAACCATATCGAGATTTGATTTAAGTTCTGTAAATTATCTTGCACTGAAAAAAGAGTAACTCTTCCTGACACGTGTCTCAACTCCGTGTGATTCCTTTGTGAGTAGATAATTCATATTGTTTCCATTCCAACGTTCGGAATGAGTGGTGTGTCAATAGTAGATGCTTTGTTTCATATCTACACTTACCAGTGGTCCGTAATGCATTACCGATTCGATGTCATAGGGTTCATCGGTTCTGTCTTCATTGACAGGCCGCTTTTCAAAATATTGCAGAGAATCGTTTGCCACGTTGGCAAAGAAAACATCAATAAAGTTATCCCTATCTGGGCGTGTGTGTTCATGATAAAACCCTGCTGCATGGGCCAGCTCATGGGCTATACTTATTGGCTACAAAATGAAAATATATGTTTTGGACAAATTCAATGAGAGCAAAAGAAATATACAAAACTATTGTTTCTTTAGAAAGGCTTCATTAAGTATCCAAATGCTTTGTTTTTGACTAGATTTCCCTCGACTTAGTACAAGTCGCATAGTATGTTTATGTAATTATAGCATTTTCCTTCTCTCAATGAAAGCGTTTTTTTTTTTCATTTACAAAAGTAGTATTTAAGTATTTTCCATGATGTATGATTACTTTACTGGTATGCCAACACTAGTATTATATAATAGCATGTGGGAAATGTTAATACCATGGTACTAAAGGAGTTCTGCCACTTTAAACAATAGAAATATCCTCAAACTACTACAGGAGTTCTGCCACTTTAAACGACAGAAATGTCCTCAAACTACTACAGGAGTTCTGCCACTTTAAACGACAGAAATGTCCGCAAACTACTACAGGAGTTCTGCCACTTTAAACGACAGAAATATCCTCAAACTACTACAGGAGTTCTGCCACTTTAAACGACAGAAATATCCTCAAACTACTACAGGAGTTCTGCCACTTTAAACGACAGAAATATCCTCAAACTACTACAGGAGTTCTGCCACTTTAAACGACAGAAATATCCTCAAACTACTACAGGAGTTCTGCCACTTTAAACGACAGAAATGTCCGCAAACTACTACAGGAGTTCTGCCACTTTAAACGACAGAAATATCCTCAAACTACTACAGGAGTTCTGCCACTTTAAACGACAGAAATATCCTCAAACTACTACAGGAGTTCTGCCTCTTTAAACGACAGAAATATCCTCAAACTACTACAGGAGTTCTGCCACTTTAAACGACAGAAATGTCCGCAAACTACTACAGGAGTTCTGCCACTTTAAACGACAGAAATGTCCGCAAACTACTACAGGAGTTCTGCCACTTTAAACGACAGAAATATCCTCAAACTACTACAGGAGTTCTGCCACTTTAAACGATAGAAATATCCTCAAACTACTACAGGAGTTCTGCCTCTTTAAACGATAGAAATATCCTCAAACTACTACAGGAGTTCTGCCACTTTAAACGACAGAAATGTCCGCAAACTACTACAGGAGTTCTGCCACTTTAAATGATAGAAATATCCTCAAACCTATGCTTGAACCTATGTTAATAATTACCCTAGAATAAATGAAAACAATACCGGGAACACCATACGGACAAACAACGGAATACGAAACACACAAAACATACCAATTGCTAACCGATTGGAACGTGGGTGTTTCGGAAGGGTTTTAGCTTTTGAATGACACACGTTGTACTGTTCATTTTGGTGGGGGTGTAAAATCCAATGTTAAAAGAAGACTTTATGATCAATAATGAAACATACAAATGTAGGCTATTACCCAACAATGAGACGAATCGTAAGTTAAATTGTGTGTGTGCGTAGTTATTTGTGAGTGTGCATGTATACCCGTTTAAGGTATATGTTTTTGTTTTATCGTATGTTTCTCTATTTCGTACTCACAGCATTGGTGCAACCTCCGCCAACTATTATGTTTTGTGGATTCAGGCTTCTCCCAATTTGAGATGCACAGCTTAAATGAATACGAATTCAATTATCATATCGGCATTTTATTCTAAGTACTTTCAAAATCTTAAATGTGTTAATGTTCTTCAGAACCGGTAAACACCAAGAATATCACCAATCATTTATTTTTTAAGACAAATCCATAAACTTTACAGAACGTACACGTATTTAACAACTAATGAAATGAAAAGGTCAATCAATTACCAGCCCGTGGTATAACATGGATTGTAACATGAGTTAAAATTTTTCCTTTGTTCTTTTTCAAAAATAAATATGAGAGGAAGACCAAGTGTGCTCTAACTAGAAATCTTGTATGATATTGCATGAATGGTCACTTATTCCAATAGAACTCAATTGGAAAACAGTCATGCAATATCCAAACTCATTAGCATAAATATGACGGCCTGTTTCCCTGTGGTTTTTTAGTGTATGGCCATGGGTAGTAAAATGTAAAAAAATACTTAAAACCGCATTTTAGTACTATTTTTGTCCACTTAAAGGATCTAACTCATGACCCCAAGTCCCTTTGGTTGAAACCCGTGCCTATGGGAATGGTGGTAGACATCAGGTTTTATACGTGACCTCCCACTTCCATTACGGGATATTGTTTGTTTGTTTTTTTGTTTTTTGTTTTTTTTTGGAAATAAAAACAGGCAGCACTAAATTGCCATCGGTTAAAGTAGATATATTCAGTCGTCAGAACAATACAGAAGAAGTATTGATGTTATAGAAAATCCATTCTCTTTAATACAGACATTTTCTCAATTCATTGTACTTTTCAATTGTAATCGTTATGAAGAAATGTTAAAATTTCTTACTTGGCTCCGAAAAAGAATGTGATGTAGCTTTTATGTCCAACCTCCTGAGCAGTATTCGAAGTTCTTTTTAGAAATTTTAAACAGGTGGTATCTTCCCAGTGTTTCATTGCTTTAATTATACTCGACTTTGCAATACTTGCATGTTTACTGTTGGCTGTGAAATAAGATGAAAGATAAGTTTTAAACCTTAATCGTAATTCTTTTATTTTCCTTAAAATGTAATTACATATTATCTTTTTATGTAGACAGGAAGTAAGAAATATATGAGTAAATAATTCTGATTTTGGCCGTAGAGTAATGAAACAATCGTTTTCCAACTTACGCCAACGTTTATCAAAAGTGTATACTACAATTCCATTTGGCCACAGCTTCTTTACATCAGTAACTGTCTGTCGTTTTCCTCGTGATACAGTTGGTGGACCGTCATCAGATGGGGGAACTATGATGTCACCTTCTACACCATTGCCTTGCTCCTCTGGAGGACGATTGAAAGTAGACGGTCTCGTCGAATGGTTATCCTGAGGAAGAAAATTAGTTCCACAATAATGTTCACTGATTTTTTTCATTCACCGTTCATTGTATTTTAGTTCAAATTCAAAAGAAACATTAGTTTTGACACAATACTTACATTGATGAAAAAGCACGAAGTAGCACTAATGCAAAGACAAAATGCAAACCGTATTCTCATTATTGCATATGTGTTTATCACACTGCTTGAAATGACAACGTTTTATATTGCTCTGTTTTCGTCAGGGCTATAAAAATCATTTGTTATAAATTAAGTTTCCATATTAGACATTTTTTTAGATCCCTTCATAACTTATTGTTCTATTACGTAAAACTTTAACCTTTCTAAAATTAATCCCCGTAAACATATGGATAAACATTATTTGTTTATGATGAATTGACATTTAAATCTTGTTCTACAAAGGAACACATTTGCAATTTATAGGATCTTAGAACTGATAGAATGTATTTGGATTCTGTTGCTCGGATTCTATGTACAAATAAGAAAAGGGACTTTTTGTGTTGTTCTTCTTCCTTCCTAAAGGTAATTAATTCAATTTTGTTTAGAACTTGATCATATGTTAGTATAATCTTATCATGATATGAGACGGTTAAAACCTGAAAGTTTCAAAGTTCCGATGAAGCATATTCATTTTGTCAACCCTAATAAATTATTCTAAATAACTTCAAATACGGTTCAAATCGTCTTAATATGAGGTTTGTTTGTCCTTATGCTCTCTCGTAATTGTCATGGTCCGAAATATATTTGGACCGAAATGTCCGATATTTTTAAGGAATTATAGGTTGTCGTGGTCCGAAATGTCTTTGGACCGAATAGTCCGGCATTATCGATCGCCACATTGGTGACAAGCTCCACACAGCGACAGACGTTCCATTCCTCTCTTACTCTCTGGAATGAATTTAGAGGTACCAGTATCGTATTGCATATCCCTGAGCAGGTGTACGTCAAAACATGCATGCTATAAAAATATAGTGCATTTTCTTTTTGCCTCTCTACAAACTAATATTTTGTCAAAGGATATGAACAATGACTTATAAAATAGAGCAAACAACACACTGTAAGATGAAGAACTTTTTTAAAAGAAAATCTAACATAATATCATAAAAATGTTCCACTGAAAAGGTTGGTTTGGTGAGTGCAAAACGAAAGTGAAAGTAGGGAAAATGGCTATTTATAGTTCGAGACTACTTTTCTGTCCGATCTTCGTGGACTCACCCTATTTTCTTTGCGGGAAATTATTTTTTCACATGTCCTTAGAAATGCTACATAAGTGAAAGTTTTATTGAATCAATTTACATATTTTTTAAAAAATCCTAAAAATATGCACTTCACTATAGAAGTCTATGGGAAAATTAATACGATACTGAGACCTAGTAAGCCAGTTTTTCAAGTAAAGTTGGATATTCAGCAAGTGGTCTTTACCAGCTGAAAAAGTAGTACCCCAATACAGGTAACACTTTTAAGATGAATTAGTCAACTTTTGAACCTGATTTTTTATGGTAGCTCTGGTTTTTTGCATTTATGGTTAATCTTTACCAAATTTGGAAATGCATTTTGTTTTCATGAATTTGTAGGATATCAGTTCAATAAAATTATTATCTTTACTATTTATGATGAGCACATCTATATTCAGGTAACCTAAAGCAAGTAATACTCCTGCATAAAGGATAGTTTTCAAGTTACAACACATTTTAAGTATGTGGTTAGGACTTGAAAATAGTCATTTTCCATACATTGCCTCTTATATATGAAAAAATGAATATTTTTTTTATTTTTTGTTTTTCTTTCAAATAAATAGCTAAAATGAGTTGCCATATAACTGTGTGGTTGATTTAAACACAGAAATGTCACAAAAGTCAACAGCCAATTTCTTAGTGAACTTTTTTTAGTGGTTCAAATGGACAGATTCTAATGCGGCAAGAAAAATAAAGGTGTTTTTTCATATAAAAACTGAATTTTTTCAAAAAGTATCTAAAGCAGACAGTTGTTATTGTAATATTTATACCAATAAACTATTTTTCTTGCATCATAGCTATCTGTTTTAAAGAAAAAGTCCTTTTCCTGTCATATTGAGGTCCTTTTGTATCTGCCTGGGGTACCAAAATGGCTTAAAATCTGTATTTTCTGCATATGAAAAGCTATATTTTTTTAAAACTATGATATTGGTATAATTTTTTTTGGATTTATTATAATTGAAATGACCATATCTATAGTTTAAAACAGTTGGTTGTACCAGTCATTATACTTTACTTTAAACAAGAGGCTCCCTTGAGTTAAAGACAAAAAAGGAGGTTCGAATATTAATATTTCCATATATGGAAGTCACAAGTGGGGATTAAATAATGATTTGGAACTCATAGTACAGCTCATGTATCTACCATGTCAGAATAAACCACAAATTTGCTTAGCTTGACTAATGCAGCAGCTTTTTATCAAAAGTAATATTTTCTGGCTAACACTGAGATATTAGTCTCATGCCTGGAATAGGGTACCTATATAAAAATTTTAATAGAAAACTCATGTTTATAGCAGGGCAATGATGTTCTGAATTTTCAGTACGAAAATGAATACTCTAGCAGAAAAACAACAACTTTTATGATTATATTGAAATGTTTATTAGTAATAGGTACCAGTATCGTATTGCATATCCCTGAGCAGGTGTACGTCAAAACATGGATGCTATAAAAATATAGTGCATTTTCTTTTTGCCTCTCTACAAACTAATATTTTGTCAAAGGATATGAACAATGACTTATAAAATAGAGCAAACAACACACTGTAAGATGAAGAACTTTTTTAAAAGAAAATCTAACATAATATCATAAAAATGTTCCACTGAAAAGGTTGGTTTGGTGAGTGCAAAACGAAAGTGAAAGTTGGGAAAATGGCTATTTATAGTTCGAGACTACTTTTCTGTCCGATCTTCGTGGACTCACCCTATTTTCTTTGCGGGAAATTATTTTTTCACATGTCCTTAGAAATGCTACGTAAGTGAAAGTTTTATTGAATCAATTTACATATTTTTTAAAAAATCCTAAAAATATGCACTTCACTATAGAAGTCTATGGGAAAATTAATACGATACTGAGACCTAGAACGTCAGACGTTGTTGTGTTCGGAGCTTGCATTGGTGAGGTAGTACAATACAGTTAGGTCATTTCTGAAAATTTGGTCTCATTTTGTTGAAATAAAGCTGTTTTGAGGCAGTCAACACAGACATTTCTAGTGTTTTGTCATAAAAAAGTACATATTTTTTTAAATCCTTGGTGTGTGGAGGTTCAAGTCATTTATAAGTAATTTCGTGATTATTCTTATAAAATCCAGTAGCCATGGTAACATACTGAAAAAAATATTACTGAGTTTTAGTATAAATCAGGGGTGCCTTTCCAAAACTAACAGCCAATTACTATGATTTATGAAATATCAGGCACTTAGACACCACCACAGGATAAGACAATTTCGATTCATTCTGTCACAATTTTAGTCCCAAAAGTTCGTGCAAAATAAGGTATTTTGAAAATCAGCCATCTGATGCTGAGGAGAGAACCTAATACGGCAGGGGACTGAAACATTCCGGATAGCATTCTTCATTTAAATTACACCTGTTTACCATAACATGTATTATATCTGTCTATGTATAAATGCTTATCTATATTGAAACAATATATCCACCAAATTTCAACTTTTAATTTAAAGTTAATTTACAAAATTTGACCGGGGTAACTTGGTGTGCGAAACAGTGAAAATTATGTGAGAATGAATCAAAAAGGGTCTTATTATTTTTACCTTTTTTTCACCTACTCCATGCATGCTGTTATCCAGTGGTAGTGTCTAAGTGCCTGATATTTTATAAAACATAGTATTTAGCTGTTAGTTTTGGAAAAGCATAATCACTAAATTATTTATAAATGACTTGAACCTCCACACACCAAGGATTTAAAAAATATGCACTTTTTTATGACAAAAACACTAGAAATTTCTGTGCAGACTGCCTCGAAACAGCTTTATTTCAACAAAATGAGACCAAAATTTCCCGAAATGACCTTACTGTATTGTACTACCTAAAACCGTTGTAAAACTATGATAAACATATGACCAACGTTATGTACAAATTTCTCTCCCTTTTACCTTCGTCATAAATAAAAAAAATCCAAATGTTAGACTAGACGTCTCAGTGTTAGACTAGACATTAGACGACAATGCGACACATGGTTTTATAATAAGACAACTCAGTGTTATTCAGTGTTTTGACTGCTAGACGATTCAGTGTTGACTAAACAAGTCAGTGTTGACTAGACCATTCGGTGTTAGACTGGACGTCTCACTGTTAGACTAGACCACTGAAAGACATTTAAGAAGATATCAAAAATCTTAATAGGGTTACAGAGCAAAATGTATCTTAGTATCCAATTATCTTACATTCGCCATCGTTAAAGAAGGGTATAATAAAGCATATTAATTAAGCTGTGTCGCAAGACAAGCCATATCAGTCTCGTTTAAAGAGGTCAAAATCATATACCATGAGAGTGACCTTAGGCCCGTATATAAGACCTGTTCCACGCGTTATCTTCACGCCCCGTGTAGGTCCGGGTGTTAAAGAATAGGCCTGCAGCAGCGTTAAGCTTGTCGTAAAAGGCGACTAAATAGTGCTCAGAACCCTAGCCGGGGGCTAGGCGCTCTGCCCACAGAGCTACTGGGATGTGTGCCCCAGGTGGTGGAATGGGGTACCCCTGGCGCGTTACATGCTGGGGTTGTCAGGCTATAATACGGAAAACCTGACCGCAAACCATAGTGGTGCACCGTGTTGGGAAAGATGCCACGTTCCCCGCACGTTAAAGAACCCTACTGTGGTATTCTCCCGGAGTAGGAACCATAGGGCTCCGCCACAGGAGGCTAAATTGCCCGACCCTACCCACCTCTCCCTATTTCCAGTGGCAATCAAAATTTGTCGATCCCATTGTCCTTGTGTCCCATCCCTTTTTCATTTCATCATTTCATGTTCATCGACTGAATATAGCTGAAATATTGCTGCTCGGACGTTAAATCCCAACAAACAAACAAACAAACGTTATCTTCACATTTTTAATCGAGACGCAAGGCAAGCTATTGTTGGTGAACGCCGTTCACATTTTATATTGTTTTTCTTTTTTAAAAATTTACATTCATTTACTGTATTTTGTATTGAAATTTAGCATGTTAACTTAAATCTTATTATGATAATGCCCCTCATCCTTCACATCTCCACGATATGCTTGGATGAGGGAACATTTGTTTATAAATCGAAGAATCATCTTAATCTTTGTTTGTTTGTTTGTTGTTTTTTTTTAACGAATTTTTAATCAGTACTTTTTTCGGAAAGACCCTTAAAAACTGTGAAAGGACTCGTCTAAATGATAACAAGGAAAGTTACTAATATAATCATCGAGATTCTTTAAGAAAGTTGTATAAACCTCTATGCAAATAATGTTTTTGGCTTTGGCATAATTGACGTTTCATGTTGTGGATACCACTGTCCTTAAACAGTCACAATTGAATGAGTAATTTTGCCTTTTTTTTACTACATAGAATTTTGTAAAGTAAAATAATTTTAGGGATTTAAATGAGGGATCAAGGATTGGTTATACTATGGATCGATCACCACCAAAAAGCATGTGTCGTTTAAGTCAAATATCAAACATATCTTTGATTCTATTCTTTAGGAAGAAGAAAATCTACAACAAACACATAGAATGAATAACAAGAAGATTTTTTAAAAAATCAACCATTTTTGCAAACAGTGTGTAATTAAGTAGTAGTACCTGACTGTCAAATTTCTGTATTTAAATTGAAAGGAAATGGTGATTGTAAATTAAGATGTTTTCAAAATGCTGGAATTTTTTTACCGACAACATATTTGTCCAATGTGGTGGACTCGTTTTTCAACAAGCGGTCTGCACTCCAAAGAGAACACATTGTGCTCCTCTACTTGCTGACCTATTCCTTCACTCTTATGGGGCTGACTTAATAGCTAATCTGATCCAAAAAGAAGAAACATCATTAAGATAGATCCTTTTCCGCTATATAGATGACGTACATTATAGTTAAACAATCCTAGTTCGAGGATTTGATACATCACATCTAAATACATGTTTACGACAAACGCGATGACTTTTCATTCCGTATTGTCAACTTCCCTTTCATCCATGGCAACATCCCTTCAGCGACAGCATATGAAATTTTCATATCAAAACTCATACGTTGTGCCAGAGCTTGCGGTAACTACGCCGTCTTTTTGTATCGCGCGAGACTCCTTACAATTAGACTTCTGGAACAGGGTTATGTTGCTACAAGATTGAAGTCATCACTACAAAAGTTTAATGGTCGTCATGATGAACTCGTGGATCGTTACGTTGTTTCAATCTGCACCATGAAAACTGATTTGTTCAACGTGTCATAGTTTTCCTTTCCTCTTTCCAATACCCCGAAATGACTTTTTATGAGCAGCTCTGTGGGTGTTTCTAGAAAAGCAGAGGACGCTTACCTTACCGGTGCACCTGGTCCATGCTCCCAGTTTTTTAGTGGTGTCCGAGTTGCTCATTTACTTTTGTTACTTTGTATGTATTATATTGGTTATTTTATGTTTTGTTTTGTTGTGTTTGTCTGTTTTCCATGTCTGGCCTTTGTCCCTGGATTACTTTCTTTTGATTTCCGATAGAATGTTCCCTTCATTACTCTTGCATGTATATGTATTTGCTACAACATACTGTAATCATCAGTCAATGCTTGGTTGGCAACTAAACGCTTGAAATCGTTCTTGCTTTTGAAGAAACTTTAATTCGTTTTGCAAAAAAATGTGATATTCGGTCGCGGCAGCCAAATGAGACAATGTTGACATGTTTTGTAAATTATAGTCCATTGATGTGACCAAAAATCATAGATTGCTTTTCATGTAGCTAGTCCATGAATTTGTCATGGTCGATACCACTAAAACGGAATCATTTTTTTTATATAATGACGCGACGTATACTCGTGTCTTTGGTAGGTTGCGAATTGGGTGCAATCTCTACTGTTATAAATGAACGATGTGCACAATTGTCAATCAATTCTACATGTACTTTCTGTTCATACTTGTGCAATGGGCGCTTTGAGAATACTGTTTGATCAGGATTGTTCAGTAGATGAAATCAGGCTCATGTGTTTTCTCTTCGTCTATTGCAATACGAACGGACTCTGTTTAGAAGAAAACATTTTCATTGGATAAAATGACGCTTCTTACTGCAATGCTAGCAACTGCAACTTGACTTACATATTGCAAAGAGATATGTTCATGATCAGTTAGAGCAAATTTTTTTCACAATTGAATCTTTCAGATGGGTCATGTATGGTTTTAAATATGAAAAAAACATGGCTTTTCATGTATGCTGAATTTTTGTGAGTGTATTTAACTTTTCTAGGTTGTCGCTCGCTGCGGTTGTTTTTCCTGTCAGCACTTTTTAGAATTATTATAAGAATGTATATATATAAGTGTTTCAACTTATGGCTCTATGCTTTAGCGCTTCATTCTACATAAGTCAATCAGAACCAAGTCATTTAATTCACTTTCATGAGCTAAATCTTATCTCACTTCTTATGGAAATTTATTTAATATGATCGAGACAAATAACGCTTTTGTTATGGACTTACAATTACGTTTTGTTTACATCAGTGTATCTTTGAGATGTGGCTACGTTTCATTTTTTTTTCATATTTCCTATTTCTTTTGTCTACTTCTTTCACAACTGTTTAAAGTGAGAGCTGTAACGAATTGGAACATTGTGTCCACTCTTGTGCCAACAGTTCAGGGTTGGACATTTTGCATCGCTCGAAGTATCTTTATTTGTAAAAGCATTATAATAAAAAAAAGTTATAATACAATTTGGTACATAATGTTGAAAACATTGTACTCGTCCTTTTTGTACATAGTATTGAACTTTATATACTGTGTGGCGACTCTCGTTAAATACAGCTTTTCAGTACAAGATAGATTCATATATTTTTATTAAGTA
The DNA here is from genome assembly GCA_037379345.1 of Perna viridis. NCBI lineage: Eukaryota > Metazoa > Mollusca > Bivalvia > Mytilida > Mytilidae > Perna > Perna viridis. The sequence continues at coordinate 18,024,120 of CM074512.1, read as the reverse complement.
TACTATACGGCTTTATAAACTATGAATATACTAATGGATATATCCCATTTTTCAAAAAAGTTACCTTTTCTCCATTAAGAACGGTTTGTAATAAGAAAATGTGAAATTTGCATTTTACTCAATTTTATTATCAAAGTTCAGTGCCATTTTAAAGTCAATGCCAAGTCAATAAATAGTATAGTTGGCATTAAAACCATAAAAGTTCTCAATGTCATCAGACTTAAACTTCACATATAATGCGTTTCCGGGATAGTGAAATGTTCCCTGAATATCCGACCATTTGCAGTATCTGAAAGACATACCAAGCATAACATGTTTAAACTACATTAGTCTAATAAAACATGACTAAATCGAAGGTGTATGGTCGTGTCAACGTAAGTGAATAACAAATCTTTTAGATTCGTTATAGTATAGATAAGTATTTTTTTTTATGTAAATGCCAAAGAACTTATGGCAGTAACACATGCTGTAAAATCCTTTCTGGACAGAAACAATGTACATGTTCTGGTTCAAACAGATAACAAAACAACTTTGATATACCTGAACAGGATGGGTGGCACAGTTTCCAATGTTTGCAATAAAACTGCACTAGATCTCTGGACTTGGTGTCTACAGAGAAATGTAGTAATCAAGGCAGATTTCATCCCAGGTCGGGAGAACCTGATCGGAAACTCGGAGTCCCGGCATCATGCCGACTCAAGCAATTGGAAATTTCACCCACTGATTTTCAAGTCTTTGATAGATCAGACAATGAAATGCAACATAGTTCTGTTTGCAGACAGAAACAATGCTAAAATTCCAATTTACGTGAGTTGGTTACCAGACCCATTGGCTATTGCATTCAATGCAATACTTCATCCTTGGTACAATATCAAGGGGTATGCTTCCCCTCCCCCTTTTGCCTAATTGCACAATGTCGCAAGAAAGTGAAAGCAGATTGATCAACAATAGTTCTAGTTACCCCAGCTTGGAATGCACAACCTTGGTACACAACACTACTGGAGTTGTCAGTCCAAGATCCCATTGTTCCCAGACGTTCTACTATCTCCTCAGGGGAATCAGCATTCCCTGTTTCAGAACAATACCCTTGAACTAGTAGGGTGACTTTTCTCGGGAGATCCTATCAAACAATGGAAATACCAGATGAGGTTAAAAAATTTCTCTTAAACTCCTGGGGTCAAGGGACTCAGAAATCTTGTGATTCGGCCTGGAATAAGTAGGTTAGCTGGTGCTTGGAGAGGGAAATTGATACCTTTTCGGCATCTGTAACTGCCATCCTTGAATTTTTGGCCTGAATGTTTTCAATATAGAACAGTCAATGTGCATAGGTCAGATCTTTCATCTATTTTATTCCATATCGATGGCCAACCAGTCGGTCAAACCTCTATGGTTAAGAAACTTATGCGGGGTATTTTACGTGAAAATCCTTCTCTTCCTAGGTATCAAATAATGTTGGATATTGACATTGTTCTGAAGTTTTTTTTCCGTCTTGATTCAAATTCTGAATTATATTTTAAAGACGAAAAAATTAGCTATATTATTAGCCATTGCTGCTCCAAAAAGGTCTTCAGAACTTGCGCGCCTAGATACAAGGTTCATGCATATCAATAGTGTTGGCGAAATTTCAACTTCTAGGCTTATCAAAAACACAAAAAGATTGTAATTCAAGGAAACTATTTTACCCTAGGAATGATGCAAATCAGAAGGTATGCGTAGTCAATTGTTTACAGGTGTATTTAATACATTCGTCAGAGTTCAGAAATGAAGGAAATGATGATCCAAATCCTCTATTAAGAACTTTGGTTAAGCCACATAAAGGAGCATCTGCTAATACCATAGCAATTTGAATCAAATATATTATGAAAGAAGCAGGTATTGATACAAATAAGTTCAAAGCCCATTCTACTCGGGGCTCATCCACTAGTAAAGCCAAGCAACATGGCATTTCTATAGTAGAAATATTGAAAATGGCTGATTGGACAAATGTCTACTTTTAAGCGTTTTTATTATAGAAACCCAACTGAACCAGAGGAACATGGTAGCTATGGAAACGAGAGTGTTGGGTGTGAATTTAGGTAATTAAATTTTATTATATATATTCGCTTTAAACGTGCAATGTTATATCTTGTGAATTTTCTAAAAGACGTTAAACGTCTGAAATGAAATCAAGATTATACGAGGAAAATGAATAAGATGTAACATTGCAATCCCGCCTTTCCAAATCCGGGAATTCAACATGATTAATATGGAATGAAAATCATAGAAGATTGAATGTATCCAACACACGCACATGCAGAAACAGAGTCTTATATGTCTTATACTATATACAGGTGTTATTCATATTTTAAACATCTGATGTACTTTAAGTATGTATCTACTAGATGATTCATAAATCAAATATTTTCTGTTTCCTATTACAGCCTTACAAGATACGGATAATGAAATAAATGACAATTCGTAGGATACGTTTATTTAAGATGGACTCTTCAGTGTTTCCAATGGACTATCATTACAGTGGTGTATTGTAGGTTGACATTTGTGGTGTCGATTATTTGTTAAGTGAATTAAATCATATTTTGATTTGAAAAAATGGTGTATTCATTGTCCAAGTCTTATATAAATGACTATAATTGAACAGCAGATTATTTCAAGGGTATGGTCTTGTCGTCATTTATTGTCACTTGAAAAGAATAAGTCTTTAGAAGACATTAAGGGACATCATGATATTCTGTATACCAACTAAAATGGGAAACATTACCTTCGTGTTATATATCTGTGGTTACTCAGGTATTCGATTATTTTTTACACTTGAGTGATTCTTTAAACAGCTGATTTATTCTCGCAATTGAGTATATTTGAAAGCAATTGCAATGTTATATCTTATTCATTTTCTTCGTATAATCTTGATTTCATTTCAGACGTTTAAAGTCTTAAATCTTCAATTGAATATCAAACAGGATTTTTGTTCTGTTCGATGTTTGTTTGACATTGGTTTTCCTGGTTATATATTGAATATAGAACAAATTTTAATATTAAACAGGATTTTGTTCTGGTTGATATTCGTTTGATATCCGTTTCCGGATATAATGAATATATCAAATTGATTATCAAACATAATTTTTTCTGTTCTATATTCATTTGACATTCTTTTCTGGGTTAAAAATTGAATATTGAGCGGATTTGAAAATATCAAATTGAATATCAAACAGGATATTTTGTCACATTCTGAGACGTTTGTATAATATTGATTTGTTGTGATATGTAACATTAATTTGGTCCTCTACCCTACATAATAACACCTAAATAAACTGTCCCGTACTACGTTGTACTTAGTAACAGCCCTAGAATCCTACGAGGAGGAATAACCCGGCCAGCGTAAGCTATATTTTTATATAGCCTAGCTGGCCGAGTTGTCTAGGAGGGCGCTGGACCAGTTTGCTGATAAATTTGATATTCAAATCAGCCCTATGTTCAATTAATAACCCGGAAACGAATGTCAAACGAATATCGAACTTACTTAAAATACCAGTAAGATATGAATTTCAAACCCGTCCTATATACAGTTTATAACCCGGATACCAATTGTCAAACAAATATCGGACAGAAAAATAAATCCTGTTTGATATTCAAACCCAGAAACAAATGTCAAACGAATATTAACTGACACAAATATCATTTTAACATGTAATTTGAAATTTCAATCCGTTCAGTATTCAATATAGAAACGAACGTCAAACGAATATCGAACAGAACAAACATTATGTTTGATATTCAATTTTATATTCAATTTGATATTCAAATCTGTTCTATATTCAATATATAACAAGGAATCGAATGTCAAACGAATATCGAACAAAAAAGAAAACCTGTTTGATATTCATTTGTTATTCATTTAGAGTTGGCATGCTTTAGATTAACTTCGGGTGGGGTTCTCAAAGCTATCCTAAGATATGTCTTAAGTCACGTCCTAAGACCAACTTTAGCTTCGAGAAACCCACCCCAGAAATGTATATCAAAGGAATTTCAATCGGTAAAATTTTACCGTTTAATATTCAGTTGGATATTGGAAACTTTGAATATCGAATATCGAATATCAAACGTACTTGATCTTGGTTGCGCCATGTTCTTCTCAACAAAAACATGATTTGTTATACAAGGCGTTGAAACATTTTCGTAGTTTTTGTATACACGTCTCAAATGATGAAATGCGATCCGAGATAAATCCCAGTTTATTTTTATTTGTGCACTTGGAAAGAGAAAAAAAAACAAACAAATATCAAGTTGGGGTTTTCTCCGAAATATCACATCAAGCTGATATCGATAAATCGTTTTAGAGTAGTACTTTTGTCTAGTCCGAGATCATATAAGACAAATATTGACGCTTTATATGCAAAAAAAAGTAATTTAAACAGTTACTTCAATAAAGCACAGTGACAGTTTTATCTAAGTCAGAGACTTACTTAGGCCCAGCTAAAGTCGGTCCATATATTTTTATTTCTACATGGTCTTGTCTGCAGAATTGCGTAACTTCTAAATCTAATTCAGAAAACTTCAATTTTATCGATGATCCAATTGGTCCCTAAAACAATAGCAGCAGAAAAATAAGTCATCGAAATGTTAGGTATATAAACATTACACTTGAAACACTTATTATTTTATGTCTTGCCATTTCAAATATAGTACGTACGTTATTTGGTTTGTTTTACATTCTGAAGAGTGGTGATACAACAACCTACGTTTTTTAAAGATTTTCTTTACGTCAAAGTACCAAGTAAGGTTAAACAAATGATAGAAATATCCACAAATGAGGTTTTGTCTCTTAAAGATACGCTTTTAATTCTCTTTAACTAGTACGTTCTAAAAAGTGTGTACCAAGTACGTTTTCGATTATACGTTTTTAACGCCTGAACAGAACAAACGAAACTTATTTGATGTAGTAAAAAGTACGTGTGAATCTGTGAAAGTTCTGCTTTCAAAACTATCAAATTCCAGGAACAATTTAGTATAGATTAAGCCAATCATACCTCTATAAGCCATGTACAAGTTGTGGATGGTGGATATTCATTCGGATAATTAGGAGAAGTAAACGTTCCCGAGAATTTGTTAAGCACTCCCCCACAACCTACAATATGATTCATAGACACCAATTATATTTAATGTTGTTTTTAAGTTATTCCCTTACAAATCGAATCATAAAAAAATAAAGCAATAAACAATAAGCCACGTTATCATTACCAAATTTAAACTGGTATAGTTTTGGTCACGTTTGTAAATTTTCGTCAAGAGAATGGGCCTTAACTTCTGATTTTTTTCCCACAAAATAATACAATCGCATAAAACACAGTGGGTTCCCAGTAAGAAGCAGAAACTTCTCAACCTTCCGGAATACCTGAGATCATCCCACTTTACATTGCTAAATTTGCTCTTCGTCTGCACTTCCTTTTTATGTCCCTGGTATTTTTAAGTCCGCAGACTTCCAATCGTTTTTACTCCCGATATTGCTACTTTGACTTATTGAAAAAATACTCAAAGCACTTTATGCAATCCGAAAGCTCAATCATTTGAAAAAAACTTAATACAATCAGCCATTTAAGTTAAAGTACAACCAATATTTTTTAAACGACTCTTATTGCAGAATATGCATTTCCTTCCCCGTATTTTTTTTTTTGGGGGGGGGTGGGTGGGAGTGAGGGGATGGAAGTTCATATTGCAAGAGGTTTAGTTTTTTGTGTGCTGTAACTGTATTGTATTCTATTGGTTACGTTTATTACTTAAAATTAATAAAACGGGTTATTCTTAGATTACACTATAAGTTAAACAAAATATTATATAATGAGTGTGAAAGAGTAAGCAATTTCTTGCATTAACTTGAAAAATGAAACTCACCGGATAAACTTCGACTCACATCTGTACAGTATTTTCCTGTCAGACCGAAAGGACACATACATGTACACTTTGGACCAATGTATCCACCATTTTGACATCGTAGTTCTGTTCGACAACTGCCTTTAAAAAACACGTACGTTTTGAGAACAAAGCTAAACAAATGCATTCCTTTGATTCAGTAAGACGATTCTCACTCAGATTTGCACTAACAATGCGTATTGAGTATTGACAGTAATGCTGAGTTTTATCTCACCATTAAATGTTTTACAGGCTATAAACGCATATTTGAATCGAAAAAGCAAACATTACATAAAACTCAAGTTAAATTAAAAATCATGCAATCCTCAGAAAAAAAGTAAGATTTTTATATAGTTCAACAGATGGTATCAGTCAAAATTTCATCTCATTCGGGGAATATATTCATCTTTTTACCCATTTAAAAAAAAAATAAAAAAAAACATAACTTACTTTTACATTTGTAAACGTCGTTCATGGTCTTGATGTCTATAAAGCTGAGATAATCACGCTGACCCATTGCTGATAACAAGTGGCGATTCTTCGGTTCTATCGTAAAATGTTTGTTTTTACTAAAAAACTTTTAAGAAAAACAATTTTTGTCATTAAATCATGTAAAACAATGTACGTTGACACTTCCAATTTGTATTAAGAATATTTCAGGGAATATTGAGGTTAACATTTTCTTAACACAACTGTTAATATCATAACAGAGCTTTTCTTTTTCATATTTTTATGTTTAAATTATTCTAATAATGTACTAACCGTTGGTCCGTAATGCATTACTGATTCGATGTCATACAGTTCATTGGTTTTCTCATTATCAGACATCCGTTTTTCAAAATATTGCAGAGAGTCACTTGCCACATTGGAGGGGTTTATTTTAATATAGTTATCCCTGTCTGGTCTTGTGTGTTCATGATAAAACCCAGCTGCATGTGCTAGCTCATGAGCTATACTTATTGGCTACAATCCACAATAATAACACTAAATATATTAAAAGAAGAGTGGAGGGGTAAAAATGATACAACTACAGAAGCAGTTTTAAACGAATAAAAATCGAACAAAAAAAACAAAAACAAGAAAAAAAAAAACAAAATAATGTATCGTCTAGCCGTCAGTGTAATGTACGACTCCAACTAAATTGAAAACTCTCTTATCGACCTTTCCAATATCAGCTCTAAATGTATTCTTCGAAAGGCAACTGGCCAGAAGAGGACATTGCATGTGAGTATATTTACAATCGTCTTTGATACATCAAATTTATAAGTTACTGAAGTATATAGTTGGTTCATTTTTTTTTTTGCAAAAACAAGCGGTGGGTTATAATTATTGATACTATATAAGTGCAATTGTATTGTGAATATATTTCGCAATATCTAAAATTAGTTTAAAAGTAAACTTACAGCATCTTTACAACCTCCACCAACTTGGATTTTCTGTCCCTCTTGGCTTTCCCAGAATCTCCCAATGAAAGAAGAGCAACTGGAAGGCATATAAAAGGTTTAAGACACAATTATTTTTCTAGCTCTTTGTTCAACTGAAGTATATAACTAGAACTTTTATTTTCGTAATGAAGATAAACAACAATGATTGTAATTAGTACATTGCCATGATAAAAAAAAGCACTAGACAAATGTACAAGTTAAAATGAATTTAGAAAAAATGCAAGTAACAATTAATTTCTTACCCAGATCCGAAAACGAATATGATAAAGCTATTATGTCCAACCTCGCGAGCAGTGTTCCCAGATTTCTGTCGAAATCTTAAACAAGTGACATCTTCCCAGTGTTTCATAGCTTTGGCTATACTTAATTTAGCAGTTCTTGCATCATCACAGTCAGCTGCAAAATAAAATGTAGTTTTTGTTACCCAGTCGAGTAAGCTCTCTGTGTTGTACTTGTGCTGAAACTAAGACTAGAATTTGTGACTTTCACAATCTTTCTTCATCTTTTCAGTTGGAAATTTACTTACCCCTTCAATTCATTGATTTAAGGAAACAAATAAAAGCGTTCGGTCATGAAAAAAAAAACAACGTTCTACAAACTAACGCCAAACAAGGTTCTACAAACTTACGCCAATTTCGATCAAATGTGTACACTATAATTCCATTTGGCCACAACCTTTGTACATCAGTAACTGTCTGTCGTTTCCCTCGTGATACAGTTGGTGGACGGTCATCTGAATGGGAAACTATGATGTCACCTTCTACACCATTGCCTTGCTCCTCTGGAGGATGATTGATAGTAAATGGTATTCTTGTCCCGGGATGTTCACCCTAAACATTTATAGACAGAGCATATAAGAGAAGTAAAAATACTGTGTGAATTTATGATATACATATAAATAAATAGAAATAACCCAATAGTTTCACGAGACCCACCCCAAAAAATACTGTGTGATTTCATAACTGCAATATGTGAATTACCCCCCCCCCCCCCACATACACAAAAAAATATTGCGTGACCTTATAATTGCAATATGTAAATAATGGAAATAGTCAAATAGTTGACGAGAGCCGCACAAAACATATGGTATGACTTAATAATTGCATCATGTAAATTAATCGAAATAATTAAATTGATTCTCGAGAGCCATTTTTGATTCTTTTTATCATTGCATGAGTGTTCTATACAGTGCCTACCTTGAGGAAAAAGCACGAAGTACCAATAATGCAGAGAAACAAAGCTACCAGTGTTCTTGTTACCATGTTTGTTATGATAATGTAGTGTTGGTTAAAAATGGCTACTATTTATATTGGTCTATTGTCGTCAGTACTGTGAACTTTCCACTTTATAAATTATCCCTCCTTTATTAAAAAAATGAAAAAAATCAATTTTTCCCACTTTGCCATATTATGCAAAAAATTACCCTTTCAAAATTAATGCTAGAAGACATATGGATGTATATGATTTGTTTCTAATAAATTGATATAAAATCAAAATTGTACAAAGGAAGTCATTTGTAATTTATAGTCCCTTAGAACTAATACATTGTTGCTCGGAGTCTCCATTCAAATAAGAAAATGGGACTTTTAGATTTGTCCGTGTTATTGAAATGCTTGATCTTTAATTCCTTTGTCCGAATTATCGATTTGAGAAAAGGTCATTAATGGTACTTTTTATAGACTCCCCCGTGTCGCATTCGCAACATTCCAACCAACGCATTAAGAAGGTGGCTAAGTGTTCCCTTCTGATGCAGAGACGCAAACAATTTGAACATCTTATCTAAAAATATGCATTCGCTTGTAACTCTGTCCAATCTTGATTTAAAATTTTACAAACAAGCAAAACAGTTAAATGAACATGTGATATTTTGTTCTTCACCACCTTAAGAACAAAGCGTTTCTACATGCATTCTGTTTTTCTAAAAATTTTCTCTTGGCTATGTTAAGAAGAAAAACATAGGAAGCGATTTTCTATTTAAATCATTTTTCACTGTTTTAACGCTATAAAATATTGATATTGGAATTGATATCTGGGTTATATTACTACAAATAAAAAATAATAGAAATTATAAAAAGAAGATACAAAGACAAGAAAAAAATTTAGGTCTGGGGTTTTGTCTCTAGTAGGTTAAGATGAGCACAAGGTGTATAAAAACATTCAACATGGAAGTACGAAGATTTAAAAGAATGCAAGTGTTATTTCTTTTAAGTTTGTTCTATTGTTTTGAGTACTTTTGACAATCAAATCAAGGTTTTTTAGAACAATTGTTTGATAGTAATAGGTATGTATCGGTACACAACTAATACGCTTTTGTACACTTATGCAGATTATTAGCGTCGACTAAGATTTGAACTTATTAAAGACCTAGGCTACATTGAAAAATAAGTAATCCAAAAACTTCTATAACAGTTAAATCTCCTAGCTTTATGTCGAGCTTTCAATCAAATATTTGATATTAAACAATTCATTGGACTTCAAACCCATCTCACATATAATGTAGTAAAGAAATAATGGACTAATTGTTAAACTCAACAGTGAAGGTAGTTCATCAGTTATTATCAAAAATTGAAAGAGTCTTAACTAGGATGTTTTTCTTTAAGTTAAAAATTACTCAACATGTTTCTGCTTACGTATATGTTTTGAAAATTTTAGTTGTTTTTGAAAGGTGTTATTTTCTAAACATTCTTTTTCAGAGCACATCTGAAGTTACTGATAATGTTCGATGAACTTTCTGGATTTACAAAATTACCGGATATCCCAGTTAGATCAGGGTCTTCTTCTTCTGAAAGTGACGCAAACTTCACTCGGATACACGAAGAAAATAAGCCATCATCAACATCGAGAAGATTACCAGACAATGTTCGTCTATCAGGCAGGAGACGACGCAGGCGAAAGTCAGATGTGTCGTCTCCTCACAAATCATCGTGTTTAGACAATGGTAGGCTGTCCACGTCGGGCATTAAAAACATTAATTGGGATTATTTTGCAGTCATTAGTGATGAAATGTATAACGAAAAGAAAGAAAGACTGCTGAAACATTCAATGCTAAAAGAAGATTTAAGGAGGTATTTTGACATTGATGCCAAAGTAGGAATTATAAAAACAGAAGATAGCGATGATGACCCTTATGACACCGACCTGGACACTGGTAACCTATTTTAAGGGCTCAAAACGGTGGTATAGATTCTCTTGTAAATTATTGTATCCTTTGTATTTCCTTATAAGGATCCTTAACAGGGGAAATGAGAGGAATTGATTCGGAAAAAAACTGAAACTTCAGTGGTAAAAGTAAAAGTAGAGAATTGTTTAGAATTTTTACAATTACTTCAGATAATTAGAAGACTATACATGCAACAAACATGAAATCTTGTCTTTTATGTTCAAATGTTTGGTAGCAAGAGTAGAAAGGCCATGATTAAATTATTTGCTTTATTTTCAGTTGGACTTGATTTAATTTTGGACGAGAAAACAAAGCAATTAAAGAGGGATGGAGTATTTTCAGAATACAAACAAAGATGTAGGGATCTTAAAATCGTACCTAATACTTTTCTTATTAGAAATGCTATGGAAGACGATTTTAAAATGAGATATCGGTACATGAACTTAAGTGATTGTCTAGCAATGGCAAAAGAAATCGAGGTAATACTTTTGATTATTGTATCTTAATATGTTTTAACTTGCTTTGTTTGTGTTTTGTTTGTTTTTTGTTTTTTGTTTTTTGTTTTTGTTTGTATGTATTCATGTATTCTTGTTTTTGTTTTTGTCTTTGTTTTGTTTTGTTTTGTTTTGTTTTGCTTTGTTTTGTTTTTTTTTTGTTTTTTTGTTTTTTTTTCGTTTTTCGTTTTTATTTTTTGTTTTTTTTTTGTTTTGTTTTGTTTTTTTTTTTTTGTAGTTAAATATAATATCAACAAATTCAGAAGATGTTGCGATCAAAATGGCCGAGTGTTTCAATATTTGGTACGAAAACATCAAGAACATATACACATAATCACGAGTAATAAAATTTATATATACGATAAATATATAGACAAATGACTAAGGTCGGTCTAAGTGAAACAAACAATAATCTATATCTTTGTAGAATAATCTTACATTTAAAACCATAGATCTACAAGACAATGGAATTACACATAAACATTTGCAGAAGTTGTCAGATATGCTGATACGGAATAATTATTTAACTTCTATTGTAAGTATAATGTCACATATCATATTTGCTCTTATTAATAATAATATACTTGTTAGTGAAGGTATTATCTATTATCAAAATATCAGTCAAACCAGGCGATAGTTCATCAGCTGTTAGAAATTTATAATATAATAATTTCAAACCTTGATGCTGGCAAGGATGTCTGTTTTATTTTTGTGACATATCCAAAGCCTTTGATAAAGTATGTCACAGTGGCCTGATCTAGTGTTATGGTATAAACAAAAATCTTGTCAAATGGATTTCTGATTATTTAAGTGTAGGACAAAAACTAGATGGTTTCTTATCTGGGATTCACAATATTTCTGCAGGGGTACCTCAAGGATCTGTCTGAGGGGCCCTTTTTGTTTTTGATTTACGTTAATTGTATTGTAGATGATATAAGTAATAGTATTCGCCTTTTTGTGGGTGATATATATCATTTGTTGATAGATACTCATGTTGAAGGTTCCCCTCATTCTTTGACAAATGACCTAGGTTGTATTGATACTTGGGCTAAAAATTGGCCTGTTAATTTGAAGTCATCTAAAACTGAGAGCATGACATTCACCAGAAGGAACATAGAATTTCCTGTTATTTACTTTGGACAAGGAGGTGAAGTAATTAAGCAAGTTGAGAATCACTATCGTTTAGGCTTATATTTTCAATACAATGCACCTCGGAAGTTTCATATTATTAATATATATAATATATATAAGAAGGCTTGTTCCAGATTTAGTTCACTGAGACAGATTAAACACTCACTGGATAGAAAATCTTTGTTAAATATTTATTTGGCATTCATAAGACCTATCCTTGAGTATTCAGACTCAATGGGGGATAACTATACCCAACAAGAATCAAATGTACATGAGGGTGTACAAATTGAAGTTATGTGTACAATCACTGGATTGTGCAGAACGCAAGTAGACGCAAGAAGCATTAACTTTCAATTTTTTTAAACAATACTGAATGTTCATGCACCAGAATACCTTAGAGAAATTATAGTTCCATTTTACCATTGACAACATCCTTATGCTCTGACAACAAGGTGATAATTTAGTTCTTCCTCAGCGCATCACTACTTCCTACTATAAAGGTTTGTAGTTTATTTCATGATTTTTTATAGATGAGCCAACTTGTCCAAATTGTTTACATAAATGTGAGGATAATATTCATTTTTTCTTTGATTGTCCCACATATGTATAATGATAATATTACAGAGGTTCTTATGGTAAAGGTCTCTCGATTAGATACTGTTATAAATCTAGATATTTTACTATCTAGTAATGCAAATTTGTGTTCTGATGACAATATTGTTTTTGTAGAAGAGGTTCATCGATATATTAAGGAATCAAAGAGATTTCCTTAGAAAAGTGACACCGAATTTGTAAATCGCAATATATATGATATGACTAAATATTACTACAATTATTTTATTTTTATACTTGCTGCTAAAAATAATGTTTTTTTTCAGTTATACATTGTACCATTGGCTTAAACCATTTCAACACTTTCAAACCTTTCTTATTTTTACTTACTATTGTAAATCCTTAATTCCCTTTAAATTGAGTTTTCTTGTTCTGTTTTACTTTATTTTGTTTCTATCTTACTTACGTTAAATTTCAACTAAATCTTTTTTCTTTATTTAATTTCTTAAAATGGCGGTGTTGCCATAGATGTCACAGCGGAGGGAACGACCAAAAATTTGCATCGCAAATTTGACAGTTCTAACATCGTTGGACCATTGATCCTCTCTTAACCAATATATGAATATAAATACATATCAGAACTAAAAATGTTTCAACCAATGTGTCTTACACATTACAGTGGCCATGCCAATCATATGCATTTACATTCAATGTACATAACAATTTATATTGTATTGCTTATCGAATGTAAATATTGTACCTTGTATTTTTGGAGAGGGCTCATATAGCCATTGCCTGCTGCCCGATCCTATTCAGTCCTATACTGAATAAAATATTGTTTAAACTAATAACCATACTTGTTAGTATGTTTTGGCGTAATGTACGAACGGGGGATAAAATTAATTTACGGTTTGTTAACATAATAAACATAATCAAAGACTGAAGTCTTCAAAGTCCTAATCGTCAGATATTCTCTGCCACGGATTTTGGCTTACTTTCAACATCCAAAATGGCACGAATGGGATATGCTCTAAAATCGGGTGACTTCCGTAAGGATCTTGGTTCCCTTGATCGTAACTGTGATGACCGAATGTTTTCAATCAAAACAACAGCTATATGCAAATATCGAGACCCTCATAATGTATATGACCTATATAGTCAGTTGTAACAAGCCTCGGTGTTTGAATCGGAAACTTGGTAATATTACATAAATTCAATGCTAACCAATCATTTCATCGTTTGATGTAAACTTCCCGTTCTCATATAAGCAAAAAACACATATAGACGTGTATGATATTTTTTAAAGAGGTACATTTTGGCCATCTTTGGGTTGCTTATGATGTTGCCAAGGGAACCAGATTAAAAATTGGCAATGAATATTTATAGATATCGGGCCCCTGCTAATATATATGACCTGTATGGTATTGTAACGAGCTCCTGTGCGTGAATCGGGAACTGGGTAATGTTCAATGCTAACCGATCATTTCATGTAAACTTCCCGTTCTCATACAAGCAAGAAACACACTTGATGATATTTAAGAGGTACATTTTCATCTCGTATGAAGCTAGAACTATGACGCTATGGTGGTTAAAACGGCACAGATCTGCAGCACAACGCATAACACAGTAATATATAATTATGCAAATCATATGGTAATATAAAGTACTGAAATTACCAGTGCAAGGAGTCGCTAACAATATTAGCGACTTAAAAATCCCTGAAGTTAAGTTTCTATGGCATGCCTTGTAGCTTTCATGTATTCAAAAACATATCCGAATGGTCTTTTGTGCGAGTAAATGCCTGTACCAAGTCAGGACTATTGTGGTAAATTTCATTTTTCGGGTTAGTTCTTGCATGTGTATGTAGTATTCAATATCTCCTACAGATTCGTTATTGCGAGTTTATTCTGTGACTTTGAATTGTTTTTAAAATGTGTCTTTGATGACGTCTTTTTGCAGAACATTTCTTGTAACCCACTTGGAACTGATGGTCCAAAAATTCTGAAAAGAATTCTACAGAGTAACTCACACATCACAAAGGCAGACGTTTCAGGTATTTTATCTTGTCTCCTTTTATCAATACTTTCACTATTGCTTCCGTAACATTAAAACCCAAGAAATTTTCTCTTTTTTTAATTTGACATAACTTAAACCTCACAAGGAAGATTTCTGAAACAGAATAATGTCTCTTCTTTTAACTTATTTCTTGTAGACTGTTGCCTTGGTGACAAAGCTGGTGAATACTTAGCGGAGACAATAGAGGTATCGTTTCAGCTACCAATTTAGAATAAAGTAGTTACTAAAAGTGATTATTGAATACTTTAATATCTTTCTTGATGGTTTTGAAGTTTTCGGGTTTGATAGAAACCGTGAATAGATTTATAGTGTTGTAATTGCTTAGATTATTTTATCAGTCAAATAGTTGTATTTAAAATTACCCTACCCTGACACCCAAACATTAGGTCTCCGACAGCGGAAAATGATGTTGCAATTTTAAGTAATACGACTTGTACAATATTTTTGATAAAAAATCATTTATAAACTAAATTGGTATCAATTCTCATATTAACGATGTAATCATAGGTTTTTGCTTTCTGAATGAATGATTTTAAATGATACTTTTGCTTTTAAAGATGCCGCTATGCCATTTTTACGCGGAAGTTGTGTGACTTCTGAGTCTTAAAACCATCTGATGTCAATCAAAACGACTTCCGGTTTATAACTGCTTTAAAGGTACTTCCACCGCGAAAGAGATGTGGCGGATGAATATTAAAATGTATCAAATTGATTATTTCGTATAGATACATTGCACGTTTTCACAGTATACGATTGAAATTATATTTTACGTGATTGATTGTCAAAGAAAAATTCAAATACAAGTATAGAAGTTTTAACTTTATTTTATTAAAGTTTAAGTTCGTGATTTTTACAAGTAGGGTTAAATCGTATCTGATAGTAAGTAACTATGCAAAGCATTACATCGAAGAGTAACGGCATAACAGAGATATTGGCTTTTTTCTATCGTATCGAGTCTCTGTTTCGTCCACAATATTTATGTTTATGACATCGCAAGCACAGAGGCTGGGGAAGATAACTCCTATTAAAATCCCATCAATACTATATACGTCTTAAGACCGAATAATTAGTTGAACAACATAAGACCGATGTTGCCGAAGTATACAAGCTGTTGTAATCGTGAAAAATATTTTTGCACTTTTTTCTATTTTTGTTCTTTTTTAAACAACTTGTACAATGCTCTTAGAAATATTTATTGATATTTTTGTATTCGTGAAATTTAAAAATAAAAAAATCCCATCTTTTAATATGAAATAAATTTTATTCTTAAATAAAACAAAAACCAAACAATGCCAATTGAGTATACTTTATTTGACCGACACGAACTACTAGATAATACCCTGGGGACAAATGCTGTGATCTCCGAAAATTTACCTGTAAAATATTATTGGAGTTCGAGGGGTCGGTGTAAAATGTTTTAAAACATAAGTTTGCATTGTTATCGAAATACCAACTAATTGATAGGTGATGTTTCATGTAAATTGACATTAAATAATGCTTTTCATAGGGTGGGGTACTAATTTGATTCTTGTGGATTTAGATATACGTTTTTATAATATTGATTATAATCTAAATTTAAAATGATTTCTTTCCCCCAAAAATAGTAAACTTATTTTAAATTTTGTTACATTTTTTATAATACGCTCCGAAAGGGAGCGTATATGGTTGTATTATCAACTTGGTTCTGTATACTTATGGCAAGAAAAAGCATCAATATCCGGTTTGTACCTGCATTTTCAGGAGCTGAAAAAACAGCAGAGTGGCAGTTTCATTTGCGTATACTTGTAAATGTGTGATTGAGAGCAAAACCAGTCTCGGAAAATATTTGCTAGTTTCGATAATTAAATACAAATCGAATCATAGATTTTCCAAGATAGGGTTGGCATTATAGTCTGCAGTATTGCGTCCAGATGTTTACGAAAATTACGTAATCAATATTACCCATAATTCTCGGGTCATAAAAATTGCGAAACGAAACGAAAATAATCGATAAAAGAAAGAATCGAAACGAATCAATTCGAAAAAATGAATCGAATGGTTATAAAAACATTATTTAACTATACAAAATGGAACAGAATGAAGCGAAACTAAATGCAACAAATCTTTGAAGACGTTTCGCAAATATAAGAACCATAATGTTAACCAGTGCCGGACAATTCGACCCAAAGACATTTCGGACAATGACAACCAATAATTCCTTATGGATGCCGGACATTTCGCCCAATAGACATATCAGACCACGACAATCAGTATAATGCTTTAGGACAAATATATATCATTACAAAATTTGCCATACTTGAAGGTTGTAAGTATAAAATATCAAATCAGAGCGGACAAAAGTTGTTTTTAATTAATGTATCTGCGGGAGCGTTAAAAAGTTTCACCTTCATCGTACTATTGATTATGATATAAATCAAAATTGCTTTTTCCCCCAAAAATAGCTGTAAACTTATTTTGATATTCGTCAGAACAAGCATCAAAATGTGCAACTAAATATTATTTATTAATTTTACTTTGATATGATATGTGTTTACTTTAAAATTATGATGTAACTTATTTTTCAACACTATGGTTTTACAAAAATTGTACACGTTTGTAAGAAATATCACAGATCGAAGTTAATTGACTCATTATTGTATCCAAAAGACAATCAATCAGATGGTAATTTTTACATATTACAATTAATAAACAAAATGAATGATCATACTTGGAAGAAACACAGTCGTCATAGTCAATTGGGATTTTTTGTTTTTTTTTTTTTTTGTTCATCACCAATTTTCACGACTCTTTTTCTTTTTAATTGCATATCAACCTAATTATTTTCCTGAATATAAATTGACCCTTTTACGAAAACTATTACTTAAGGTTTATAACGTCCTTGACTGCTCTCACGAGTATTTATAATCTAAATCTAAAAAATCTAAAAATTACTTTTTTATTAGAGCTTTATAAAAAAAAAAGTAATTTTAAAGCATAAAATTTTTCAACAAACACCGTACCTTTTGTGGATAGGATTGAAATTAAATAAAAAAAAAAAGGTAATGGAGAGTGAAAATACTCCGGAAAGAATAATGCGATTCAATATTTTGTGGATTTATTTTTTTAAAACCTTACAAACATCAAAAACCTACGATGAGACGGTGGTACCAGAAAAGTTTTAAATTATGATTGATAACGTTTGCTTTACAATAGGTGGAAAAATAAAAATAAAATTACCACCGGACTTCTTTCAAAGAAGCTTTCATTAAAGTGATCTTCGCAGACTAAGTTGACTCTGTTGCATACGTATGTTGAAGCAGTGACATGGAAATTTGTGTTTACCAACTATTGCTCATACAGTGAAAACTTATCCCTTGGGTCAGGGATGATAAAAAGACTTTACCTGAGCAACCGAACGTGAAACAACCGTCTACCTTTCACCGCATATTGCAATTGACTTAATCGGCGTATATTGGGTCACTTCGATTTTTGGCCTTGCGGTTATTACACATATCGATGACAACACCCATGATCAAATACAACGCCACCTGTGACCACTCACGTAATCTTCGTAGTAAAGGATTCTGATATTTCGATGCCAATTTTAGGCTTATTACAAATATTTTAGATGTTAGTGTTGGTTTTTTTTCGTCAGTATAGGGTTCCAAATACATATGAAAAATTTGAAAAAAAAATCGCAAACTTACACTTTAATGCCCTTGACATATATGGATTCCACGTGATTGGCTGCATTAGTGGGCTATATAAGTTATCAATATTACACATTGAGAAATCAGTATTGTGTGTATGTGTGTAGTTCTAGTAGTGATGAAAGCGCTGGCCCCATTTTAAAATAAGTAATCTTTTTGGAAATACAGAAAGAACAAATTACCATCAGCGGGTTATAAAGTTTTCAAAATACTTATAAATATCTCGTGACTTCCGAGGTTCAACGTCTTTATTGATTTTATGTTTTTTGTAAATATACGAAGTGTTTTTACTTGTGTTTGTTTGTTAAATTGGTTTCGGTTTTTTTTTTCTTTTGTTAGTTTGATTTTTTGCGTTTTTTTTTTTGTATGTTAGTTTGCCTAATTTGCTTCTATTTGTTTTAGAACAATGTGTATCTACGAGAACTGTATTTGCGACGAAATAAACTTGGCGACGAGACAGCTAAGCATATCGGGAACACAATAGGTAATATACAAAACGTCGTGTACTACAAAAAAAATCAAAAAAGCAAAAACTATTCTACGATGGTATTACAAGCAGAAACGGGACTATTTGTTTCATTAAGCTTAACGCGATTTTTCATGCGTATCGTAAATCTGTCACAATGATGGAACCTCTTGTAATTCGTTTGTATTTGGTTGTTATGCTGCTGGTGAGATGTTGCTCTTAAAAGCACGTGCACAGCACATGGAAATGCAATATTTTAAATTTAGACGATATCATTTGCTATTCAATAAATTTGGTCCTTGTAACATCGTGAAGTAAGCTTACGCAACACAATAAACTACTTAGTATTCCTACCTATATAACATGTTCCGAACATATACATTTATATTTAAGGTAGCAACATAACGCTTGAGGTACTAGATCTTAGCTGGAACCGTATCGGGAAAAAGGGAGCTATTGTACTAGCAGGTGGTTTGAAGGTAGTATAGCATTTAATTCGCACACCAGCTCGTGGTTATTATTTACGGGGCGCCGAATGGGACTTGATCTGTTTGTAATCAGTTTTGTGTACACAAATTTTCTATGCAAATAAGTTAATATTTGCAAACCTATTTGACTAGTCCGAATTTCCTCTGATCCTGCAACTCTCCTCCTTTTTATTTGGATATTGATATGTCAGGTTGGGGTCAGAACGATATCCAAATAAAAAAGAGGAGGGTTGCAGGATCAGAGGAAATTCGGACTAGTCAAATAGGTATGCAAATATTAACTTATTTGCATAGAAAATTGACTTAGTATTGGGCATATTATATGGTTGTTGTGGTATTCTGGAAAAGTAATACTTTATTATTTATTACTTACTTTTGCAGAATAGCTCATCACCCATATGATATTTGCATATCCCAAGGATTCTGTAAACTAAATTGCATACAAAATTTACTTTTGTGACACAAACGTGAATGTCGTGTTAAATTGCATACAAAAGTGATTTTGTTATGATAGAATTTAAAAAAATTGTCCACTGAAAGATGACAAAAGTTAAATTTGTACAGTATGGTATAAATTTTGTTAATCTGAACTCATTTTTGTTGAACAAAACTCACTTTTGTCTGTGCAAAATTGAATATTGAGTACAAAACCACAAGAGTCAAATTCGGCGCCCCGTAATTATTTACCTAAACTAACAAATATGAAGCCCTTTATTTGATGGCATATTGATTTCTAGTGATGCCGACTTCCACAGCTGGGATCCTTATTCTTTCCAGAATACAATGTCTTCATAGATTATCGTTCCTAGCTATTTGTGTGAATAAAACTGTTTTCGTTCTATTAGCAAGTTATCCTTCACCTCAAATGATTTTGGAGAAAATATCATGGCAGGGTGTATTTATATATCTTTGTGTTAAATATAATTTAATGAATAAATATGATTATTATACGCGTATTATGTTACGATTCCTTCGTCATCATTTATTTTATATTCATTTCCGTGCGATAACTTAACTTGTTTACCGAATGTCATGAAATTTTCATAAATTATTAGCTCACCTGACCGAAGGCCAGGTGAGCAATTGTCCTCACTTGGCGACCGTCGTCCGTGGGCATTTTAAAAAATCTTCTCCTCTGAACTTACTAGACCGATTAGAACCAAACTTGACATGTTTGTTTCTTAGTGTATCCTGCTCAAATCCGTGTAAAAACATTGCCGCCGTTACTAAAAATTAAACAAAAAATAGGGTCAAAATGTATATTTTCGAAAATATCTCAAAAAACTATTAAGTTTAGTCAGATTATGACAGAGGCTGCTTTTATACCAATATTCGTAAAAATTTGTGAACCGATATTTGAATAATTGCCCTTCTACTACTTTTTTTTTAAATTATGAATTCTGTTTTAACGAGTATTTAACAGACTATACATATTTTTTTTTATCATTTTAAGGTTTTAGGGGACCAATTTAGGATCACGTCCTAAAAATCTAAATTTCTGGTCCGATTTAGATTTTTTTTATTAGATTCCTCATGACAATTTTAAATCAGATTTGGAATATCTCTTACCCCTTTTCATTTACAAGGGGCCAAAGGGGCCAAAAACGTTATTTTTAGGAAGTTAAAGTTAAGTTTTTTTAATTTTTCATCTGGTGTAACTGATTTTTTTTTCAAATTGTACCTTTTTAGTATATATAGTAGTATGCAACTAATTTGCTCAATCATTAACCGTTTCATAAATAAAGGGGTCCAAAGTGGTCCATACTCTTGTACACTGTTTTATAATTAAAATGGATTCTGAGTATGCATTACCAATTGATTATCTAAATGGTTAGTCAATCCATCATTCCTAACATGCGTCAAAAATGAATTGTGTGTCCACATTTGTCACAAATGTACATTGTTTAATGGTCTACGTATCGCGAAGCTTTTATCGTTTTATTCATTCATTTTTTTTCCTTACTTTTTGTTAATGTAAAAGTGAGATTTGTCTATGCGTACAAGTAGTTTCCAAATCGACTTAATACATATTGCTGCATTGATTTTGGGCTTCTGGTTCTCTTAAAAAGTTTTGAAACTTCAGTCGGTTTGAAAACTGTTACTTTTTGTTTTTACGGAATCACAATGGATCGTTTTTATTTATCAGGCAAATTCACAACTTGTTAAGTTTAATGTTGCGATGAACGGGTTTGGTGAAGATGGGGGTATAGCAGTATTCGAGGCATTAAGAAATCAAGATTCACTCGAGGAGTTAGACATTAGTTCCAATCGCCTGACAGATAAAGTAGCTAGAGTTATATCTACAATTATACCATACAACAGACATTTAAAGACTCTAAAGGTATAACTGTAAATATATGTATGTAATGAGATTTGCATTTAGAACGATCTTCAAAACTGGTTTGTTAGTGTGAAAAGCATAGATATACTAATGTTATCAGTACGTGGGGCTGAGATAACCCCCGTACGTGCAACTCCAACTCATCAACCAAAATATGATTTTCAGGTACCATTATACCTCCCATTTACGAATCTTTTTGTCGCCAAAAAATGAACTGAAGCTTTTTTTTGTATTTTTTTTTTGGCAAAAATCCATTTTTTACGTATATATATTTTTGGGGATTTTAGGATAAAATGAAAAAAATATACCCCTACCCCACCGAAAAATCGCTTGACTTTTCCATGTCAAAACCCTTACAGTGTTTATGCTTCATTAAAAAAATGGCTCATTTGGTATTTGCTGTTTAGTTTTATCACAGTTAATACTTTTGGAGTTCTTTTGATGAATTTGGGCGATTTTTGTAGCCAGAATTTATCCCCCCAAAAAAGCGAAAAATGGAATTTTCGAAATTCACCGTAAAAAGTCATATATATTCGACTCTATAGTTTATAGCTCCACTAACACCTCTCAAATTTGGTATCATTCGATAGATATTTCAATTTTCTATACAAATAAACAACGAAAAACTAATTTTCCAGAAAGTTAAAAATGTTAGAAATATTACCCCTTTCCCTTGAAGACTGGTCCCAACATCAAACGGAATCCTCATTCACAGCATACAGGCACCGTTGAACACATATTATAGGCATTCATAATGAAGATAATGATGTACAAAACGTATCTGATCAATTCAGGGGCTTAGATTTTCTTTTTGGGGTTACAATTATTGTAAAATCGTAAAAAGGGAAAAAAGGGAATTTTCAGAATTTCTCAATTTCTTCTGTAACTTGATTTTGTTTGATATCATTACTTTTATACAAATAAGGTTTCAAAGAAGCAACTACGATGAATAAATTGGCACACCATTTGGAAAATGCTTATCTACCTCATACGAATTGTGGGCTTTCACGGAAAGTTAAGGGGGTATGTGGAACCATTCTTTCGCCTAAATGCCTTGGAATATGTTAAATTATGCATTACATTGGCTCATTGGAAAACTTAGATACTACATAGATGTGTTTGAATATACAAAATCTTGTTTGAAGTAGGGTACTGGAAAAAAATGCCAAATACCAGTTAAATGGAAGAAAGTATGAAATTCCGAAAATTCCCATTTCCATGAAAAACTCATTATTGTCATATTGAAACTGAAAAGTACGCGCCTGAAAGAAAAGATATGTTGGATACGTCGATGATTAAAACAATAATACCCAAAATGTCGATTGTACACCGTTTATATGCCAAAAATTCAAATATCTATTACTTGGACTCATTTGGAAGCTGAGACACTATATTAATGTACCATATCAAACAAAAGCTTGTTTAAACTACGGTATTATGAAAAAAAAATGACGACGACAATGACGGGTGATATAGAAGAAATTCTGAAATTCTGACAATTCCCCTTTTTTCGATTTTATAGTATTGTCACCCCAAAAGCAAATCTAAGCGCCTGAATTGATCAGATATTTTTTTGTACATCATTATCTTAATTATGAATGCCCAAAATATGAATTCTACGGTAACAGTATGCTGTAAATGAGAATTCTGTTTGATACTGAGACCAGTTTTCAAGGGGTAGGGGTATTATTTTTTATATTTTTTTTTATCTTTCCTTCTTGAAAATTGGTCTTTCGTGGTTTATTTGTGTAGAAATTAAATTATCTATCGAATGATACCAAATTTGAGACGTTTTAATTGAGCAATAATTTGTAGAGTCGAATTCGTGTGACTTTTTACGGAAAAACCGAAAATCCCATTTTTTGGATAAATTCTGACTTCGATGTTGGGCGATTTTTCGGTGGGATAAGAGTACATTTTTTTCATTTTACCCCGAAACCCCAAGTGTTACCAAACTTTCCTGTTGCCATTGTAAAGCTTAGACATTGGGCTACATAATGATACATTAATGTGTTTAGTTTGTTTACGCATGCTGTCCTAGGAAGGCTTAGACGCTCAAACAATTGAGTCACAAAAATCTTGGCTTTTTGACTCGGTGGGGTACAAATGTAGACTTATACTGAAAAAGAATCCGAGAATATTCTTTGGCGACAAACTGATTCGGTGATGCGAGGTATAAAGGTACCTAAAAATCACCGTGAAGTTGATGAGTGGGGGTGCACGTGTGACCCTCCCAGTTCAAGGACTACATACTGGAAGGCAAATAATGATAAAGTGCAACCCAATTATGGGTCTACAATGCTGTTCATGTTCAGCCATTGTTTTGTCAGATTTTCAGACACCACTTCAAAACATGTATAAGTTTTGTCCAGTAACCCCCACATTGCTTTTCATGATTTGATTTACCACGCCTAAAATGTTTTTGAAAAGTTTGAATGAAATCCTTGTTATTTCTTCGGGTTTTTAATGGATAGAACTTGCTAAGGCAAAGTTGAGATGTCAAATCTCCTCACTCTACAATTAAGTTGATGATTTTTTACTGCACTGTGAATCATAAATTGAACTATTGTATTTAGACCAAAGAATGTTTTGTACAAAGAATGTATTACTAGTATCTTTTTAAGGTAATTTAAAGTTGGTTTTCAAAGGCCGAATGATGTTTTTAACGGTGTATGGTACTTTTGAAACATAAGTATCTAATCTGCTTCCATACAATGAAATAATCTGAATCAAATCCGAGTTGACAGAGTTTAATTGTGAAAGGCGTTACAGGAAATCGCATGGTAAACGGATATTAATGATACTTTGAGACTAAATGATATTGTCTCCTATAAACTAGCTGAAAGAAAGGAATCGTAAAAAACCTTCCCGTAAGAAAAGCAACAAAAAAAGAAGAACTCTTCTGCCTAAAAAATTAAATTCGAGGAAAATTCAAAGTGGAATTACTCTTCTTGAAAAGAAAGTATAATTCTGCATGGTTTACTTAAATTTGTTAATTGTTGTGTTGTTTCTATCATAAATGCTAAAAGTACTAGACTGATCAATGTATACCACAAACTAGCTTCGTAAAGCATCGTTATTTAGGCACCGTAAACGGACAAATTCCAATTAACTTTTGATTTATCTCAGATCTTCGTTATGAGAAAAGTTTATGTGATTATGTTAGAATAGTGAGAACTGTTTTAAACAAATCATGATTAAAGTGAAATCTATCATGCTGAAAAAGGGGAAGCTGAAGAATCCAAAATGTAAAAAACATTTCCAGACCCATCTGTCTTTATTAAGTCTCACAGTTACTCGCTCTAAATAAAAGCAAATTACTATAAATTACTATAAAATTATTTATCATCCAAAAAAGGTCAATGTAGAAAGTACTTTAAATCATTAATTCAATTACTTGCAAACATTCAGTTGCAAATACTTCATTTTTGTATTGATGAACATGATTTATTTCCTATTTTCCATTCTGTTTCTTAAAGCAAAAACACTAAAACGCCATCAAAGATATTTAATCAAATATTTTTTCCCTAGATTTCCTTCAATTTGATATCTGCTGTTGGTGCTCTAACGCTACTTAAACCTTACTCATCAAGAATGAAGAAACGACTGACTACCGTAGAGTTACAGGTAAGATACGACAGACTACAGTAAAGTTACAGGAAGCTAACGACTGACGACCATAGAGTAACAGGTATAAAAAACGTCGAACGTTTGTAGATTTACTCGTAGGTAACGAGTCCCAGGAAGGTAACGACTGACGACCGAAGAGTTACAGGTAAGTAACGTCTGACTACCGAAGAGTTACAGGTAAAAAACGTCTGAAGACCATAGAATTACAACTATGAAACGACTAACTACCGGTAAAGTTACAGGAATGTAACGATCGACGATCATAGAGTAGCTTACGATCGTAGATTTATACGTAGGTAACGAATGACGATCATACAGTTACAGGAAGGTACCGACTGACAATAATGGAATTACAGGCAAGAAACTATTAACGATCGTAGATTTACAGGAAGTTAACTACAGGTGTTCATAGAGCTACATGTAAGAAACTACTAACGATCGTAGATTTACGCGTAGGTAACGACTGACGATCTTAGTTACAAGTGAGGAACGACTAACATATGTATAGTTACACGTAGGTAACGACTGACGATTGTACAGTTACATGTAGGAAACGACAGACGATAGGAGACCCACAGGTTGGTTACGACTGATGACCGTAGGATTTCAGGTAAGAAGCGACAGAAAACCGTACAGTTACAGGTAAGAAACGACTTGAGATCGTGGAGTTAAAGGGAAGAAACGACTGACACTCGAAGAGTTAAAGTAAGAAATGACTAGCGATCGTAGAGTACAGGTGTGAAACAACTGTCGACCGTAGAGTTCCAGGGAGGAAATCACTAACAATCTTAGCAGCTGTGAAAATTACAAACATTTTATCAAAATGGATGGTACTTAAAAAAAACTCTTGCAAAGGCAAGTTTTTTTTTCAATTCTGAATTGAAGTTTTGTTTACTTTTGTTTTTCTATTTTTTTATTTATTGTGTTAATTTTTTTTTATAACTTCATCACAGGGTATTGATATTGATGCAGAGCTAGTGGATGCTGTCAATACTTTACAAACCAAGCGTGGAATGACGGTCATGATCTCACGCCCTCCATCACGTCGTGAGAAGACCACTGATCCGCTTACTTTTAATTTAATCAATGTAGTGGAAGTCTTGAGGGAAAACGAAATGGATGTTTATGACCTTTTCCCGGAGTTCGAATTGGAAAAGGAAGAAATGATCACTTCGGATGATATAATCCACGCAATGAAGGTTTATTTTTATGCTTTACGCCTTAAGCGGATTTGGATGGTTTGTGGGATTAAGGGTGAGATACATGATTTAAGAAGGGTTAATAGGATTTATAATTGATTTGAGGATTCAGAGGGGGGTTTAATCATAATTTAAGATGTGTCGTAGGACTTTGGGTGGGTTGTGGCATGTAGGTTGAGTTTTGGATATAGGATGGGTTATAAGATTTAGAGTGGATTGTAGGATTTATGATGGGTTATAGGGTTTGGAACAAGTTGTACGATTCAAAGTGAGTTTAGGATTTAGCGTGGGTGATTTAACGTTGATAGCAGGATTTAGAGAATGTTATATGATTTAGGATAGGTTGTATGAATTACAGTGGGTGTGTGTGTTATATGATTTAGGATAGGTTGTAGGAGTTACAGTGGGTGTGTGTGTAATATTTGATTTAGGATAGGTTGTATGAATTACAGTGGGTGTGTGTGTTATATGATTTAGGATAGGTTGTATGAATTACAGTGGGTGTGTGTGTTATATGATTTAGGATAGGTTGTAGGAGTTAGAGTGTGTGTGTGTGTTATATGATTTAGGATAGGTTGCAGGAATTACAGTAGGTGTGTGTGTTATATGATATAGGATAGATTGTAGGAATTACTGTGGGTGTGTATGTGTTATATGATTTAGGATAGGCTGTAGGTATTACAGTGGGTGTGTGTGTGTGTGTGTTATATGATTTAGGATAGGTTGTAGGAGTTACAGTGGGTGTGTGTTTTATATGTTTAAGGATAGGTTGTATGAATTACAGTCGGTGTGCGTGTTATATGATTTAGGATAGGTTGCAGGAATTACAGTGCGTGTGTGTGTGTTATATGATTTAGTATAGGTTGTAGGAATTACTGTGGGTGTGTGTGTGTGTTACATTATTTAGGATAGGTTGTATGAATTACAGTGGATGTGTGTGTGTTATATGATTTAGGATAGGTTGTAGGAATTACAGTGGGTGTGTGTGTGTGTTACATGATTTAGGATAGGTTGTAGGAATTACAGTGGGTGGGTGTGTGTTATATGATTTAGGATAGGTTGTAGGAGTTACAGTGGGTGTGTGTGTTATATGATTTAGGATAGGTTGCAAGAATTACAGTGGGTGTGTGTGTTATATGATTTAGGATAGGTTGTAGGAGTTACAATGTGTGTGTGTGTGTGTGTGTGTGTGTGTGTGTGTGTGTGTGTGTGTGTTATATGATTTAAGATAGGTTGTAGGAATTGCAGAAAGTTTTAAAATGTAGATTTGGCTGGAGTATTAAGGGTGGGTTATATAATTTAGGGTTAGTCGCAGGATTAAGCGTGAGTTGTTTGATTTAGGGTGGATTGTATTATTTCTCGAAATCTATGAAGATGGACAACACGTGTTTATTACTCGATTTCCTGATATTTCCAGAAAGTATTTGATATCGGTTTACACGTGGATTTAATACTAAAAATAATTTTGGTTAACTTCTTACCTTGTAAAATTTAAAGACACTCCAGCAAGCTCGACACAACATACTAGTTTTGCCTACAATTATTTGTAACTAGAATAGATATGGTGAATATGTCAAAGAGAGAACAACTCCACCGGGATGAAATATGTCAGATTAATAGTATATCCAAAGTATATCCACAATAATCATGTGAAAAATCGCAAAAAGTTTCAGCAGTTATTTTCATATAAAAAAATCTGCACTGAAGAAAATTGTAAAATTATAAAACAAATAAATTGTAACGTTTTAACTCCTGGCTAAATTGTATCAACTGTTCTGTTCGTATACATTGTGTAAAGCTGTTGATGTGTGTGTGTGTTTTATGCATTTTTATTATTATTATTATTATTATTATTATTGTACCATAAAATAATTGAATGTCATGAAAGTAGAAGGGGATTGTTTTATTATCTGCCGAGACAAATCGAAGGAGGAGGAAAGCCCGAAATTCAATGTTTTTGAAAATCGGTAAAACTAGACCCGGTCAGCATGCCCCATATTATAATCTGGTTATTTGCTACACTTGTCTTTCAGATATGCACAACTTTGTGAGCACTCGGACCAATCAGCCACAGCCCCATCTATCTTCTTTTTGTATAAAACCAAGATTAATTCATTCTCGTTTTGATTTCATATCAGAAAGCTCTATAGTGCTGTACTTTCGATTATGGAAACTTTGATATTATCTAAGTCTTATCAATAGAACATATAAAGACTATGAAATTGAGAAATATACGTTTATTTCAATCTACTGAAAACGTTTGCTTTTAACAGACACCTTTGTTGAATTATTCTATCTTGTTGGATCGAAAATTAAAATTTGCTTGAACTGTTTCGTAATGGTGTTTTTGTTTTTTTTTAGAAATCTGACAAGATTCCAGATAAGAGAAAAGTACAAACACTTAAACGATCTATACGAGAAACAAGGAGCAGGAATTTCCAAATGAAGTGAGCCCTTCATTCATAATATTGATGCTGTTTTAAACTTTTATGGTTTTCTTATTTTAAAATTTATATTTTGACCTTTCAGTAGCTGTAAACTTTCTGTACATGAGTGTTGTATAATTTATAACAAGCCAAAAGTAAAATGAGTATACTTATAGTAGCTCTTGTCATATATGGAGATTATTTTAAAAACTAAATTATATGACCAATTAAGATATATTTATGTCATTTTTAGTACTGTCCTATAGCTTAATTTTTGTAGGCAGGTTGGCATCTGCTGATAAGGCTTTTACGTACCAGCTTTGCTCGTATGGCAATTTAGTTGTACTCATATGACTTCACGACACAGCCACATGTTGAGTTCCGAATTTGTTTTGTTTTGTTTTCATTTCGTGGTTTGTTTTGTT
Organism: Perna viridis; assembly: GCA_037379345.1. NCBI lineage: Eukaryota > Metazoa > Mollusca > Bivalvia > Mytilida > Mytilidae > Perna > Perna viridis. The sequence continues at coordinate 17,994,694 of CM074512.1, read as the reverse complement.
TTCATTTCGTGGTTTGTTTTGTTTTGTTTGATTTTGTTTGGTTGTTTTTGTTTTTGTTTTCTTCAATATTTTGCTTTGTTTATTTAAGGGCAGCTGGAGAGAAACGTCTGTTTAAATTAATAAAATAATAGACATTTTAATTGTAAATTGAGACATGTCTACTCCTCCACTATATGGTGGGTGCATATTGATTGCGTTTAAGTCGAACAGTTTCATCTAGGGAATGATGTCGCCTAATACAAATTATTACGATTGTTCGACCAAATACGTGGGAACAATTTATGACAGGTTTCGTTTTTATTTGTAGAGAGTTCGCTGTTCTATATACACAAATCATTCGTGGAAGTGACCCTACCATTGAAGAACCACTCCGAAGTGTCTTTGCGGGTCGTAAAAGGGCATCTACACCATCGACAATTAAAAAGAAACGTCCTGAATCTAGGAACCAAGGGGTTCGATTCTTGTAATAACGCCAATCAAAGAACATTTTTTTTACAGTTTTTTCCCAGCATGATAAATGATTATTAGTGACTTAAAGCTTTTAGTTCAGCCTACATTAATACAAGAAAGGACGCTTAAATTATCTTCTGTTTTTTTATATTGTTGATGGAGAACGTTACAATTACAATTTCTTCATAAATATAGTAATGATGATTTTGTTGTTATTGTGCATGAGAGAGAGAGAGAGAGAGAATATTGGAATAGGATGAACATTTATATGTATTGTTTTGGAATGAGCATATTGTTAAAATGATGAAAAAAAAATCCCGTTTATTTGAAAAGTGAAAAGTATTTTTGATAACATATAATTTATATAGATTTACTAGATTACATATAGTACAATAACAATTAAAGTTGTTTTTACTACATACACTGTATCCCTTATCTCAAGTTCTTTGGGGTAGATGCGAATCAAATCCCCGAAATAAGGATTGTTTAAAGATAATACGTCATCTATATAGCGGAAACTGAGATTAAAGGATCTAGCCAAACGATATTCTTTCTTTCGGATCAGATCACTATAAAGTCGGCCTCATAAAAGTGAAGGAATAGGTCAGCGAGTAAAGGAGCACAATTTGTTCCAATTGGATGGCCGACCGTTTGTTGAAAAACACGTCCACCACACTGGACAAATATGTTGTCGATTAAAAATTCCGACATTTTGCAAACATTATCCTCTGTATATTTGGAAGATGATTTAGAATTATGTCTTACAAAGAATGAAGAATCTCTACCAAGAACTATATATTTGTATCTAGGTGTACCATCTGTTTTTGGAAGACCAACGATGTATAATGTTTTTAGGTTGGGATTTTAACTGGGTATGGGGAATAGAAGTATACAGTGTTGAAAAATCATAGATTTTAATGTTTATTATATTCAGATTATCAGCTAATAGTCTTGAACTGGTTGTCTCCAAAAGATCTTTCGAATTTTTCAGGATCCACATTGAATTAATACCACTACGGGAGTAACAAGTGTTGTGGTAGGACGGCAGGCCCTTCTTTGACAGTTGTGAGTATAGAAGTTTTGAAAGAGGTTTGGTGGTACATTTTGCAGATCCAGCTATGAGACGTTGTTTGTATGGATTCTTGTGGAGTTTAGGAATCCAGTACATAGATGGTAAATCACAATCATCGTCCTTGGTAGAGAGACCAAAAGAGGATAGCACAGATTTATTGTTTTCCATAATCTCTTCTTTGGAGATTGTGGTAGCTGTATAGGTCTTATTACTGCTATTATTTTCTACGTCTACCTCTGATAATAAACATTGGATGTATTAGTTGTCATGTGTTAAATTCATTAAATGCATTATCAGGTGATTTAATGTCGATCCGTGACCTAGTGATCCAATTTGTGATCTGTACTCTATATATTGTACAGCTTACAGCATTTGCTGAATCTTTGACCCAGCCAAATCCATTTTTGGGTTAAAAACACCACTTCCCAGTGCGTGTAAGACAGATAGGTAAGTCAACTTATTGGTGCTTGTCAGTTAGTTGATGAGAAATTTCCAAGGCCGAAAAAAATAAAGTTATGTTTCCGATCACCATTCTAAAATTTTGTAGGGACAGTAGGTAGGGATTTATTTTTATTTAATTTTTTTAAATGAAATAGGTCAGACACCAAACTCAGAATACAACGAAAACAAATATGTAAAGACTAAACATGTAATAGACTTAGTTCACAGCCTAATCCCTTTGAGATTCGAGGCTTGAGATAAACATCTCAAGTGCCGAATTCCAAAAGGGATTATCCACGACCAAAAACACACGGCATGTGTGTTTACAATCGATTCTTGGTATAAATAACCAGTATTTCTAACTCTTCGTATTTCCATCTAGGATAGAAAAAATCTTCGGCTATATTTTCCTCTTTTTTCTGAAAGACAATCGGCAGACTTTTTAATTATGTTTTTTTTTAATTACAAATAAGAACTTTCGGGAAGGAGGTCTGGAGGGTCGGTAGGTTGACCGGAAACATTTTTAGGTCTAAACGAATGATCTATTTATTACTCTAGCAGTGCTAGAGATTGTCTGGTAAACTATTTTCTGACTTGGGTTGGGGTATTGATGTGAACTGACTTGGGTTGGGGTATTGATGTGAACGGAATTCCAAGCTCTTACATTGTAGGAGTAGTTTATATATACATATAATATGAGGTTTGGGTTTTGGGTTTCAAAAGCGGTTCTGAAATCGATTTTTTTTAAATTGTTAAATATTTTATGAGTGAAAAAAATGCTCATAAAGCAGTCCATGAGGTAGGTAGATTCTTCAAAATGTATTTTATTAAGAACACAAGTTGAATATGGTCCATATTTCTTCACATTTTGCTGGTGGAAAAACTTGGGGTCCAAGGTTAAATAGGACCTTTTTTGTACATATCGTTTAGGAGTTTATGTTCAATACACGTACGCGTATGTCATGTATATGAACTTTCGACGTTTTGTTGCAAAATACATTGCATTGAGGAATCTGTTAAGTTGGGGTAGTCCAATTAGCTGCCCATTACTGTCACAAGAAGTTTCGGAGACTCTACTTTATACATATAGAGGTTATGTATACGTAAAAGTACAGTATACATGTAAGTACATTCCCGAGGAGCTCCAACGATTTTTAGTTTTGCTATATATGTATATGTCAGACTGCATCTACTGACAACTCTTAAAATGGTTAACTGGCTTTTGAAATTAAAACACTTAAATACATGTATAAACACGAACAAAATCTTAACTTGACAAACCTGTTGATTATTTTTCAGGTTTCTGTATATATGTGCATGTATTTGTATACTAAAGATTCAAAAATCCATTGAGTGGCATGGGGCATCAACTTTAAATCATCATAACTATTTATTTTTTTAAGATAAATTAGAAATTCTTTTGGTTCCCTACACTGCCAATCAAACTTTTTTATCCATGGAATTTTTAAACAGATATTCAGTAATTAGACTATATGAGCAGAAAATTTAAAGAATGATTTTATATATGAAAATAGAGGTTTACATATAAATATCATTTCAAATTTATTTTTCAAGTAAAAGAGTTATAAATTCCCACAAAAATTTGAATTATTTTATCTAAATGGAACATTTTATAGAATCAAAATTGGATATAAAATACCAAAGTTATAAAGTTTCGAAAATTTTGATTCTAATCATGATATTGTCAATTGTTTATTTAGTTGTTCATTTGTCTACCAATTTGACACTAAATGATATGCAAATTAGTGAATATAACATCACTAATGAGATTGGCGAACTCTCCTATAGCCATAGTGATGTCAAATGATGTTTTCATTAGAATATTCAATAGACATTGATTTTGAATTACACAGTTAGATTTACTGTATGGTTATAGATGTAACAACATAATTACACTCAAACAACATTTTTTTATATTTTTTGCAAAGTATTAAAAATATATGTCTATACATTTTCTTATATTTGCAGATAGACAAATATGGATGAATGTTAAAAGGATGAGGGTTTTATTAAGTATCAAGACATTAATACTACACAAGTAAAAATAACTGAGTTATGTTAAATTGTGAAGAAGATTTACCAGATTTAATGAAATGAAGATTAATGACTGTGTTGTGAAGTGCTGAATGTACATACACGTTACGTTGGTTCTGAAACCAAATGATACTGGCAGTGCCTCTGGATATATTTTATACAGTTGCAAATTAAGTACTATAGTATACAGTTTTTGTCCATGTAAAAAATTTTCAGGCTACAAATGTATATAACTATTTTGAAGTTAAAAAGATATTTTGATACCAGATTTAGTTGAAATATTGATTTTGAAGTGTTAACTGTGAGCCAGTATCGATGGATTCAGGCTTAAAGTCCTTCATATACCGGAATTGCAATTTTCGTTTCGTTAGAATTTCGAATGTTTTCTGTTGGGTACATGATTGCAAGTGAGAAATTTTGCCATTATGCAGTTTTATTCTCTTTTGCTAGAGAATTGTTGACTAGTGTAAAAACAAACACCCTATAGATGTAAATTCTTAGCAAATCATAGACTACTATCGGTCGTATATTGGTATGGTGCTCACAGCGACGTCATCGTCACCCGGAATTTATCAATGCGACCAGTTACGCAATGCTAATTATGCATGATAATCGATTTGTTTTCTTTGATGTATGTTGACTTAGATCACGGTGATGTATCAATAAATCGAAGTATTCAAGAAAATGTTTGCAATTTAAATAAATAATTATAAATCGAGCGTTGGCCACGCGCTACATTATCCTTTGATGTCATGGCCAGGTTACAATTTTCTGTCAAGCGAACCCGTGCTGGATGCATTTAACCCGTCTGTCGTATTGACAATCCGTCTGCCGAAACTCACCAGTTTAACTGTTTTAATATATTTTTTTTAAATTTCCATTAAAACATATCACGTCTCAATAGAAAATATATGTTTCCTATAATTATCATGATTATTCTATAATGTTTTGGGGTATTTTTGGATATTCGTGGGTATTTCTATGGAACCTCTATGGCCCCTCCTATTTTAAAATAAAGCCCATCCATGTAACTGACAGATACCACACGGTTGGTTTCTGTTAATCTAAAAAAACTGAGAGTCCAGAATTTTACCAAGCTAACCTACATTAAGTGAAATGGTCAATCCTTGATATGACATAGCAAGTTCAACACGTCCATGCAAGTACACCTTCAAGAAAGAAGCATTGTTATATGTATATGACTTGTCTTATAGTTATGACAAGCCATTGTGGAATTTGTTCTCCATTTGTTGATATCAGTAGATATTTAGTAACAAATGTTAATGGATATTTATCAACATGTACATAATTCAATTATTGATATCAATAAATGGAGGAGTTTTCTTGACATTGCAAACACGTTCAAGACAGAACGTATGTATGTTCAAATTTGCTCTTCGGGCAATACCAGTCTGCATTCATACTTGCCCCTCTGGCAATGCCAGTCTGTGTCCACACTTGTTGACGTGACAATAAAATCGTGTATGATCAAGAAATTATTGGAGTTTTCAACGTAATACAATAATGGGTCACCAAACAGTAAATTAAGAATCATAGGGGACCTGGTAACAACATACGTGCCATTGAGGACAATGAAGTGAAAAATGTTCAGAAGTTTCAGTTTGTCTGCATATAATTACATGAAGGGTCAGCAAATAAATTATTTTCAAATAAATGGTCTTCATGCCACTACTTTGGAAAAGTAATCTAGCGTGTAGAATCTGACCAAATATATTGACTGAATAGAAATATGGTTTTTTTTTATATTTTTTTAACAAACTTAATGAAGATTTTTTTATATTGTTATGAAACTCATTTCAAAGACGAGTAGTTGAAGGAAGAAAACTGTTGTAATGAAAATATGTTCGAGCAGGTATATTAGGTATATCTCCTGCATAACGGGTTCTGATCGAAGCTATTTTGTACTAAATTAGAAAGATAATCTGGAGTATTTCTGTTCACCATTTCATGAAAAAATATCAGCTTACAATTTTTTTTCTCCTGTCCCTTGAAATGAAATTTTCCACCTGGATTCCTTAAGCAAAATGCCAAGATTAGTGAGCATATATGTAGTAGCTCCTGTTTCCAGTTCATCTTCCATGTATTCAGAGCAATTATCCCAAGCAACATCGGCACATTTAAATATAGGTGGAGTATAAGAAAATACATGTTTTCTAATGTTTTTCTATCAACTTCGAATTTGAGATCTCTTAACAAATTTAGACGGCAGGACTATTTGACCAGTACACCTTATATATGAAGATTCCAACAGAAATACAACCTTAGATGTTTATGAGACTCCACATTTTTAATGACAGTCGCATCCATAATCAAGGGTGAATGATAATCAGGATTTTCCCCCTAGATATAGCTGTAGATTATGTTTTCTTGGCGTTGAATTTAACAAGCCACCTGGTGGCCCATATTCAATACGTAACATATGATTATCTGAATTCAAAGTAATGGATGCAACAAGAGGGTACTCAACTATAGCGTAGATATACTAGTATCATCAGCAAAGATTTTACATTGAAAAGCGGGAGGTATAGCGATCATGGTCTCCGTCCGTTCGTCACTCAGTTGGTACATGGAATTTGATGAAAACCAGGTCCTTTATTACATGATGACATTGTGCACCTCCTATTTTGTTTATCGATCTGAATGATTTTGGGGTGTCGTGCTGCAAAATATGGACTCCGTCATTTTTCAACCAAGTGGGACGATCTTCTAATCCGCAACTCCTCTGAAACCGGTGAATGGATTTTAATGAAGCTTTCATAGATTCTTCATTACATGATGCCATTGTGCACTTTCTATTTTGTTTGTCCATCTGAATGATTTTTTTGGGAATATGGACTCCGACATTTGTTGACCAAGTGAGGGCCCTCTTCTAATCTGTAACTCCTCTGAAATCGCAGGATGAAATTTGATGAAACTTTCATCACAGATATTTTTTTTTCTTTTTCATGATGCCATTGTGCACTTTCTGTATATTGGGTTAATCACCATATATTCTTTATTACATGGTGCCGTTGAGCACTTTCTATTTCGTTTTTCTATCTGAATGATTTTTTAAATATGAACTTCGGCATTTTTTAACCAAGAGAGGGACCCTCTTCTAATCAATAACTTCTCTAAAATCGCAGTATGGAAGTTGATGCAACTTTCATAGATAGGTTTTATATGATGCCATTTTCCACTTTCTATTTATGAAGTATGTAGTACTCCTACAACGTAAGAGGTTAGAATTTCGTTCCTCCATACCCCAACAATGGCACCAAATCAGAAAATAGCTTGTCAGTCAACCTCTAGCATTGGTGGAGTAGGGTATATAGTAGGCCAACTATTTTCCGGTGGTCAGAATATTAAGCCTCCGATAAAAATTTAAAACGAGAAGTCACGGACAGGTTTTGTTTTTATACACATAACCTGGATATTCTTCCATTCAATTTCGAAAAAAATATTATAATTGTAAATGCTAACCTACTTAATGAATGGATGAATGTCAAGGGTCATCGGTCGCCATTATTGTTTTTGTTTAACCTGGTTCCTGTGCAAAGGTGAAATTCTCGGTCATGCATACATTTTATTATCATCTGACTTCGGTGAGGAATGCATCCATTTATCAGTTCTATTTATTTATAGTAGGTTGAAGATCAGTGTTGAAATTTTAATTTAAATTTGAATGCATACAACGATTTTTAGGGTGTGCAGTAAATCACAATGGCGATCTTATAAAAGGAATCAACCGGAACTCCTCAGCCTTTTTAGTTACCCGAAAGAACAATATCGGAGGCACTAGGCGGAAGAATCTGTCTGGAATTCGACCGATCCGATTCAAAAATTATAATTTTACTGGTTGAAATTTTTGCTATTACTTTTTTTTCTAGCTCCTACCTTCGCGCCAACATTTTTGACCGAGTTATTGTTCTTTATTTCTAGTGATATCTAACCGAATTTTTTAACGTCATCTAGTGGATAGAACTACTTTGAGTTGCGTATGACTACATTCCGGCATTTTTTCAAGAAGGAATTCTCCTTTCGGCATTCGAGGTTATTTTTTAGTGTAGCGGAAATGGCCGAATTGTTCCGATTGAAAAGGAATATAAGTGGCAGATCCTGAAAGGCGCCGGTAGTTGTACCCCACCTTTATTGGAAAAATGTTTATTTTCATGTGTAAAATTGACATAAAAGGCAAAAAATTTCCTACCACCATCTTTTTCTGAGGAACCCCAGCTGGCACCCTTCCTTTTCAACTATGATGTGTCTGGCTCTGACATTTAATATTATACCATTATGGATCAGAAATTTGGGGCATGTTCAAAACAGACTCAATTACAGCCTGTAAAAAAGATGAAATAAATATTTTTAAGAAAATCTTTGCAAACAATGTAGCTAACAAAATTAATTTAAAATTTTGTAAGTACATCTTTGGTGTTAACAGTAAGAGTTCAAATATTTGATGTACAATATCTGAGATAGGCAGGCTTCCTTTTATGTTATATAAGAGTACAGTGGCGGATTTACCAGGGGCTAAGAGGGCTTTAATATGTGAATTGTAAAGTAAAGCCGATTTTACATCAAGAATTTCAATTTTAGTAACTTGTCGGAGGTTTGCCTTGATAAACCCAAGACTTGTGGTTCTACCATAAACGTTTTGAGTTTTGAAAAGAGTCGAGGTCGTGCACTTGAATTGTATATTTTAATTCACAATGTTCATTCAGTACCCTTTAATGTCTCCTGAATTACGCAGTGTCAAATTCGGAGGGGCGGAGGGGACGTTTGAGCCCCCGTTTTATTGGGAAAAATGTATGTTTTAGCACGTAAACTTGATTTTCCACCAATTTTACCCCCACCCCCACCCCAATCGTTTGCCCCGCTCCGCTCGGTATTAAGACCATCTTACCCTATTCCTGAATTATTCGCTCCACCCTTGTTAAACAGAACAAATTCATAATAAAAATTGAAATTTGGGCAGCTCCCCTAGCTGACCAAGGTCTGGATCCGCCACTGCATGGGATGCATTACTGTAGTTCATGTATTTTTAAAAGAATGCATATGTTGTAAAAATATGTATGAAAGTAATATCCAAAACTTGGTACTACTCTGTATTTTTTATTAGAGAAATTAGAGCTACCAGAATCTTATTTCATTGATTTTCAATTTCTAAACTTTAAGAAATGATAATGCAAAAGCTGAAGTCACTCTATAGTGTAGTATGGTGTAGTAAAAAGGAAAATGTAACTGGAAAATTTGTTACTTATTTCTCATTTAAAAATAATTTCCAAAGAGAAAAATACTTTAATTTAGAAAATTTTTAGCTGAGAAAAATAATCTGTACATTTCGTATCAGCTCTGACAATCTAAGGAAGGCATGAAAATAAACCTTTGCACAGGAATTTGAGAATATACAATTTCTGTACACAAAATGACAATGAAAATGAACTTCATTTCTTAACCAAATGTCCTTTTTACTCGGAAGTCACGTGAGTGGCTTCGAGTATTGTACGTATAAGAATGACAGAAGGGCTTCCGGCAGATAACTTCACGGACGGAAATGCTTTCTTGAAATTGATGCGTGATTCTCTTTTAAACTTTAAATATTTCACCGATATCCAAAATGAATGATATTTCAAACATTTTAAGTGTTAATTTTCAGCTAAATGTTGTCGAACTGGTAAATCGAGACGCCAAACTATCTTTTTGCCACTTGGACGCGTAGTAATTTCATAGAAGATAGTTAAAAGCCAATACAAGTTAAATGGAGTTATCTCTCTTTGGGTGGTGTTGGATTTTAACTATGCCCCGTGAATGGTATTATAATCAAAATCATTTTATTAAGAAGCGTCACAATCAACATCAAGTTTAAGGTCTCAAGAACGTAAAAAAGGGCAATAATCTTATTTTCACGGTATTTGTGTACAACTTTGTTTTGTTTTGCTGCAGGTTACAATGGAAATATGGGTTCAACACCAAAACATTCTCAAACCTTAGTCCATGTCATGACCGGCACTCTAGCACATTGCTTAAAAAATAAGCATCGGGAACCTATCTTGCAGGTTGCACGCCAAGCGACTTCCGAGTTGCTTTGATCACAAGCTGTACGTGCTGATTTTTATTCATTAGTCGATTGCCACTGTCAAAATTTTAAGAATTTAGATGAAACCTCCAAATTTATGTGGTTGATTACTAATGAAGATATTGTTGTAATTGAAAAATTGGCTTACTTTCTTATTCATTGTTTTAACAAAAGAATGGATAGGAGAGATTAAGTCCTGAATTGACAGACATTTGTTTGAATTTTATAGCAGGGGTAGCGACCATGACACAGAATATACAAAGGAGAACAACTCCTGTGTAGAAATACTTTCTTAGACTATATTCCCACCTGCTTTGAGGATTGTTCATGATTACATTGTATATTTGCACATTTCCCTAAAAATCATCGTAATCATCGGAATCATTGTAGTTAATTTTTCTACAGAGAGGCAAATAATCTCTCTTATCTTTTACCTATATGGAATGTTGAGCTGATCTGAATATGATTGTAAATCGACCCGACCTTGATGACATATGATTCACACGCGCGCAGACCCTTGTTCTTTGTTACCAAGAAAACGAATTTGTAACGCCGGATATAGGTAGTTCCAGTTAAATACGTTAAACCACTAGACTATATCATAGTATATTGTATTTGGTGAAGGACGCTCACTTTAGTTGCATTTGCTCAGTGTTTTTTTTTTCAGTTTATTGATATATTCACCTACTTAAAAATAAATAGTTCTTGAGATGGATAATAACTTTACCACGGACATTTTAGAACTCTATAAAAATCTTTGATATTCCGGAAATGTGAATTTCCGAAATTGGGTTTGTTATACCTTTTCTTGAATTTCCGGTAATTTACTTATCCCACTTATCCCACTAATCATGAATTTCATCTTTCTTTCTTGAAACATTTAAATAAGATTACACACCAAATAATATCCCATTTGATCAACGATCATCTGTCGTGATTTCGCGAGCAGGTTGGTAAAATTTATACATGTGATAAGCCTTGTAACTCAGATCGTATCAGCAGACATTTATGCATTGCGTATTTTTAAGTCGCTAATGTTGTTAGCGACTTCTTGCACACTTTTTATTTGCATATGATTTGCTTAATTATATATTTATACTCCACATAATGCTGAAAATTTGCGCCCCGTTCACCGCCATAGCGTCATAGTTCTGACCCGTGCAGGTCCAGTTGTCAAAAGAATAGCCAATAGGCCTGCAGCAGCGCTAAGCTTGTCATAAAAGACGACTAAATAGTGCTCAGAACCTTAGCTGGAGGCTAGGGTGCTCTGCCCACAGAGCAACTGGGTTGTGTGCCCCAGGTGGTGGAATGGGGTACCCCTTGGCGTGTTACATGCTGGGGTTGTCAGGCTATAATACGGAAAACCTGGGGAAAATTGGGAAAGATGTCACGTTCCTCGCAAACTAAAGAACCCTACTGTGGTATTCTCCCGGAGTAGGAACCATAGGGCCTCGCCACAGGAGGCTAAATTGACTGACCCTACCCACCTCTCCCTATTTCCAGTGGCAATCAAAATTTCTCGACCCCATTATCCTTGTGTCCCATCCCATTTTTCATTTCATCATCATTTCATGTTCATTGTATCATGCACTTCATGTTCATCGCCTGAATATAGCTGAAATATTGCTGCTTGGGCGTTAAACCCCAACAAACAAACAAAGCATCATAGATCTAGCTTCATATGCGCCGTTGATATATCACCAATTCTCTGTCTTATTTATCAACAATCATTAAATACAGGTGAAGTACCCTCTGACTGGAAAACAGCACATGTCTCTCCAATTTACAAGAAAGGGTCTAAATACAATCCTGAAAATTATAGCCCAATATCCTTGACATGCATTTGCTGCAAAATCTTAGAGCATGTTGTAGTTGGTGCCATTATGAACCATGCAGATGAAAACAATATTTTATATCCACTTCAACACGGCTTTCGGCAACAAAGATATTGTGAAACACGATCATTGACTAAAAACCTTGAAAACTCTTTTCATACAGATGTATTTCAGTAAGGCATTTGATAAAGTCAGTCACAATTTACTCACTCTCAAACTTAAAAACTATGGTATACAAGGCAAAATTAATAAATGGATTTATTGCTTCCTATCGAATTGTACTCAATCAGTCGTCCTTGAAGGCATAACATCTGGCTATGTCAACGTCCAGTCAGGGGTACCCCAAGGTTCTATATTGGGACCCAGCCTGTTTTTATTTTATATTAATGATATGCCAGTAGGCCTAAATTCCACAATACGTCTATTCGCTGATGACACCATAGCCTATTTAGCAGTTAAATCTATGGGTGACTGCAAATCACTACAAACTGATTTAGATAAACTAGGAGAATGGGAACAAAAATGGTAAATGGCATTCCACTCCGATAAATGTAATGTTCTCTCGATCTCCAGTAACAAAAACCCTATCAAATATATTTACACATTACATGGCCATACACAAGAGTATGTCGATAAAGCTAAATATCTTGGCATTACAAAATGGCAGAGTCACATGAACTACATATGCAATAAAGCTACCAATACATTAAGCTTCCTAAAAAGAAATCTAAACATTAGTTCCACCAAGGTAAAGGAACAGGCATATAAATTGCTAGTCAGGCCATCACTGGAATATGCCTGCTCTATTCGGGATCTATACACTATAGAAGACATAAGCAAAATAGAAATGTTTCAAAGGCATGCAGCTAGGTTTATGACAAACAGGTACCACAATACATCTAGTGTCTCCAACATGATACATTTAAATTGGAGAAGCCTAGCTCATAGAAGATCAGATACAAGATTAATAATGTTATATAAAATCAATTATTCCTTAGTTGCCATCTCTAAAACAGACCAGTTAATTCCACCTCTCAGACAGTCCCGAAACATACACTCATTATCCTTCCAAATTCCTCAGTGTCAGTTACAAGTCAGACAACAATCTTTCTGTCCAAAAACCATTAAATTATGGAACAGTATACCAGTGAACATTGTTATGAGTGACTCAGTCGAGTCATTCAAAACAGCCATTTCAGCTTGCACCTACAGTCATTAAACATCTACCAATGTATATAGTTTTAAACTCACTCTTATTGTTTATTTTTAAATTCACTCCTATTGTTAATGTTTAAATTCACTAGTTTAATTTAGTTGGAATTTGTAAATAGCATGCGCAGAGAAAAGTGACATTATCTTCAGTGTATTGAAGTTGGTCAGGAGATTGTAGAAGTAGAGATGAAAATGTACCTCTTAAATTATTACATGTGTGTTTTATGCGTGTTTCTTGCTCAATTGTATGAGAATGGGAAGTTAGCTTTTAGTTTGAATATTACCATGTTTCTAATTAAGGGCACAGGGGCTCGCTACAAGACTATATATGTCATGTACATTAGCAAGTCCCTTTTATCTATGAATTGTCATTGCCAGTTGTTTAATCTTGTTCCTAATCTGTTCCATGGTCAATATCATAATTGACTCAAAGATGGCTACAACGTACCTCTTTTAGAAAATATCTGTGTGTTTTTTTCCTTGTATGAGAGCCGAAAGTTTACATTAAAAGATAAAATGATCAGTTAGCATTGAAATAATGTAATATTATCAGGACCCTGATATCTATATATAGCCATTGCCGGTTGTTTAATCTGGTTTGAAAACATTCATGTCATCATGGTTACGGAAGAATATGAAATCATATCAAGGGATAAAAACAAAGATTTTAGGGGAAGTCAACCGATTTAAGAGCATATCACATTCGTGTTGTTACGGATGTTGAAAGTAAGCCCAAATCAGTGACAGAGAATATTTGACAATTAGTGACTTTGAAGACCAGCGTTTGGTCTCCTGAACTGAGGGACAAGAGGCAACCTCCAAAAACGGGAGATTCGACCCAGTGAGTTGTTAAATTGCATTTCAGTTAAGGTCCTTGTATATTTTTCATTTATCATACTCTCTGAAATTTTGGGGAAGATAGAAATCACATAAAGTCTGTCCAAGGAACCTTTTACAAGTGTTTTGTAAGTTTTTTCAGTAATAAACCACTTCTATTCTGGTCAAAATATCCTCCTGTGTCCAACATTTAATCAAAATCATAACGCAAGATGTATCATGTTTTAATATTCAGGGCATATCTAGCTGCACTTCACAAAATATTTCATTTTCATTTGAGGTTATTTTTAAAACCAAATGTTTACAGATGACATTCAAACAAATGTTTACAGGTGACATTCAAAGAAATGTTTTTCCAAGTCTTTTATAGACAGACAGAATATTTTATTTGAATGTCACATACCAATGTAACATTTGTACAACAGTTGATAAAACTTGTTTAAATAATTGTGTCATAAACATGTATCATTATTATTGAAATATTGGTACCTCAGGTGCACCATGGCTCTCAACCCTGCATGGGAAGAATTGGGACTGATATTACATATGATGAGGACTTAACTTTTTGAACTGATTTTTAGGTGTGTTTAATTGTGCAATATTTTTCCGCAATGGCCAGATTTAAAAGGAGGGGGTTAGATCACACCAAAGTACTTAAACCCTGCCAAGTTTTTTGTACCTGTCCATAGTCAGGAATTTCTGGCCTCTGTATGTCTTGTTTCATTTTCAGTTTACTTTATGTTGCTGGAGTATATAGGGGCATATAATTCACTGTACATGTTTATAATGTTTTGATGCCAGCTGCAGCCTGTCCTATGGTGTAAGGGTTTCCTCATCTTTCATTGAGGACCCATGGGTGGCCTTCAGCTGACATTTTTCAGCCCAGTTTTAACATAACAATTGCATGTAAATATATAAAAATGTATGGACATGTGCATTTTAATGATAAACTAAACTGTGTTTTCATCATAAGATATTAAAATAAAAAGCTTACTTAATTGGTAATATATGGATTTTTCTCACGTATATGAATTTCTTTTTTTTAAATAAAATTTAGAGTCACTGGAGGATCCAGATAAACAATAGTTTTGATAGTTATTGATTTGATTTGTTAGATGGTACAACTGGGAACAAATAATGTTTAATTGAGGAGATATTCATTTTTAGACAATGAAGAATACATTAAGCAGATTAAAGATTAATTTGCATTTAGATTTTTCATTCAGAATTTTGGTACCATAATTAAACAGTGATAAATCAGTGTCTATTTACAGATCTTTACAGAAACAAAATGTTGTCAACAAGTGGACCATGCTTCAGTATTGCCAATAGGTTGACAAGACTCACATGTTCGACATCAAAACAGCTTTTCAGGTATGCTAACTGCATTAAAAGTGTGCAGTTTTTATGTAACATACTGCTAAATAAAAAAAAAAAGTAAAAATTGTGCATTATTAATCTTGAATCTTAAGACCTTCCTTTGTGGTCTATATTGTCCTTTAAAAAAACTAATATTTTGTTATTAGTTGTTTATAGCTTTTGTCTTAATCTGTCAGTAATAATTCATGGTTTCATCATAAATGTGGAAAGTATTATAGATTTCACCTGCATCATCAACAGTGCAAGCATGTTTAGTAGCTGCTCAGCTCTGTCTGTCTCGCTTAGGAAGTACCTACTTTAACTACAATTAGAAAAAACAGGGGCCATGGCCCATTGGTCTATTGAAGCTGAAATTGGCCCATTTAAGTTACAGGGTTAAAGAATGTTAAAAAATGATCCATTTAAATCTTCGTAGAAAAAAACTGAAATGGCCCATTTCAAAAAAACCCTTCCCTAACCACTGCAGTGTATACACTGCATTTAAATCTGGTTTATACAAGTAGTCAAAATGAGAGCTAGTTAACTTTAGATACTATTACTCAGTTGATTTCTGGATGTTACTTGAAAAATCAATTATGTAACATGCCTCAACTCTGATATAACAATGCAATTAGCAGATTCACCCAAGGATTGCAGATTTACCTTTTTATTTATTGAAAATGATGTGCACCTTCAAAAATTTCTGAATTAGTTCAAAGGTCATTGTATAGGTTTTTCATTACTTACTGGAAGGCAATAACTCCTTATTTTCTAAGAAAATATACAATGAATCCCTTTCACTTTTGCGCAAACATTTTAATATGATCACTAAAAAGTTGTGGTTGTATTTGTTGTGGTATCATGCAGTCATCATCTTTGCCTTTGTTGTGCGTAGACATTTGGTGTCTGGACAATGACATGAGTACAGGTGTTTGGATCTTACACCACAAGGTAGTATACCACAAAAAAGAAGACTGGGATTGATTTTTGAAGGTTGTGAATTGAATTGTTCAAGAATTAGTGGCCAAATGAGACACCAGAATAGTGTTGACATGTGAATGGATTTCTTTGGAATTGTACAACAAAGTGCCATAACACAAAGGGAAGGTTGCTCTTGTTGGGAATGATTTTTTGGGGGTTCTGTCTTGAATGGTTTAGGAATAAGGGACCAGAAATAATCATTTTTACAATGTCCAAACAGTAAGTTGCCTTATTCAGCATTTATTTTCAAAAGAATAGGTTAAAATATGTAAAAACATGTTTGTTCTGTGCAAAGTATTTCTGTTGTTTTTTTACTTGGTCTTTTTTTTAATTTTCATATTCTATATCATCATTTGTATAACAAGAAAAAAGTCTTCAGTTCATCATTAAATAGGTGAACTGATGTGATACGTTTTGTATTATACAGTATAATTAGGAGAATTTATGTAATAAATCTTTTTATAATTTTTGCCTTGTTTAAGAAAAACTGCATTATATTATTGCATTGATTAGATCACCATGGTTATAACTTGTGTATTAATTTTTTTTCAGTACATCTCAGTATTTAGGAGAACTGATGTTATTGTCAAGAGTTAGAGTTATTGATAATAGTCCACTGGGTAAAGCTGCTGCTAATGCAGGAAAACCAGCAAAAATCATCCATGTATATAATAAATCAGATGTAGGACGAATTGGTGATAAGGTCTTAGTTGCTATCATGGGAGAAAAGAAAAAGGGCTACATAGTTGGATGTAGACAAAAACAAAAAACAAATGTTCCTAGATTTGATACAAACAATGTTGTGTTGATAGAAGAGAATGGGAATCCGAGTGGTACCAGAATAAAGAATCCTATTCCATCTTGTTTGAGAGGAAATGAAGACTTTACTAAAATTATTTCTATAGCAACTCGATTTGTTTAAGAACAGTTGGGAAATAAAAGAAATATTTTGATATTTTGTTACTTGACCACAAAAACGTTTATGGAAATATTGTTATTGTCCTAAGACATTTAGTTTCAGGTCAGAAAGATTCCACAAAAGAAAGGTATCTTAACTGGCAACATTTAAATTTTTAAACAATATAGAAGATATGAAAGTATTTTATCTTTCTTGAAAGTTATGATGAAAAATGTTTCTGCTAGTTATTCTTAATCTAAAGATAAATGATAAAATTTATTACAAGAGTACCCTCCCATACACTGGAGGTGAGCTGTTATTTTACTTTCAAAATCTCACCCAGAGTTTTGTCCATTTAATTATGTGAGCTTTAATCATTTCAGTTGGTGCATATTTGAAAATTAAATCGAATTTTACAAACAAAATAAAGATTACATTGGAATCACCCTTTGTATCTATTAATGTGTCCAAACATTTTTCCTTCCAATTTCAGAGCTGTATCAGGCTGTATGTTGTGCCTATCCTTGCCCCAAACCTTCAAGGTTCTACCTCAGATGTTTTATCAAGCCGTCTGGTGAATCAGCTGTGTACTCCTTCATATGTTGTCTGTAAATGAAGAGGTACTATGCCGTACATGTATATCAAAATGGGCGAAGAAAGAACACTTATAATCTGTACTCACCAATAGATTGCTATGGTAGTCTATATCATAATACATGTGTATAGTGATTCTAATCATGTTAGCTGTGTTAGCAGAGCCGGTCTTGGGTCAAGCTTTAGTTCTGTAGGTCTCTCCAGAGACAATACACCATGATTGTCTTACAGCTCTTTTTGGTGTGTGGGGAAGGGGGTGGTTGATCAGTCTTTTACGCATCTGTTATTATTATTATGATTTGTTTGTCTTTTTAAAAGCATCTTCTTTATTATTATTATTACAAAGTTTTTATATAGCGCTTATCTAACACAATTTAATATTACACGCTTAACATGACACACGAACACATGCACGCGTTTACCCACTAACCGCTATCACACAACATGCACGCGCGTACACACACACACACGCACAAAAAAACACCAACACACACATACACGCCATAAAATATACACACTGTATATAACATTAACATAGGCTTATGTATAAACAATAATAATAATAAAGTACAAGATATATAAATATAATGTATATAAAATAATATGTAAAGTTTCATTAAAATAAATTGAGTAGAAAGTTAAATGTTTCAATAAACCAATTTTAAAATAATAAAAATCATAATGAAAATTGAAATTTT
Organism: Perna viridis; assembly: GCA_037379345.1. Lineage (NCBI taxonomy): Eukaryota > Metazoa > Mollusca > Bivalvia > Mytilida > Mytilidae > Perna > Perna viridis. The sequence continues at coordinate 17,976,183 of CM074512.1, read as the reverse complement.
AGAAAATATTCTAGTTGTACCAAGATATTAAATATGAAATTAAAAACAAGGAAAAAAAATGATAATTAGCATTACATAAAATTGCTGTGTGAAATGCATAGAACGTTTATTAAAAAATCTAGGATATGTACGCAAAAAGTATATCTATATAAAAGAATCAATATCATTTATTTAAAAAAAAAATGTAGAGTATCTATTGAATATCAGATTAAAACATAAGAATCAAATTGTCAATAAATAGTCAGTAAAACCTAACAGTTAACAGTCATGTGCAAGTCTAAAAAGATGAGTTTTGACATTCCGCTTAAAACATATGTGATGGCACATTTCTCAGGTCATTTGATAGACTATTCTATAACGTTGCGGCAGCCTTGTCGAAACGTCTTTCGCCGTAGGTCTTGGTTCGAACACGTGGTGGTTTGATGGTACAAGTGTTCACAGATCGTATAGAACGGACCGGCTGGTATGCACTTAACTAGCTCTTGCAAATATACAGGAGCACTACCATGGAGTGATCTATAAACATACAATAAGATCCTATATAGGCAGCGGTAGTTCACGGAAGCCAATGTAAATCGAAGAGAGTAGGTGTTATATGATCCATTTTCTTAGTTCTTGATATTGAGCGGGCTGACGTATTTTGCACTCTCCGTAGCTTATTCACTAAAATGGAAGTCCATACAACAACGCATTTCCGTAATCTAAACGGGATGTGACTAGCGAGTTGACGAGAGTTTTGCATGCATCGTCGGTGATATAGTTGCGGGTGCATCCAATCTTTAGGAGCAAAAACTATCAACTCGCTTTTATCCTGATTGAGTTTTAAAGAGATTCATCTTATCCAGTCATTTATATCGGCCAAACACGCTTCGATTCTATCAGTGCAGGTCTTTCGCGGTTCAATAATGAGGTACACCTGGGTGTCATCAGCATAACAGTGATGGTCCATATCATGCTGCCGACATATTTCCCCAATCGGTTTTGAAAAGAGACAGTACAATCCAGGGCCTAAAATGGATCCCTGAGGAACACCATACTTAAGCCGCATACATTTGGATAAAACAGAACCAATCGTAATACGCTGTGTTCTAGTCTAAGTAAGATCTAATCCAAGCTAGCGATGACCCGGTTATTCCATACGAATATTCAAGACGTTGGGAAAGAATGTCATGGTCTACTACGTCGAACGCAGCGGAAAGATCTAACATCACAAGTACAGCAAAGGAGTTGTTATCAAGTGCTGTGGTGAGATCATGATGTACTCGCAATAAAGCTGTCTCGGTGGAATTGCTGGTACGATATGCTGACTGTAGATTGTCTAAGAGAAAATTCTGTTGTAGATGAACTTCGACACGTGAAACTACTACTTTTTCCAACATCTTTGAAACGAAAGACAAATTTGAAACGGGACGGTACTTTTTTAGTACATTTTTATCAAGACCTGTTTTTTTTTTCAAGAGCGGTCTAACAATCTCCTCTTTAAAATACTTAGGAACATGCTGCTCTGCTAAAGATGTGTTGATGATTGTCATTACAAACTTGATAACGTTGTCTAAACAAGTTTTTAGCAAAAAAGTCGGGATCGGGTCCAATTCACACGACTTAGCCGGAGCTTTCTGTGTGATTTTTCGAATTTATCAGCTGACACAGGTGTAAAAGTCGTCGGTGGAGTACCATCAAAATTTGATGTCGGCTCTCAACACGTTACGATTTTCAGAAACATGAGATACACATAAATTATTTCGGATCGTTTCTATTTGTCCCATGAAAAATTCACCAAAAGTGTCCGCGAGTTCTTGTTCACTCTCGTGGGATGGTAGAATTACTTCACGCTTGTTGCCCAGTAGAACATTTGTGAGTTAATAAAGTTCTTTCTGATCACCATCAATTTCCGTAATTTTGTTGGAGTAGAAGTCCTTTTTACTTTTGTATAGAAGCCGACTTGAAACTCTACTACACTGTTCCTGATAAATCTCTCTATGGACCGCCAAGTTTGTTTTTCTTATCATGCGTTCGGCTTTCTGGCATTCACGTTTTGCTAATCGCAATTCAACAGTGTACCATTCAGTATTAGGTCGGACGGTTATTTCCTTTTTCTGCATAGGAGCATGGTCGTTTATAATTCGAGTCAATTCCGACGCATAAGTCGACACAAGTTCTTCGACGGTACCATTCGGATTTTGAAGTGCATGTGAAAGGTTGACATCTTGAACAAAATCAGTCTCGGATATATTTCGAAATTTCCGATATGATAATGGTTCTCCTCTTTTTTTTTTTTTTTTGTTGAGGTTTTCACTAAATGAAGCTGAGACGCAATAGCTAAATGATCACAAGTTAAGTTGCCATGACGATCAGATAATTTTGGGTCGTCAAATGGTTGTCCCCGGAGAATCGATGTATTTTCTCTGGTTATCAAAACATCTAGTGTGTGACCATGCTTGTGAGTAGCCTCCGAAACATGCTGAAGGTACCCATGGTTCTCGAGTGATTGGAAAAAGGCTTTGTATCGCCATTTTTATAATTCATCTAGATGAAAATTGAGGTCACCAGTGATAAGTAATTTATATTTATAAATTTGATGGTATCTTTATATTTTGAATAGTATAGGTATATAATTGTTGAACAAATTTTATGTTCAGATTGAGAAGTAACTAAGGTTGGTGCCCCAAATTTAACTCAGGATGTGACTAATTAGAGCAATACGAAGACTTATTTATTTCCTTTTCTCTAGCAAATTTGTATGCCGTTCAATGACATTTTTTTAGGATTATAGACTAGACACCGCCATGAAAGCCTTAACTGAAGATTCCTTGGTACTATTCAAATATGATTTAATAATTTTAATCGAAAAAAGCCTCGTGGCTGCCAAAAGCCTTGGATGGTTTAAAGACGCAAACAAAGATTTCTTTGACGCAAAAAATGTGTATCATTAAATAACATATAATTTGTCACTGTGTAAATACAGAAATAGATATTAAAAGAGGGGGAATTAGAGTCACATTGAATAACTTTCATTTCTTGCTCTCGGGGACGGTAATATGCTTTAGAAACTGACAATCTTTGAAAAGGAGATATTTATTGTTAGTTGTTATAATAGATTGAATGGAAACTGTAATGAACACGGCATGAGCCATCGTAATGCTTCCCTTCTTTCAATTTAATACTTGCGTTTAATTACTTTTTTGTCAAAGAATCGCATTATATCGCTTATATGACTAGCATTTTTATGAAAAATCACAAAAGGAGCTTCAAAGGACATAGAGAAATAGATCAAAACTCATCAGTTTTATTTCATTTTTAAGTACTGTAAATATTTAATACTTTTGAGAATACGAATGAACGTATTATCAACTCGAAAGGCGTATTCAGAAAAAAAAGACTTGGTTCAAACTGTTTGAAATAATGTTGGTCTCCATAAAAATGGGCGGTAAATTTTCCTTCCATTTCGGTCTAATCCTTATGATAATTTTTTTTTTTTTTCATTTTTAATTTCAGGAAAATGGGTGACGCCCATCAACAACAGTATGGTTTATTTTGACCTCTTTTATTAATGGCATGTTTTTGTTGCTTTTTTGATGTTTGTTTTGTTTATTTGTTTTATTTATTTTTACACGCATTTTTCATTAACCCGAAACCCTATTTATACTTTATTAACGTATCTTTATAATGAGTTAACAACGGTAGATAAAATGACATATTTCGGGCAAAAAGACTGTATGATATAAGTATTTTGCATTTCATGTCTCTTAAAATATTCGAAAGTTTCAGAGAAATTCTGACTTAGGCACGAACCATTTTCTTATGGTTGTGGGGGGGGGGACTGAGATTTCCTAATTTAATTTTTTTTTTCAGACCAAAATAAAATTGGGATTTTTTTTTATACTTTCAGCAAATATTTTTTTTTTTTTTTTTTTTTTGAGAAACTAATCTATTTTTTTTTTTTTTAATTTCCTGAAATGTACGCTTTTTGATCTCTGCGAGAGCAATATCCCAGCGTATGCTTATAGGAAAAATGCATATCATAAAGCACATGGTTCAAGGTGATATTTTATTACGGTAATATAAAACATAATTTTGTCTATAGCCATGTCTTGGTTTTGGTGAGCATCGTTTCTGTAGGTCAGTTCCTGCACTATGGTACTCCCTTAGACCATCATAGAGATACCAAGATCCTTGAATTTTCATGTTGCAATTAAAATGTCCTCCATTTCAGTATGTTATCGCAAGCAAGGAATACCTGAAAAAATCATACGTAAATACATACTCAAACATCTTTTTGCATTATTTTTGTTTTGTTTCAGAGAATATCAGGTTTGAACAGTGACAACAAATGATCCCTAGAGATATTTAGCGTCAATAGTAATAGTTCTATAATGTAAATTACACCGTAATATATGTATACTTGAATGAGTATAAAATGATATCAATAATTCATAGGTAAAAGCTACATGACAATCATCTTAGCTAAACTTAACTATTTAATATAATAAAGCTGAACATATAATTATGAAGAAAAAATCACTGAAAGGTCTGGTATTTCAGCTAGAGAAAATGGGATTGTAAGAAAAACACAAAAAAAAACAAGAAAAAAGTAGAGAAGAGGAAAGCTCAAGCAGTTTTAAAATGTGGTAGACCAGAAAAACAAAACAAAGTTTAAACAGACAATATTTCCCGCTTCCCAGTAAAAAAAACAACAGATAAAGAAAACGTTCAAAAAAATGTTTATGTTCCGCCATTGTCTTGCATTGCTTGGAAGACTATGTTTTAGACATTTACAATATTTTCCTTCATTTGTAGTCAAAATCACATGTTGTGATCTACTTTTTTGTTTTTTTTTCTTTTGAAATAAAGTGTTATGTTTTTCTTTCAGAAAATAATCAAGAGATTACAAATCCAAGGTATAAAAAGAATGGAAATCGGGAATATGTCAAGGAGGCAACCACTCAACCAGGAATGGAAAATCGACAGCCTAAGGCGACCTATATGTCTTCAATGAACGGTAGCCTGCAAATCAGATAAAATTACTAACATGCATATATACAAACGCATATAAAGCACAAAAAAATAAAATCAACAGAGAACTAAAAATCATGAGTAACATGGACCCTTATAGAAAATAAACTAAAAAAAAGTTAACACATGGTAAATTTAATAACTATATTTAATGCACTGAACACACTTCTTCTTCTTCATCTTCTTCTTTTCCATTTTCTTCTTCTTCTTCGTCTTCTTCTTCTTCTTCTTCTTCTTCTTCATTTTCTTCTTCCTCCTCTTCTTCTTTTTTCAGATTTTTCAAATCTTGTTGAAACAAATGGCTAGGGTTGATACCAAAGAGGACTATACGAACTGAAGTCATTGAGTGTTTTCGGAAGATACAAACGAGGGGGTCCTTTGACAAAACAACACCGGGAACACTAAAATTATAACACAAGAAGAAGAAAACGGACAAAACTAAAAAAAAAAAAAACAAAAGTACACACTAAATAAAGACCAACACGAACCTCATTTAAAACTTGGGCGCTCCAGAAGGCTGAACAGGTACTTGCAAGTCACCAGCTGTGTCGTTCGTTGAAGATAAAGTCCCGAGAGGAAAGGTACCTCCGATAATCTTGATAAAAAGCTAAACTTGTCAATGTTACACCAATTATGCAAAATTCAAGATCATGCATGATTTAAAAAAAAGTTATTTGATTACATTCATCTAATTTTATACGACTGCAAAAACATGCAGTCGTAAAAATGCACCATGCTGTCGTCGTCGTCTGTAGACATTTTGTGTTCAGACAACAACTTAAGTGTAAGTGTATTTAGATCATTACAATATTGTAATACAAGGCGTCCTATCACAGAAGGAGGACTTGGGTGGACTTTATGGATGGGTTGTGACTTGAACCGTTTAGGATTTAAGGACCAGAAACAAGCATTTGCTTATGTCCGGACAATAACTTGAGTGAAAGTAAATAGTTCACTTAGAAATTGTAACACAAGTTGCATTACCACTAGAGGAAGGGTGCATGGGACTGATTTTGTGGGATTACATGTATCAAGCTCGAATGCTGTGTCCATATTTTCTGACTCCTTCTGTTAAGGGTTCGACCTCTGTGGGCGTTTCAAGCTATGTCCAGCGAAGCATTTTATTTATTACAATCTGGTCATGGTGATATCAGTTTTACATTTGAAATGACTAATCAAATCTATGAATCTATATATAGTTAATGTAATGTTAATGAGAGAAAATAAAACATATCAAACACTAGCTCTGTGAAATGGATAGTTATAGTAAAGAAATCAACGGTCCTAATGCTGTGACTTGACTTCAGCCTTGCCTACTCCCATGTGGAGCATAGGCCACTGACACCTCCTTTGCATCTTACTCTGTTTTTTTTATAGTTGTATAGTGTTCAGCTGTATCCACTTTTTTCATTTCTTTGTTAAATATTCTCCTCCAGGGTAGTTTTGGTCGTCATCATTTTCTTTTTCCTTAAGGGACCTGTTGTACCTGGCGATACGAGGGATGTTATTTTTGCGTAGTGTATGTCCTAGCTATTTCCTAATACTGTAATACTAAAAATGTATATGGAAATGGAATTTCAGTTTTTATATTTTGCGGTCGTGTGTTGGTGTGGCGCTATCGCCGTCCTTAGATTCATTATTAATATTGATTATGGTCCCAGTCGATAAGAAATTTAGGCCAAAACAAGTAATCATGTATGGATCTCTGTGGGTTAAATACCACTATGGTCAGACTGGTTTTTTTTTTCTTTTTGTTTGTTTTGTTTGTTTTGTTTTTTGTTTTTTTTATTCGATTTTGGGTTAATGCCCTTAAAATATTTAATTCGGGAACTGGACATTGATTAGAAAACAATTTAGAATTAAACAACATTTTTTATTTGTTTATATATTGTAATTTGCGCAATTCGGCGCTGGAACAGCAAACCGTGTTCAATTCTTCACAAATAACTTATTAATCTTTTTTTCGCGTTAACTTTAAATCATAACACTAAACATTTAAAAATGTTACGTGATGCATTGTAATATATGCTAAGCTTGGTCATAAATCTCCGCTTTTATTGGTCTTTTTAAAGCTAGGATTTATAATGATTTATTTCTCTCTTTCGACTTAAGAACGATTTAAACATGATCATAAACAAAGAATCGTTATGAAAGTACAAGTAATGGAAGCCCTCATAAATTCAAGTGTTATCAAGAACATAAACACATCTAATTGTTCCTAATTTGGTGATTTATAACTTTGAAAACGAAAGACTAGAGAAAAAAAGAGTTGTTAAGAAGTTACACTAGGTTGTGTATTTGGTCTGCATCACGTACTTTAGAAAGCTTCTTAAACGAACCTTTTCTTGATCGAATTCAAAACACATGCAAGGTTTGTATCATATTTGGTGATTAGTATAAACAAAACTTTTTAACAGCTAATAAATCAGTTTTTTTTTCTATACAAGTATTTCAATAAAAAAAACTATTATCCTAGCTCATTATCAACTAGACAGTCTAGAAATGATAATCTTAGGTACAGAAAGTTGTCACCATAAATCTATGTACAAAGAAATAAGGAAGTCATTGATACTATATAAAACGTGTACAGAGAAGTTTTTTACCGCCGTATTTGTGAACGACGTTGGTGGTTGAATGCTCAGGGTATATATCTTGATAAAAAGCAGTACACTATCACTATTTATTACTAGAAAGTATGTCAATTATTAGCTAGTTAACACTTCAGTGTAATTGCTTTGGAATGGTTTCTGGTAAAATACTTTACGAAGTCAGTTTCTGGCAGAGTTAAAGAATATAATGAAAAAATAAATCGATGATAGTTTCCTATCACCATTTTCTGACACATTCTGGGCAAAGGAACACAGGAACGTTTGGGATGAACAAATAACTGATCGCAAAATCACATTTTTATTAATCAAGCATCATTTTAAGAAAAGTGAGCGACCGCATCATACTAAACCTTGGCCAAATTCCTGTAGGTTAGTACCTCCAGCTGTCTTGTCTAAAACTAATCGTGTTTACACTGGTGCACTGTTTAATACACACTTTAAACAATCTTCTTTAGATATTTAAGTCTCTTCCTTAACGTTTGTCATTTTGCCGACATTCAATATCATCGTAGAAATGTTTAAATAAAATTTTGCATGACTTAATGTGTTAAGATATTTATCCTTTACTAAATGGAGTTCAAAATAAATATTTAATTTGTATGAGACCAAGGGTCTTTAAATTTCATATTTACAATCTGTAAATAAACGTTAGATTAGATTTTAAATAAAATTAATCATCGTTATATGAAATATATTTGCCCTGTTTCACACGAAGGTACAAATATTCTAGTTACACATATGACGAGGATATGTGATGTGTTGAATTTTTAAAAGTATAACAGAAATGTTCAGAACTTACAATTTTTCTGTATTCCTACACAAAACTTGGTGTGTACTCCCCACGGGTGGTATTCCCATGGCGAAATTGGCCTGTATACCTAAAGTGATAATTGGTTTGTATACCTGTAGTGACAATTGGTTTGTATACTTAAAGCGACAATTGGTTGGTATACCTGTAGTGACAATTGGTTAGTATACCTGTAGCGACAATTTGTTGGTATACCTGTAGCGACGATTGATCTGTATACCTGTAGCGACAATTGGTTTGTATAACTGTAGCGACAAAAGGTTTGTACATCAAAATATCGAGTGAAACATGTCTTAATGGATAGACAAAGCCTCATTCAATTTAGGAGTTTTTGAATCCCTATCTGAACATTTTGTGGTTAATTTAAAATAGCTCTCCTCTTGAAGTGTTAATAGTTCTTTTTTTTCATATCAAAGTTGCAAAGAGTAATCAAGGGAACCAAGGTTATAGCGGTAATCAAAAGAATGTAATCCAGGGACAAAGACCAGACATGGAAAACAGACATACACAACAAAGAACATAAAGTAACTAAAATCATACATACAAAGTAACAAAAGTAAATGAGCAACTCGGACTCCACTAAAAACTGGGATCATGGACCAGGTGCACCGGTAGGGTAAGCGTCCTCTGCTTTTCTAGAAACACCCGCCGAGTTGCTCATAAAAAGTCAAGTCCGGGGTAGACAAACGAGGAAAGGAAAACTATGACCCGTTGAATAAATCAGTTTTCATGGCGCTGATGGATACACCATAACGATCCACGAGTTCATGGTGACGACCATAAAACTTCTGTAGTGATGACTTCAATCTTGTAGCAACATAACCCTGTTCCAGAAGCCTATTTGTTAAGAGTTCTAGCGCGCGATACAAAAAGTCTGCGTAGTTTCGGCAAGCTCTGGCATAACGTATGAGTTGTGATATGAACACTCCATACGCAGGAGCCGAAGGGATGTTGCCATAGATGAAAGAAAAGTTGACAATTCTGAATGAAAAGTCATCACGTTTGTCGTAAAGTTTGGTCAATAGTTTTCCTTTACCATCGATTTCTAAGTGTAGGTCAAGATATGAGGCTGTCTTCACAGTGTCTGTAGTATCCTTTATCTCAAGTTCTTTTGGGTAGATGCGATGTATCAAATCCCGAAATTAGGATTGTTTAAAGATAATACGTCACCTATATAGCGGAAACTGAGATTGAAGGATCTAGCCAAACGATATTCTTTCTTTCTGATCAGATCAGCTATAAAGTCAGCCTCATAAGAGTGAAGGAATAGGTCAGCAAGTAAAGAAGCACAATTTGTTCCCATTGGAATGCCGACCGTTTGTTGAAAAACACGTCCACCAGACTGGACAAATATGTTGTCGATTAAAAACAGTACAATAATCAGTTTGTAAGAGTGTTACATGTCTGCATTTTAATTCTTATCTGTTTATGTGACAGTCTTCTGTATATAACATCACCCTCCTGGACTTTGTTATCTTGAAACTTTCTATTGTCCAGATGCCTGTCTAACCAATGTGATGCATAAATCTAGAAACATCATTGTGTACATTACTCCAGAGATGAATCTTTTCATTGTACTTGTTATTTATTCTGATATATTAAATGGTAAACCACCTGTTTTTATAATGTAACATTAATGAAATGACTACATGTACATGTATATATAAAATCAAAACAATTCGTTACAAACATTGAAATGTAAAAAATATGATACTGTATAAGTAACAAAAACAAGGAGAACATGGACTGTTATAGGAGACTTATTTTATTATACATATTTTAGTGTAAATCAACACTGCCTAGTGCATCCCTCCCCCAAACCTGACTACAAGATGCATTAATAAAACCTATAGATTCCTCAACAAGACATGTCTTCATAATGTCTTTCGAACCTGAATTCCGTATTAATTCATTGTGAATTATAAGGTTATTATGATAATTCAAATCAATGCTCTTACAATTGTCTAAAAGTTTCCTCGAGCTATAGTGGCTTAACTTAGTTCGCTCATGACTTTTTCGAACATGTTGAAACTCATTTGTTCCACATCGATGAGTATATGATGGACTGTTTTGTGACCTGCGATTAAGGCAACAACGTAGTAGGAACTTGAACAGTTTAGAATAACGTTCCTTTAATTTGCCAATGTGTTGTGCATATATGTATGGATCCAGTGCACTGTTAAGAAAGACTAGAGATATTCCGCATAATTTGACTTGATATAAAATTATGGATTCTCCCATTGCTATTTCTATGAAATGTGAAATAATTAATGGTCCCCAGCAAAGTCCCATTAACACAATGACGACTAGGCACATTGTCAAAGCCTTATTATCACGACAGGGAAGAGAAGAACATGAATTACAGTTTTTATCCAGACAAAGAGATCGATGTGATTTACTATTCAGCCGACAAACTTGCGTTTTCAATGCCTTTCTAAGTTCACTATTTTGTCTGTTAACAGTAATTGCAATCATGATATAAGACATAGACACGACACTGAAACTAACAATAATTACAGGAGCGACGAAAAACAAGACGAAATTTTGTCTTTGTGGATTTCCACTGTTAATTATAGCTTGACAAGTTCTCTGGTTAGGATTCCAGTTGTGAGTTACATGGACGGTACCTGCTACACTCAAAGTTAAACTAAGAATCCATATCAGTGTCAGTATTATTGCAGTTCGAGTTAAACTTAGGGTCCCTCTAGCTCGACCTACTACTCGAGCAAGTCTATGAAGAGCTACTGCGACTAGAGTAAGCACTGAAAGCATACCACTTACGGTTCCCATGAAAAGTACACTTCCACAAAACATTTTTGGTACTGGTGGTTCGTTGAATAACAAAAACAAAAAAATAGGAGCCAAAAAAGTGCATGTGATGAAGTCAGCTCCTGTTAAATTCAGTATTAGTACATCGAAATTCGTCCGAATTCTTTTGTTTTTCACTGCAGCATATATTACCATAGCGTTTCCGATACATCCCATTAAAAGAACGAAGATTACCAATACAGTACACACGGTAAGGGATGCTGTGTGTACGGTCCCTATAAATCTTACTGGGGCCACACCAAGCGAACAGTTACTTCCTGTCATAGTCTGAACACTGTTGATAACGTATTGCACATGATTATATCCAGACGATATCATTGCTGTGTAGAACTGGCATCAGCTTTATTCACCATAAAAGTCTGTCTTGAAGCATATTAAATTAATCAGGTTTAAAAGTTAATACAGTCGGTCAATAAATATTTTACTCGCCATCGGCAGTAAAAGATTTAGAAAGCATATAATAAACGGTACAGTATAATATGTGTAGATTTAGTCAGATAAGAAACAATGAGATATGAGCTTTGTACTACCGACGAATTTCCACGCGATTACACCAACACTGTGGACGCTTTAAATGAAAAATATCTCATTTTTCCATGTCACTACACATTATCCATCGCTACACAAGTGTAACATTCTAAAAAATCCCGTAGAACGAGCACAAAACAGCAGTCTCGAACATTAATCACCTAGATTTATTAGATTTTTACTGCACGTCAGCCACTGTCTGTTGGTTCCGTCGTTTAATGGCAGATGTATTTTCACTTTAGTGTGAGTTAAATTATCACTTTCGTTCTGTAAGATTTATCTTAACGTCTATGAAGATAATAACGTAGCTGTATGATGTTATCTGTATAGTAACACCGTTAGACCATCGATCAGTTCTCCCGTCTACAATCTGGTTATCAGAATAATTCTCCACATATACGATCAAAAGGAAGCCTGTCAATAAATTAAAAACTTAGTTGAAATTTACGTACATGTAGATAACTACAGAACCATATGAATGCCGTACCAAAACTGGGTGTCTTTAATGTCTTGTTGCATTTTTAAATCCTTTATAGTTCAAAAGGTGAAATAAACGTCCGCACAATTACTACAGTCTGAATGAATGTCGCTCTAATCATAATGAATTCGCTTATGTGAATACTTTAATAGCGTGATCTGACGGGTAGATGTGACAACCTATTATTATAATCTCTATAACAGAGGAAACCCGATCTGAGCCTAACTCAGTAAAAAGTGCCAGGGACTGGTTAGATTGATTATTTTATATTTGGTTACGGTATGTGACAAAACCCTCGATCTTTTGACGAAAAAGCCCAGTAAGACTTCGAGTGTATTAACTTTTCTGTGTCTTTGTTGCGTTAAATACAGTTTTAATGGATGAGGTATTTCCTAAGGTCTCCCGTAATGACGTGAATACACCATGGATTTAGAACTTGATCTCATCACAATACATTTAAAAGCCATCCTCACAAAATATTTTCTTCATCCACTTGGATCTACCTTTTCAAATCTCAAATAACTTTTATGAAGAAATATTAAACTCGGATAATTCATAACTGAACGCGTTTATTCGGCTCTATAAGATATCCATCGGTTTTCTTATATCAGAATAAATATTTTTTTGGCCACAACACTTCAGTCATTAGCAATTCCTACGTTTCCAAGACCATGCATTCAATAGTTGATCAAATCTCTATCTTTCATATATTTCTGTTCACAAAATTCTTGATGTATGTTAACCCGAATTTTCTTTGTCAATACCAAATACCCCTATTAACAACAAAGCCCGCTGTGATATGTTTATTGAACATTAAGATCCCGACGTCCATTTATCTGCGTAAATTAACTAAACACCTGACAAACAATGATTAAAACGTATTTGTCCCCACATGTCACCAAATCTTTTGTTTGTTTTTCTAACACGCAGCAAACGCAAATGGGGAATAAAATGGCTAAGCTGATGTAAATGTCCCAAATTAATCGGAACTATTTTCTGAAGGTACTCAGAATTATTTTAAGTATTATTACAACGATCGCTCTCCGTAGTGTATATCTAGACAGATTTTTACTTTTCTGATATTATCAATATTTTTTTTGTTTGGATACATTTTTGGGCTTTTGTTTTACACTTAGGCTGTCTTATACAGAATATGAGAATGTTTATTTATTTTTCTTTTAAATTAACAAATGTGGACACAGACTGGTATTGTCCGAGGGGCAAGTATAGACGCAGCCTGGTATTGCCCAAAAGAGCAAATTTGAACAAACATACGTTTTGTCTTGAAAGATTAACTTATGGAACCAAGATTCTAGCGGAAATCAAAGGAATGTCATCCAGGGATAAAAAAAACAGACATATAAAACAGACAAACACAACAATGAACACTGAGAAATTCGGACTTCACTTAAAACTGGGAGCATGGACCAGGTGCATCGGTAGGGTGAACATGTTTGCATCGTCTGGAAAAACTCCATGTTAGTATATATATATACAACGTCTCAGAATGTGACCACTCTATTCACTACACTGCTCCATCGGATCAAATTGATACAGGGAAGATAACGTAAACTTATAGAAGGGTCTGAAAAATTCCCAACGATGTTAGAACTGGCAAATTTGCGAACTCGTACCGCTGTGATATCTATGGCAACACCGCCTGCACAAAGTCCAGCGCCCTAGACCACTCGGCCAGCTAGGCTATATCACATATAGCTTTCGCTGGCCGGGTGATTCCTCCTCGTAGGATTAATCTAGGGCTGTAACTCAGTACACGATGTATGGCAGTACAAATTAATGATGCATGTCACAACAAATCTATATTATACAACGTCTCAGAATGTGACGACTCTATGTACGATGTATGGTAGTACAAGACAGTTCATATAGGTGTTATTATGTAGGATCCTCTATCCTACATAATAACACCTAGATGAACTGTCTTGTACTACCATACATCGTGTACTAAGTTACAGCCTTAGATTAATCCTACGAGGAGGAATCATCCGGCCAGCGAAAGCTATATTTTATATAGCCTAGCTGGCCGAGTGGTCCAGGGCGCTGGACTTAATGCAGGCGATGTTAGATGTCACAGCGGTACGAGTTCGAGTCCCGCGGAGGGAACGACAAAAATTTGCTTCGCATCGTTGGGAATTTTTCAGACCCTGAAATATGCATTATACAATTATTAAATGGGTTGGATGCAATAGACCAGAATATTTGTCCTGAGGTACTGAGAATGATCAAGTGTTCTATTGCACGAGGCCAACGGCCATTCGACCAGGAATAGGAAATTGACCGCTCCATGTTTACGAATTGGCAGACGAGAGTCATATCTACGTTTTTACACACGAGTTTTTTGTGTGTAAATTCCAATTCAATGAAGCGCTTAAAAAAAGTTCAACCAATCAAAAGGCTTAAATAAAGGTAATTATGGGGTCAGTGCAATAGACTCCTCAAGGAGACTACTGCACTGTGCAATAGTACATCGACAGTGCAATAGATCGCCCTGTCCTGAATAAATTTTGAAAATAGAGAAAAATATGTGTATATTTAATAAACAAGACAAAATCTTATTTTTAGGTAATATATATATATATATATATATATATATATATATATATATATATATATATATATATATATATATATATATATATATATTAGTGTGTGTGTATATATATATATATATAAAGGTCTGAAAGTTCTCTCCGCGGGACCCCAACTCGTACCGCCTGCAGTGTAGTGAATAGAGTCGTCACATTCTGAGACGTTTGTATAATATCGATTTGTTGTGACATGCATCATTAATTTGATCCTCTATCCTACTTAACAACATCTAAGTGAACTGTCCCGTACTACCATACATCGTGTACTAAGTTACAGCCCTAGATTAATCCTACGAGGAGGAATCACCCGGCCAGCGAAAGCTATATTTTTATATAGCCTAGCTGGCCGAGTGGTCTAGGGCGCTGGACTTTGTGCAGGCGGTGTTGCCATAGATGTCACAGCGGTACGAGTTCCGCGGAGGGAACGACCAAAATTTTCATTGCAAAGTTGACAGTTCTAACATCGTTGGGAATTTGTCATACCTTTCTATACGTTTACATATCTTCCCTGTATCAATTTGATCCTGTGGAGCAGTGTAGTGAATAGAGTCGTCACATTCTGTGAGACGTATATAAATATATATATATCTGTATCTACCGACATACGTATACCTGATTTGCAGCTGTATAAAATATATCAAGAGGCATTGCCAGTATCACTTGGTTTCAGAACCAACATAACGTGTATGTACGTTCAGCACTTCACAACACTGTCATTAACTTTTCTTTACAATATTTATTTGTATATATATAGACTAATCCTACAATGTAAAAGGTTGGAATTCCGGTCGGTCCTTCATCATACCTCAAGCCAAGTAAGAAAAAAACTTGCCAGACAATCTCTAGCACTGCTGGAGTAATAAGTAGACCATCCGTTTAGGCCTAAAAAAATGTTTCCGGTCACCCTACTGACCCTCCTTCAGACCCCCTACTCAAAAGTTTTATTTGAAATTTTGAAAAAGAAAATAACTAAAAAGTCTGCCGATCGTCTTTCAGAAAAAAAAAGAAAATTGAAAACACACATGCCATGAGTGTGGTCTTGGTAGTAGATAATCCCTTTTGGGATTCGGCATTTGAGATATTTTTTTTGTTTGTTTTGACCACCTCCGTCAAAACAAAAAAATATCTCAAGCGCCGAATCCCATAAGGTATCAGGTTTTGCTAAGTCTATTACATGTTTAGTCTTTGTATAATTGGTTTTCATTGACTCGTTTCATTAAAAAAAATGAAAATAGATCCCTACCTACCGACCCTACAAAATTTTAGAATAGTACTCGGAAACATAATAATACTATTTTTTTTAATCAACTGACTGGCATGCACCAATATCTGTCTTATATGCACGTGACAGTGTCGATTTTATCCCCCAAAGCATTTTGCTGGGTCAAAAATTCTTCAAATGCTGTAGGGCATAACGTGCATATCTCAAATCGGGTCACTATAGGTCACGTGATAATGCATTAATCTTAATAAACTTAATGACTGAACGTGGTCACATGACAACTAATTCCCCCTAATACACAATGACCAACATTCACAGGTTTGACTATCATTCCAAGAAATACCCCCAAAAATTTCTGGTCTGTGCCCTACAGGCAGTAATTTTCTTCGGTAACGTGATAGTACAGATGTGGTCATTAATGTATCTATTATCTCAGCGAGGTCTAAAGTTGGATTTTGGAGCGGTTTGTCCTGGCATGCCCCGGGACTGTGTAAACACTTTAATGATTTATACCGTCCGTGAGAGCCCCAAACGATAGCCAACCCTTCAGTCCGTCATGTATAACACATATGAGTGAAAACCGGGTCTAACAGTATTGAGTATATAGGTTAGCACGAAAACGAAAATTAAACCAGGTATAGGATCAGTCAGCTGATTGTCAGCGTCACTCATATCGTGCAAATGATTAGCTAACAATGTGTTACGAAAGATTTTTTGGGGATTTTAGTGGTTTATATCCAAAAAGACAGTCGAATTATCTCTTAGAAGCTACGATGTTCTAGCTTTATAAGGCACGAAATGAAGGATGTAACGGATATACGGAAAGTGCTATCGTATTCAACTTAATTGTTGTAGTGTTATTTAAAGAATGTCCTTTGTTTGAAGTTTCTAAAATGTACCTCTAAATGGTGACAAATATAGTTGTTAAGAACCCAATTGATCGATTTTGGGAATGTTTCTACTGAAAATTCATTTAAGGAGAATAAATAAGAGGGGGATATCTTTACACTCCCGTTCAAAATTCAAAATTCATCACGTGTATAGAATTCGTCCATATAATGATATCTGACAAGTATGGTCGCTAGAATTGGATGACATAAATCAAAGTACTCATGTACTGCATCAATTTATATCGATCGTTTGAATTTTTACGCCTCAGACAATCGTCAAATTTCAAAAATAGGGTATAAAAGGAAAGTTCGGGGAACGATTTCAAACGTATCTTAACACAAGCTTATTGTTGTAAATGGTTAATATCATATTGAATTCTTACGAAGGCCATTAAAAAAAAAAACGCACACACCAAGATTCACGATGCATCGTTGCAGTGCACCAGTTCGCGTTATATTCAGGTTTGATGTCGGTTTACATGAAACACCTTGATAAATGAACACAAACTCTTTGACATATTGCATATTATAATCGAACTAGAAGGCGTAATACTACCATTTCATGCCTCCATTACTTTCTATGTTAAATTCAGCTATTCATAAGGCTCATAGCAAATTTTACATTAGTACAGATAGTGCTGGAGAGATTTCATTATCATGGGCACCCTTTATCTTAACTCTCATAAAAATGTCAACATACATTTAAGTTATGTGCCTTCTAAGAAAGAACCGTAAAGTTAAAGTAGCCAGATGCAGAAATCACTACTTTCGTTTTGAAATTTAGTCATATCAAGGGCACAGAGTTTTTGTCCAGAATTATTTTACCCAAACTTAGAAAAGAAAATGAAGTTTTAAGACTACTGCTGATTCACTCAGCCTTCAGATGATACTAAGTTTTATATCTCTACTTAACTATGAGAAAAATGAGATACAATCTTAGGACTACTTCATGTCATTTCGAACTACTTTCTTATATGTGCAGGCGAATGGTTCCCGAAACAGGGGTATTATACCTCTAACTACTAGCTGGCCTTTCCCAGTTAATAAATTTTCAAGTCGAAATTCATTTTATCGACTTCTAGGTCGAATCTGTCTGTCAAAGAGTAATCAAGGGAACAAAGATTCTAGCGGGTATCAAAAGAGTGCTATCCAAGGACAAATACCAGAAATGGAAAACAGACACACCAAAACGATACATACAAAGTAACAAAAGTAAAAGCGCAACTAGGATTCCACTAAAAACAGGGAGCGTGGACCAGAGGAACCGGTAGGGTAAGAATCCACTGCTTTTCTAAGAGACAACCGCCGATGTCACGAGGCGGTAACCGTAATAAAAATACACGATACAATGGGTAATACATCAGGATAGTTTCGGGGCTTATACGACCCTTTTGTTAAAAGATTGGCAAAAAATGAGCGGCACATAATAGCCTGGAACAGGACATGTATTCCCTCCCTGGAACCTCTTTCTTTATACAAGTTTCTTGATCGGAACCACTGCCACATTTTTGTAAATACTTAGTATATGGATCCGCCAGAGCCTGCATGAAATATCTGAAAACAGTTCGTCCAGTTGGTACTCAGCATACCTCTTTATATTTTATTTCTATGAACGATGACTATTTATAATCTCGCAGGGTTTTCAATTCTAGTTAAACATCAAAAGCTTTATTATGCGTCTACAGGGATTTATATATTTAACACCTTGGCGTCTTTAACTAAGAATAAAGCATCTATAGGCAATTTTAATATATCGACAGTGAGCGATTGATTTATTCGGATAAACGCATAGAAATAAACAGGTACTGATAAGAGGTTAGAAGTCAACTGCTTTTAATTGAATCATTGTCAATTCAACCAAATAAAATTAGCATATTTAGTTCGCAGTAACAGTTGTTTATTCGGTTTGTTTATTGGCGTAAATAGCATCGAATTAATTATGATGTATTAGAAATACCTATAAAGTGTACCTAACTATCTGCATCTGAACCTTAACGAGGTAAGCCAATGGGACTATTTTCCTGCGGTGGTGCAAGATAATTGCAGATGCTAACAGGCTTTACAAATCTAAAGGCTCTGGCGACTGCTATATCAATTCTGATCTTCGATCTAAATTGATAAAAACCAAAATGTGATTCCACAGGTGCTTTTAATGGAAACTTCGAGTGGCTGCAACCACCCGCTGAGCCATTTGAGCAACACAAAATGTCCTTAAAGGAGGGCATTGAGGTCCTAAACCATTTCAAATTTCAAAACAATGGCACCTGTGTTTTAGGAGGAGTTTATCTTTAAAAACAATAACACTAAAGACAGCAACAACAACAAAAATAAATAAACACCAAAAACACTGCTGTATAAATAAACACTAAAAGCACTGCTATATAAATAACCACTAAAAACACTGCTGTATAAATAAACACCAAAAACACTGCTGTATAAATTAACACCAAAAACACTGCTGTATGACCCATACAGTCTCATGTTTGTCGACGGATCAAAAACAGTTGTATAAATAAACACTAAAAACACTGCTGTATGACCCATGCAGTCTCTTTTTAGTAAGTCATGTTTGTCGACGGATCAAAATTTCCAAAATCAGTTCTGCACAGGTACATAGTTACCAAGTCTGGTAAGAATTTGTTTCATTGTTTCAGAGAAGAAGACTTTTTTTAGAAATAACGACACGAACGTCAAGAAAGTGCAGTTATTCCGACATTGAATTAATCTTGCTGAACTACCTTCTCAGGATGCTTTTTGGAATACTTGCAAAAAAGAAAAAACAAAACAAAACAAAACAAAAAACATACAAAAACAAACAAACAAACTGCTGTTTGACCCCTGTAGTCAATTCTTAATCTCAGTCAGAACTTTTCAAAACTTTTGTTTTTTTAAGATATAAATGCTAAGCAGGACAGTTTTTGAAATACCTATAAATATCTCATGACTTGCTAGGCATCGGCGCTTTGATTAACTTATTATATAAAGTAAGGTGCTCTAGATTTCTCTTAATTATTTTGACTAAACTTGCGATAGGGCATGTTCTAGTTACTGAAGGAAATCTCTAAGTGTACTACAAGAGTACATAATGTTCACTGTTTTTAGTCGCTAATATTGTTAGCGACTTCCTGCACTTCAATTTCCATGCCACGCAATCATTTTTTTGTCAACCAAAACCAAATTACAGGTAAGTGATGACATCACGAAGAACTCTCCTATAAAACATTTTTTTAAAGAACATTACATGTGCAATGTATTTTAACTGACATGCACATATGTGTACTATAGCATAATAAAATGAGTTCAGAAAAGGAGATTATTATATCCTTATTTCCTAAACTTTCTCCACATACTAGTATTATGCCAAAGCTCAAATGTTAAAAATCAAATTTTACCATTTCCAATGGAGAAATAATACTGAGGGAGAATCTTGAGTAATATAAAAACATGCACATATATACAGAAACATGAAAAAAATAATCAGAAGGTTTGTCAAGTTAAGGCCGTGAGGTCTTTAATTTTGAAACGAATGAAAGTTTTAAGTAAATCAATGAGTGCCAAGGCTACATCAGTTTTCAAAGACCCCGATGTAGCAAAAACCTCTTTCAAACTTTTAACTTCTATACTCACAACTGTCAAAGAGGGTCTACAGTCCTACCACAACACCGTAGTGGTATTAATTCAATGTGGATCCTGAAAAATTCGAAAGATCTTTTGGAGACAATCAGTTCAAGACTATTATCTGAATATAATAGCATCAAAACCTATGATTTTTCAACACTGTATACTTCTATTCCCCATACTCAGTTAAAATCCCGACTTAAAAACATTATACATCGTTGTTTTTTCCAAAAAAGATGGTACACCTAGATACAAATATATAGTTCTTGGTAGAGATTCCTCATACTTTGTAAGAAATAATTCCAAATCATCTTCCAAATATACAGAGGAAGATGTTTACAAAATGCTGGAATTTTTAATCGGCAACATATTTGTCCAGTGTGGTGGACGTGTTTTTCAACAAACGGTCGGCATTCCAATGGGAACGAATTGTGCCCCTTTACTAGCTGACCTATTCCTTCACTCTTATGAGGCTGACTTTATAGCTGATCTGATCAGAAAGAAAGAATATTGTTTAGCTAGATCCTTCAATCTCAGTTTCCGCTATATAGATGACGTGTTATCTTTAAACAATCCTAATTTCGGGGATTTGATACATCGCATCTACCCAAAAGAACTTGAGATAAAGGATACTACAGACACTGTGAAGTCAGCCTCATATCTTGACCTACACTTAGAAATCGATGGTAAAGGAAAACTATTGACCAAACTTTACGACAAACGTGATGACTTTTCATTCAGAATTGTCAACTTTTCTTTCATCTATGGCAACATCCCTTCGGCTCCTGCGTATGGAGTGTTCATATCACAACTCATACGTTATGCCAGAGCTTGCCGAAACTACGCAGACCTTTTGTATCGCGCTAGAACTCTAACAAATAAGCTTCTGGAACAGGGTTATGTTGCTACAAGATTGGAGTCATCACAACAGAAGTTTTATGGTCGTCACCATGAAATCGTGGATCGTTATGGTGTATCCATCAGCACCATGAAAACTGATTTATTCAACGGGTCATAGTTTCCCTTTCCTCGTTTGTCTACCCCGGACTTGACTTTTTATGAGCAACTCGGCGTGTGTTTCTAGAAAAGCAGAGGTGCACCTGGTCCATGCTCCCAATTTTTTTGTGGAGTCCGAGTTGCTCATTTACTTTTGTTACTTTGTATGTATGATTTTAGTTACTTTATGTTCTTTGTTGTGTATGTCTGTTTTCCATGTCTGGTCTTTGTCCCTGGATTACATTCTTTTGATTACCGCTATAACCTTGGTTCCCTTGATTACTCTTTAATATTTTATTCGTGTTTATTCATGTATTTTGATTTCAAAAGCCAGTTAACCCTTTTAAGAGTTGTCAGTACATGCAGTCTGACATATACATATATATCAAAAGTAAAAATCGTTGGAGCTCCTCGGGGATGTACTTACATGTACACTGTACTTTTACGTGTACAAAATATCTGTATAATGTACAGTGTCCGAAACTTCATGTTACAGTAATGGGCAGCTAATTGAACTAACTTAACAGATTCCTCCATGCCAAGTGTTTGACAACAAAAAGTCGAAAAAATAAATATACATGACACACGCGTACGTGTATGGAACATAAACTCCTTAACGATTTGTACATAAAGGTCCTATTTTCCCTTGGACCCCAAGTTTTTCCACCAGCAAAATGTGAAGAAATATGGACCATATCCAACTTGTGTTCTTAATAAAATGTAATTTGAAGAATTTACCTACCTCCTACCTTTTTATGAAAATTTTTTCATTGAAAAAAAATATTCAACAATTTGACAAAAATATCGATTTCAGAACCGCTTTTGAAAAACCAAAACCCAAACCTCATATTATTTGTGTATATATATAGTGGTCTATAGGGCGCAGGACTTCGTACAGGCGGTGTTGCCATTGATGTAACAGCGGTACGAGTTCGAGTCCCGCGGAGGGAACGACCAAAAATTTGCATCGCGAATTTGACAGTTCTAACATCGTTGGGAATTTTTCAGACCCTTCTATAAGTTTACGTCAATTTGATCCGATAGAGCAGTGTAGCGAATAGAGTCGTCACATTCTGAGACGTTTGTATAATATTGATTTGCTGTGACATGCATCATTAATTTGATCCTCTATCCTACATAATAACACCTAGATGAACTGTCTTGTACTACCATACATCGTGTACTAAGTTACAGCCCTAGATTAATCCTACGAGGAGGAATGACCCGGCCAGCGAAAGCTATATTTTATAGCCTAGCTGGCCGAGTGGTCTAGGGCGCTGGACTTAGTGCAGGCGGTGTTGCCATAGATGTCACAGCGGTACTTCGCAAATTTGACAGTTCTAACATCGTTGGGAATTTTTCAGACCCTTCTATAAGTTTACGTTATCTTCCCTGTATCAATTTGATCCGATGGAGCAGTGTAGCGAATAGAGTCAGAAAATAGCTTGCCAGACAACCTCAAATGTTACCTGTCACACTTCAGACCCCCTACCCAATTTTTTTATTTGAAATACTTGTTATTAATATCAAGAATCAATTGTAACACACATGCCGTGGGTGAGCTATTGGTCGTGGATAATTCCTTTTGGGATTCGGCCGTGAACTAAGTCAATTACATGTTTAGTCTTCACATATTTGGTTTTCATTGTATTCTGAGTTTGGTGTCACTATAATGACTTATTTCAATTCAAAAAATTTAAATAAAAATAAATCCCTACCTACCGTCCCTACAAAATTTTAGAAGAATGGTGATCGGAAACATAACATTATTCGGCCTTGTAGATTTCTCATCAATTGACTTGCAAGCACCAATAAGTTGACTTACCTACCCGTCTTACATGCACTGGAAAGTGTTGATTTTAACCCCAAAAAGTATTTTGCTGAGTCAAAGATTCAGCAAATGCTGTAGGCTGTACAATATATACCGTACAGATCACAAATTGGGTCACGAGGTCACGGATCGATATTAAATCACGTGCTATTGCATTTAATGAATTTAATGAATGAACGTGATCACATGACAACTAATTGACCAGAGTACACCATGACATACTATCAGGGGTATGACTATGCCCGGGGACTGTGTAAATGCGTCGATGCTTTACACCGTTCGTGAGAGACCCCAAATGATAGCAAAGGGCGTTAAGAAACCCCTCAGTCCGTCATGTATGACAAATACCATATATGAGTGCAAACCGGGTCTAACTGTATTGAGTATATATGTTAGCAAGAAAACGAAAATTAAACCAAGTATGGGAACTGTCTGGTGATGGTCAGCGTCACTCATATCGTGCAAATGATTGGCTAACAATGTGTTACGAAATATTTTTCGGAATTTTAGTGGTTTATATCTACAAAGACAGTCGAATTATCTGCTAGAAGGTGTAAAACCACTATTAAAAGTCCCATTACTTTCTATGTTGAATTAAGCAATTTTCAAGGACCCAATCTTTTTTTAAAATTTGTTAAAATAAACTCTAACAGGTTTTATTATAGAGGGGACCCTTTAATGACTCTCTCATAAAATTTGCAGCATACCTTTAATGGCTTCTAAGAAAGAACATTGAAGTGAAAGTATAAAATACTTCTTTCCTTTTGGAAATTTGACAAATCAATGGGATGAAGATCTAGACTCTAACAAATTATTCTCTATATCAGAGTTCAAAACTGTTGTATTCAGTGTATACCTGACATGATAAGCTTTCAGATGATACCAAGTTTGCATATACTGGCTAAATCACAAAAAATATACAATGCATCCTAGGACCTACTTTGTTTTTTCACGGACTACTTTCTGGTATGTGCAGGCGACTGGTTCCCCTTAATAGTGGTATTATACCTAGAAGCAACGATGTCTTAGCTTTATCATGCACGAAATGAAGGATGTAACGGATATACGGAAGGTGCTATCTTTTTCAACGTTATTGTTATAGTGTTATTTAACAAGAAATTCTCTCGATCTACAAGAATTATTTCAAAATTCGAATATTTGCTAATGAGAAAACCTTTAAACGAGGGAATAGTGTAAGGCTTACTTGAATAACAGTCACCATTTTAACTTAGGATTCGTTATATTAGTCCAAATGTCAATTATCGTGGACGTGTTTATCAACCGCATGTATGCGATAAGCACCGCTTTGGAAGCAACGGGTTTACCAGGTTATATCAATTTACTTTTTCCGATGTTGAAGACACTCCATACACTGAACTGTTTGTACCTGTATCAACCTTATTGTACAATCTTCCTATATAGTTTTTTTTTTCTTTCATGGACTATAAATTATACAATCAATATTGTCCATAAAACAGTGATGTTCATACAGATTTCCGAGATAAAATGCATAATTGCAGTATGGGTCATTTCAAGTTTTTTTTAATATACATTTTTAAAAAGTTTTATTAAAAGTACGATAAAATAATATTGGAGAAAATGTCCTGCTGTGGAAATTCATTCACATTACACCATTGTCTACAAAAAATTCAGACCATACAGAGTTTTTTTGTTGTTTTGTTTTGTTTATTTTTTATTTTTTATTTTTTTTTATTTTTGGGGGGTGAGGGTCTAGGGGCGTACACGAATTACCGTGACCTACTTTAATAAAAAAGGTCACTTCATCTTCTTTATAGCAACAATTCATTGTAGTAGGTTCTATATCAAGTTCACTCAATTATACCAATAGGATTTATGATAGCATCGTAGCCTTTAAAACGGTTGGTGTTTAGGAGGCGTGGGTCTTAGGACCGAAGCCGTTTTTTAATTAAGCACCGCACTGATAACAACGGATTTACCCGGATTTAAAGGGATAAGTTCAAATATCTTATAACCAATAACCAGATATAATATGATGAAGCTCATTAAAAGAATCTCTCCTCCACAAACCGCCTCACTTGGACTTAAATAGACAATACAAACAGTAAAAATGTGATTGGAGAGGATGGAATAATTATTGTTTATTCTTTTTTGTGTGCATTTTTAAAAATTTTGCGTTCAAGTCAATAGAAATAAGAGTTCTATCTCGGTAAATCATGTATAATAATTGTATACCTTTGTTTAGATATATACTGAACAGGACGTTGTTATGCTGATGCCAGTGATGGGTCTTTTTCTAAAATGTCGTAGAAGGAAAATGGAACATGAAATATTGTCGATGTGTAGAGCACTTACTGACATTTTAGTCTTTTAAAAACATTCGAAAAAGACCCATTCCCGAGTTCGCATAACAATTTGTCATTATGGTGAACCCTAAAGAAAGAAATGAATTTACATTTCCTTCATATATATTTTAATTTCAAAAGCATCATTTACTAAATGTAGACAAAGCTTTTGCATCAGGGGTACCGATTTCACATTTACTAAGTTTTTTCATCGTTACAAAATATGATAGCACTTGCAGATTTTTTATTAAAAATAGTATTGCTCGCCCATTTTTTTGGTGTTTTTTTTTTTTGGAAATACAGTCTATAATACACATTCTTTTAAACAAAATCCAATGAATTCATAAACTTCCATTAATAGATTTATTCGGATGTGATTTACAAATCAATGTCTATTCTTTAAACCTTGCTCTCATAAATACAGATATTCTACCCCTAATTGCAATCAAATGTAAAAAACTAAGTCATCTTTGGTATTGCACTACATTAAATCTTACCTATTACTACTCCAAATACACTCCAATGGAACTGTAGTGACTGAATATTTCTAATATTGGTAATTTTGAAGGTATTGTCATTCTTTAATGTTTTGGGCTAGCTTTCAGTGACTGCGAGCGATCTCTTTTTGTCTATATTATTCGACGAAGGAGAGTTGGGTATATTACTGAGTGCATTTTATTTATGAGTTTTAGTTAATTCTGACCTTACATTAAAGGAGGTGGTTAAAAGGCCTTACAAAACTAGTTTAACTTCACCGCAGGCATATGCTTTGCCAGAGTCAGGTAATGTTGGTCTTTACTGTGTTATTGTGTCATTATTTGACCTCATAGTTTATTTTCAAGAAGTATCATCGTTCTATGACCATGGATTTTATTACTTTTGTTAGCAGAACAACAAAATATTGAGGAATTATGCTAGTAACACAACAACAATAATAATGTAAGCATAGAAAGGGCTGAAAGCGATGTTAGAACTGTCAAATTTGCGAAGCACATTTTTGGTCGTTCCCTCCGTGGGACTCGACCTCATACCGCTGTGACATCTATGGCATCGGAGGTGACGACCAACAATAGCCTAGCTGGCCGAGTGGTCTAGGGCGCTGGACTTTGTGCAGGCGGTGTTGCAAGATGTCACAGTGGTTTGAGTTCGAATCCCGCGGAGGGAACGACCAAAAATGTGCTTCGCACATTTGACAGTTCTAACATCGTTGGGAATTTTTCGGACCTTCTATGCATACGTTATCTTCCTTGTATCAATTTAATCCGATGGAGCACTGTAACGAATAGATTGATTGTTGGGGTTTTACGTCCGAGCAGCAATATTTCAGCTATATTCAGACGATGAAATGCATGATAAAATGAACATGAAATGAAAGATGGGATGGGACACAAGGATATTAAGGTCGACAAATTTTGATTGCCACAAGATAAAATGGGAGGGATGGGTAGGGTCGGGCAATTTAGCCTTCTGTGGCGTAGCGCAAATGTTCCTACTCCTATCGAATACCACGGTAGGGTTCTTTAACGCGCAAGGAACGTGGCATCTTTCCCAACACGGTGCACCACTATGGTTTGCGGTCACGTTTTCCGTATTATAGCCTGACAACTCCAGCATGTAACACGCCAGGGGTACCCCATTCCACCACTTGGGGCACACATCCCAGTTGCTCTGTGGACAGAGCGCCTACACCCAGCTAGGTTTCTGAGCACTATTTAGTCGCCTTTTACAAGCTTAGAGCTACTGCAGGCCTATTCTTTTGACACCCGGACCTGCACGGGGTGTAGCGAATAGTCTCCGCACATTCTGAGACGTTGTGTAATATTGATTTGTTGTGACATTTATCATTAATATGATCCTCTATCCTACATAATAACACCTAGATGAACTGTCCCGTACAATACATTGTGTACTAAGTTACAGCCCTAGATTAATCCTACGAGGAGGAAAGACCCGGCCAGCGAAAGCTACATTTTATATAGCATAGCTGGCCGAGTGGTCTAGGGCGCTGGACTTTGTGCAGGCGGTGTTGCCATAAATGTCACAGCGGTACGAGTTGGAGTCCCGCGGAGGGAACGACCAAAAATTTGCTTCGCAAATTTGAGTTTATAACAACGATGGGAATTTTTCAGACACTTCTATAAGTTTACATTACCTTCCCTGTATTAATTTGATCCGATGGAGCAGTGTAGCGAATATAGTCGTCACATTCTGAGACGTTGTATACATATATATATAATTTTAAATGACGGTCTCAGATTGTTATATATTTACAACCGCTATGATTAAATAAAATAATGAAAAATAATAATAATTAAGAAATGTTCTCTGGCTATATTACAGTTGTGAATATGCAAATATACATATACAACGAAACCTGTCTAAACCGGATCCCTTTCGGACTTTAAGGTTGTTCGGTTCAGGAAGGAGTTCAGTTTATTCAGGTTAAAATACATTGAAATTGACACAAAGGGTCTTCAAGAAGTATCTTGTTAAGACAGGTTTTCGGATTATCAAGGGTTCGGTTTAGGCAGGTTTCACTGTATATAAAAATAACCAATTACAAGGCCTTTCCGACGACCTTATTTAAATTTACCCAAAAGCCACGGTTCAACATGGCCGCCGTCGGACAATGAAAATTATTTATAAAAATAGCCTAAAAATCGTAAAAAATAGGAGAAAGATCATAAAGACTTGATTTTATTTCTTAAAGAAAACCTACACGTAAGGAATAGCGCTGAGCAGACCTTCTAGACCCTAGGTTTACAGAGCAAAATCGTTTCATCCTTATTTATTGACATACTGATCCATCGTACTTTACGGGTATTCATACTATATATATATAGAAGGGTATTCCGAGGTCTCTCAAACATTTCTCCATGCCAAGAAATACCCCTAAAAATTTCTGGTCTGCCCCCTACAGGCACTAATTATCTTTGGTAACGTGATAGTACAGATGTGGTCATTCATGTATCTATTATCTCAGCGGTGTGTAATTTGGATTTTGGAGCGGTTTGTCTTGGCATGTCTTGAAAACTACATAGGCAGGTGCTGAAGGGATGTTGTCACAGATGAAAGGAAAGTTGACAATACGGAATGAAAAGGTATCGCGTTTGTCGTATAGTTTGATCAATAGTATTCCTTTTTTCATAGATCTGAAAATGTATATCAAGATTTGCGGCTGACTTCACATTGTTTCTGTAGTATCCTTTATCTCAAGTTCTTTTGGGTAGATGCAATGTAAAAAATCCTTATAACTAGGACTGTTTGTCGATAATACGTCATCTATATAGCGAAAACTGAGATTAAAGGATTTAGCTAAATGATGTTCCATCTTTTGGATCAGTCCTGCTATAAAGTTAAAATATTATTTCGGTGTATATATAAAGAAAGATAACCCAGACACTTGAATTATATTAAAAAATTAACAATACAAAATAATGTTGTCAGTATTCTTACGAACAGGGCTGCATCATACAGCTATAGTGTTATCTTCATGCTCAGGGATCAAAGTCAAACTCTACGAATGGTCCATTGTTTAATAAAGTATCTTTTGTAAACCTTAATAAAATTTTTAAATGAAATTTTCGTTCGGAAATAAATATATTCTGAAACATATACATCTAGTGCAGGGCAACTGACCACTGATTTGAAGATAACTGCTTCATTTTAAAGAAATTCACGATTTTTTTCAACCGATACAAGAAACTTGTGTACTTGTAAAGGATTAATACGTGCGGGTATCTCTCACCCTTTGTTTTACGGTAATATTCTACACACAGCACAGAAAGCACGATACTTACCAATAAGTTAACTAAACCGTTAAATAGGCTCTTTTGATATTGTCTTATCGAGTTTATCGTTTGTTGAGTCCTTATTGTATGGCTTATGATGTGCCGGATTGACTTTATACATACGATGGTGACGTGACTTTTTGTAGGTTTAAACTTGTCTGGAGCTGGCATGTCAGTTAACTGCTAGTAGCTCGTAGTCTGTACATTTGTTTAATTTATATAATGCAAAATTTCTTTATTTCCATTGTAACAAGGGACTCAATCCGTTTTGAACTGATTTTAGGTGTTTTTAATTGTGTAATATTTTTTTTTCCACAACAGTGGCCAAATTTTAAGGGGAGGGGTTGTGTCTACGCCAAAGTACTTTAACCCAGCCGCATTTCATGCACCTGTCCCAAGTCAGGAATTTCTGGCCTCTGTATGTCTTATTTCGTTTTCACCTTTACTTTTATGTTACTTGAGTATATAGGTGCAACTCTTTCGCAGTACCTGTGTATAATGTTTTGGAGCCGGCTGCAGCCTGCCCTGTGGCTCGAGGGTTTCCGCGTCGTTCATTGAATATCAATGGGTGGACTTTGGCTGACATTTTCATCCCGGTGGGGTTGTTGTCTCTGGCATATTCACTACACCTATTCTCGTTATATTTGATATTTTATCTGCATTTCTGTCTTTAAATCTGATTTCAATATCAAAATATATGTTGTTTGTAAAAAACATTTAGGAATTATAAAATATTTTCCCAAAACATGTGCTTTTGTGTTGAATGACACATCAATATTTCAGAGCTCCATTTAATGTACAATTAAAATGCCTTAGCACGGAGACCGGATAGTGGCATCAAATTGTGTGCGCTCAAAATTGCTATATTGCGAGCACAAAATAATTACTGATTGTGCATAAAGAGGCAAAAATACTACTACATGTTATTCATTATCTGGGAAGCTGCGCAATGGGCAGTGGTTATAGGACTAAAATGCACAGATTGGGTTTCAGTCGCACAGGTACTAAAGTTGTTAAAATGTGTAGACGAAAATATTTTTAGAGAATTGCGCTTTAAAACTATGATAATTCAAACAAACAAATAAAAATTTGAATTTTTCAATTTACCTTAAAAACTATGTAAATTTTGTTTTATTTGGAGCCTTTTCTGTCGTATAAAACGAGCGTTTAAAATATTGAACACATATTTTCGTTGTAGCAGCGTGTGTTTAGAATGTAGGGAGTACACATTTGTCGATTTAATTTTTTGTACAGACTGTAGCGGTGATTTGAGGAGTTTATTGTTGTTAAAAATGTATTAAATGACATGTACTAGCGTTGAAATGTTCAAAATATCAACAACTTTTTTTTATTCTGTTAGGTTACATTTTCAAGCATATAAAACGCGAATCGGATTTGACAATAAAATCTTATACAAGTGGCAGCCGAGGAAAATGATACTACATTGTATTTAATTAATAAAAACGTCCTTTGGGGTTGTTCCGGAAAGGTATGGTGAACCATTAGAGTAGTAATTAAAACCGAACCGTACGTAAATTATTGTACACGTAGAAGGCGAAAACATGTATTCCTTAACTGTGTAACGGGCAAGAAATCGTTTGTACAAAATATCTTATTCAGTTAATACATGGTTACATCATATCATAACAGTTCATAAAGCCCCAATCCCGCCAATTTTAATTATAGGAAAATTATGAAAACAGTGAACTTTTTATATCTGTCTTAAAATCAAAGTGCTGAGGCACTGAGTCAAGGAAGATCTCATAAATATTCATGTAACCGAAATGCAAGCTAAAAAAACGATAAAAAACTTAATAATTTTAAAGAGAACCATCTGTTTTAATGAAATGCATATTAATACTGCTTGTTTATTAATGCATTTAAGGATCTTCTTTTCTTTTATTGTTTTTGGTATTTCTGACTGTGTACGTTTAGTCCTCAAATTACTTGACACTTTACACCTAAACCAGCATTTCTTCAAAAATATGATCTCCACTGTGAATCACTCACTATCAATATCATATGGATTTTCAAAGTAAGAAAAAATCCACACTTTGAAATTTCGGGTTGGAGATGCATGAAGTAGAATTGAATCCTGTGGACCAGGGGAGCTAGGTTGACCAAGGACCTAATCTAAAGGGAGAAATGAGCAAAAAACTTCTCCTTGTTTGTGCTCTCTTTGACAGTGATTGTAATAGATTAAATGAACAAATATGTCAATATTGTTAGTTTTCAAACAGAATTTACTAAAGCTTGTCCTTATCATTGTTGTCTAGATTAGGCCCCGAGTTGAAAATGTCAAGACTATACACTTTTTTACAATAAATAATTACCTTTCTCTAGATATTTTCAATTCAAGCATGGATACAAACTCTTGTTATCAAAACTACTATGCAGTTTAAAAATCTTAAAACTAAAAAACTTTGGTTGTACCTCATATCTTTTAACAATTTAAGATTCCAATCAAGATGAAAAGTCAAGGATAAAGAGATGTAGTGAATAAGGAAGTATTTTGTCTTTCTTTATAACAAATGCACTTTGAATATAAATCCATCTTTTCTACTTTCCAAAACAAAAATGTTACTAGTGAACCTATACCCCATGAGTACCACTTTTTATGATGAATCATTATTGCGCTAAAGCAGAGTGTTTTATACCTGTCTGCCTTCAATAATGTATGTGCATTTCTTTCATTTTTTTCTGCATGATTGTTTCATCGATATGTATTATATTATAATACAAGTAACTCTTATGTTTTGCCAACAAATAAGTGCTACGAAATCAGACTTCATATTAGTAGTTTTTATTAAGATTGATTGATTGATTGTTGGGGTTTAACGTCCGAGCAGCAATATTTCAGCTATATTCAGACGATTTTATTAAGAGATGTTGACATGTACCAGCACAAAACTAGTTCATTTTGCTTTTGCTTTCTTCTCGCTACATCTAGTGAAACTTTAAAAAAGATTACCACTGAACAGAAATCAAGGAAAAGATGATAACAGTACCTTTGATAATTGCAAAATGTAAATGCATGAAAATATACATGTGTTTTAGCCACATCATATGGAGGTACAGAAACCTTCTCCTGATGAGAAATATTCTTACATGTACATATAATTGTGTGCAAAATCAGGCAAAAATAGAGGTTGGGCGGTTATCAGTGTCCCAGGTTTTTACTGGTTTTTAAGCCACCTAGTCAGTACTGATTAAAATTTTGCGAACAGTATTTCTGGAGCATCATAATTTCTGTCCTACATTATAAAAAATAATACAATAAATATATATTATATTTTAGTGTTCTGAAATGTTATTCTTAAAATATCTCTATCAGCTGTCTTAATTAAGAAAAAATAAACATTTCTTTCTCTAAAATAACTCAAATTTATCTTAAATAAAACATGACAAACTTTACAAAAATGTAGTACAGTGTACTTCATGAGCACATCTTTGTTTCATTAACTGTTAATAACATGTAACATAAGTAAGAGTAGAATAGGTTACTTTTCACCTGACTGACAGGTGGTCATTGGAAACTGGAAAGTTTACTAATGATATTGCTTTAGGGCTTCCCCCATGTATGGTTTCTAGTTACCTGATGATTTAAAATGATGTCTGGGCCCCCCATTTCAAAATATCTGGATCCATCCCTGTATGTTGATTTATTTATGAGCAATTAATGTCACACTGTAAAGTAAATAACAAATCTGATACATGTATTATTATATTACAAATATCATAATTTCATG
Organism: Perna viridis; assembly: GCA_037379345.1. NCBI lineage: Eukaryota > Metazoa > Mollusca > Bivalvia > Mytilida > Mytilidae > Perna > Perna viridis. The sequence continues at coordinate 17,942,888 of CM074512.1, read as the reverse complement.
TATGAAATCTTCAATTAATACTGTACTGGATATGCCAGTAACCATAGTTAGAGTACATGCACATGTATTTTTGAATTTTTCAGTATAAATTTCCTGTTCACAGACATACAAATGTAAACTGCAAATTTTGCTAAGACATATGACAACTGTTGGACACTAGCAATGTTTACAGTAGACCTATCACCAGTTCTGAAAATTTTAAATCATTGTGTACATTGGAAGTATATGAACAAACTTATGTACACCTTCACTTACCTAATACATTGTACATAAATGTCCCTGAAAATCAGCTCTTAGGAAAGGTCTACTTTTGGGTGCCTTGATATCCATCATATTTTCAATCCACTTTCACGGACATAGAATTTCTAACCTAATTGACTGTGCCCTTCACGTGTCATGAAAATCCTGTATCTAACGTTAAGATCTGCATTCTAAATGTATGTCTTGACAATGCACTAAAAAGAACCATATTGATAAGCAATTATGACTTACATGTATATGGATATAATACACATGTACATTCCATACTGACTATTACATGCCAAAATCTGTATCACATACGGTATCAACACAAGACTCCTATGTCAACTCACTTAGAGCTATTGGTCGCGGGGTGATATAGGTCGAAGATTGATACCCCATCAGATACAGAGTTTGGCATGTCATGTTCATCAAACATATATTTTAATTATACTTCAAGTGTGTTCTGTGTAGGGTGTGATATAAGGTATGTAATATAGGTCTAGGGGTGTGATATATGGTATGCCATATAGGTCTAGGGGTGTGATATATGGTATGCCATATAGGTCTAGGGGTGTGATATTTGGTATGCCATATAGGTCTAGGAGTGTGATATAGGGTATGCCATATAGGTCTAAGGGTGTGATATTTGGTATGCCATATAGGTCTAGGGGTGTGATATTTGGTATGCCATATAGGTCTAGGAGTGTGATATAGGGTATGCCATATAGGTCTAGGGGTGTGATATAGGGTATGCCATATAGGTCTAGGGGTGTGATATTTGGTATGCCATATAGGTCTACGGGTGTGATATATGGTATGCCATATAGGTCTAGGGGTGTGATATTTGGTATGCCATATAGGTCTAGGGGTGTGATATAGGGTATGCCATATAGGTCTAGGGGTGTGATATATGGTATGCCATATAGGTCTAGGGGTGTGATATAGGGTATGCCATATAGGTCTAGGGGTGTGATATAGGGTATGCCATATAGGTCTAGGGGTGTGATATTTGGTATGCCATATAGGTCTAGGGGTGTGATATTTGGTATGCCATATAGGTCTAGGGGTGTGATATTTGGTATGCCATATAGGTCTAGGAGTGTGATATAGGGTATGCCATATAGGTCTAGGGGTGTGATATTTGGTATGCCATATAGGTCTAGGGTTGTGATATTTGGTATGCCATATAAGTCTAGGGGTGTGATATAGGGTATGCCATATAGGTCTAGGGGTTGTGGTATATGGTATGCCATATAGGTCTAGGAGTGTGATATAGGGTATGCCATATAGGTCTAGGAGTGTGATATAGGGTATGCCATATAGGTCTAGGGGTGTGATATAGGGTATGCCATATAGGTCTAGGGGTGTGATATTTGGTATGCCATATAGGTCTAGGGGTGTGATATATGGTATGCCATATAGGTCTAGGGGTGTGATATTTGGTATGCCATATAGGTCTAGGGGTGTGATATAGGGTATGCCATATAGGTCTAGGGGTGTGATATAGGGTATGCTATATATATGTAGGTCTAGGGGAGTGATATGTAGTATATGATGTGCATATTATGTATGACTAAGGGTGCGATATAGTCCAGCGGTATACGTATATGTAGGTCTAGGGAAGTGATATGCAGTATATGATGGGCATATTATGTATGACTAAGGGTGCGATATAGTCCATGATTCAAATGTTTTTTTTTCTAGTTTAAATACTTCATATTGTTTGCTACATGTACATTTGTATGTTTATTCATATACATGTAAACATTGCTTGCATTTTAAATTCCTGGGATCAAATCAAACACACATGATACACATTTGTATATAGGATTTACATGTATTTAACAATACAATGTGTGTAAAATATAGAACAACTTGAAAACTCTTAGCATATGTAAAAATATTTTTTATCAAAATTGTTCACAAAAATACCTGTAATTTTCAAACACTACAACACTTTCTCAAACCTGCAGGACCCATCTGGCAGAGGCGGATCCACACTTTGAAAATGAAGGGTGGCAGCTTGGGTTCCTCAGAAAAAGGGGGTGCTAGGACATTATTTGCCATTTTTGTCAATTCTACACATGAAAATTATAATTTTCCCATAGAAAGGAGGAATGCCACCCCCCCCCCACACACACACCCTCACTTTAATCATAAACATTAAAACTATACCTACGTTTTTGGTACATCACAAAAACGTACATTGCAGCTCCGAAAATCCGTTATTAGAATCCGTTATTAGAAGCTCCCGACATTCGTAATATATTTTTACAGTCATGATAGTAGTCTATATTTAACTCCTTGGTAAGATTGACAAACAATTAACACTTTCAAACCTACAGTGCCCATCTTGTAATGGTAGACATTAAAAATATACTAACAACTCAAAGAGTGTACATTGTAGGTAAAAAAAATCCGTCATTAAAAACTTCCGACATGTTCTTGTGAATGTTTGACCGGGTTGCTCGAATAACCAAAAATCTCGGTGTTAACCGAAAACCAGATTGAAAGTCCGAAAACCTCAATAAAACACGTTTTTGAGTGGTATAATTGTTCACTGTGTTATTTAAACAGGCTTGCAAATATTTTTTTTATTAGTATTCCAGCACTTTCTAGATACCTAACGAAAGTCTGTAATAATCAATATGGCGTTAGTACTTTGGAATTAGTCACTGGTCCTTCCGACGACATATTGTTTTCGGTTATTGGAGGTACCGTGTCATAATACTTCCATCTCTTACGAAAAATAAAGCATCACATATTGATCGGCGGCGGAACGATCTACCAACGTAAATTTGCAAGGTGAAAAAGGGGGGGGTAAAGAGAACAGATCGCGGAATATTTAGGGAGTTCTATGTGGCAATATCCACTTCCTGTTGAATCCCACTTGCCGACGATCTCTAAGTCAAGTTCAGGCTATAAACAGCATTCCTTGACAAAAACAGAATCATAAATAATATTCCATCTTGTTGCAGTGAAAATGTATCAAAAATAGTACACAACCCAAATCAGATAAGAAAAGCAATAGGTTTTATCCCTATATAACTCGCTACAATATGCTGCGTTTGCTCACTACATATTGAAAGTATCTCCCTACGACCGTTATTTTTTTTCGTTCAAAATTTTCCTAATTCTGTCAATAAAATTAATCCATCACACGTTAGTCTTATATTTATTATGATATAACTCTATTTGCATGTTTGAAATCGTATATATATATTGGATTACTTTATTATCTCATAAGACCGCACAAAATATTTTTCTTGGAATGCCCCTAAAAGTCCTCCATGTCCTGAATGTTGATTTAAATAAAATAAATAAAACCTAATGGATTAAAACAATACAAAACAGATTAATACACACACACAAAAACAAACAAATTGTTCAATGAACAACGCACAAATAAGATACAGTTTTAAGATTATAAAGTTGTTGTTTAAAGACATAGTTACATAGTTTTAAACACCGTTTAAGATGCATACCTCGTGATCTGGAATTGTTTTTTTTTTTCAATTTAGACAGAAAATCAAGAGGTCAAAGTCGGGGATATATTCACATAAAGTTTATATAAAGGTATTTATTTCTTTTTTTTTATTTTTATGATTCACTAGTTCAATCGGAAATTATATAGAAAGAAACTGACGACTTTTTATTCTTTTACTTTTTCATTACCATAAACACATATTTTTTTACTTTGTTATTACTATACACACATATTTTTTTACTTTTTTTATTATAATACACACATTTTTTTACCTTTTTATTACCATACACACATATTTTTTATTTTTTTATTACAATACACACATTTTTTTTTACTTTTTTATTACCATACACACATATTTTTTAGCTGTCATCAGGATTTGTTTGATTTATAAGTTTTTTTTCATATATTGCAATAATGCATTTCAATGAACTTTTTATGAGCCCTTAGTAGTTTTTAATTTTTTTTCATACACTATTAATATGGTGACGCAGTCATGACAACGTTTTTGTTCTAAAAAGTATCAACAAACACACTTTTCTCCTTAATTCTATCAAGAATAACCTATTGGTTCCTATCAATGAAGTATGATACGCCACACCAGTCACTTGGTCGCACCGGTCACTAGACTTAAGTCCATGATTTGGCCGTAGATGACACGCAACACTGGCCATTTAAGCTTAAGTCCATGATTTGGCCGTAGATGACACGCAACACTGGCCATTTAAGCTTAAGTCCATGATGGAGCCGTTGGTGCGATAACTGTAATCATGAGGTAACAATTGTACTGTAATCATAGCTCAAGTCCATGATGAAGCCGTTGGTTCCATTGGCGGACCCAGAGGGGTGCAGGGGTTGGCATCCCCTTTTTAATGAAATTTTCTCATATTCATGTGTGAAATTGACAAAAAAAAAGAGAAATAATATTCGACCACCCTTTTCTCTGAGGAACCTCGGCTGACACCCTTCCTTTTCAAAGTGTCTGCATCCGGCCCTGGGTTCGATGACTGTAATCATGAGGTGACAAGTGTACCTCTTAGTCAGATGTCCGTGTGTATTTGTTTTTCGTGTATATGAACCCGTAAATACTTTGGTACGGGACTTAGTTAAACTTGTTATATATTTTTGTACAAATTGCATTTACAATTCACATTTTATTTATTTATTTTTTGTTTTGTTTTGTTTTGTTTTGTTTTGCTGTGTGTGTGTGTTTTGTTGTTTTTTTCGTTGTTTTTTTTAGGTTTTTTTTCTTGGCCTTTATGCATTTGTCTATATATATTTTCAGCGATATGTATTCCCTAATAATCGCTAATGCACACAGGTGAGAAAGATAATACTGTGGCGATAACAGTAATCAGATTATTGTCCGTGATCTATACCCACCATCTATATGAAGCAGGTAAAACACCACAGGATGCCGAATCGATATTGAACAGATGGCGAAAATGTATTATTGTACATGATCGTAATTCATTCATTTTCTATACAAAACACTGAGTACACGTGGAAATTATAAATTATGTTTTTGTGAGAGAAATTCCTGTAAGAATGTGAATTCATGTCGTAAAATGTGATTTTTCGATAAGTTACTTAATATTTTATTTCAATTTGGAAAGAGTTTGACATTGTGTAGACTAACAAAATGTAGCGTTCAAAGATATGTCAATATAACTCGATAATGAACGTGAGTATGAGTTTTGTTTATAAATTGTTAGTCTTCATTCTATCGTGTTAGATAAAGAGATTTTAGATGTGTTTTTTTTTCTCAAACAGTACCCGGTATATTATATATTTGTAAAATAATTAGCCACAATTTTTTCTTCGTATTTTTTGGAATATTCATGGTTTGGTATTTGTATACTATCGTACGGAACGATTTCACAGAAAAGGTAATCGAATACATGCTGGAAAGAAATTTACGAATTATAACATTCTTCGATCTTAGACGAGTTTTAAGTAAGTTTGATCCTCACAAAGTGGATGTTGTATCTATCACAGCAATGTTTTACTACGATTACAGCCACGACACGACTTACAGGCACGTAAGTGCTGAGACCTAACATGAATTACATGGTAAATGTACAGAAAACAATTTTGAAGACTCTTTTAGGTTGGATTTCTTTATATAGTTCTATAGTTTGAATGTCGATTAACTACTCAACTTATGTATTATGTTGGAGAAAGGTAAAAAGTTTATTTTTTTTAATAGCTTACTCAAACCCCTTTTTTACCTCATCGGAATAAAAATGGGGCGTCAGTAATGCGAGGTGCTGCATTATTTTACAAATTGACATTACAGCGACATTTATATGTATACAAAACAATGGTGACAATGTATCTTTCATTAGCATGCACAATTTTTTAATAATAACATGACTATTTCCCATGCTCAACTCTGGGAAATGGAAGAGTGATGTCTGAGCAAGGAATTTTCTTTAAATTGTAGTCTTTAAAATCAAGACGAAAAAGGCAAGTTCAAGTTTACACGACTAACAGTGTTTAGTTTAAACATATTTTATTTGCAAAGAAACAAATTTGGGTTAGACAAGTTGTTCCAACTGACACGGTCTTCTCCATACATGGAAAATAACACACAGTAAATTATTGAACAAATAACGACAAGTGTAACAGTAGGTCCAAATCATAAAAAGGAAAAAAAATCATAATTGGTGTAAAACGTTAAAAAGTAATGAAAAATAAGAAAAATTTCAAAGATATTTTGATCAGTCTAAACAGAATCGACCGGAGTGCTGAATAAAATGTTGTATTGTCTTAAAGTTGTCATCATTGCTGGTGTTATCAAGTACTGCGCTACTAAATAAAATCCTTGTTATTCGATCTTCACCAGTATCCGGAAGATTGTCCATGTATAATCTGCGTTGTTCTACATACAAAGGACATTCTAGAAAGAAATTAATACTATCCTCAATAGGCCAGCCACAGGAGAATTTCTGGTCAGGCACAAAACCCACTCCGAACAGATCAGCTTTGAGTGTGTTACTCATGCGACGTAGTCTTGTGTGCAAAATATTAAGCTTTCGAATTCCAATATAATAATATGAAGGTGGTTTGAACACGAGGTTCTGATTTCTCAGTAATTGTTTGAAATTATCTAAGGTTGGCACCTGTTTCAATCGTTGGTCTAAGCTATTCCACAATCGTATAGCAGATGGAAAGAATGACTTCGAAAAAGTTTCAATACGAGTTTGAGGATAAACATAGTTGGCCTCATTTCTCAAATTATATTGATTGGTTGTGCCTACAATAGGTGTTAAACATTCTTTAAATATGTTGGTACCTTACTATTGTGTACTCTATGGAATAGACACAGTTTACGTGATCTACTAACCAGTTTCAAAATATAAAGATTCAATACTGGCATATCTTGGAAGACCGGTTACAATTCTGGCAGCTTCATTTTGTATTTTATCTAATTTATTTGCACATTCTGCAGAACATCCATCCCACAGTTCACAAGAATATTCCAGTAACGGTAAAATATAAGTATGATATATCTTATTAAAATTTGATCTGTTCAGAGTGAGCATGAGCTTTCGCAGAACACCTAACTGTCTTGTTGCATTCAGACATATATAATCAATATGGATTGACCACTTACAATCCGAAGACAATACTACTCCTAAATGCTTGTGAGTATCAACCATCTCTACTCGTTGATCATTAAATTTAATATTGATTGGTTGTTGTATTTCTTGGTTCGTAAAATATACAGCCTTGGTTTTGGCTGGGTTGAACTCTACCCTCCAGTCTTCAGACCATTTTTGTAGTTTATCAAGGTCAGAGTTAATGGCATGCTCTATTGTTAAATGATTCTGTGACGAACAGCCTAGTGCGGTATTGTCAGCTAATAACCTAGTAAAACTATTTAAATCATCAGATATATCATTTATAAAGACAAAAAATAGTAAGGGTCCAAGAACAGAACCTTGCGGAACTCCCGTGTTGATAAAAGACTCAGATGACATAGAATTGTTAACAAATACTTTCTGTCGTCTTTTATATAAATAGCTTTGAAGCCATGTAAGTACGTTATGGTTAATTCCATATGATCTAAGCTTTACTATTAACCCATTATGCCATATCTTATCAAATGCCTTCGAAATGTCACAGAACACTACCCAAATATTATATCTTCTTAGAACTTCACATATCTTATGATAAATCTCAGTCAGTTGATGGACTGTGCTGTGCCCAACCATGAAACATGACTGAAATTTATATAATAATGAGTTTGAAATTAGATAGTTGTAAAGGTACTTATATACTACTCTCTCAAAAACCATTCCGACGCAGCTTAATAACGCAATCGGTCGATAATTAGAAGGCAGAGACTTCTCCCCCTTTTTAAAGCAAGGCATAACTGACTCAAGCTTCCAAAACTCCGGAAACACTCCTGTCGATAATGATTTATTAACGAGTATATGTAACGGGACCGATATACTATCAGCGGTGTACTTGAGCATATGGTGACAAATACAATCATGTCCTGACGCCTTACCCAATTTCAGGACTTGTAGCACATCCAGAACGTCTTTTCTATTAACTATAATGTCGTTTAGTGATTGGTCAGTTCTAGGTGCAAATTCTGGAGTTGCTCGATTTGCATCTTTATTTGTAGAAATCGAACAAAAATATCGGTTAAGGAGGTCAGACTTGTTCGTTTCTAGTTGAATCGTGAAGTGCTGGTATATGGGTAAATGATCCCGAGCCTTTCATTATCTTCTTATTGGGCTAGGACTGGCATTAAGCATGTCATCTACGCTTAGGAAAAATTGTTCCTTAGCGTATTTGATCATGTTAGTGACCTTATTACGTTGCCTTAATTTTGATTGCCTTAATTTTGATTGTTTAGTTTTGATGTTTATCGCCTTGTCGCGTAATCGGTCACGTTTTCTGATCTCGCTACGCAGTTCAGAGTTAAACCACGGTTTATCGTCTGGGCGAATAGTTACCTTCTTTGACGGTATATGTCGTTTATATATCTCAATAATTTTGTTGGAGAATTCAGTACACATCACATCGATGTTATTATTGAAATATTCCACCCAATCGATCGAGTTGATAATATCGTTAATCGCATTAAAATCTCCGTGCTTGTATAACCACACCGTCCGCTTGGTGCATGAATTATTAAGTCTCTGAGGTATCTTCAAATGCAATTATGTAGCTTGATGATCACTGATAGATCTGTCAACATCAAAGACTTCAGCAAGCTGCACATCACAGTAAGGAGATACTAGAACTGGGTCTAGAAGAGTTTCCTGCCCATTAACATCATATCGCGTTGCCTCATTTATATAATTATGAATGTTATAGATCTCAATGACGTCCTTCAACATGTTCTTATTCTCCGATAATAAGTTCACGTTAAGATCACCAGTGATAACGATATTTGGCGTGTAATTCAAGGCCTGTTCAATTGATATTTGGAAGTGTTCCCAAAAGGGATTTGTTGCACCTTGTGTTCGATAGACAGCACATAGTAGCAACTTAAAACGAGGAAAGCAAACTTCGAGGAATATAAGCTCTCCGTTCGGAAATTCTAGATCATCACGATGAATTACTTTAAGCTCATACGCAATATATACTAAGACACCGCCCAATTGCAATTTCAATCTTTGCGGATAAGGTTGTTAGAAAAACCAGTCATATGAATATCATCAGATGGGATTGTTCCATCTAAGTGGGTTTCAGTAATGCATAAGATCGATGCTCCATGAGCTAGGCTTTCAACGTAAGAAAGTTTGTGCCTTAAGCTCCTAATATTAATATGCATGATCGCAAAAAGGTTGTCAATATGGGGACCCGGATTTTCACTGACGTCATTGCTGAGCAGTAAAACAATCACTAGTATAAGTATGTAACAATGTTCTTCGTGAATGGCTCAAAAATGTATCTGTGATATGCAAAGACGAGTGATTTTAAGGCTGAAATTAGGATTCCTAGAAACAAAAATGGTATATCAACACTGACGGTGTCTTTGTATGCTATTAACGGGCAAGCCCCACATGTGTAAATAGTGACGCTTTGTAATTCTCACAATTTGAACCCTGATCAAAGGTTTACTTATTTGCTTTAAATTCGCCAGAGTGAAAGAATGATATTTTAAGCCCTTACCACATAACAACAAAATGGAACCACATACTTAAGTCAGGCATCAGTCACGAATAACTCTCCATCATCTCCATATATATTCACCAAAATCAGCGTTAATTCCACTCTCTCTCCCTTGCTTTAAAACAAAGTGGTATATAATGTATGCCCGTTCAATCTTTCGTCGGTTCGTCCGTCACACATTGTATCCTTTATTCCTCCTCCACTGTACAATGAATTTTCTATAAAATTTTCTGAGAATGACAATTAAGTAATGTCACTGTGTATCTGATTTTTCAATTGTTCGAAATAAATAAAAGGTTTCTTGCAGATAGTCGACAACGATCTGTACAGGAAATTCATGTTGATCAACCACAATTAGGTTAGTCAACAATGATTATCTTAAGAGACGACAATCTGTATAGACAATATTGATAGGTCGACAACAATCTATTCAGAGACTAAAGGTTAGTCGACAACGAACTGAACAGGAAGTTCATGTCAATCAACAACAATTAGGTTAGTCGACAACGATAATTTACAAAGACGACAATTTGTACAGACAGTGGATAGGTCGACATCTGTACAGAGACTTAAGGTTAGTCGACAACGATCTGCACAGAAAATGTAGAAAGCTCGAGAACAATCTGTACAGAAAACGGAGACTAAAGGTTAGTCAACAAAGATCTGTACAGAGAATGTAGGTTAGTCAAAAACAATATAGATAATTCGACAGCAATCTACACAATGTGGATAGGTCGACAACGATCTGTACGGAGATTAAAGGATAGCCGGCATCTATCTGTACAGAGAATGTAAATAGGTGAACAACAATCTGAACGGAGACTAAAGGTTAGTCGACAACGACCTTACAGAGACTATAAGTGAGTCGACAAAGATCTGCACAAGAAATTCATGTTTAATCGACAACAATCTGTTCAGATTAAGTAGGTTAGTCGACAGTGACCGTTTACAGAGACAATAATCTATACAGACAATATGGATAGGTCGACAAGAATCTGTACGGAGACTAAAGGTTAGTCGATAACGATCTGTACATAGAATATGAGATTGTCGACAACAATCTGTAAACAAATGTAGCGAGGTCTCCAACGATCTGTAGGATACTAAAGGTTAGTTGACAACAAAACTGCAAAGAAGTGTAAATAATTTGACAACGATCTGTACAAAAAAAGAATTTAAGTTGACATTTATCTGTATAGAGACTGTAGTCGACAACGATTACTTTCTGAGAACTTAGATAGGTCGAAAACAATCTGTACAGAAAATGAAGGTTAGTTAACAACTATCTGTGCAGAAAATGTAGATAGGTCGACAAGGATTATTTACTGAGTATGTAGAAAGGTCGACAACTATCTGTACAGACAATGTGGAAAGGTCGACAAACATCTGTACGGAGAATGGAGGTTAGTCGACAACAATCTGTGAAGAAAACTAAATGTTAGTCAGCAACAAACTGTACAAAGAAGATAGATTTGTCGACAACAATCTGTCCAGAGACTATAGGTTAGTCGACAATTTTTTTACAGAGAATATAGGTATGGCGACAACAATCTGTAAAGACACTATAGGTTAGTCGACAACTATCTGTAAAGACACTATAGGTTAGTCGACAACTATCTACAGAAAATGAAGGTTAGTTGATAACTGTCTGTACACCGAAGGTAGGTGGTTGACCAAGACCTGAAAAGAGAACGTAAGTAGGCCGACAACAATCAGTAGAGAGGATGTATGTTGTAGACAAAGACCTAGCTGTACAATGTAGATAAGTCGACAATGATCTGTACAGAGAATGAAGGTTATCGACAAAGACCTAAACAATGTAGATAAGTCTACAATGAGCTGTACAGAGAATGAAGGTTGTCGACAAAGACCTACACAGCCAATGTAGAAAGGTCGACAATGATCTGTTTAAAGCGAAACAAATGAACAAAGGTGTGATGAATTTATTTTGATGTTTGTCAATATACTTTTTTTTCAAAAACATAATTGACAATATTTAACTAATCAACAAAGGTTTATGGTAATATTGTTCAAAATATTGTTATTTTAATTACTTTTTATCATGTATTATTCATATTGTTTGATCAATCTTGCCCTATTAGCTTATATAACTACCTCCAGAAAACAATATCAGAAAGATTAATTTATCATTAAATTGGAATGTATTTTTATATGTTTTTAAAAATAATTTTTTTTCTCAAAAAGTATCTAAATGCTTTCAAATACATGTAATTGAAAATTTCTTCAATTAAAAATACTTTGCAATTTCTTCCAAAAATATATTTAATGATAATTGATTGCAACTACCGATTTCAATTACCCCAACCCTGGTAGGTCATCTACGATCTGTACAGAGAACATAGATTAGTCGACCATGATCTTTATATAAAATGTAGATAGGGCGACAATTTGTACATAGAATGTATGTAATAAGTAGAAAACATTCTATATAGAGAATGTAGGTAAATCAACAGCAATATGTACAGAGAATTTAGATTAGTCGACCATGATCTGTGCTGACAACGTAGATAGGTCGATAACAGTTTGTACATAGAATGTAGGTTAGTCGACAATATTTAAATTGATGTTCCTAATAAGCATTCTAGAGAATTAGAAAGCAATAATTATCAAGACGGAAAGCAGGCAATGAGTGAAGACAAAGGTTCACAAAATAAGCAAGACAATTCTTTATGAATAATTATTTTCGTTGAAATTCATTTTATTATTTTGTCTATGACTCTGAACACTTCCTCCGAACAACGCTATACGTTACATACCATAGCTTTTTATGAGATATATTTTCATTTTTATTGTTTCTTGGTTTTACTTACTGCAGTTGGAATGCATGATAGTGCAATATGGTATCAACATCGGATACCTCATAAATGTATATCGGAACCACAGGTACGTGATGACAGAACCCTATATGAGCCTCTGGATGCCCCTCCCCTTTTTCTATCTGACAGAATTTTCATTTATTTTTCCCCCTTTTTATACAACATGGGTCACTACAAATGCAAAAGATACCATCAAACTGCAGTTACTATCCACATCCAGTTTCTGAGCCTATACACATATCAGAAACTGGACGTGGATAGTAACTGCTCATATATGGTTCTGTCCTCACGTACCCGTGGTCGGAACGCGATCTCCACTGCAAATAAATATTGACGACATTACCACTGCCATTTTCCCGATGACTAAGTATCGTAGAAGACTATTCATACAACATAAAACTACCTATATCCACTGGTTTTTCTATCTGATGTCTTCAGAATTTGATACAGAATAAAACCAGTTTTTCAAGCCGGTAAAAATTAAAGACATGAAAATTCTCACCGCAAAATAACGACACTCATTTTCGTATGTACCGAGACGACTTCAGTCTGAATCGAACACCAAACCAGCACAACTAAAATGGAAATGACGATTTGTTAGTTTCTACTCTGCTGAATGATAGACATCAAAACCGAAAGTACTTTCATTGAATATATGTGTAATTAGACATACTAACGCAATTTTGTTACTTCTTTTAAAGAAACTATTATTTTGCACTCAATGAAAAATAAAGTCTTTCGTTAATTAAGTTTAAAAAAAAAAACTTATTTACGTTTTAACAACAACAAAAACAAAGTATTTCCAAAACAGTTCTGGAATAGAACCGTAAGTGTTTCTGTCCTGATCTACGATATCTATTTTAGTTCGTAGTTTGTTTACACACATAAATTTTTCAGATTGATTACCTGTAATATAACTAAAGATTTCTATGAATCTGCTGTTACTAATCGACGCGCTTTTATTTCAGACAATAATTGTAGACTTCTACATTCGTTTTACCTTTAATCTCAGAATTTATAGATTAGAACAGTCATAAAATGAAAACTGATAATCTTAATTATTATACATTTTATGGAACTTTTCAATATAATACGCTTCATTTACCTCGATACAGAAAGAGTTGGAAGGGGGAATCGATAATTTGTGCGAGTACGTTCATTTTTCTTTAGTCCGAGCAAAATTCAAAATCTAATTTGCACTGAGAAATGGACTGATGAAGCGTAAAATACCACATAACCATCGCTTATGGTTATATCATACTGTTAAGTAAAGCCTATTGTTATGAGTCTATACTCTAAGCAGTGTAGTAATGCTTCTATCTGTTTAGAATAATACTTACTTTCGGAGATACTTTTATTTTTGCAGCATGCAGCAGACTTATAAATTTACGATATAGTTAATAGAAGTGGGGCGTATGAAGGCTGCTTTGTAAATATTTGAAGCGATCCTAGTGGATCCTATCTCATTACATGTAAATGAAATGTACTAAGATGCAAACACATGATGCTTGCATTCGTCCTTAGTTATCATAGGATTAACTGAATTTTTGGCTCCTGTATGTCAACACCATACCATTTTGGCGATAATTAAAGATAAGATTAATCAGATATAGATGTTAACTTCTCTCTTCATGGTGTTTTCTTCACAGTTCCTAACCTGAAGTCAATCTGTTCTTCGGTATTGGTATAATTTACACGCAAGTTACATGCTTAGTTACTATGAACGTATTATACTGTATCCGCATGACCACGCACATGTTTTTAATTATTGTTTAATTACCTAAATGCCGTAGAAGAACTTAATTGTTCTATGTTCCTTTTAAAAATCATACATAGTTAATGTCGTATAAAAAAGGAGTCACTACAGATATTATTGCAGGTAGAGCATAATACTTTTTCTTATTATTGATTGCATATTAGTTACAAATTCTGATTGTTTTACAAAACTTTTGAGTAAATGGTCGATACTGTTACAATAATAAGAATTACTAAACAGATTTGTGCGTTGTATAGATTTGGACGAGGTACAAAGACCTAGTTCCCCTCTATATTTTGGCTGTACATTTGGAAATATGATTTTTTAAGACATGTCAAGATGAACATAGGGATACATATACTACGTACGTTGTTTTAATTCCACCCGGTAAAGCAGCAAGAAAACATCAATCTGTTTAGTAAACAAGAGGCTCCTAGGAGCCTGAATCGCTCACATTGTTAAATTTTTGCCTTTCAAGGGCAATAACTCTATCAAGATGTTGTCCGACAGTTTGACTCCATGAAGACTTTGGTAATAAGGATATTGGCCAAACTTAACGGTTTTGGAGATATATGCAAAAAACTACTGTACAACCCCTAAGTTCTATTTTTAGTAACAGCAATGTTTTTTAACCGATCAAAAATCCAAACGGTCATTTTGTTTAGGATACCCTAAAAACAAGAATACCAACTTTCATTGAATTCTGTATAGTAGTTTCTGAGGAGAAGATTTTTGAAAGAAATAACATAAAAAAGTCCAAAAAGGGCAATCACTCCAACATGGGTGAAGAGATTTTCACCAAAATTTGACCACAGATAGATCTCATCATGCTGAATACTTTTAACCATGTCAGAATTTGGCTAAACCTAACGGTTTTGGAGATATATGCAAAAATCTGCTGTCTGACCCTTATGTTCTGTTTTTAGTAGTAACGGCTGCCATGTTTTTTAACCCATCAAAAATCCAAACGGTCATTTTGTGCAGGATCCTCTAAGGAACAGTCATTATAAGTTTCATGCAAATCTATTTAGTAGTTTCAGAGGAGAAGATGTTTGAAGAAATTGTTAACGACGATGACGACGAAGGACGCCAAATGATGGCAATAGCTCACCTGGTCTACGGCCAGGTGAGCTAAAAAGTATAGACGGGTCTTAAAATGATATTACGTCATTAACATAGGACACCTGCTTGAATTAGTAGTATGCGAGTGTAATAAATGTATTTATAATAGCCCTACATTTTTATTCTAAATGAAACAAGTCAGACAATTAGGATAAGTCCCATTGCTTAGTGAAGTAAGTCTTACGCCCTCTACAAACATATTCAATTATTTAATCGCGACATAATGTCCATATCACATTACTTTACATCCAAAGTATTGTTACTACGCATGCTGAAGTTTTATGTTATATCGACCAAGACATCAATTACACGCAGCTGTCGTCGCTGCCCCAGTATTCATATGATTGTAACAAATTGCAAACCAATTGTCAACTTCTAAATATAAAACAAGAACAAAAAGTCAACTTGTTCTTACATTGAACTTCCTGTCTTTTCTCTTGTAGTGTATAATTCTTTTAGTCTTGTAATAAAGGAGAAAAAAATTGTCAGGATGGAAAGTAATAGCACGTAGTTATAATTTTGTTGCATTAACAAATTTTACGATGACTTCATGCCCATATTGTTTTGGTTTCTACTGACTCTTTATTCTACACGTGGTTGCTTCATGTATAAAAAAGTAAAAATTCATTATTATATATCTGATAGTTTCATCACATGTCCATGGAAGAGTCGTTTTAGATTTACGAAACAGATCCACGTTCGATACGGTAAAGAAAACCGTACACTACTAGTTAATTGAGCTTAATTTCAATTTCAAATAAATTCGCATTCGCTGTTTCAGTTTTATGTTTTGCATGATTTAATTCACTCAGACTGCATTGCTAACTTAAAGAAGATAAAACAATGTATAACGTGACCACAGTATAGTCCCCGTGGTTTCGGGTTGTGCCATAAAAGAAGCCTTAATGCATTTATTCAATTTTGGTAATTAGAATTAACTAAATGTGGTGTAAAGTTTCTTGCGTGCCGGTGTATCACATTCTCGGTCCCGAATCAGATTAATTATACATTGAACTCGTCACAGTCGTTTATTAAGTCATTTATTTCTCTGTGTTACAGATACCAGTATAGTCACCCGAGGGTTTGAAGATGGCGAGTGATGTGAATGTCACCGGTATTGTGTTTGGAGCTATTTTCGGCGTACTTTTTGTTTTTACCTGCATAGTATCTGCAATAAAGGCCGTCAGGTGAGGTACTCTTTTTTTCTAAATAGACCTTATACTCACACATAACTATTTTTCAAAGTATTTTTAATTGCACGAAAAAAATCATGCGGTGAGCACATTGAAAATACAGTATCATCTAAACAGAGACGTGAGGAAACGACAGGAGCACGTGTGGTCTTACAAGCTCTACTTGTAACTTGAAAGATCATAATGGCCTTTGTTTTATTTGTTTTATTTATCTTTTCAGAGATCGAAAACGTATTAAGGAACGTATTGCCGCAAAAAGACGATTGACGCTAGAAAATAATGCGTATGACAATTTTACAGAGATAGAAACCAGAGAAATTCGCCAGCCAATTTCATCGCAAAACATTTCCATTGAAGTTCCACTTAACCAGAGCCCAGTCAATAAATCAAAATATACTGAAAGAGCACTTCCGAAGCGTTCAGACAAATCTAACCTCTCTCCTGTGAGACTAATGGTGCCACAAAGCAATACTCAAGAAACTGTTCCTCCTTGGAATTACATTCCATGTAGAAAGGCCACGAAAAACATAATTAGGAGGAATTCATACGATATGGCTATCGGCAGGTATACAGTATTATGTGGGAAGTACGGAGAGGATATGGTGAGAAATGGAAGAACTTCATCAAGACAAGTCGCATACGAAAATAATGCATTCAATGACGGCTCACTTGATTATGCTTTCTAATTGAAAGCAGCGTGTCATTTCAAACATATGATGTTCATGTATTGTTTATATATCCTTCCTATATATAGCTGATTACATTGAAAATTACCTCTTCACAACAAAGGTTATTCTTGATGTGTTACGAATAAGATCAACTATGATCCCGAGTGATGCCAGGTGCCATCCTGCCGCCATGTCATGGGTATACACAATATGTACCTGATCTTTCCACCCTCGAAAACAAAACAAAAACTTAAAAAAACGTTTTTAGTCTGCACGTCTTTTTATCGAATATAACACTACCAGTTGAGCATCACTTTCGGCGTACGATTGGTACCTGTGATACATTTCTCCGATGAATCGGGATTTGTCAACTTTAACATGATATTCAGGCATCCTTACGTCTACATACAAGTGGATAATTCCCAAACAAACAAAAATAAACAGAATCCAAAATTACTTCCTGCTGTCCATGGGTACGCACTCTGTCTCAGTAATACATCAATGCATTTTTGAGGGAACCATGATTGTAACGGAAATCAAAACAATGTAATTCAGGGACAACGACAAGATATGGAAACTGACACACACAACACAGAACATAAAATAACCAAAATGATACGTACAAAACAACAAATTAAATGAGCAATTCGGACTCCACCAAAAACTGGGAGCATTGACCAAGTGCACCGGTAGGGTTTACAAGCGTCCTCTGCTTTTATAGAAACACCAGCCGAGCTGTTAATAAAAAGTTAAGTCCGGGGTAGACGAAAAGAGGAAAGGAAAACTATGACATATTGACCCAGGATTAAATAGAACTAACATTCTACACGTATCTTGTTGGTCAGGGATTTGTTATTTTTTATTATTGAAATTCTCTTAATAATCAAATGTCTCTCAAAAATACACATTTGAAATTTTTGTTATCGAATTTTAATCTACATGTACTTTTTTTTTTCTAAATCTATGATCTTTTTGTGTTTAAGAGGAAAAAATGCATTTAATACTAGATAACCATCTTTCTGATTTCTGAACTGATTGTTTTATTTGCACTCGCATTTTTTGACATTTAAAAAATTTTCATTTTTGTTTCAAAATAGGTTGTTTTGTTTGTGGATTGCTAGTTTTATTTTTGAAAAAAAAAATGTTTTGTTTTATTTCAATTTGGTTTGGTTTATCTTAGTACTGCTCGCTGTATTTGAATGTTGTATTTTTTACGGTTTCCGCTTTCCGTTTCTGCCGTCCCTAATAAACCTTTTGGTGTGGCTCTGAGGAAGCAATAATTAGCATACATATTGCGTTTGAGTTTTCAACATATTTCACGAGGGACTTAAACATTCTGAAATAAATTTGCTTCACTGTTATTTACGTTCTGTCCATTTCTTTCCGAAACTTGGTCACGTTTAAGATGGCGTTGTTTAATTTACTTTATACATGTATAGAAAGAGGATACCACTATTTTAACACTATAGAAAACAAGACATCTTAAAAAACACACATATTTTCCATCGTCAGAATTTCTAGCATTGCCAATGTTTGAATTGTTTATACTTTAAATACAAAATTTCAGTAAAGCATAAGTTTCGTTCCGGTAGTGTTCTTGGACTTCCTCTAAAAATCTATAGTAGTATTAGAACATTTTCTTTTGTTAAAAAGGAAAGGACGTTTCTGGGGATGAATTTTGCAGGTCAAATTTGTGGAGCATAAAGTTTTCCATCTTCCCAAGTCAAGGTTTTGAGTCCAACTTCGCTCCCCCAAACGGAGTGAAGATGGACTCACAACCCTGACTTGGAAGAATGAAAGTTTTCATGCAAAAAATATATATTCATACACAAAACGTCCCTACCGCTACCAGTATATGTCTTTATTCTCAATCACCGAAAGTACATAGTATAGAGAAGCATAAACATAAGACATATAATCACAGCGAGTTGAAAAGGACCAGTTCCAATTTCAATACAAATCTTGGTAGGCTACTAAGTAGCTTAAATAGATCTCCAGGTAAAAATCTGCCCTACATTATACCAGTGTGTCCTAATTGACTACCACAGAATACCTGTGTGATCTTTTGGACACTGCCTTTTGAGTTTGAATAGCTGTCAATTATGATGAGCTTAACTGTATATGTCTAGTAAATACAACTCACTGAGGCCATTTAAATCATTGTTAAATTTTCTATACCGGTACATTTTCAAGTTTATATTTCAGGGTATCTTATAAAAACACTGTAAACCAATCACTTTACAAGATTTCTTTAACATTTTTTAAACTGTTTAATATTAAGAAGGTCCTTAAAAGGACCGGTGCATGCAATTATATTGCAAACCGAAAACATTGCCGTTTTCTCATAAGTGTTATAACTGTTACCATAACTTTAAGCTCTTAAAACTACTTCAGCTAGAAAGAATCTCAGTTTAACAATGTATGAGCATCAAATTCTTTCTAAAAGAAGTTTAAGCATACAGATCAATTAAGTAATTGAAAATAAAAATAGGCTTGGTCTATGAATATTTAAATAAAATGAGCTGTGTTATCCAATCAGAAACAAGTAAATTCCTGGTATATAGAGTACAAGCTACCTAAACACAGAGATGGGTGGCATGATATAGAGGTTAAGGTCATCATAATTGACAGCTATTCAAACTTAAAAGGCATTGTCCAAAAGGTCACACAGGTGTTCTTAAATAGTTAAGTAGGACACATTGGTATAATGTATGGCAAATTTCTACCTAGAGAGTTATTTAAACTACTTAGTAGCCTACCAAGATTTGTATTGAAATTGGAACTGGTCCATTTCAACTCGCTGTAAATAACACTATAACAATAAAGTTGAAAACGATAGCACTTTCCATATATCCGTTAGACCCTTCATTTCGTGCATTATAAAGCTAGGACATCGTTGCTTCTAGCAGATAATTGAGTTAATAATTCGACTATCGTGGTGAATTTAAACCACTTAAATCCCCAAAATTCTTTCGTAACACAGTTTTAGCCAATCATTTGCACGATATGAGAGACGCTGACCATCAGCTGACTATTCCTATACTTGGTTCAATTTTCGTTTTCGTGCTAACATATATACTCAATACTGTTAGACCAGGTTTGCTCTCGTAAGAGATACTTGTAATTCATGATGGACTGAGGGGTTTCTTAACGCCCTTGGCTAACAGCTGGGGTCTCTCACGGGCGTGGTAAAGGATCGAAAGTTTACACAGCCCCCGAGTTTAGTCATACCCGTGAGTGTGGGTCATGGTATATTCGGTAAAATGATAGTAGTCATGTGACCACGTTCATTCATTCAATTCATTAAATGCATTACCAGGTAATTTAATGTCGATCCGCGACCTAGTGATACATATGGCAAGCCAAAGTGGACAAAAACCATTATTTTGTAATATTAGAAAAAATGAATTTTTGATATTACAAAATCGTTTTTTTTTTAATATTAGAAAAGATTTTTTAATATTAGAAATTCATTTTGTAATATTAAAAATTCATTTTCTAATATTACAAATTCCTGATTTAGTAATATTATAAAATATCACACATTTTGTAATATTACAAATTGAACATTAGAAAATCAGTCACATTTTTTAATATTACAAAATGATTTTCGCAACTGAATAGACAAATCCATTTTCTAATATTAGAAAATAAATTTCTTATATTAAAAAATCGTTTTTCAATATTAGAAATTCAATTGAATTTTTAATATTAAAAAAGTGTTTTGTGATATTAGAAATCTAATTTGTAATATTACAAAATAAATTTGTAATATTAAAAAATCATTTTTTAATATTAGAAAACACTTATTTTTTAATATTACAAATTCATTTTCTGTTACTACGAATTTATTTTCTAATATTATAAATTCATTTTCTAATATTACAAATTCCTGATTTAGTAATATTATAAAATATCACACATTTTGTTATATTACAAATTGGATTTGTAATATTAGAAAATCAGTCACATTTTTTAATATTACTAAATGATTTTCTAATATTAAAAAATCGTCATTGAATACGACAAATCCATTTTCTAATATTAAAAAATCAATTTCTAATATTCAAAAATAGTTTTAATATTAGAAATTCAACTGAATTTTTGATATTAAAAAAGTGTTTTGTGATATTAGGAAATGAATTTGTAATGTTAAAAAATCATTTTTTTAATATTAGAAAATGCTCATTTTTGTCCACTTTGGCTTGCCATAGATACAATTTGTGATCTGCACGCTTATATTGTACAGCCCACAGCATTTGCTGAATCTTTGACCTAGCAAAATACTTTTCGGGATTAAATCAATACTTTCAAGTGCATGTAAGACAGGTAAGTAAACTTATTGGTGCATGCCAGTCAATTGATGAGAAATCTCCAAGGCCGAAAAAAAATAAAGTTATGTTTCCGATCACCATTCTGAAATTTTGTAGCTTCGGTAGGTAGATTGATTGATTATTGGGGTTTAACGCCCGAGCAACAATATTTCAGCTATATTCAGGCGATGAACATGAAATGGATTACTCCAGCAACGCTAGAAATTGTCTGGCAAGCTATTTTCTGACTTGGTGCCATCCTAACCTCTAGCATCTGACATGTTGAAAGCCACCGCAAATGTTAATTAGCTAAATATGTGTTTTAAAATACTTTATGTCTTTTATTTACATTAAAGAAGTTTAACCTACCGGAAATCAAACTATAAAAATCCTAAATATTTGTTAAATACCTAGAACACATCTGTAACGAAGACAGTTGTCAAAATGACCAGCAATTTTGAATTAGATCACTAATTTTACGAAATAATATATTTTTTTGACAAAACGAAATTAAAGTTGGTAAAGGCAATTCGTTGTTTAATTTGATTTGTTCGTTCCGCAAATTTTAAAATCCGTAATTTTATCAACCGGAATTATACACTCAAAAAGCTAAAAAAGTTCTTTTTAACTGCTTTTACAAAGGATTTCCAGGATTGTTGGATTTTCTCATCAGGTAGAACATTGTTTTTCTTTAGTTTAGTCACCTTCCCCCGTATAATAGTAAAGAAACTATATAAAGCGTTTTAAACGGCAAATAGTTAACTATAATCCTGTCGATTTCAAAGAACGGCGGAACGAGCGTTATTCAATACGGCGCTCGGAAGTAAGAGATTGGGGTATGGAGGACCTCTTACGTTGTAGTAGTAGAAATGGATGAAGGGTTATGTAACGTGCTAGTAACGTGGCATTTTTGCCCAACACGGTGCACCAGTATGGTTTGCGGTCAGGTTTTCCGTATTATAGCCTGACAATCCCAGCATGTAACACGCCAGGGGTACCCCATTCCATCATTTGGGGCACACAACCCAGTTGCTCTGTGGACAGAACGTCCTAGCCCTGGGCTAGGGTTCTGAGCACTATTTAGTCGCCTTTTACGACAAGCTTAGCGCTGCTGCAGGCCTATTCTTTTGACATCCGGACATGCACGGGGCGCGTCGTTAGGTCGGGATTTATTTTTATTTAAAACTTTTGAAATGAAAGAAGTCATTATAGTGACACCAAACTCAACAACTAATAATTTTAGACTTAGTCCACGGCCAAATCTCTTTTGGAATTCGGCGCTTGAGATATTTTTTTGTTTTGATGGCGGTGGTCAAAACAAAAAATATCTCAAGTGCCGAATCCCAAAAGGGATTATCAACGACCAAGAGCACACTCACGTCATGTATGCGTGATTACAAACGATTCTAAATAATCAGTATTTCTAACTCTTTGTTTTTCCATCTAGGATAGAAAAAACATCTTTGGCTTTATTTTCTTATTTTTTTCTGAAAGACAATCGGCAGAATTTTTAATTATTATTTTTTCCAATTTCACAAATAAAACATTTTGGGTAAGGGTCTGAAGGAGGGTCGATAGGGGATCGGGAACATTTTGTAGGCCTAAACGAATGGTGTATTTATTACTCCAGCAATGCTAGAGGTTGTCTGACAAGCTATTTTCTGACTTGGGTTGGGGTATGGAGGAACAGAATTCCAACCTCTTACATTGTAGCAGTAGTCTGTATATATACAGATTATATGAGGTTTGGGTTTTGTGTTTTCAAAAGCGATTCTGAAATCGATTTTTTTTTAAATTGTTAAATATTTTTTCAAGGGAAAAATGCTCATAAAGCAGTCCAGGAGATAGGTATAGATTCTTCAAATTGCATTTCATTAAGAACACAAGTTGAATATGGTCCACATTTCTTCACATTTTGCTGGAGAAAAAACTTGGGGACCAAGGTTAAATAGGACCTTCCGTTTACATATCTTTTAACAGTTCATATTCCATACACGTACGTGTATATCATGTATATGAACTTTTCGACGTTTTGTTGCAAAACACATGGCATTGAGGAATCTGTTAAGTTGGGGTAGTCCAATTAGCTGCCCATTACTGTAACATGTAGATTCGGGGACTCTACATTATACATACAGAGGTTATGTGCACATAAAAGTACTGTATACATGTAAGTACATTCCCGAGGAGCTAGCCCCAATGAATTTTAGTTTTGCTATATATGTATATGTCAGACTGCATGCTCTGACAACTCTTAATATGATTTTTAATTTAACCATTTTTCTTTTTTTGTATTGTTTATTACGTCGTGCAAATAAAGTAAAGTTTGTACATGCACATAAAGATATAATTTTAATCATCTTCATACTTAAACATTGTACATGTATATATTACTTTTTTGAAGATGTTTATCACATAAGATCTTTTTAATACTTAAAGTTTACTTATCAATTTTTGTTAAATTTCCGATTTATAGAAAACCGTCAAAATATGACTTTATTTATATGTCATTATGTGTAAATAAATTATGAACTGAGCAAGTCCGACGGGTCCGTCAAGTCTACTCTTGTTAAATCTAGTGTGTTTTATACATGTACAAAAGTACATTAAGGGTAACCCGGTTAACTGGCTTTTAAAATCAAAACACTTAAATACGTGTATGTATTATTTTAACTTGACAAACCTTTGATTATTTTTTTAGGTTTCTGTATCTATGTGCATGCATTTGTATTAAGATTCTCCCTCAGTATTATTTCTCCATTGAGAATGGTAAAATTTGATTTTCAACATTTTAGTTTAGCATAATAAGTGGAGAAATAGTTTAGGAAATTGAAATGAGGTTGTAATTATAATCTCCTTTTCTGAGCTCATTTTATTATGATATTGTACACATATGTGTATGCAAGTTAAAATACTGCAATGTTCTCTAAAAATGTTTTATAGCCATAGTGATGTCAGATGATGTTTTCCTTAGAATATTCAATGGACATATGGATATGGATGAATCGCTTCTCTTAAAACGATGAGGGTTTTGTTTAGTATCAAGACATTAATACCACACACGTAAAAATAACTGAGTTTTGAAGATTTACAGGATTTAATGAAATAGAGATTCTAAAGAAAAGTCAATGACAGTGTTTTGAAATGCTGAATGTACATACATGTTACGTCGATTCTGAAACCAAACGACACTGGCACTGCCTCTGGATATATTTTATACAGTTGCAAAACACGTTCTATAGTATACAGTTTTTGTCCAAGGAAACATTTTTCAGGCTTCAAATGTATATAACTATTTAGAAGTTGATTAAAAATGTTTGATACAAGATCTAGTTGAAATATTGATTTTGAAGTGTTAACTGTGAGCCAGTATTGATGGATTTAGTTCATATACCGCTATTGTAATTTTGTTTCATAAGAATTTCGAATGTTATCTGTTGAGTACATGACTGTAAGTGCGACTTTTTTTCCCATTGTGCAGCGTTATTCTTTTGCTAGAGAACTGTTTAACTAGGACTAATGTAAAACAAAGACCTTATAGATGTAAATTCTTAGCAAATCACACACTACCAAGTTGGTCCTAAGGAAGAGTAATTGACAGGATTTTTATAGGGAATTGAAAGTGGAGCAAATCCCGAATTAGCCTGTATATTTGTATTTATATTTAATATAATAGTGTCACCGCAAAACTTTGTATATTGGTATGGTGCTGACAGCGGTGTCACCGTCGGCGACGACTGTTTCGTCGTCCATATTCACCTGGTTTTCGTGCGATGACTTTATAGTTATGGTTAATCTGTGGTAGACAGTAATTTGATAGGTTTCACTGTATTTGTTGTTTTCGTTTTTATATTTTATTTGTATTTGCTTAGGCTAATAAAGATGGTTTCATGGATATTTCAATGGAACTGGTTATCAAATAATAATAGTTTATATTTAATTGACGATTTACGGTTATATGACTTATTGACCGATGACTATTTCTATGGTTCTGTTAATTTTGATCTCACTGTATTGAATTCAAAGGGTTTTCCATTTCATGGTTGATTTGACCGCTCTCTTTCTTTAAATTCTATTGGATATATTTTCGGCGCTAAAGTTCTTTTGTTCTTCTATAGTCACTCTTCAATAATTTCTCAGATAGACAAGATGTGTCTTGGAAATATTTAATTCAACTTATATCTTACTATATTCTTGGAGTTTTTCTACTGCAACTTTACAGGTTAGTTCTACTCCTAAATTACTAATATATTTATATAATATGACAGAATTCTGAATATTTTAATTGGAATGAATTTGCATGATTTTCCCCTATTTGAATGATGATTGAGCGATGTGCGTTGTGTAGATGTTAAACGCTTAAATCTAATGATGAGTGAATGCGTATTCGAGCGCTCCGGAATGAATGATTTAATGTCTTGATCATTTTAAAGTTAAAGGGCAATCGTAAACATTTTCGTTAACCGTAAATACTTTTGTTAACTGGATCAATTATATTCTTATCGTAAAAGTACAAATCAGTTTTACAGGTGATTTAATACAGGTGACAATATTATATGTAAGGTATTTTTGTTCTACAGGTATTTTGATATGTCACCTATAGTATAGATTGACCTGTTTGTGATTGAGGTTTTGCATGTAGACTAGACGATTTTGCAGCCTTTGCACCTTGATGTAAGGTAAGCAGAGTGTCAATTTATTGTATAGTTATTTTTGTATGTATATAGTTAATTAGTTTGCTTACCGCATAATATAGAAGATATAGCGTGTTACGATTTTATATGCGTTTATATTGTTGAAGTTTGTAAAAACTACAAGCATACTTTATTTTTCATATTTGGTAATATTTATATATGTAGCTTGATGCGAATATCAAGTGGCAAGATGCGAATATTTTATATACATGTAAGCTGGAATAAATGTGGCATGGAACAAAGTCTGTGTTAAAGATCAGAATTTACATGTACACGGTTAATATTGGTGTTTTATGTATAAATTGTATTTTGTCTAATATAGAATTGATATTTTCTGCAAAGTTTGTAAGTAAGAGTACTTATGATTGTATTTATTTTGCAGGGCCTTTTTTTTTCTTGTAATATCCAGACATCCAGTGTCATTGTTAGAAATAAAATATGTAACCCTACCCTGTCTCTTGATGTTTTGCGCCCAACTTTAAGAGCGATTACAAATCAATTGTTATGAAGTTTTGATATGATTTTACTAATTACTAAAGAAATGTTCTTATTTGATTTTGAGTTTATGGCCCCTACCATTTTAAAATAAAGGCCATCCATGTAACTGACACACTGCAGGTTTCTGTTAATCTAAAAAAAAACCTGAGAGTCCAGAATTTTATCAAGCTAACCTGTATAAAGTGAAATGGCCAATCCTTAACATGACATAGCAAGTACACCTTCAAGGAAGAAGCACTGTAATATGTATATGACTTGTCTTATGGCAATCCATAGTGGAATTTGTTCCCCATTTAGATGTTTAGTAACACATGTTAATGGATATTTATCAATATGTGCATAATTCAATTATTGATATCAATAAATGGAGTAGTTTTCTAGACAATGCAAACACGTTCAGTACAAAACGTATATATGTTGAAATTTGCTCTTCGGACGGTACAAGTCTGCGTCCATACTTGCCCTTCGGGCAATGCCAGTCTGTGTCCACACTTGTTATATAAAAAAAGACTAAGCCAAAAATGAAGATATCATATCAGTTGCTACCCTGGAGAGTTTGACTTGTATTATCATAATCTTTATGAACTTACATAAGTTTGTTAGTTCTACAAACCGATCACAGTTCGTTAAACCTTTAAGTTCATGAATGTTGGGTCTATTTGTGAACTTGGTTTCGAGATACCGTTTTCTGTTTATATTGAGATGGAAGCATTTAACAAAAAAGGAATTCGTTCCCCAAATATCCACTATCACATAAATTGTATATTCTATTTTCTCTACTTATACTGTTCCATCTATCTGTTTCAATAGGCAATATCATATGCAGGGTCCTAAAACGGTATAAATGTCTTATATTTTTGTCTTCTCAAATTTCAAAATAGTTCTCAAATTCCAGTTTGTCGTATAACATGTAGTTTAATTCTTTCTGATAGGTTTTCACTAAATTATGCCAAGATTGTGTGAATTGACCTGTAAGAGACTGTTTTACGGTGTTATAAAGCCATCCGTTACTATCAAAGGTCTAGTTATTCCATTTATAAAAACAGCCATATTTCTAAAAAAAAATCTGATTTTTTATCCCAAGAGATGTCTTGATTATGTTTCAAAAAGCAAAGTTTTTTTCAAGTCTACCTGTCACCGATTTAGCCCGATAGTTGATGATCCATGATTGTATTATTACCTCAGAGGCCAACGTCCATTTTTTTTTTTTTTTTTTTTTTAATATGCCATAAAGTCTGGAGTTTACATTTTTAGACCAATATAAGTTTAAAGTTTAACGTCATAAAAACTTAAATGGACACGTCCAATATCGCGATTGTCATCGTACCACTTACAAGAAAATTGGCTTCACTACTTTATGGAAAAGGTCATTTAAACCATGTAACCTTCCCTTTCTAATGATATCGTAGATAGCAGACGTAGCTTTGTTCACTTGTGATTTATTCGCCTTAAAAAGCTCCTGTGCGTGAATTGAGTGCACCTAGATATGGGAATCGGTCATCAATTCTAAATGATGTCCATCAGTGGTGAAATTAATGCTTTTAGGCATTCTTTCTTTAGAAAATATCATAACTTAGCTCTTTTTGACTTAAACCTTCAATTTCCATCTCTTACAATATTCAAGCAGTTGCAGGTCATTTTTAGTTTCTGATATTAAAACAGTGTCATCAGCGCAAAGTATAAAAAAAACTAATTTAACATAACTCATATGATCAATTTTCATCTTCAAGCATTTTAAACCAAGGAAATTTTTGTCCTGAAAATATGTTACCAAATCAATGATACATATCAAGAAAATAGCAAGGGTGAAAGGTTTCCTCCTTGTCCAACACTAACTTTGCATTGGAAATAATCGCGGCCATCGAAGATTTGAGATTCAATGTTACTCTACATAATAACAAGTGTTTTCACTATTTTTCCATTTATAGCATTTAGCATTAACTTGGACCATAATCCAGACCGCCTTACAATGTCAAACGCTTTTGCGAAATCTATATAGGCACGAAATAATCTTTCTTTCGGATTTTCAAAAGTTCAAAAAGCATGTATAAAAGCACTATCAATTGCAGAAGAAGCCTTTCGAAAACCTGACTGATTTGCTTTCATTATACAAAAATACTCCACATTGTTTACGATTTTAATAATTTCCCCATTCAACTTAAAATAGTAATAGGTCTATAAATTTATGGATCTTTGCTGTCACCTTTCTTCTTATACTAAGGACTTATATTTCCGACTAACCATACACTTGGAACTTTTCCAGCATTAAATACCAAATTGATTAGTTTTACATAAATTAGCATGGAAATATTGCACGAACCTTTCATATACACGTTAACTATTTCATCTTTCATTTTTTTTTAAAATTTTAATGCATTTGTGCATCTCTTCTTTAGTAATAGCCTGATTTAAATTTTCATTCAATTCAGTCCCCTCATCATTTTGTAAATGAGGATCTTGTTCATCGTTTGATGAGTAAAGATTTTTGACAAAATTAAAGAGTATATCTATTGAAATATTGGGCTTAGATTTTTCTCTTTTACCACTTAAAATTTTCCAATATTCTTTTGAATTGGAATTTCTCATTTTGATTTTGTATTTGTTTACGTACTAACATTTTTTTTAAAAAGGTCTCATTATTTCATTCATCTTATGATAATTATTTTGGTTTTATGTCTTTAATTTTCTTCCTAAAGAAAAAAAGAAATTTGCCCAGAAGTTAAGAGAGGCAGCTCATGTTTTCTCTGCCTCAATGGAATTTACAGTCCTGGATCAGTTTTATGAAAGGTCTCAGATTGAAAATTTTCTCATTTCCACAAAATACATTTTATTTTAACAATGTCAGAAACAATTTTTTTTTTATACAAAAAAGTTACGCAGAGATTTCTAAGCCGTATAATTGGCATGTTTAGAAAAGCAAAAATGGTAGATCTAAGTCGTGGGCGCCCTTATGCTCGAAACGTTTGATTGATTACATAGTAAATAAATGCTTCCAGGAGCCTGGATCGCTCACCTGGTTATTTTTTTTTATTTTTTTGCATTTCAAAGGCAATAACTCTAACAAAGACATGTCCATTAATTATGACTCATGAAAACTTAGGCAGGACTTAACATAAGGATCATTTCATCAATAAAAGTTTTGTTTCTAACTTTAGAGTTATCAAGATATTGGCTGAAAACTGCTAAAAACCTTATTTTTCGTCTTTCAGTTGCAATTACTTTAACAAGGCGTCGTCCCACAACTTTGATCCAATGCAGAGTTTTGTAAGCCTTTGGATTATTTTGGCAATTGAAAGGATTTGGCAAAAACTAACGGTTTTGGAGATTTTTTTGACTGACCCCTTTGTTCTACTTTAATAGCAGCATCTATGTTTTTATGGATAACAAATCTATGCATAACACCCCAAGGAATATTTATACTAGGTTGGGTTCAAATGGGTCAAGTAAAGTCAGAGGAGAAATTTTTTGAAAGAAAAAACATTAAAACGAGCAAAAAAAAAACCCCCAAAAATAACATCAAATAGGACAATAACTCCAAAATGGCTTAACAGATTAAAACGAAAATGTGATTTCAAATAGATCTCGTCATACTGAACACTTTTACCCAATGTCAGAATTTCGCTAAACTTGGCGGTTTTGGAGACATATGCGAAAAAAAACCTACTGTCTGTTCCCTATGTTCTATTTTTAATAACAGCGGCCATGTTTTTCAACGGATCAAAATCCCCACATCAGTTCTATGCAGGATTCTCCAAGGAAGATTCATACCAAGGTTGGTTCTAATTGGTCAAGTAATGTCAAAGGAGAAGATTTTTGAAAGAAAAAAATTAAGACAAAGGAAAAACGTTGATAAAGGGCAATAACTCCAACATGGCTTCTCAGATTAAAACGAAAATTTGACCACAGATAGATCTTCTAGTTCTATGCAGGATATCCCAAGGAACAGTCATACCAAGTTTGGTTCTAATTGGTCAAACAATGCCAGAGGAGATGATTTTTGAAAGAAAAAAACATTAACAAGAGGACATCAGGAGCCTGAATCGATCACCTGGTTTTGCCTTTCAGGGTCAATGAATTTAACAAGGAGTTGTCCAACAATCTGGACTCAAGAAGACTTTTGTATGCTTTATGATAAGGATCGTTTCAGAAATTTAAAGTTTCTTTCTTTGTGTCATAGTTTTTAAGATATTGACTGAAAACTGTAAAAAGAACGTTTTTTTTTTCACCTTTCAAGGACAATGACTCTTACAAGAAGTATCTGACATCTTTAATCCCTTGGAGACTTTTGTAGGCCTTATAATAAGGATCAGTACAGCAATTGAAAGAATTTGTGGAGAAACATATGTATAATATGCGAAAAATTGCTTTGTCTTTTGGCTAAACCTAACAGGTTTGGATAAATATGCAAAAAACTACTGCCTGACCCCTATGTTATATTATAAGTATTGGCAGTCATGTTTTTCGGCGGATCAAAACTCTCCACATCAGTTATATACGGGATACCTCAAGGA
The DNA here is from genome assembly GCA_037379345.1 of Perna viridis. NCBI lineage: Eukaryota > Metazoa > Mollusca > Bivalvia > Mytilida > Mytilidae > Perna > Perna viridis. The sequence goes on along the minus strand of CM074512.1, from coordinate 17,911,428 downwards.
ACATTCATACTATTAAAGTTTGGTTCCAATTGGTCAAGTAGTGTCCGATGAGAAGATTTTTGAAAGAAATAACATTAAAAATAGCAAAACTAGAGGCTCAAGAGAGCCAAATTGCTCACCTTGTTAACCATTTGCTTATTTGAAAAACTTGAAGAGTGAGACGGGCTACGTTAAAATTAAGTGAATTGTCAAATGCAGGAAAAGTTTAAGTTGTTCATTTTAAAAAAAATGTTTCAGAGGCCGCAACTACTACATCAGTCGACGAATTGTTTCGAAAATGTTGGCACAAGTCCATCTTAACGATAATACCACTGCAAGAATTTTGCTAAAGGCAACGGTTTTTAAGTTATTTGTAAAAAAAAACGGCCATCTGGCCCCTTTGTTCTATTTTTAGTCATTTTGTGTGGAATACCTTAAGAAACAAATATGCCAACTTTCATTGAATTCTGTACAATGGTTTTAGAGAAGAAGATTTTCAAATTTGTATATGAATAAAATTTGAAAAAATGTCAAAAATAAACTGTTTCAGGGGCCACAACTCCTACATCATTTGACGAATCGTTTTGAAAATTTCCGCACAGGTCCATCTCTTGATGCTGAACGATATTACCCACTGCATGAATTTTGCTAAAGGCAACATTTTTTTAAAAGTTATTTGCATTAAAAACTGCCTTCTGACCCCTATATTCTATTTTAGGTAACGACAGTCATGTTTTTTCACGGATCAAAAATATCAACGGTCATTTTGTGAAGAACAACCTAAGGAACAATCATGCCAAGATTACATCCTGTCGGTTTCGTAGTTTCAGAGAAGAAGATTTTGGAAAATTTGTCCTTGACGACGACGACGACGACGACGACAGATGCGAAGTGATGGCAAGGTGAGCTAAAAAAACGTGGAAAAGGGCAATAACTCAAACACGGCTTAAAGATTAAAACGAAAATTTGACCAGATAGATCTCAGGTCTCACTAACCACTTCTAACGTTTCCATTACTTTACATGTTAAAAAGGTAATTTTCAAAGTCTCACTGTGAATTCCCAGGACAAATGACATCTTAAAGCTGCATACCGTTGCGAAGCTTGGAAAATAAGGCTTCCAAAATCATTATGCTAATGGTACGATGATAGTAGAAATTACATATATGATTTTAAAGTACACATTCTCAGCTTTATTTTGACTACTTTTAATCATAATACACACAAATAATGCACTTACAATGCATATGTCTAGGTTCAGTGTGTTTTTGGTACTACATAGGGAGGGGGGTGGCCATTTGACCCGGAAGTGGTTAGTGAGACCTCATCATGCTGAACACTTTCAACCATGTCAGAATTTGGCGAAACCTAACGGTTTTGGAGACATATGGTAAAAACTACTGTCTGACCCCTATGTTCTATTTTTAGCATCGGCGGTCATGTTTTTATTTATGTATCAAAAACCCCTACATCAGTTCGATGCAGGATACCCAAAGAAACATTCATATCAAGTTTGGTTACAATTGGTCAAGTACTGTTAGAGAGGAAGAATTTTGAAAAATTGTTTTCGACGACGACGGACGCCAAGTGATGGCAAAAAGCTCACATGGCCTTTTATTTTATAGCCAGATAAGCTAAAAATGATAAAGTAACCCCCCCCCCATTTTCGGCATCTAAATACTAAATTTTCTATGCTTACGTACGTTCTAATATAATAGCAAATTCAATTATTTTTTAGGTCCTGTAATTGCGATATATTCTGATTATGATTGTGTCACGTGTGGTAAAACCTTGACCCAGCACATATATACACACTACAGATACAGCGTCTGTTCAGTGCAGGTAAATACTTTTTATATCAATATTTATAGGAACAGTACACACTTCTCATGTTTGAGTCATTTGCAGATCGGGGTGGTGGGATCCAGCGGTTACTCCCTTATGTTGCATTTTTTATTTTGTTGTTGTTAATTTCATGTATTACTTGTAATACATTAAACTAATAAATAGAAACCCCGATTCTCCGTTGCTATCGTTACTGCGTTCCAGACATAACTGAAAGTTAGAGTCGGGTGCAGTTGAAATAAATATAAATAATCAAATTTTCTTTTTTTTTTCGTGGAAGTAACCATTGCGGTGATTTTCGTATAAAAAAATGTTCAATGTTCAACAAAGCAAAACAAAATATTATACATTCAGGCCATACAAAATCGCTCCGTCTATTTTCTCCTGTTCATTGGCCTGTATGTGGACTGTGTTACTACTCCTCTTTTCACCATGCACTCCAACCCATCAACTCCAGTGTGCATGATTGCAAGTACCCTTATGAAAACGTTTAAAAGTGACAGTAACTTTCCTGATACACTGATTAACACGATGTTTAGGTATTTAAGGATGAATTAGACTTTCGAGAATTTTAAACACAAAATGTAGGTTGTTTTTTTTACAAATGTAGGCTATAGTGAAAATAAATCCAAGATTCTTCTTTAGCAAAAATTCTTTCGTAATTGGGTGGTATAAAGGTAATGAGGACTGAGTAGGGGATGTACGGTGAAACTTCCATGGACTTTTTTTTATCATTAGATCTCAAAGACCATACTTCAGCGAAATACGTCGGCAAACTCAATTGTGACACTTATTTTAGAATGGGTACAAGTTCAAGCAAGCCTTACAAACAGCCCGTAGAACAAGTTGAAAGTAGTCAACAACAGCTACATAAGTTACCAAATTACCTTGGAATCCCATGTGAGTACGAAATTATGAGAATGGAAACAAACAGCAGTTCTGTACAAACGGCGACATCGGACGTTAACGCGTATCTACCTTATTTCCGTGAAATGTATAATGTCGGAAATAGACTTCTTACTCTCAAGCTAATTGGATCTATACATAATTATGTGACTGCGAAAACCATGGTTAAAGCTCAAGCAATATTTCGCACAAACGAGCCCAAATTACGATCAGACGAATCGTACACGTTGCAAGCGGTAAAATCCCCATTAGAGTCAGGGACATTTTTGAATGATGTAAACTTCTTGTCAGGAACAGCAACGGGACGAACACATACACAACACATATTTCAAATGATCAACGACTACGCATCTCGTGGTGGTCGATTGCGTTGTATAGAAATTATTGGTTGTTGCGGAGACAATTCAAATCCCCAAGATCTTAGGACAATGCAGACAAATAGCGGTTTAGGTCATCAATACTTAAAGAATAAAGGTATGTGTTTATCTAAACTTCGACGGTAAAACACGTAAAACAAGGTTTATGCCTATACGCCAGAGGGTTTACAACATGTCCATGACCAATTCATTAGATTAGTCATAAGGGACATGTATTATACATTACAGACTTAAAACTCGCTTACTATCTATATATTTACTGGGCCCCAAGAGCTGAGTTGTTTTATTACATGAATTGATTTTAAAAGAAAATTATACCTGTTTTATATTTGTCTGTTTTCGATGTAAATTCAGATATTGATCAGTTAGTTTTATAGAACATAAACAAGAGGAATAAACAATCAAAATAACTGCTTATCATCGGACAAACCGATGCAAACTCCATGTAATATTTTCATGATACAATTTGATTCAAATAAAAAAATGGTATATATTTGCCTGCTGCCTAACTTGACCTTTTCAGGTTATACTGTTCACTTACTTTACCTTTTCAGGTTATACTGTTGGCTAACTTGACCGTTTCAGGTTATGCTATTGGCTTACTTTAACTTTTCAGGTTATACTGTTAGCATACTTGACCCTTTAAGGTTATACTGTTGGATAACGGAGTATCCATCTGCACCATGAAAACTGATTTGTTCAACGTGTCATAGTTTTCCTTTCCTCTTTCGTCTACCCCGGACTTGACTTTTTATGAGCAACTCAGCGGGTGTTTCTAGAAAATCAGAGGATGCTCACCCTACCGGTGCATCTGGTCCATGCTCCCAGTTTTTAGTGGAGTCCGAGTTGCTCATTTACTTTTGTTACTTTGTATGTATTATTTTAGTTATTTTATGTTCTTTGTTGTGTTTGTCTGTTTTCAATGTCTGGTCTTTGTCCCTGGATTACATTCTTTTGATTTCCGGTAGAATTTTGTTTCCCTTCATTACTCTTTTTACTTTTTTTTACAGGCGGCTTACTTTACTTTTTCAGGTTGCACTGTTGATCTGTTCTTTGAACTTCCTCTACATCCGTATCCCGAAATCTTTGTATACAAAGCAGTTCCTCTGAGGATTACAACTGACTTAGAGAAGCAGATAGGACCCCCTCTGCCATTTCAGGATTGTATGTTACAGTTTGACTGGCTCAATGTGATAACTCAGCATCTTAGTTCTGGCTGGAAAATGGTAGATGTTTTTAACGATATGTCGGCTGATACTTCATTTGACATGGCGGATTTAAGAACGTCATCAACCTGCAAAATGAACGTTGTGTTTATTTTTGAAAAAAATCAATCGCGCTTCCATGACAATACTCCGGTGTATGAGGGAACAATGATCGAGCATAATGACCTATCAGAAACTGCTGAATTACAATCCACAGAAAATGATACAAACTGGGACACTACGTTGGCAGTAATGGGTGATGCGGGGTGGGAGTTGGTAACTTTGTTACAAAAGTCGGCGACTATTACATACGAACATTTCAAGAGAAGTCCAATGTTGGTTTTCTTTCAGAGAGCAATTTTGACACAATCAGATGTTATTTCATCTATGCCCCCTCTAGCTGAGGGTCTGTCAATAGCCCAATCAGCTATGACGTACCATAAACCACCAGATATGCCGTACCAAACGCAAAAACCGTATATGGGGTACCAAATACAACAGTCAGATAAGGGGTACGAAATGCCACAACCAGAAATGAGGTGTCAAATGCCACAACCAGATAAGGGGTGTCAAATGCCACAACCAGATAAGGGGTGTCAAATGCCACAACCAGATCAGGGGTATCAAGTACAGCAACCAGATATGCTGTACCAACTACAACAACCAGATAAATGGTACAAAATGCCACAAGGAAAAACTGGATCATTGGTGTCACATTCAAGTGCTGGACATTCATTACCACAAGAAAATATTGATGTACCTCCACCAGATTATAACCAGTGCTTATAAAGTTGAAATAAATGTGAACAATATGCAGACAACGAAATACATGTAAAAATGCTCGTGATGTTCAATCTATATATTACTTTAGAATATTCTATAGCACTTTACTCCATACTTTTATGCAGACAACGTAATAAACCAAATTCTGTGAAAGCGATGTAATGACAGAAGTATAATATGTATCCATTGTAAGCAAATAGCCTTATGTAAGTTCTGTTTTACCTCAATAAAACACGAGTCGAAAGTTTTTTTAAACTGTGTTATCAGGTCTGTGTAAATATCGGTCGAAGTATTGACAAAAAAACAAACAAAAAACAAAAAAACAAAAACAAAAAAAAAACAAAACGAAAACCGTATCACCAAAAAAAAATGTTTCTGTTTTTCGTCTTTGTTCAATTTAAAGTATTACAACGAGAATGGATATGGTGAATATGTCCAAGAGACAACAACCAAAACGAGATGAAAAATGACTGGTCAATGCCACCCACGGGTCTTCATTGAACGATGAGGGAACGCTCACATCACAGAGCAAGATGCAGATGGCCAAAAAAAAAACATTATACACTGGTAATACATTTAGTAGAGTGAAACAGTTGCCCTTATAAATTCCAACAACATAAAAGTTGAATGAAAACGGAACAAGTCAGACGGGGGTCAGAAATTCCAGTCTTGGCACAGGCGCAAAAATGCGACGGCTTTAAAGATTACTTTGACGTAATCAAAACCGGGCCAATGTTATGCCCTCATCGTATGCAGTATCAATCCCAATTCTTGCCATTCAGGGTACATCATAAATCATACAGCAATATCATAACTATATATGGAGTCCATTTGATTTCTATAGGATTAAGGGAACAAATCTTTAAAAATCAGTTTTCTGTCAAAATTATAAAAAAAAAACAAACAAAAAAACAAAAAAACAAAAAAACAACAAATATTGGCCAACACATTTTCAATATCATACGAACTTGGTAAGCATTTACATAAAACATTCATTTAGAAATTAAAATCAAAGTGTTGTCAGCACTGGAGGTTTTTTATTCTTGTGAAAGTTGTAGCCTGAACAAAATTTTAAAAAATTACATGATGATAAATTTAATTGTGACCATACATTTGCATTTTTTATATTGAGTATCATGAACTTTTTTTCCCTAATATGTATAAACCGAATGTCAATCCATACTTCTTATCCAACATACACATAAATACAAATTTTGTCCCATTTCACCTTTTTCCTAATTTTTGGAAACTGTCCCAAATTTAATTTGCATTAACATTAAAAAAAAACACTATAGTAACAGATTATTTATTATACCTAAATAAAACAAATTTCAGCTTGAGAAAATAATCTTGATGAACATAAGATTTAAAAAAAACTTGACACTTTCATCAATTTGAATTTTCCCGCCAATTCTTCCTGGTTAAAATCACTGCTCTTCACTTCCTGTTTACTAATGGCAAACTATTAATGAAAGGATCGAGAATTTGACTGATGATTGTGTTTAATGGAACATGCTTTACACATTTATGCTTCTTGACACATTACAGCAAGACCTTAATTTCCTGAATGCAAATTTATCACTAAATACCTTCCAAGGGCAAAAAGAAGTCCCTCATATCTTCACTTGATATGAAGACTAGACCTCAATTATATTTGCAGAAATAATAGAATATTATTGAGCTGAATAATTGCATTAAACATATTTACTGGTTATAAAAGAAATATTGAATGATATATAAGGAATTACATTTGGACTATATTTTTGTGTAGTAATCAGAAATAGTAGGGAAGTTCCAGTGATAGACCGGCGGCATAAGGTACTTTGATCCTGAAGATTAAAAAAAAAACAAAACAAAAAGTTTCCTATTACTACTAATGCAAAATTTTCAATTAAAAAGTTCATATTTTAAGGAGTTATGGCCATTTGAATATAAATAAAAACAAAAAATGTGCTTTTGATATATTTTAAGCATGACGTACTTGTGATGACCTATTTTAAACATCTAAACCCTCTCAATGGATTAACAACCATTCTCCCAAATCAGGGTTTCGAGTCCACCTTCACTCAAACCCCTGGCATCACTCATTCATATTTAACGTTTTTTTTCCAATGTGGTTATTATTAGAACTCATTTCTTGTATGTTTGGATTTGTGTACTGTGTGATTACCATTTATTGTAAATGTGTTCGAACGAATAAATACTTGTATTTATTTGGAATCGTCCGGCGCCATCTAGTGAGTTACCTAAATTTAACCCGGATCCAACATCCAATCAAACCACTTGTAATAGAAACTCTTCGATATAACTTACAAAATGGTTACACATAACGTCTATTTTTTCGGTGAAGACTCTAAACATAATCTAAAGTTATCATTATTGCTCATAATGAATCATTTGTTACATGTTACAGCTATCAGTTGCTATATAAGATCGTCCATTACCTCGTGTTATTGTTTACCAAATGGGAACTACTCGACCATTTCCGCTACACTAAAAGTAACCTCGGATGCAGAAAGGAGAATTTCTTCTGGAAAAAATTGCTGGAACTGCAGTCCTACGCGACTCAAAGTAGTTACATCCACCAGGTAGAGCTAAAAAATTCGGTTAAATATCACTAGAAATAAAGAACAAAAACACTGGCAAGAATTTTGGCGCGAAGTTAGGAGTTAGTAAAAAAAAGTAATGGTAAAAATTTCAGCCAGTAAACTTATATTTTTAGAATCGGATCGGTCAAATTCCAGACAGATTCTCCAGCCTAGTGCCTCCGAGATTTTTCTTTTGTGTAACTAGAAAGACTGAGGAGTTCCGATTGATTGTTTAACTTCCCACTGACGTGATACGTTAAATCAATTTTCATTGGTGTTTCGTACCCGGAAAAGTAACCAATCGGAATTGACTGGACGATACCCGCTAAATATGAATGAGTGATGTCATACCGGTGCACTTGGTCCATGCTCATAGTTTTAGTGGAGTCCGAGTTGCTCATCTACTTTTGTTACTTTGTATGTATTATTTTAATTACTTGATTTTCTTCGTTGTGATTGTTTGTATTCCATGTCTGGTCTTTGTCCCTGGATTACATTCTTTCTTTTGATTTCCGCTGAAATCTTGGTTCCCTTGAATACTCTTATCAAAATGGATTTGCATAACTCCGTGCTACCAATATAATTGGTAGAATGAATCTTTTCAACGGTTTAGTCTTTTGTGAATGTTTTTTCACGAGTTTGTGATATCGAAAACCTTGATGTAAGAGGTTCTCGATTATAAGGTTCCGAAGCATCGTTTCAAATACGAGCAAGTGACTGCTTGGCACATATAGTACTTTACATTGAATTTCAACCACACAAAAATCACAGAACTGGAAATAATAAAATAACTATATAACCATGAAAACGTCGTTGAAAAAAACCCAAATAATTTGACATTAGTGCAGTTGAGACTTGTAACGCTGCAATGTACTGTTAGTTTGGTGGCAGTTGAGAAGTCTTAAGGTGTATCGCATTTCTACACAAACAATTAAGAAATAAGAAAGTTTGAAAATACTTTATTTCAATTAAGCAACAAAGTATTTCTCGTATTTAAAGCACGTTTTTTTTTAAAATATGTATCAGTGATTTTATTTTCGATGTGATCAAAAGTGCAAGCACTGGAATACTGTGCTTTACTTGTGCCTGTAAGTTTGGAATAAAAAGAAAAATAGCAATTTACCACCACTTTTTCAAAAAGGTTGCTCAAAGTCGCATAGCTATTCACACACAATGATATATCATATTCGGAAAAAAAGATTTATAAAAAGTCCGTTTTCTGAGGGATACTTCGTTTTGTCTTTCAAATCCCTCCTTTATTTACAAATATAATAAGCTGCTTGATTGGTGTACTTTATTTATGAACATAACTGCTATTACATGTACTATATTCTTAAACAAGAAATTACTCTAGGCTATTTATATTGTATATAGATGGAAATGTAATATTTACTTCTTTCATTTAAATTTTCTTCGATGTCGACAATCGAAATGTTGTATGTAATTTAATTTCTTTATATTAAATTGTAATATCTGATTCAATAGGAACGTGTAAATATTCCATTATTGTCTTTTTCACTTTAATTTGAGAATGCTGCCTCATGATGGATATCTATTTTGATTGTGTAGGTGATGGTTAATAATAAAAATCGACTGAAAATAGCTTTACTTTTAATAACTTGAAAGAATTGAATTTTTTTTATATGACCGAATGATCATTGATTCTACACACCTCCACCTCCATCCCATGAACATTATCGAGGGGTTGAATTAATGCATGATGGCTTCACTGTAGTATGATATTGAGGGATAGCTTCACAGTAATATGTTATCCTTGTATTGAAGTTTCAGACAACTAAAAAATACATTAATTGCTTGAAATAAAATGAAAAGGTCTTTTGCATAGCAATTTACGCAGCAAAAAACAATAGCTTTGGTCCTTTTTCCCTTCATGGGTACGGCAATCACTTCAATTCAAGTCTGGCTATGGTAGTATGGAGTCTTGGGATACAATTTCACAGAAATCCACACACATTAACTTTTGACCCCTACATTCCTACATTACCAAAATCAGTCAGAAGCTTCCTTTTGTGGAATGGAACATTATATAGCACAATTTATAGAGATCCATGCGCTTTTATTCATGCTTTAGTTTGGAAACAAGAAAAAGGTTTCACATATTGATTCTCCTTTGGTGATGAGTGGTTAAAATTATTTCTCCTCTCTATGGTAAAATTCAGATTTTATGCTCGCTACAGCCGCATGTTGAAAATCTTAATTTTACCATCTCGAGTGGAGAAATGATTTAAACCACTCATTACTAAAATTTAATCTGTACGTGAAATTTTATCAAGACTACCATCAACTAATATACATAAGTTATCGGGCGAAAATAAAGTGTCTACAGACGATGACAAGGACGACGAATGCCGCATACTGTTATATGACCACAATCGCATTATATTTTTTGTAGTCGTATGAAAATGAAAAAAAAATTACCGAACAAATGCTTCTAACAAAACAGACTGAATGTTTAAAATTCAATTTCCTAGCTGTTGTGCCTGAATATTTTTTTCAGACTATAAAGAACCTTCAGGCAATACAGCTTCGGACCAATGCCACGGTATTTGATATTAGCATCCCCTCAAAACCACAACCTTGCTCCCTAAGCATTTGCACAATGCTGCAACTAACAGCATTTTCCTGGAGTCCATGTTTTTAACTACCCAATTAAAATAAAACTCAAATCGCACATAAATGTGCCTGTGAACGTCATTGCTTTTTACCTTGGCATTTGCACGAAGACCTTGTTTTACTTCAGCCATTTATGATATATTTCCAAAATATTCTGTTGGGCGTGTTTTTCTTGATATTTTTGTTGGAATAGACAAGGGTGTTTAACAGTTGCTTTTGAACTAGCTTGCAGAAAAAAGCGAGTACCATTTCGAGGTAGATACAGCTTGTTAGTCTTTTGTCCTAAATATGTATTAAAGTGTCTGTCTCAAGATCAAATCCGAATTTTTTAACAAATTTTTATAGTTTGTTTCATTGTTGTATTTTCCCACCACAGTGCGAGGTTAGGGGATGGGTTGAGCACTCACAAACGTGTTTAACCCCACCACACACTTTATGTGCCTGTCTAAAGTCTGGAACCTGTAGCCCAGAGTAATCAAGGGAACCAATATTCTAGCGGAAATCAAAAGAATGTAATCAAGGGACAAAGACCAGATATGGGAAGCAGACAAACCCAACAAAGAACATAAAATAACCAAAATAATACATACAAAGTTACTAAAGTAAATGAGCAACTTGGGCTTCACTAAAAACTGGGTTCATGGACCAGATGCACATGGTAGGGCAAGCGTCCTCTGCTATATAGAAACACCAGCTGAGTTTCTTACAAAAAGGCAAGTCCGGGGTAGACGAGAGAGGAAAGGAAAATTATGACACGTTGAACAAATCAGTTTTCATGGTGCAGACGGATACACCGTAACGATCCACGAGTTAATGGTGATGACTATAAAACTTCTGTAGCAACATTACCCTGTTCTAGGAGCCTAATTGTAAGTAGTCTAGAGCAATACAACAAGTCTGTGTAGTTACAGCAAACTCTGGCATCACGAATGGGTAGTGATATGAAAACTCTATGTGCAGGTACTGAAAAGCAGAGGACACTTACCCTACTGGTGAACCTGGTCCATGCTCACAGTTTTTAGTGGAGTGCGAGTTGTCTATTTACCATTGTTGCTTTGTACGTATTATTTTGGTTATTTTATAGTCTTTGTTGTGTGTGTCTTGTTTTCCATGTTTGGTCTTTGTCCCTGGATTACATTCTTTTGATGTCTGCTAGAATCTTGGTTACCTTGATTACTCCCTTACAAAGATGGCATGGTTGCATACAAAATTTTAAAATCACTTTAATAAAGTGTTGCTGAGATTATTGTGATGAGAATTTACTAAACCCTATAGTGCTGCGGACGGCTAAGGATTTTTCGAACTTTAATGGGCCTAGAGGGTATACGGCTATACCGTATGTCAATGGAAGATAAATCAATGTAGTTTTTGAAGATCATTCTTTCCTAACTGAAAAGTGGTAAAGTTTTCTACTTTTTTTGTATTAATTAGAAGAGGCGTCAAAGATCAATCGACTCCAATACACTTTGATAAGTGATTAAGTGAAATCATTTATTGTAGGTATCGGAAAACAAGTAACATGTAAAGATCATATGTATAGAATTTCAAAAATGTAAAAAAGAACTCTTTCCGACAAAAGTTGTCTATTTAATCACAGAACAAAATTATCCCTAAAATTGGTTGCATTTTAGTGTATTTTCAATGATTAAGAGATAATAAGACACCGTAGAATATTACAATGTATGTGTAAGTATTCTTCACTGAATGACAAATAAAATATACACAACGCTCGATTCGATCTGCAACACGGGGTTTACAAAATGAGTTGCAAATTTTCACGTATTTTAGACTATTAATTGTACTTCAATTGTATAACACGGAATCGTTTCCAGACAATATGTCTAGTTTTCGGACTGTTTTATGAAAAGAGACACATTTAAAATATCTAGTCTACCTTAAGTTTTGATGAAAAGACTTACGGTTTTGAGATAAGTTTTTGTACACACAAAAATCATACATATTTTTTGTTGCATTTGCCTTTATATGCTTGGACTTTCAATAAAACGTTAAAGATTTAACCCTGAATCAGGGATTCTCAAACAAAAAATGTGACTCGGGGTTTAATGATAAGGCTGGATATCGTAATAAATTTGACAATACATAAAATTCGAACTTTGCATGGAAGTATGTGCAAACATGTACATGCATTTTATCACAATATTTATGTCATATGATGTTTAACTGTGCGCCAGACTGATGCATGTAATGCAATCTCGTCTATAGTGGCAGATCCACACTGTGAAAATGAGGGTGCTAGCCGGGGTTCCTCAGAAAAGGATGTGTGTGCTAGGATATTATTTACCGTTTTTTGTCAATTTTACACATGAAGATGACAAAAATAAAAAGGGGAATGCAAATCCCATGCACCCCCTCTGGATCGGCCGTTCCTCTGAACGGATTATACTAAACGAGTTGATAAAAACAAACCAGATTCCTTGTAAAAATTCTAATGCAAAAAGCAGAAGTTCAGACGCAATAAAAACTTCTTAGATTTTTTTACCTCTCAAAAAGACTTCAGTTTTCGTGGCCGAATGAATAGGACACAATGGTTTACAACATAGTTGTTTTATAGAATATTAGTTCACATCCTTGTCCAGACCAGGGGCGGATAAAGAATATAAAAAAAGAGAGAGGCTCTGAGACGTTTGAAAACAGGGGATAAAACTATCGTTTGCTATATTTACTGTCTACAAGTTGTTATAAACTTACTTTTTTGTGGTGTAAACATGCATGTACAGAGCAGTTGTAGTAAGTGGTTTGTGCATTGAATAGGGTTTGTAAATCTCGTGTTAGTTTCAGTTTCCCTTCCGGAATTTCCGAGGTAGAACGTATTGAAATCCGAAGACCGATATGCATTTTAGTGGGTACTTCCGAGAAATTCAAACGCTGCTTCACAATGCAAAATCTTCTATTTTATGCTATTCTAAACATTTCATCTCTTAGAACTTGATAATTGTCATTTTTAATCATTATTATTACCCAAAAATGATACTTTGCTTTTAATACTGAACTCAATGCTATGTTAATGACGAATCTCCATACATTTGAATGGTCGACTACGACCCATTCTTACGAAACCACGGAGTCACGTGACGAGACTTACATACCCTATTGTGCGTTTCTTCTGTTGTCATATTTTGACATGGTAGAAAAGTTTTGAACATTTACAATGTCATAGTTTCAATTTTCGGGCAGCTAATCATGTCTGTCTGCTTCACGCAATAAACGAATAAGTGAGCCACTCTAATTCTGATCTAAATCTAAATACCAATAAGAATAAAACTGAATATGGGATCACAACTGTAAAAGCCTAATTTGCTACTGTAGGGTTACGGTCTTGCCTTCTTTCTTCACGCAAATGGGAGGGGGAGGGCAGGACCATAACCCTTGCCTAACGATGCTGCTGTAAAATCTGGAAATCGGAAATAAGCCATTCATAACTTGGAAACTTTTCATCGGTCCATATGATAGTAAAGGCATATTTTATTTGAAAAAATCCATTTACAAAAAATCTTTGTAACGTTCTCTTTTTCACCGTCATATACTAGATTACTTTTATGCAATACCAGAATTTCCCTCCTTCGTTTAAACCGGAATGACATCATTTATACAAGAACAGATCGACGGGCGCTCAAGGAAAAACAAAGAAAAGGCGTTCAAATAAATATCCTACCAATGAACCAGGTCCGAATCCCCATTTTTTTTTTTATCAAGCCTGGCTTGCTAATTACTTCTTTAAATTTATATATGTTTTTCTTATGACTATTTTTGAATTTTTGGTGCTTGTCTTGACTGTGAATATTCTGTTCTTCATTCCAATTTCCCCAAAACGAACATTGTTGAGCGCTTTTCGAGTATTGAATTACAGAAAAACATGTCAAACTTTTATTTATCTGCTTAAAGAGCACTTAAAATAATGATAAGTCAAAAAATAAGTTAATTTGGATAATTTCAAGCTTTTCTGTTGTACCAACAGTTCGGAAACAGAACAGGTTGTCCGGAAAATGATTTCGTATTATACAACTTCAGTAAAATTTGCAACTTCGAACACATTTTGTAAAGCTCATGTTGCAGATCGAATCGAGAACGTTGTGTTTATTTTATTCGTTATTCAGTAAAGAATACTCAGATATACGTTGTAATATTATAGGTTTCTTATTATCTCTAAATCATTGAAAATGCACTAAAATACAACCAATTTTTAGGGGCAATTTTGTTTTGTGATTAAAAAGTCAACTTTTGTCGGAAAAAAGTTCTTTTTTTTTTTACATTTTTGAAATTCTATACATATGATCTTTATATGTTACTTGTTTCCTAATACCTACAATAAATGATTTCACTTAAATTACTTACCAAAGTGTACTGGGGTCGATTGATCTTTGACCAGTCCTCTAATTAATGCAAAATAGCAGAAAACTTCACCGCTTTTCACTTTGATTAGTATGATATTCATAAACTACATTGATTTATCTTTCCATTGACATATGATATAGCCATATACCATCTAGGCCCATTAAACTCGAAAACTAAATAACTTTTTGATACCTGTCCGTAGCACTACTACAAAGTCAAATTGTCTAAGCTAACAGCAAGTCAAACCTGAAACTGCATTACAAATTTTAAATCATCCCAAAGAAGGTTGGTAACTTTTGCAACAGAATTAACATAACCTCCAAAAAAAAAGTTCCAGTCAAAAGAAAATAGATGTGTGAAAGAGCTTATTACACCCTACAGCATCACAATGAATCTGCATACTAAATTCCATTTATTAACAAAATATAGTGCAGAAAACAGGAAATACCAGTAGATGTGCATATGAGCTAAAAGCTTACAGTGCTTCAACATTATCAAAATTATTCAGTAAGATAGCTGAGATTTTAAACGATTATTGATAAAATCTGAAAGAAATGGAACAAAATTGTTCTGAAAAAGAAAAAAAGAAAAGAAAGTAAGTTGAAAAGCTTATTCATACTACAATCCATTATGATTAAGCGACATACAAAATTTCCAATCATTCCCTAAAAGGGTTGCTGAGATTAGATTTTTTATACAAAATATTTTGGGAAAGACACCCTAAAATGCAACAAATTGTTCCAGTAGACAGGTAGTAGATTTCTGTGAGGGATATTTATTGGGCATTCACTATGGCAATAGTAAAACTAATGTCTCTGAATCTAAAGGCTATAGATTTGAAGTCCTACAAACAGGTAAACTTTAAAGGAATGCCAACAATTCTTTTCAAGTTATAAAAATGTTGGCATAGATTGAAGTGAATGTACCTAGTCAGCCAAAAGTAAAGTTAGTTTGCCAGTTTCATACAGAAGACAAAAGAAAAATAAATCTGTCAAAAGGACAGTAAATGACACTAATTAATACAAAATTTAAGTCACTTAAAAGTGATTTTTTACAACACCCTATTTATTAGCATTTAAAATGCAATATTGACGGAGAGATATATAACATGAGATGGTTTGTAGAGAATATTGCTGTATCACATGAATACAAATGATTGGAACATAACAAAACATATATCTATGTTTTACAAGCCTAAATGATTTATTCTATAACTAGTGCTCCTGATGCATAGCTAACTGAAGAGTCTCGTTGTGACTTGCACTGACTTGACTGTGCATATTTAACAAACTTGAGTGACATTTTACGTCCATTTCCAGTATTTTTAATGGTTTTTACAGCCTGAAAAAAAAAAAAAAAAGCTAAATAGCACAGCTTCGAAAATAAGACTTTCAAAATCATTCTGCTAAAGGTACAATGATTGTAGAAATTCTTCACAAAATTTACTCAAATAATACTTAAATCCACATTTTTACCTTTTCTGCTAACTGACAGCATGGAGGCAAATTTTGACTTAAACAAGAGGCTCCCGGGAGCCTGAATCGCTTGAAAACTTTCCTTCTAATGTTTTGTACCTGGCTTAACATAATTAAGTGCAGCCTGTCCATAACAAACCCTGAATAATCTGAAAATCTGTATAAGCCAGACATTTTTTAAAATCCCTAATATATTAATTCAAATTTAAATTTATTTTTTAACCTTATTAAACCGAATATATGCATAAAAAACCAATTTTGAAGTCCAAAAAAGGTTCAGCTTAGACATGTTTCACTGTTAAAATGAGGTTAGTATATGTATTCAGTTGTGACTATTTCATAAATCTAAATAAATGTAATCAACTAAACTAAAACCAAATGCAACAAACTTACATGCAAAAGCACTCCTATAGGATATCTACCACAGATGGTATTGTGGAATTGCTTCAGGTAGTCTGAGAATTGTGATGGGTTCAGAGATTCAATGATATCCATTCCCTGCAACAAATATATTTTTTTTTTAAGTAGCAGTCTTTCTAAGTATCAGACATGGGGTGATTCATGCAAGTCAAAAACCCAAAATTCACTTCTGTTTCTTATACAGACCACACAACCAGTCATCGTTATTCAGTTCTTACACTTTCGAGATAAAAATAATTAGATTGTATATAAAATGGCACTTTGAAAGAATAATTAGGTAATTAATTGGAAAGGGTCAATAACCAAAATATTATCAAATACTTAAGATTTAACGAGTGTGCAGAACTTGTTCCACGCACGAGTTAAATCCTCAAGCCTTCTTGGCACGAATGACCATATTATAGTTATTCACGGTAACCAATTGATTATCCTTTTTATTATATAGATTTTCTTCATAATTTATCAATATTTTCAACATGAATTTTAAATTCTGTGATTGGCGGATTGATATCAAAGTTATGATGTCTTGGCGGGAGATAGTCCTTTTATTTCACTGTGTGAATTATCAAAATTTATTACACTGGGAACATTCGATAAACACTGCTATCTACACAATAATAATATTATTCTTGGTCTGGTTGACTTCAGAGTGAGATGAATGTTATCTTTAAACAGAAAGGACTATAGTAACACAAGTATGGCATATATAGATCAAAAAGTATCATTTGTTCAGTTGGTTTTTCTGAACTTTGTATCACCTCTAACATAGGCAGTGTCAGAATTTCATAAGGAACTAACTATTTAACTAAAATCTTGAACAAAGAGAGGTACACAGGTGTCAAATTACATCTTATGGTAACTATACTGTTATGTTAACAGTAACTACCATCCTTGTCAATTGCTTTAAGTTTCACTGAAATCAATCAAAAAGTTCTCAGTTAGAATTACTGTGGGCATTACTCACAAAAGGAGCCTGACTTCCCTATGTAATGTACACATATAATTCAAAAATTTCCATTTTATTTAAGCCTTTTATTAATTAATTCAATACAAAATTAAAGAAGTTAGAGAGCATGCTCACATACCCTAAGTCCCCTCATTGAAACAAGAACTCTTCTACATAGATTTTCTCGAATTGATGTGGCATAAATACAAGAGGCTCCCAGGAGCCTGAATTGCTCACCAGATTAAATTTTTGCCTTTCAAGGCCAATAACTCTAACAAGAAGTTGTGGTCTCACTAACCACACTTCTAACATTTTCATTACTTTACGTGTTAAAATTGTAATTTTCAAAGTTTCACTATGAATTCCCAGGACAAATGACATCTTAAAGTTGCACATTTTTACCTTTTCTGCTAACTGACAGCATGGAGGCAAATTTTGACTTAAACAAGAGGCTCCCGGGAGCCTGAATCGCTCACCTTGTTAAATTTTTGCCTTTCAAGGGCAATAA
The DNA here is from genome assembly GCA_037379345.1 of Perna viridis. Classification (NCBI taxonomy): domain Eukaryota; kingdom Metazoa; phylum Mollusca; class Bivalvia; order Mytilida; family Mytilidae; genus Perna; species Perna viridis. The sequence continues at coordinate 17,893,410 of CM074512.1, read as the reverse complement.
CTCTAACAAGGAATTGTCAAGACAATTTGGACTCCATTTGATTCATTGGAGACTTTTGCAAGCCTTATAATAAGGATCATTTCAGCAATTGAAAGCTATTGGCTAAACCTAACAGATTTGGAGATGTATGCAAAAATCTGCTGTCTGACCTCATTGTTCTATTTTTAGAAACAGCAGCCATGTTTTTTCAGCGATCAAAAATCGGCCAATTTGTCGAGGATACCCTATAAAACAAAAATGTCAACTTTCATTGAACTTTGCAGAATAGTTTCTAAGGAGAATATTTTTTGAATAACATCATAACAGCAAAAAACGTCCAAAAAGGGCAATAACTCCAACATGGGTCAACAGATTCTCACAAAAGTTTGACCACAGATAGATCTCATCATGCTGAATACTTTTACCTATGTCAAATTTTGGTTAAACCTGTTTTGGAGATATATGCAAAAATCTGCTGTCTGACCCCTATGTTCTATTTTTAGTAACAGCGGCCATGTTTTTTACAAGATCAAAAATCCAAACGGTCATTTTGTGCAGGATACTCTAAGGAACAACCATCTTAAGTTTCATCCAAATCCATTCAGTCGTTTCAGAGGAGAAGATGTTTGAAGAAATTGTTAATGACGACGACGGATGCGAACATTTTTGTAATCTAAAAAATAGGAGGAATTTTACTGAAAAAGATGGACCAAATTGAAAAGGGGCCCAAATACCATATTATAAATACATGGTCAGATTGCTTATACTGAAGTTTGTGTCCGGAAACCAAAACAAACTTGTTTTCTTTGTTACTTTTTGGCCCCTTGTTTCAAAACAGTTTAGGCCATAGCTACAAATATTCTTTAGTGAGGTATAATTCTCTTGTGTCTGAATAACATGTACCAACCATTCTATCTAAGGCTTCTATAGACTGCCAAATTTGACCATGCGACTGGTCATAATATGTATAATGAAATCTTTGACCTGAAATAAAAACATATATTTGATAATGGGTAACTAATTATACATTACAGGTTTTTTTAAAACAAATCTATCAATTTTCATACTTAAATGAAAAACAAGGTAGGCTTGATATTGTCGGTACAGTAAAAGTCATATGTATTCAAGGACTTCAAAATTTGTGATTTGTCTTGAATTTCACTTTTTGTGGATTTCATAAGATTATCTAAAATTTCTAAATTGTAACTTGACAATCTCTGTGGAATTTGAGTGTGTGGTCTGACTTAACAACAAAACCACAACAGCAGCAGTTTGTCCATTTTCTGGAACAGATAATTACATGTGTAAATACACACACCATTATTTAATCACCTAGTTAATTTTATTACAAATAAGTAAGGCCATTCAAATTCAATTTCTGGGTTTTGATTCTAAGGCCATATATCATGACAATGAAGGATAAGACATTACTTTTTACCTTGTAGTAATCCCCAAAAAGTGATGAAGGTGTCATTTTATTGGCATGACGATAAAAATGGGTAAATACGTAACTAAGAAGAGGCTCCCAGAAGCCTGAGTCGCTCACCTTGTTGAATTATGCCTTTCAAGGGCAATAAATTTAACAAGGAACTGTCCAACAATTTTGACTCAAGAAGATTTTGGTTTAGACTTATCATTAGGATCATTTCAGCATTTGAAAATTTCTTTCTATCTATCATAGTTTTCAAGATATTGGCTGAAAACTAAAACTAGAGGCTCAAGAGAGCCTGAATTGCTCACCCGATTTACCATTTGCTTATTTGAAAAGCTTAAGGAATGAGACAGGCTAAGTTAATATTAACTGAATTGTCAATGTAGGAAATGCTTTTAATAGCATTTTTATGACCTGAACCAGAATTTTGTTTAGGCAACAGTTTTTGAATTATTTAAAAAAAAAACTGTCTCCCGACCACTATGTTCTGTTTTTAGTATAGGCAGCCATATCTATTCATGGATTAAAAATTAGGTCATTTCAAGCACTTAAGAACCAATATGCTTATTTTCATCAAATGATCTTAAATGGTTTTAGAGAAGATTTTCAAAGTTGTACATGCTGAAAAAAAGAAATTTTAAAAATTGTTACAGGAGCCATAACTCTTAAATCAGTAGACGAATCATTTCAAAAATTTTGGCATTGGTCAGTCTCATGATGCTAAACAAACTTACCCTGAACAAATTTTGCCAAAGCAACAGTTTTTGAGTTATTTGCAAAAAGCTGCCTTCGACCCCTATGTTCTGTTTTTAGTAATGGCTGCCATGTTTTCAGGGATTAAAAATCCCAACAGTCATTTTGTGTGGAATACCCTCTGGAATAAATATGCCAACTTTCACTGAATTCTGTATAATGGTTTTACAGAAGACTTTCAAAATTGCACATGCAAAAAATAGCAAAAAAAATTGATTCAGGGGCCGTAATTCCAACATCAAATGATGAATTGGCAAAAGTACGTCTCATGATGCTGAACAATATTACCCTGCCAGAATTTTGCTAAAGGAAACAATTTTTGAGTTATTTGCAAAAAACTGCCTTCTGATCACTATGTAGTATTTTAAGTAACAGGGGCCACATTTTCATGGATAAAAAATCCCAACAATCATTTTATGTGGGATACCCTAAAGAACAATTATGCCAACTTTCATTGAATTCTGTAAAATGGTTTTTGAGATATTCAAAGTTGTACATGTGGAAAATGCAAAAAAGCTGTTTCAGGGGCCATAACTCCTACATCAGTTAACAAATTGTTTTGAAATGTTTGGCATAAGTTTGTTGCTTGATGCTGAACAATATTACCCACTGCCAGAATTTTGCTAAAGGCAACAGTTTTGAGTTATTTGTCCAAAAAAAAAATGCCCTCAGACCCCTATGTTCTATTTTTAGTAATGGCGGCCATATTTTTTCATTGATAATAATCCCAACAGTCATTTTGTGCAAAATACTCCAAGGAACAATCATGCCAAGTTTATATCCTGTTGGACTAGTAGTTTCAGAGACGATTTTCAAACATTTCTCCACGAAAACAACGACAGACGCCAAGTGATGGCATAAGCTCACTTAGCCTCTGGCAAGGTGAGCTAAAAAAATTTTTTTTTTTTCACCTTTCAAGAGCAATAATCCTTACAAGGAGTTGTCTGACAACTTTGATCACTTAGAGACTTTTCTAGGCCTTATAATGAGGACCATTTCAGCAACTGAAAGAATTTGGCCTAATCTAACGGTTTTATAGATAAATGTGAAAAACTACTGTCTGACCCTTATGTTCTATTTTTAGTCACAGTGACCAAGTTTTTAGACAGATTGAAAATTCCTACATCAGTTATATGCAGGATACCCCAAGTGGACATTCATACCAAGTTTGGTCCCAATTGGTCGAGTAGTCAGAGGACAAGATTTTTTAAATAACATTAATAATAGCAAAAAAATGTTGACAAAAAGGTAATACCTCCAACATGGCTTAACATAATAAATTGAAAATTTTACCACAGATAGATCCAATCATGCTTAACACTATTACCATGTCAAAATTTGGCTTAACCTAGCAGAGATATATGCGAACAACTACTGTCTGACCCCTATGTTCTATATTTAGTAACAGCAGCCATGTTTTTTGATGGATAATTAATCCCCACATCAGTTCCGTGCAGGATACCCTATGGAACATTCATACCAAGTTTGGTTCTAATTAATCAAGTGGTGTCAGAGGAGGAGTTTTGAAAAGTTGTTAACAACGAAGACGCCAAGTGATGGCATGTGAGCTAAAATTTGGGGGTCAAGAATTTATTTTAAGCTGGTCTTATTTTTCTTATTTAAACAAACCCCAGTGGCAGAAGTCAGAAGATATCACAAAGAGATTCTCAGGATCTGCTAGGTATTTAGCAAATATTTTGCCATACATATCCTCCTTTTCAATAGAAAGTGATCCTACCAGGACTGGAATGACAGTAAAATGACCCTGCTTCCTGCAAAATACATTGTATAATTCATACTACAAACTACAGATCCTACAGGCAAATATTGTAACAGTAAGTATCAGTCATTAAGCATTATTAGGTTAATAAAAGAAGAACCAGACGTGGTGAAATGCAACAGATGCACCACCGTATAACACCCTATAAAAATATCAAATACTGCAGGGATCATCAAAAGGTCTTCAATAAGTGAAAACACTCCTTAAAGTAAGCTCTGAAAAACTCCAAAAACAACAGTAATAAAATCCACAGTAGAACAAAGAAAATCTTTCAAAATAACCCAAAGAGTCAAATAATGACATGAAGACACATTAATGACCAACATTGACATTAAGGCAGAATCGTTGATTTTTAACCAAGTTTCATGCTCCAAGCGCAGCAAAAAACTTGAAAATAGTAAACATCCAATCACCAAAATAAGATTAAGGCAATGAAAAATCACTGAAAACATATTTCATTCATAAAATATTTGTTGAAAATTTTGAATTTGACCTTAGACTTGATACCAAAAGCAATAAATTGTGGGATAATAAACAACACAGGGCCAAAAATTTAGAAGACATAAAATAATATTTTATATATAATATTTATAGTGCTGTTCTCTGGTATTGTCATCTGTTGACATTTGATATCCACATATTTAATATCAGTGTAAGGATCTCTAAGAAGTTGTATCATAAAGAAACATACATGTACCATAATAGTCAAGCTCGGTTTCTAGGGCTTATGTCTCCGTTTTGGAATAAAGGTCAAAAAGAGGCTAATGAAAACTTTTTTTTTCATTTCTGCACTATACATTTTACTTGAGTTAAAGTGCATGGATTGCCTACAGAAATAGAACCACATAAGACCATACCAATAAAGAAAGGATGTAAATGATTTTGGGGGTTATGTCCATTATTGTTAAAGAACTAGGAGCTGGATGGAACCAAAATAAAAAGCATTTCCTATACCTTTGTACATGTATAGACAGCTTATTTCTTTATCCTTTTCCATGATATAAAATTAAGGAGTTCTATAATGATGTATTTTAACATTTGACTCCTTTATTTGGTTCAAATTGTAGTCCAAAAGTAAACTTGGATGATTTTAATAAATATTACAAATATATTTGCAGTTCTTTGAAGCTGAATCTAATGTTATATTTTGATATTGGATTTTGGACCAAAGGTTCATATAACTAACAATAATACACAAAGTAAGTACCCTCCAAAACATATAGTGACAAAAAAATATGGCTTATCTGTACATGCTTAAATTGTCGGAAAACATTTGTCATTTTTCTCCATAATAGGAGCACAACTTTAATATGTATATTAATACAATACAGTTAGAATTATATTGGTTCAATTCTCTTTTAAGTTACAGATTACACAAAGAAGGTACGATCTGAAACATAAAGTTGAAAAAAGGCCATATGTCAAATTTCTCCATAAAATAAGGTGCAGATCTTCATTGTATTTCCATAAAAAAATATTGATGAAAATTTATTGGTCAGACACTATAAAAAAGCTATAAAATTGTTCAAACATTTTAGCAGAAAAGCTTATGATGCAACATCTCACAATAAAGCTGTATACCAATTTCATGTCATTTTATTGAGAGGATATAAAAACAGAGCGATGTAACAATTGTATAATAATCAGAGACACTTCCCAATAATGCTAATCTGTCTTGCATGTGTGGAATAAAGGCATCTTGTATTTATGTTAATAAATATGTAATTTCATATTGACCCTGTTATAGGTTTGAGGTCTGTCATATTAGTCGAGGCGGTCATTTTGGTCCCGAGGCATCACAGAGGGCCAATATGGCTGTCGAGGCCAACATGATTGACCGAAACCTATCACAGGGCCAATATGAAATTATATATTTATTGACAATTTCATTAACCAACTTGACTAGATGATTTGTAGAACACCTGTTTTCGTGTTTTATAAAAACATGTAGGTTTATTTGCATAGTCTTAAATATCATTTTGTATAAAATGGAAGATTCCTGCAGCTTTTAGTCTTGGTGAACAAAGTTCGTGAAATCCAATTCTAACTCAAAATGGCGATGTCAAATGACCGTAAGTTATGCTGCTGTATTGGCCGTGGTTTGATCCATATTGGCCCGTATAGATGCCTGGTTTGAATTCATATCAATTGGTCAGTTTTAGACATATTTTAATGTATTTTGGGTAGTTGGTTAATAATGTTAAATATTAAATATTAGAATTATATTCATTAGGAAACAGGCACACATCTAAGTAACAGGGTTTTTCAGTTATAATTGATTTCTTTTCTTTACTGTACATTTACACATAAGTCTTTACCTTTCCATTACTTTTGCTATATAAGGTAGTTGCATTTCTATACTGTGTTCATCTTCATCTGTGTCAATCTTCATAGTCTCAAATCTACCCGTAGCGTAAAGTTCTTCATTCACTGCAAGTATTGAATCATCCTAAATAGTACTGTTTAAGGCATTTAAAGTGTAAATACAAGAAAAACTCAATGCACTTGGAAATGTTTTATTCAAAGTCACCAAAACAAAGCCAAGACATTTATATTTATATCTGTGGAAACAATAACTAAACTTTACTTTATATACAGCAACAAGTATATTACATGAAAGCCTAATCAGAGTATAATTTTATTTCATTAACTATCGCTGAAAATTAGCATATCATTAGACAAATGTTCTTCTCAATTATCAGGCCAATTTTCGAAAGGTCAAACGAAGCAATTTTCATATCATGATCAATAATTTGTCTGGACCTCCGTCATCTCCATGTAATTGTCAACATAAATTTCTTCAATTATGTATTAACACTGAACAAGTTAAAAACTTCAGTATTGGTTATGAACTACCTAAAGAATGTACTTACATGTATGTACATAAACTAAATATTTGTCAAATTTATCATATTTTTCCATATTAAAAGGTGCACATCATTGTAAATAAAACAATATGCAAGGTTTAAAGTAGATTGGTTCAATGCAATATACTTTTTGAGTTATCTATGATTTGCTGCAAATTTTTAAGTCTTTAGTATGACTGGGACATTTCTACCAAGGATCAAATCCACAACCTCCCACATTCATGCCAATCATCACCTAGGTAGGTAATGTGACAACCCAAGCTGACATGTGAACAGACAGACATAATGTCACCACTGAGGCAGATAAGGTGACAACCCAAGCTGGCATGTGAACTGACAGACAAAATGTCATCACAGAGGCAGATAAGGTGACAACTGAAGCTGGCGTGTGAACCAACGGACACAATGTCATCACTAAGGCTGATAAAGTGACAACCAAGCCGACATGTGAACTGACAAACACAATGTCATCACTGAGCCAGATTAGGTGACAACCCAAGCCGACGTGAACTGACGGACATAATGTCATCACAGAGGCAGATAAGGTGACAACCCAAGCTGACATGTGAACTGATAGACACAAAGTCATCAGTAGTTGCTGAGAAAACTGTGACAGAAAAAAAGCTTTTAAAGACGCACAGACAAGGGTAAAACAGTATAACAAGTTTTAATATCATTGCAAAAAGAAAAAGACAATAATAAGCTAAATTTATAATTCTTATGTAACATATAAAAGAGTTCAAATTGGAAAAAACGATAATACTTTATTGAATGAATCTTTTTTTTTTTTTCAACAGCAATTCTGTGAAATTAAGTATTAAATTAAGTATCTTTTGAAAACCATTACAATTACAGTACTATTAATCAAAGCAGCTTACTTGCATTATCTACTATCAAGTCGTAGAGAGGTGTCTGGTATCTTTCTGTAGCAGTTAAGGCACAACCAGAAAGCCTTACATGATGGGAAGGCCCAAGTATAAACACACGCTTTCTGTAATTACATTCAAGAGATCAGAAGAGAAATGGGTTTATACACATTCAAATGTGATGACATTTAAATATGAAGTAAATCAACAAAAAAATGGACCATGGGGTACAGTTTGTTAGGATGGAAGTTACAACCTGAACAGTTGGGACGTGTTGAGACTCCACATTCCAGCGTTAAACAGATTTGAAGTTTGTACGAAAGCTGACACCATATGGTACATAGGTTTTTGAACAAGAATAAATGTAATTAAAAAACTTTGAAATTTGATTTTACTTACTACAGTCTAAAAACACAACAGTTAGATTCAAGAATATACATTTAGAAGAGCTAAGAATCCTGTTTCCAGTAACCCTACCATATAATATTTGCCATACTTGTTGGCATTTAAGAAGTCTTGTGTATGGCCCTTTTCAGCTACCGATTGCTTAATGGTTATTGCAATAATCCCAACAATTAAGCCTGGTTTGACTTTCATGATACAGTAAATGCTGTGTGGTTGGCAGAAAAGCGGTGACTGGCTATTTCCAAGTCTTCAACTGGACTCAGCAATAAGCCCTAGGTGAAGATCAAACCTATAACCTCCCCATCTCAACTGACCTAAAATCTGATATAAACAAAAACCGTGTACTTACATGTTTGTAGGGTCAATCTGTTTATAAGCATAACCACCACATGCGCCACAGTAAAAATAACCTGCATGTCTGAAAACATGATATATATTTGATTAATGATGAACTGTAAGAATGATATTTGTAATCTCGTACATATACAAAGATACCTGAACTTCTTAACTCAGTTAACTTATATTTGATGCAAAACTTCTACAGTAAGCTATAATGGTAAGATTTTGATCAAATCAAAACAACTGTAGCAAAACTATTTCTAAGTTCAAAGGGACATACCTCTCACAAAAAAATTAAGAATAAAATTTTCCTGGTAATACATGTATGTACCAGTACAATGACATAATATGTCTCCAGACTACATTCAAAGTTTTGTGACATTTGATGCAGAAGTGTTTAAGGAGTTGTGACTGCATGTATAATCTGCTTCAGTAGAACATTTCATAAAATTTCAAATTTCAAAATGGTATTTCTTCTACGCAATTCAGCAGATAATAAATTCCATGTAATAATATGAACAACTACATATCAAGTCCTTACATCATATGTGCCTACAAAATTTGATATTAAAGTTCATTTTATCTCCCCCAGTCCTGCAAACTGCATCCACTTGCAGTACTCATCACAACCACACAACAGCTTCATAAAATTATGTTGAGAGGCTGCAGAGAAGTTGCGCTTTGAACTGACAACTTAATTATGACGATTTTTGACAAATTTCTCAGTTCAAAGGGCAGGCAAATTTCCAAGTTCAAAGGGGCATAACTCCCACCAAAATTAGGGGAACAAAATTTCCTGGTAAAAAGCACAAAAACAGATGATATTCTTGCTACATACCGAGTTTCCTAAAATTTGGTTCAGTAGTTTCAGAGGAGTTGGTCTGACAAACTTTGTGATGGACACACGGACAGACAGACAAGCCAAAAACAATATGTCTCCACACCAAAGAGGGGGAGACATAATTTGGTGCAGAAGTTTCTGCAGATATTCAGTTGATCAAAAATTGGTGGTAATATGCACAATTGTAAAACTTGTTGAATCAAAATGGCAGTGCAATATGATTGACTACAAATGGTGACTAACAATGCAACAAAATTTGAACAAAATCTGAGTCCATCCACAAAGTGTTCCTATGGTGTACCATGTACGAATTCAACAAAATCCCATTACTCCTGTGAAATTTGCCAAATCATAACCGCAGCGCTAAATGATCAATTATAAATGGCGACCAACAAACCTACAAAACTTGAACAAAATCTGTCAAGTGGTTTATAAGGAGTTGTGTCCAAAAATGTGACCAGACAGCCTTCTGGTAGTGGCAGGGAAAAAAATTGCATTTAACCTAAATTTTGCAGACACAAAATTTTCAAATTTTTTTGGTTAATATTCTTTTCTCTATTGTGGGCACAATAAGAAAAAAAACCACATTTATTCTGGTTAAATACCTACATAGACTCTGTAACACAGTCAGTGATAGACTTTATAAATGGTGGACCACACTCATTCCTTGACAAACCTTCACACACCTTACATGTATACATGTATGTTTAACATTTCATCAAAATCATGCGATGATCAGAAGAAATATTTGTCCCTTTTAATTCCCAGCAAGATTCATCTAATGATGATCTTACAATTCTACAGTAGATGTGTAGGTTTATTTAAACCCATCTCCCCCCCAAAAAAACAACAATAACAAACAAACAAATCTAAGAAATAACATAGAAGCCATAATTTTAACCTAGAAAAGTAATACAGCTTGATTTTTCACATCTTACATTTATGTGTTAAAATACATTCATTACAACTTTCTATATTAAAAAAATACCAATAGTACCTTTAACTTAAGTCTGGTGATTTGATTAACAACTATCTAATATATTTTGTATATAACTGTTGAACAGACACGCCAGATGTTAAATAAGTCTAGTAACTACATTGGTGGATCAAGAGAATCATCTACGGAGAGATAGGGTGGACAAAAAATCTTTGATAAACACTGTTTTACACATGCAAAAACACACAAAAATGTGTTATTTTCATAAATTTTCAATTTCATAAGATGAAGCCTGCCCCCTCTAGGGCCCGTTTGCCCTGTCTATGAACTAACTCAATAAGTACTTACGGTGCAATTATGGCCCGTGCCGGATACTGCACTGCTTTAGCAGGTGCTAACCAATTAGACAGCTGTGAATTTAACTCAGTACCTAAAAATAACAAATTACGTGCTGAATCTTCATTGTGACAATAAATGATGAATTCTTAAGGCAGTAACTTCAAATGAATTAGCCAAGAGTTATGAGTAAACACTGAATCAGGTCATAAGTTTACTGGTTAACTGGTAGTACACTTTACATAACTTAAGGTAGATTATTAATCTTCGGCCAATTCCATGTTATACATGTACATGTATATAGTGGTTACAGTTAATACTGTGAAAGTACTATTGTTCGTGGGGTACCAATTTTCGTGGTTAGACCAAACCATGAAATTTGGTTCCCAACAAATAAGAGATTCCCATTGATGTGTTTACTGAAAACATTAAAACTAAGAATTCAAGAAAACTTGTGCTTCTTCCCTGATCCACAAAAAATTGGTATCCATGAATTAAACTACTTTCACAGTATGGGATTAATAATTATAGAGAGTAAATACATTTTATAGCCAACATTCTATTATCATATATGAAAACATAGGGTAAGGCTCAGACTAAAAATGTATAAAACCTGCATCTCAGCAAAACAATTCATATTTTAGCTTTTCACAAATTCTTATCTGATTATCCTTTAATTATATTTACTTATATATTTCTTAATTACTTCAATTGTCCTCTCCAATCACTAACAAAATATGTTGTAATAAACATCTTTGTGGAGCACAGTATGTTGAAATCTGTCCACTTGGGGTCAGTATGGCCAATATTAGTTATTGACATACTTCAGCAAAGGGACAAGTTTACAGTTCATTATAGACACAACAACTGGTTTAGATACAATATAGCACAAATTTGAAATTCAATTAGAGGTGAAAAAAAGTTCTGCTTTAAGGGTACTAATCAAATACCTTACCTTCAATCCCTGTGACTAAAAATCATAGGACATGTTAATTTGCTAGAAAAACGCAGGCAATAACTCTTACATGGAGTTGTCTGACAACTTTGGTTTATTGAAAGACTTTTGTAGGCCTTATAACAAGGAAAATTTCAGTAATTGAAAGAATTTGGCTAAACCTAACTTTTTTTTTAGATGTATGAGAAAAACTTCTGACTGACCCTTTTGTTCTATTTTTAGTAACAGCAGCCATGTTTTTCCATGGATCAAAAATTCCTACAACAGTTCTATGAAAAATACCAGAAGGAACATTCCTACCATATTAGGTTCCATTTGGTCTGGTACTGTCAGAGAAGAAGATTTTTTAAAGAAATAACATTAAAAATAGCAAAAAAAAACAAGGGCTCCCAGAAGCCAGAATTTCTCACCTGGTTAAATTTTTGCCTTTCAAGGGCAATATATTTAACAAGGAGTTGTCCACAATTTTCACTCCAAAAGACTTTGGTAGGACTTATCATAAGGATCATTTCAGCAACTGATAGTTTCTTTCTTTCTTTTATAGTTTTCAAGATATTAGCTGAAAACTGTAAAAAAAATGCCATTTTTCAATTTTCAAGGGCAGAAACTCTTACAAGGAGTACACTGACAACGTTGATCCCTAAACACTTTTGAAGGCCTTATAATAAGGATCAATTCAGCAATTGAAAGAGTTTGGCTAAACTTAATGGTTTTGGAGATGTATGCGAAAAACCACTGTCTGACCCCTATGTTCTATTTTTAGTAATGGGGGCCATGTTTTTGACAAATCAAAAATCCCCACATCAGTTCTATGCTGGATACCCCAAGGAACATTCATACAAAGTTTGGTACCAGTTGGTCAAGTGGTGTCAGAGGAGCAGAGTTTTGAAAAATTGTTAATTACTGACAACGACGACGACGGAGGCCAAGTGATGGCAATAGCTCACCTGGCCTTTGGCTAGGTGAGCTAAATGACAAGCAAAATTTCCTGAAAATATGCACAACTAAATATGAAGTTCTTGCTAGAACCAAGTTTCAAGAAATTTTGTTCAGTAGTTTCAGAAAGGCTGTGATAACAAACTGATACATGATGATTTACGGTAAATATACGGCAGAAGTTCAAAAGGGCATAACTCCCTTAAAAATTAAGAAAATCAAAATTTTCCAGATAATAAACACAACTATATTTGGTGTTCTTGCTACATACCAAATTTTTGAAATTCTGTTGGGTAGTTTAAGAGGAGTTGTTATGACAATAACAATTACATAATAACATAATGAATAACAATTAATTTCTAAGTTCAAAGGGGCATTATATTTCGAACTCCCATAAAAATTAAGAGAATCAAAATTTCTTGATGATATGCACAACAACATACATGTACATGTATGGTATTCATGCTACATACCAAGTTTTATGAAATTCTGTTGGGTAGTTTCAGAGGTGCAGTGATAACAAGATAAGCACACCTTTTAAAGGAAACAAACTTCATATACATAAACTTCAAGCATAATTTACTTGATATGCCAGAAAAAAAAAACAAAAAAAACAAACAAATCTCCAGCTGAAAAATGACAAAACACAAGGATGGAAGGAAGGAACCTCTTTATGACAAGTATTTACTTATTTCATATTAAAATAAGGAAAGTGGATAATATTTAGGGGCCTAATATTTACAGCAGTGGCTGCTCATCCATTCATTCATGGATGGGGAGTCTTTTCAGGCTAATCATCCACACATTCGGTTTCAGTCAATAACACACAGTATCATGATGAACAAGCCTCATATATGTTAGTTATGAGGAAATTGTGAGAAATATATGTTTTATAAATCTATACAAAATTATACAAATACAATTTAAATCGTATCTGATGTAACAAATATCGATTAAAAATCATTCAGAATTAATACAAAATACACATTCAACAAACTTGAAAGACTATTTTAAACAAAGTATGTACCTCCAGAAAGATTGTTTCAGCACATTTTAAATTATAATGCCGCCATTCCAGACAGCAATCACAGGCTATTTAATTTCAGACAATATTTCTCCTTACACGTAAAACATGTCCACTAACACTGCCCACCCGTAGCCAGGGGGTGGGTTCTTGAGGTTCTTAACCAATAAGCAGTATTAAAGTAAATGTTTTGTTTGATTTGTGACTATTAAAGTCAATAGAACCTCATGGTGCGAGTTGAAGAATCCCCATTACAAATTCCTGCCTACAGGCCTGCACTGGCCTTCACCTTAAAACTATATAGATTTCTAATAGTCGTACATTTGCAGATGAGTTTGCCAATTTTTCCGTAACAAATCGGGCTTTTCCATCATGATTCTGTATGTCTTTGATGCAAATCGGATGTGTTGTCAATTAGCCTGAAGAGGCTCCCCATCCACGAATGTGTGGATGAGCAGCCACTGCCAATATTAATGATATGAACAAAGTGTTGCTAAGACTAAAATCAAATTAAAATCGAAAATGAGTAAAATGCTACGCTGTATAGATACATATAGTATATACAGTTTGTATTCATAGAGTGCCTGCGCATGTGCACATTGGCTCGTAACCTTGTGGTCTCTGGGAGTGTGGCTGTGGCCAGGCAGTGCATCATACATGTACTATTGTCATTGACATTGGTATGTATTTCAAGCTCCTTTGCTTCATATATCTTAAAACGTGACTCAAGTTGTTTACTCATTACCATCATCTGTATACCAGCTTCCTGCGTGAGATGCTCGTCTAACTTTTGCCATTTTAGACCCTATCTTGTTAAAATGGTTCGACTTCACCACTTTGTTTATGTTCTTTTTTCAATCCGGAAGTTAATCAAATTTTATTTACGCAAGCGTTTGGAATGTTTTAATGGCGGGAAATTTGAAAAAGTTGACTTAGAAAAAAATCCAATGCTACATCCCTCAGAAAATCAAATGGTTGCTGCATATTGGTACTGTTCCGTAAATTCTACCTATGGACAATCTAAACTATATAGTAAGGGCTACAGAGGGAGTTTAGATGCACATATAGAGGAGCGACCCGAGAAGATAGATCACCTGATCGCAGGCGCGGATCCAAGGACTGGCGTGCCGGGCGTAAGCCCCCTCTACATCGGTAAGAAAAAATTTTTTACCACAAGTTTCACCCCATAATATTTTTTGCCTTGCTTTACATGGTATTTAATTCAATTAACGGCCCCCTAAACTAAATTCTGGATCCGCCCCTGGATCGGAAACAGCTATTCTAGAGATTATTCAAAACATATTGGGTGCATTAGTAGAACGCAAGTCAACAATTAATCATTTCAATGTTATATCCACGGTTAACTATAATAGTTCGGAAACTGACCACTTAAGTTCGTAATAACAGTGACCTATAATTTAATGACCGGTCTACGTGTAGCAAGCCAAAGTGAAAAAAATCAATATTTTGTAATATTAGAAAATAAATTTTAAATATTACAAAATCATTTTTTAACATTAGATTTGATTGGATTTTGGATCCGGGTTAAATTTAGGTAACTCACTAGATGGCAGTGGACGATACCCGCTAAATATGAATGAGTAATGTCAGGGGTTTGAGGGAGCGAGGGTGGACTCAAAACCCTGACGGGAGGATGTTTTAAATATTACAAAATGATTTTCTAATATTAAAAAATCGTAGTTGAATACATCAAATCCATTTTCTAATATTAGAAAATCAATTTCTAATATAAAAAAAATCGTTTTTTAATATTAGAAATTCAATCAAATTCTTAATATCAAAAACTGATTTTTTAATATTAAAAAAGGTTTTGTAATATTAGAAATCAAATTTGAAATATTAAAAATGAATTTGTAATATTGAAAAAATCATTTTTAATACTACAAAACACTCATTTTTGTCCACCTTGGCTTGCCATATCAGTGGTTATAAGTATACTCACTATAACCAAAGACCTATAATTACAGGTCTATGCTAGAACAAGGTACTTTAGCATCAAATCAATTAAACTGACTCAATGATATTCAAAATCAATATAATATAAAGATTAAAATAAAACTTTGAAAATACAATCAAAAAGCTTTAATTTGTATAATGTCATAACGACCAAAAATACAGTAAATGGAAAAATGAACATCACAAGTATCTTAACTGTTCTCTACACTGCTTTCAAATATACATACATCTTGGCCTTCTAATTCCACACTGAAATACTGTAATGATACAATAGGGGTAACAACCTCGAACAGCAATACAGACCGATCAGAAGTACTCGGCCATTTCCGCTACACGAAAAAATAACTGGAAAGGCTGGGGAGTTCCGATTGTAATACAGGCCTCTCAAGATCGATGTTAGTGGTTTTTTGTCAAGGATGGCTATTTATAGCCTAAACTTGAGAAAGAGATCGTCGGCGACTGTGATTCAACCGGAAGTGGGATAATACCACATGGAACTGCCAAAATATTCCACGGGCTGTTCTCTTTACCCTCCCCATTTCCACCTTGCAAAATTTATGATAGTATATCACTCCGCCGACAATCATTCAATTGTCCACACTCCCATGTAAAGTTTAATATGTGTTGTTCTATTTTTCGTGAGAGATTTAAGTATTTTGACATTAAAACTTTTGTAATATTTGTTGAACTGCAATATTTCTATATTATGTGCTTATTTTAAACTATTTGAAATTTGTTTTAGCGAGCAGGACTATTTGGTTTTTTTTTTCGAATTGACCTGGCGCAGGTCAAACACGGTCTCTCGAATAATCGAAAACCTTGTGGTAGAACTCAGTAATAATGCGTTGACCATTGTTGAAGAAGATAACGTTTACTAGATGTTGTCGTTATAAAGTCCATACAAAATGTTATTTTAAGAACTTCACATAAAGGCGTCAAGGCTACGACGTTACCATGTCGCTAAGAGTAAGTAATTCGCGTTTTTCCCGACATTCTGGGGGCCGACAAAAGTGAAATTTTAAATGAAATGAAATCTAGTACAATGTAAGAAAAAGAAAAAGAATTAAAGCCCATAATTCAAATGAAAATACTTAACCACTTTGAATTTAAAATGAGCACTTTTTCTGAGTTCATTTCGTTGTCCATTCATGAATTTTCTGTCTGGCACATACAGCAGCTTCACGAATCGGCAATTTTCTTGGTGTGTCACTGGTTCCCGGTTGATAGCAATCTCTGTTTTCCGGTTCGTAAATCATCTAAATGCGCACAAGAACGATTTCTCTATTAGATCAGGAACTACTTAAAAATGCACTGCTCTTCTTGATGCACACGTGAATAAGCAAATGTAAACTTTGCTTTCGTGTCCGGTAATGTCTCTCACGAATAAGGCTCCGGTAGTCCACGCCTGTTACGGTAAATGGCGGTGTCCATCAATCGTATCTTTGGTAGTGGCGGCGGATCAGGTGCACTGTACGGTTTCCCGATAACTTTGCGGCATGTGACACATCACCGAATAATTTTCTTTACTACTTGTGGTATTTTCGGAATCCAATAGTTCTGGCGTATTTCGGTGACGATCGCAAGTACTCCCGAATGTTTCATCTTAGCGTGTATTTCCAGTATCAATAGCTCGATGAATCGATTGTGGGTTGGCAGTAGATACGCAAATTTCGACTGCACTAATCAGTGCGTTGTGGATTCTCCCACCCGCAACGAATGATTTCATGTCCAACTAAGTAAAGTCGCAGTTGCCGAATTAACGCATTCGTCGTCTTTTCCTGTGATTTCAGAATTTCAATTTCATTACTGAATAAAGTCATTTGAGTTGTCATTATCCAATTTGTAATTGATTCCTCCATCTCATTACATGTAACGACTTTGTTCACTGTTCGTTCCAGACTAGGTTTTCGGCAATTCCTAATGAATCGATGTATCAACGATGTTAATCGTAACAATTGTTTTATGTACTGAATCTCGTAATGTCCACTATTTTGTGAATTCTTGTTGTGTCATCCATATCGCTCGTCGTTTGTAATGCTACGTTAACATTTTCCTCCAAGTCTGCGCTTGTCGTAAGAGCGCTAGTGTTCGTATTCCATTCTGGCCATTTAGCTTTGGAAGTGATCCATTCCAGTCCATTAATCCATAATTTCGACTTTGCCAATGGCAATAAATCGATCCCTCTTGTCAATAAGTCGGCGGGGTTGTCATTTGTCGAACAATATCTCTAATCTGAATCGTTTGTAAGTGATTTGATCTCGGACACTCTGTTCCGTAGAAACTTCTTCATTTGTTTGTTTGATGCCAACCGTTGCAGTACGATCTGACTGTCCGACCAGTAGGTGGTTTTGTTGACTGTAAGTGCGGATGTTACACGTGAAGCGATCCTTGCCCCTATTACAGCGGCCATTAGCTCCAGTTGCGGCAAAGTTAGTGTCTTCAGAGGGACTACACGGCCTTTGGCGAATGCTAATTTCGATTCATTGTCGCTTGTCAAATAAATTGCTGATCCGACATCGACGAAAACGTGTAACTCAGTGTTACTTTCGTTTGTTGAGTTCGTCGAAATATTGTCGTGACATTTCAGTTTCCATAGCTAATTCCAAGTCTTTAGCTAGTGTAGTCCATTCCTGTTGAATGCTAAGCGGTAGTGGCTCGTCCCATCTGTATTTGTCCTTCCACAGACACTGCATAAGCATCTTTGATCGGATAGTAACTGGTGACAACATTCCTAAAGGATCACATACACGAGATGACTGCCCGAGAACTTCCCGCTTCGTAATATTTGGTTCCGTAACGTCCGTAACTTTCACCTTCTGGAAAAACATCGTGTCTTTTCCGTGTTCCACGCCTAGTGTTTTGACTGTTGTTTCCTTCTCTGCTTCGTTTTCCTCAATCGCTTCATCCATAAGTTCACTGCTATTTGAACTCCATGAGCGCAAATTGAATCCTCCGGCGGACATTACATCTCTGGCCTCCTTGAAATAAGCTATAGCGTCGTCTTTTGTGTTTACGCTTGACATGATATTGTCTACATCCAAGTACTGTTTCATTGTTTCCGAAATTTCAGTGTTATTCTCGTCTAGGTGTTTGAATAGAGTGGCGTTAAGAATAAACGGTGAGCGACTTGAACCTGTAGGTTGTAAGTTTTCCATGTGGCTCATTTGTGTCGGCTAACCAGAAGAAACGAGTTGCGTCCCTATCTTTTTTCATGTAGGTCTACTTGCAAAAATGCTGCTGATTCCATACTTTCTGATTCTAAATCTCATGAGGATTTTTGTCAAGTCGTTTAAATCAGGCGGGGTTGACTTCAAACATTCGTTTAGGCTATGTGCATCTTGACGTGGTTTACAACTGCAATCGCATACTATACGGATTGGAGTAGTCCCGGAGTCCTTCTTCACGGGGTGATGGGGAATGTAATGGACAATACGCTTATTGTATTGATTGTCTGTTTCAGGAACTCTCTCAATGAAACCTCTTCTTTCTTCTTAATCGATTACCTCTGTGTATTTCTGTAGTAAATACGGCTCCTTACTCAAGCGCCTCACTATGTTTTCGGTCCTGCTCTTGGCAACTGCAGTATTTGAAGGTAGTTCGGAGTGTTCTGGTTTCCAAGTTCGTCTCATCCGTATCCTGACATGAGTTGATTCCAATGGACTTAAGTTTCCAGTACTCTTCTATCTCTATTTCCTCGAAATGACGCGATGTTATCACATTTAGCTTTACTGTTGACGCTGTTGTCTGACTAACGCTTTTGTTCACTGGTCTTGAGAGTAAATATCCAATTTTCGATTGGACGGCAGTGGGTCCGTTACCTCTTATCACTCGATCTCCTACGATTTCTCAATAGTAGTCTGCGCCTACAAGTAGGTCTATCTCAAATCGTTCTCCGTCTCGTACTGGGTATGCCAACTTAAGACCTCACAAGTACGGTAAGTTGTGTGTGGCATTTGCATGATGTCTTGCATTGCAACGGAATAGCAATTTGTGGGACAATTAGCGCGTCTATTTGCACTTTTTCTCCTGTGTTGGTCTGAACGTTAATTGTTGTAACATCTAAGTTTCACTATTTTTGCTACGTATTTCCGAACGCTGACAGCTGCATATTGACTTTCCCGGTCGGTTCGACTCCTAGATTATCAGCTAACTTCTGTGTAATGAAAAAACGTGGAGTGCCCTCATGAAATAAAATGTTTGTTTCAACTCCTTTGTCGTTCAATAAAATCTCACTGCTTCTTTGTGATGGGCTCATTACAGTTGTCTCATCATGCGTTGATACTACGTTAATAGATGTTGTCTGTGGTTTTGCATTTTCAGTCAGTGCCCGTTGTTGACTCCTTTCCTTTGCAGATACTAGTGTGATGCACCGATTTGCATTTCTTACATCGTTTCGTTGATTTGCATGCGGATACACGGTGTGCTTCTAAACAGTTATAGCATAATTGTTTCTGTTTCACAATTTTCAGTCTTGCGTTAACATCCGTTACTTTGGTACAGTCTACCGGAAAATGGTCCCCGGTACAAAATATACAAGATCGTGTAGTATACTTTTTTATCTTGTTGTTTGTCTTTGGCCGCATTCCCGTCAAAAATGCTGTAGCGTGCATCTTACTCCCTTTCCAGCTTCTAGTGCGTATATTTCATCGCTGATCGATATGCGTAGTTTCCCCAAAGTTAGCGTGCTTTTCTTGTGTTCTCGCGCTATAGATTTCTGATTTCTGATGGCAATTTCTCTAGGATAACTGGCACTAAGATCGATCCGTACATATCCGACGTCTGACATAGTGTTTCTAATCCACGGACGTAAGACTCAAGTTTATCTTCGTATGCTCTCAAACTATAGACATCGTTTATTTTGTTGGTGCAGGCAATTTCAAGAGAGCGCTTTTGTGTATGCGTGAATCCTTTTACTCGGATTTCCGTATCTGCCTTTGAGTAGATTGAGTGCGGTATCGTAATTTCCGTTGGTCAAAGCAAAACTTTCTACAGTTTGTGCGGCGCTTCCCTCGAGCTGGGCAAGTAAGTAGCTGAATTTTTGTATGGGTGTCAAAATGCCATTGGAATGTATTGATGATTCAAAGCAATCTCAAAATGTCTGCCATTTCAGTATATCACCATTGAAGTAAGGTAGGTCTAGTTTCGGGAGTCTATGATTGTTGCGTGATTGAAATCTAGGACCTGACGGACTCATATGTTGAGTTTTCTGCCGGGCGAGTATGCATGGACGTTTTCTCGTACCTAACTTGGTCTGATGGACGAATATGCATCTCCAGAGCGGTTTGGAGCCATGATTACTCAGTGTATCTATTGCACAAGTGTTCATATCTGCAGAATATGCAGGCGTGGGCGTGTAAGTAGATGCCATGGGGTTAAGTCTGATGGGTGTAGATTTTGCGTGGTTTTCGTTACTTTGTAATGACTCGGCAGATTTGCGTATTTGTATAACATTACAATCTAAAACATACATGTATTCGTCTGCATCAATGAGTTCATGCTCGAAGTCCTCTTCTTCGGATATCTGCTTAAGAATCTTAGCGTTCAAGTCGATGAGAGTTTTCCGTTTCTGTGTCACCGTCTCCTCGAGAGATTTCACATCGCCGATTTCAGTGTCCGTTTTCGCCTTCAGATCATCGAATTTCTGCAGTAGTTTCGTCACGGATCCTCGGTATCCTGCACGAACTGATTTTAGACTTAGCTTGAATTCCATTTCCAGCGTCATGGCACAATAAAATGTGGTGGAACTCAGTAATGATGTTGAAGATAAAGCCCATACAATATGTTTTTTTTAAGAACGTCACATAAAGGCGTCATGGCTACGACGTTACCATGTCGCTAAGAGTTAGTACTTCGCGTTTTTTTCGACAAACCTGTCTCTTCAGAAAACTAAATGGAAAAAGCGAAAACCAGGTGTATATCTTCGAAAACCTCCATAAAATAGTTTTTTTTTTGTATAATTGCTTCCTACACTATTTCAATATGCATTAATTTTTTTTTCGTGAAAAAAAATTGTTTTTATGCATATTTCAGCCAGTACTCCACAGCATTGTAGAACTGCCTAATTTTGGTCTTGTAATCTGATGCTTTGTAACATTTATCACTTTAAAATATTGTCAAGCATCTGTAAATCTATATATCTAGAAATAGCTCAAGCCAAGGCCTTCAGGATGCAGTAAAAATTTTCTGGAAAATAATTACCCACAGCATATAGGGTTACCATAGAAACCATACAAAAATATGCGAAAATTTGCAAAAAAGTTCATAAAATCACGTTTAAAAATATCAAATTTCCCGCAAAATATCTGAAATTTTTATTTCAATCCCTGAAACTGTTCAAACTTTTCCCTTCCTCATATGGGCATCGCCGGTTAGATTTTGAGCTATTTCACTTTGTAATCCTCTTATTAAATTTATTAAATTTAGCATGGTAAAAAATTGACTTACTTTCACTTTCACAATGAAGTCAAATTGTCATTGAAAAAAAGCCCCTTCAACATTGAAAATATATAAAACATTGCAAAATACTTTTAAAAGTCCCCTTTTTCAGAAAATGTTTTATCAACAATAGATTCTTCATTTTTAATCACTATAGAAACCACCGGTTTCCATTTATGTCATTTTTCATCCTAGCCAAAAGTGCGAAACTAAATTAAACTGTGGAGTGCTGGCTCAACACTTTCTAACTACCCAACGAAAGTCTCTTATAATCAATATGGCGTCGGAAGGACACGTGACTAATTTCAAAGTACTGAGGCAATATTAATTATTACAGACTTTCGTTGGTTAGCTAGAAAATGTTGGAATACTAATAAAAAAACTTATTTCAAGTGTGTTTAAATAACACAGTAAGCAATTATACAACCCAAAAAAACGTGTTTTGGGAATTTTCCTTGTTGTATTCTTTACCTTGAAAAAATACAATCAGCCATATATTTCATGAATCTTTTATTCCAGACAGATATGCACTGCATGCTGATGGTTCTACTTACAAGAATACTGTTATTGTGTATAGCAAGCCAAATTCAACAAAAAGCTATATATTTATCTAATTCTAATTATCTAATTAATTCTCTGAATTTTTTTATTCATTTGTAATGGTAAAAATTGATTTTTCAAAATTTCAAATTCAATTATTAATAAGCTCCCGAAGTGGCTGTATTATCAACTGGGTCCTGCATATTTATGGGCAGAAAAAGCATCAATATCCGGTTTGTGCATGTAAAATCGGGAGCTTAAATAAAGTATAGTGGCAGCTTCATTTTCGTATATTTGGTAAATGCTATTGAGGATCACAGTCTAGGAAACATAATTTACAATTTACATGCTCTGATAAGATTCAACAGTGGTTTAGCTACAAAAGCCTACAGTGCACTTATATAATTTTGGGAGAACCCAAATTTCAAAGCTTTTCGTACATATATGTAAAAATATTTGTTTCAATCCTATGATAAGCAGAAGCAAATGCTATGTAGTGAAATTAGTGAAACAGAAAAAAGAACCCATGGGAGATTGATTTAAGATGTATATTTTTAAATGTGTATCATCAAATCTATGTGTCTGAAAACTCGAAAAAATTGTGGGTAATCTTTCTCCCATCTGTCTTGTCTTGGTGTCATGACTGCTCGGTTTATAAACTATTTTTAAAAAAAGTTTTGTGTCTTACAGATAAAAACTTCAACAAGATATCTTCCACTTTCAACTACGATATAAGGAATATAAACGAAGGTCGTCGGTAAAGAGGAAGTCGTCGATTTTTTTCGAAAATGGATCGCACCATATGGCATACATATAAGAAGATTTCAAGCCGCTGTGATGTGTAGTTGCTGAGAGAGGTATGACAAAACTTTTGAATTGCAAAAATATTAAGTCAAAAGACAAAAAAAAATAAAGTTGTCGAATTTAAAAAAAAAAAAAAAAATCCAACTGTATAGCATAATTACAGGAAACATGTTAAAATTTCATGCCACTGTGATGAGTAGTTGCCGAAAAAGCGCGACAAAAATTTCAACTGTCAAACTATGAAGTAATAAATAAACGAAATCCTCGGTAAACAGGAAGTTATTGGCGATTTTTTCCCAAAAAATTTATCCTACCACATGACATACCTTCACAAATAATGTGTTGAAATTTCAAGCTAAGCGTGATGAGTAGTTGCTGACAAAAGTGCGACGAAAATTTCGACTAGCAAAATAAAATAAAAAATAAATAAAGTCCTCGGTAAACAGGATGTTGTCAAATTTTTCCGTAAATAGATCCCGCTACATGGCATAACTTAAGGAGGAATATGTTAAAATTCAAGCGGATGTAATAAGTAGTTGCTGAGAAAAGTGACGAAAATATAATGTCAAAAATAAAGAAAGTCCTCGGTAGACAGGAAGTTTTTGTCGATTTTTTCGAATATGAATACCACCAAATGGCATATCTACGGGAAGAATGTCTTAAAATTTCAAGTCGCTGTGATGAGTAGTTGCTAAGAAGACTGTGATGAAAATAAGCGTTACGGAAACACGAACAAATGTTAAACTGTATACCACTCTCCTTCGGAACGGATGTTTAAAAATTTGTTTCCTATTTTAACATTATACAATCCATTTTTTATAATTTGGAATGTGAACAGACCAAATTAAGAGGGCCTTCGTTGACTCAGTACTTCAGTACTTTGATTTATATACAGTAATAAGATATGCAATTATTTTAAAATTATTACCAACTTTTTAAATTCGTACTTCTCATATTTGTGTTCTTTTTGTCCGTCATACTAATTTTTGTGTGATAAACTTCGGAACGAACACCCGCGCGACTACACGGGAAGCAACACCTGGCACTATAAAGAGCTTGAACCATGATATATTTACTGAACAAAATGTTAAAAGAGACGTATATCCTGTTTCTACCTATTTTTCTGTTAAGATTTTTAAAGGCAAGGTTCCCCGGTGATTATACAAAAGCATGTACATGTATCAATATCAATATATCAATATTTATTTGCTCAAACACACTTCCAGTAAATGGTCATGGCTAATACAATAAATAAATATACAATAGGAATAAACATCGATAATAACATAGATTTTGTACAATATATATAAACCAAGTGTAAGCACTGTGAGTTAAGGTTTGCTTTAAGCTCCTTTAGAGTATTTTGTCTCATTAGGAAACTCTCATTTATAAAGTTTGATAAAAAATCAAATAATACAGCAGATTTGCTGTTTAATATTTTAGGGAAGCCAGTACATAGTAAGAACTTTCATGCTACTAGGCTCAGCTTGTAAAGAGGTAGCGACGAGTTAGGTTTTGATCACAATATCATTTTCTGAAAGTTTAGTCAATTGGAATGTAGGTGAATTGGTATTTTCAATATAAAATTTACGTCAAATAATAATATTATTTGCAGCTTCGTTAGCAGGAATAAAAACAAATTCTTTGTCCAGTTCATTCAATATGGTTTTTATTCGGCTTTTATGCTTTTTTCTGGCAAGCTGATGTGGAATTTATTATCTATTTATTGATATAATTAAATCATTTATTAATATCAATAAATGAATGATTGATATTAAGGATTAATTAATGGTATCAATAAATCGTCAATCATCGTCAATCATTGATATCAATAAATATGACTTATTTATTCACATGTTTAATAAATAAATTTCAATATAAATAAATGATTTATCAACATGTTAATAATCAATCATTGATATCAATAAATTGTACGATTTATCAACACATTAAATAAATATTTATTAACATGTTATTAAATCATTTATTGATAATAGTTGATAAAGAGGGTACCACTACAGGTGGTTTGATCGTGGTCAGAAAAGTGTAGTTGCTTATTTGATAGGATATTGCCCGGGATGCAAGTTTTCCGGCACAAGATTTTAATATTAATTAACATGTTAATAGTTCGTTCACTTTATTGATATTGATAAATTATTTATTAGCACGTTAATTAAATTTATCAACATGTTATCTACTCATATATATATTGATAATGCACATGTTAATAAATATTTATTGATATCAATGAATGGGGAATAAATTCTACAATGGCTTGCCATATTTTTTATTAGGAGTTAAGTATTCTTCAAAATGTTTTAATCTTATGTCAACTATTTTCATAACTGTTTTGAAGAAATAATCTGGGATTATGAACATATTTGGAGTTACTGCAGTATTTGGATATTGATGTATTTTTTTACCAGTTTTCAGTGAAGTCCGAGTTGCTCAATTACTTATGCTACTTTGTATTATTTTGGTTATTTTATGTTCTTTAATTTGTTGGGTCTGTTTTCCATATCCGGACTTCGTCCCTAGATTATACTCTTTTGATTTCTGCTTGAATCTTGGCTCCCTTGATTACTATTTCTTTAATGTTCACATCTTTGCATAATTCACTATTATTAATGACAAATGTCTTTTTTTCTTTATCACAGAATAAGAATTGCAAATCTTCTAAATTGCCTTAAAGGAAACCAGGAAACAAAGTTTAATCATAGACATTTAACACTGAATTGTTAACTCACGTTACTTACAATTTGATTACTACGTCAGTAGTAGTTTCAATATTTTTTTGCTTTAATTAGTACCATTCTTCAAAATCAAACCAATGGCTTGAAAGTGTTGACTTGCAAAAGTTTACTAACACAAATGCAAGTTAGTATGTACAAAGTCATTGGACGTAATATGACTATTTTCAGATTTCCATTTCTTTTTTGATTGTGTAATGCCGTTTTTTTTTCAAGGATAAATGTCCTCCCAACAGCACTCGAATACCTTTACCTTTCTACTGACAATATGATTGAAAGCTGTGTATCTTTTTGTGATATAAAACTTACAGGAAGAATAACACTTAAGAAACCCTCCAACAAGCAACTCTTTCGCAGAAGTACTTCCAATCCCAAGCTCAATTACGGTCGGTAGTTTCAGTCCATATTTCTAAAATTTGGATTCCAAATAACATCATATTCTATGTGTTCTTTTTCTCTGTAGACATAAATATTTAATTGTACATTTTAAGAAGAGAAATTCAGACACACTGTAGAAGTTGCCTGGCTTTCATGTTTGCTTTATTTTTGTTACTTATTCTGGTACTTTGATTATCTGATATACTGTAAACTATTTTTTTTTTTCTCAATAATATGACTATTAATATTTTAACAATGACGATCACCAAAGATTAACTATTTTCTACAGAAAAACAAAATAAGAATAAGATACTTTGTGACAAGCTCCTTTTTATTAAAGAACAGTTGACTGTTGTAGCAATACTGTCTTGACAAAAATGCACACAAAATATATTTCAAACCATGCAATATCCTACAGGTAACAATGAGGTATAGGATGCTGCCTAATTTAATGATATGACACTTTGTTTTATCACACTGGGGAAATAAAAAAAACCTGGATATCTGAATATGAGATCATACCAGCAGGTGAAAAAAAATCTTAAAATTTCCTGTTTTCAGTTTATATCAAGGACAAAATTCTTTCAAACATGAAAAAAAGAAGAAAAAGAAAAATAAGTATTTCCCCCAACTTTTCATTTTACATTTCTAATTGCTAATAGCTCCAAAGTTATGAACATCATAGAACTCTCATTACTACAAACTTGTCACTTAACTTGATAAAAATAACATGCAACTTCAACCAGCTAGTACAAAACTTGGTGTTTCGGACAAAACATTATTTCTCAACATTTTCTTATTTCAATTGATTTGTGCATAGTAAAATTCATATTGTATCATCCCATTTACATTGTATCTTTTACATAAGAATGATTGAAAATGAAAATACAAGTGAAGCCATACAATAAAAAACTTCAAAAAAAAATTTGCTTTTAACTAACTGTATGAATATTTAAATTACCTTTCTATCATCAACTTGTCAATATTAAGATCACCCTAGACATTTTGTCTTAAAATGAGCAAAATATAAATAAAAAGAATCATACCTATTTAATAACAATAAATATGTTGAATGTGTCTGGACATTTCTTCCATATTCTATGAAATCCATCAAAATTTACTATATAACCAATGTTTCCCTAACTATAATTTTGGAATTCTACCTTTGATGAAATGATGTATGAAAAGTGAGATAGGAATTTGCATGGGAATATATTGTGCAGACAAATTAAACACTTCAAATCACACACAGGAATGTAAAAAGTGGGATACATCAAGTCTAATTTATCTATCTCAATAAAAAAAAAACTCCTAGAAAAATAACCTTTGTAAGCAGTACAACATAAACAAGCAAAATTATAAAGAGCAGAAAGCAAAATAGACAACCTAAGTAGTGGAAGAGTAAAATACAACTCATATTCCACTAAAGATTTGTAAAGCAAAAAATATCACAACTAAACATAGAGTGTTTACATCAGAATTTTTGCTCATAGACTTTCATAAGACAGGAGAAGGTTCTGTCAACACTACACAATATTTTGTCTATCTTCAATGATCAGAGACCCTGTGATAAGGGGAGTATTTTTTTCATATAAAAGTGAATAGAACTAACAAAATATTGTCAGTAAATATTGTCATTCCTACTCTCTCTGGTCAACTATAAAAAAATCTTTCCTTTTTAAATAATTTACAGCTTATGTGTACCAAGAAAACTGAAATACCAGACATATAAAATATACATGTGTTGATAAATACCAGATGGTTATCCAAGAAGAAAAAATGCTGTATGAAGTGTTGAGTAAAGATGGCACCTGTATTGAGATCAGATATGAAAACGAAGGACATTGTTATACTACATCTAGGACTTTTAGTACTACTGAGATTCCTTTACTGTTCAAACATTTTAAAATAATTGATCGAAGCGTATCCTCAACAATGAGGAGGCACTTGTCATGAAATCTACAACATGTTCTATTTCATTTTTGTCCTTTCATTTATTTCTTAACAAAAAAAAAAAAAAAAAAAAACCACTAGAGATTCTGGGCTGGAAAATTTATCATTAAAAAATCTGGCCTCAGCCTACTGTAAAGAAGTTGTCACATTACCTCTTTACTCCTAGATGGTTTAGTAAAGTTCAAAATTCTGTCAAAAATAATACTGCTAAAATAGTGGTACAATGACCAGGATTATTTCTTTTGGTCTTTTGCTATTTCATTCCATGGCTCATCATTATAAAATGAACTACTAAACATCATAACAATATAGCACATACTTCACACAACGATTTTAATATTTTTATCAAATACTAATAATACTATTACTATGTATTTTTATTCATTATTTATTTTAGCTGTTCTGGATCTGGCATACCTAACTTCAAACTTATATGGACTAGAAATCTACAATTACAGAAATCATAAACTCTGAACATTTAAATATAAAAAAATCCAACACATATGTATGAACTGCACCATCTTTCATGTCCAATTTAAATCATCTAATTGTACCAATTATGAATGCTTTTGAAATTTTAAACTTGATTTGAAAAGTAAAGTACAATTTTGTTTGTAATACAAACTAATGACAATAATTTATAATAATAACATAATAAAAGCCCTTGATCAAATAAATCTTTAAGTTGCATTAAGTTTAAAAAATAATTCTTGTGTTCAAAATTTCATTCTGTCCTTGTTTTTTGTCCAGCATACAAGCTTGAGTTGTTGTAACATTTAAATTGTACACAGCCACAGTCAGTTTTAATATCAATCATCAAAAAATGGATTTAATCCTTGATTTCAACTCCTCTGACAATAATTCACAACACTGCAAATCATTTTCTTCACAAGAGAACTAAAATGATGAATAATGAATGATATATGACTATGCTATGGGGACTTCACAATGAACAATGTTGAGTACATTTTATAATTGGCACACCAATGTAACTGGAATTAAAATGAAGAATCCTTCATCTCTGCATAAAATGTGAAGATTATAAAAGATTGATTTGTCAGATTGAACAGAACTGTAGGAACATATCTTTTACAAATGTAATTGTATAAATATGTGTAAATATTACATTATTCAAAAACGAATTGATATGCCAAATGAAAGGAGTCAGCTTTTCTAGCAACTTTCTCATTATCAAAGAAAGTTAAATCTATACTGATTCAGCATGTCATTGAATATATTGGAATACAGTATTGATTTTGAACAAAATTTGGTTGTAAAATATTAAGTGGAAATAATATATTAAAAAAAAAATTGAGGTTTAAAGAACCAGGACCTTACTGCTTGGAAGCTATTAAATAAATATTTAGCTATAAAACCTCATTATCACTATATACAAGTACCACATAGGTCATGTTAAACATAACAATAATGCACCATTTATTAAATGTAAACTCCGAATAAATGGAATGATGACAAAATGCCTGACAAAACATGAAAGGCTAAACAGTAATAATAAACAAACCAAAACGTTTCCAAATAACAGATGGATAAATCATTCTAGGTTAACATGTCTTACTGAGTGATATAACAAACATAATATGTACAACTATCGTATAACAAGTGATCACATTATAAACCCATAATAGTTAGATCCTGATTTGTTAAAAACTTATGTTCACAGTGTACCACTTAAACCAATACATGAATCCTTTTACAACAGTAAAATTTGGACACCTTATTTTTTTAATTGTAGTTCTCTTAACTCCATTTTCAGGTACAAGCGTCTGCTATACGGACTGTGATATGCATGTATCCTCATAATTCTTCAGCACATTTCATATAGCAAGTAATTTTTGCAGAGCACGAAACTGGGCATAATTCATCAGTCCCGTCTAAAAACACCAAAATCAATTCTGTGAAATATTTACTCATGGCTTTCAGCACCACTAAGCATCTGCATAAATAAGAAACTCTAAAAATTTTCAAGTACCTTTTTGCCTAAAAATCGCCAAAATTTACACGATCCAGAATAATATGTCATATGTCATATTTATATTTTTCATGTCTAATAGGTATTAAGTAAAGCAGGATCTAAATATCAAGAAGTAATGATGGAGAACTTTAAAGAAAAAAATCTTCTATAACATGTTTGTAGTGGCTATTTAAAGAAAGTATATAATGATAATAAAAAAAAACATAATTTAAAGTGCCAGTGTAAAGACGTGCATACAGAATAGATTATCACAAAAAATCATGGCAATTTAAAGGAATTGTTCTGTGTAATCATTTCATATTAGTCCATTTAATGAACATTACTTTGAAGAGTTTTTTAAGCTTTTACTAGAACTCAGCCATTTATGAAACCAGTTTAGAAAGATAGGTGTACAAACTGGACATTTCCAAACTCTTTCCATCACACAAAAATAACCTATGCTTCTATACTGACGTTGACATGTTGAATTGGATGTATCTTCTTTTGCAAGAATCCAACACTCCAACTGTTTTCATGCATCAACCACTGCTCTATTTTGGAGGAGTTGCAACTACAAGTTCTAATCATGAAAAGCCCTTTCAAAAATACTATCTCCATCTGGTAAAAAAATATTTTTCATGTGTGAGATGCCAAAACCTATAAATTAAGTTTCATTCAATTACTTTGAGCAAATAAGTAGAATGCTTACAAGATACAAAGAAGGATAGACAGATACTGCAATTTTGTAAAAAAAAAAAAAAAAAAAAAATCATTATAATATATTTTCAAATGCAATTCAAAGAATAAAATTGGTATTAAACTCATATGTTTCAATACAGAAATAAAAATCTGAAATGCAAACGGGTAAAGGACAAACACAAGTTTGAGATATAAACATACATTTGATGGACGGATTTTACATGATGATAAATAAATTAACAAACTTAAAACTCTTCAAAGTAAATTAAATGTAACTATTAGAAGGAATTGAGGCTGAAGTCAGCTTTAAGGAATGAAAAGGGAACATACACACACAAAAAAATTAAGCCTAAGAACCCTGTCCTACTTGTAACCAGTAAAATCAATTATGGAAATTTTCAACCTGTCAACATCGACAGTTTGTCAGTAGTGGCAACATTTTTACTTTTTTTTTTTTTTTTTTTTTAACAATTTTTAATATATATATTTTTTTTAAAATATTATTCCATTTTGCGTTTTTTTTAAATTTCAAATTAAGTTTTAATTTTTTTTAACGTTTTTTTTTATGTTGAAGTTTTTATATATAGATCAAAAAGTCCAAATGACCATTTCAACACCGAGACCAAAGGCTGTATATTGAAGTCTAAGTAATAGATAAAATACAATCCTTTGAATCTCTGCCTGAAACAACCATGGAGCAATGTTATATGTATTTACATGTTTTTTTTTACCTTTTTCTTTTTCTTTTTTTTTTTTTTAATCTTTTTTTTTAAATTTTTTTATATATATATATTATTTTTTATTTTTTTTTTTTTTTTAAATACATTTTTAAGTATTTTTTTGTTTTGTTTCATTTTCTTTTTTTCTTTTTTTTTTTTTTTAACATTTTACAGATATTTAAATTTTTTTTTTACTTTTTACTTTTTTTTAAATACTATTATTGTCGATTATTGTCATCATAATTTTTAGCATCATTTAGTCATTTACACATTTCCAAATGACACCTTTACATGACATCTTTATATACATTTATGAGATAATATTCTCAACATGCTTCAGAAGCTTTCATAAATCTGATGTTACAGTTAAACTACTGCTCTTAATCTTCCTCCAAGTTTGCTTTGTATTTACAATGCATAAACAAATATTACTGATTTGACTAGATTTTACAAACCACACTGTAAGTGATGAATGAATTATATGTCACTTATATACAATGGATTTCAGGTTATTGATGAAGCAAGTTCAGCTTATGTCACTGGTCACAACTAGGACAGGATGTCTGTCAATAATTACAATGAAAATCTTTGTTACTTTAGAACTGGCCTGTTTATACACATGATAATGTTAAAACATCTTAATGTTTACTGTAACTTAAATATCACAGACTCTGGCATAAAAACTTGTTCTTAAAATCTAACCGATACAACTTAGCTTTTATAATTTGTGTTATTGTTTAGCACCTCGTCAGGGTTAATTGAATTTAATCAAAATACAATGCTCAATGAATCAGTTTTTACTCCCAACAATATTCTTCTAAAATGCCAGAGTCTGTCATATTAAATGTGTGTTTCATAGAAAATAACAGTTATAGTTTAACAATCATCATACAAAAAATAAATAACAAGAATATGATGACAATAACTAAATTTTCACTGCACCTTTGACAGACATAAAACAGGAAAATAAAACATTATTCCTGAATCTCTAACAATTATAAAAATGGTTATTTTCAAACAAATATATCACACTTTTAGTATAATAAAAATAAATTGGAACACATTTTCTATAGAACTCATGTCACCAAGTCTTTGATAACAGATCGATCCCATTCCTGACTAGAAGAAAAGAAAGAATATTGAGTACTTAACTAGTTTACTTTTCGTTAAAAAAAAATCCGTCTTACCACCAGCTGGACAATTTTTAAATTTTGAATTTCTTTGAATTGAGTAAAACATTATCCCTTTTAATGGATTATAACTTATTTTTTTTTAATGCAATTTTCTAAATACTCAATAACTGCTTGTCTAAAAATACTTATTTTATGTGTTTAAAAATGTTTCCATTGCATCATTGTAATAAAAAATGTTTCCATTGCATCATTGTAATAAAAAATGTTCCCATTGTATCACTAATAAAAAAATTTAAAAAATCTTGAAAATTATACCTGCAATGAAAATTCTTATTAATGCACTTCCAACCATTTTTCTGTACGTCATGATGACTTTTGGACCCTGATTTTATCTTTATTCAGTTTGATAGCAATCCCCCTATGACAACAGAAAAAAAAAAAAAAAAAAAACTAAAAATAGCCAAAATCATATGGATATTGTGAAGATGTTGTCTATATCCCAGGCCTTGAGAAAACTTTTGAACAAAAAATAGGGTTTCAATGGAACATCAAGTGATTCCCTGCCATGTTATGGTGAAAAATTTTCAAAATAACTTAACTTGTAAACTACACTTTGGATTTTGCTGAAAATTAAACTTAACCTGTATGTTATGGTACTTGACAACTGTACAAAATATTCATTGATTCGTTCTCAAGTCATCATCTGTAAACTGTTGGGGGTCTGACAGACAGAAGGACATGCAACTTATGAGAGAGTATCACATAATACCTCGCCACTTGGTATTGTGGGGTATATAAATAATTCTCGAGTATAGAGTTTGACCATAGTTTAAGCACAACAAATATTTAGATGATACAATGGGAGCATATTATACTTCATTGGTTTACATAGTACCATCAGTAGAAGGCTGTATCTTGAGGAAGAATCTCAATAGTATTGGTGACAACAGTATATTGAAATAAATATGAATTCCTGATTATATAAAACCCATAACCTTTATCAATGCCTCAAAATTTTTCAGTGTAAGCAGTATCTAGTAACTAAAATGTTATGTAAGAAATTGATTGCCACATTATGTTTGTATTATATAAACCAACAAGACCTCAACATTTTAAGGTGACAATCATTTTATAGTTCTGATTTATTGTATTAGGAATCCACATTGAAGCAATTTCAAGTCTTCTTATTACAATTATAAATATTTCAATTTCTAAATCTTGAGAAAATAACATACATTAACATAAATGGCCTGTTCAAATATCCAGAAATTATTGTTATTTAGACTTGGAACCTTTCTATAAAGATAAGAAGAAAAAACCTACAAGATATATTTTTTAAACAGACTTATTGACATGTAATTAAAATAAACAATTAATATCTATATGTCATTAAAGTATAATTTCCAAATAAACTTAAAATAAAAAAATCTTTAAAAAAGAACTAATAATCCATCAGAACATCCCATATGCCTATACATAATCCTTTTCAAAGACTTGGTGTATCACACATCACAGATCTCTAAAATCACTGTGAATCTACGTAACAATATCTACAACAATAAAACTTCCTGATTCTAAATATAACTTTCTAAATATAACTATCTTGAAAGCTCTAGTCTTAGCACTTTTAAAATATCACACAACTGCAACTACAAAACTGCTTCATCAGGAATCTGCCTCCAACATTTCTAAAAACAGTTTGTGCATCATGACACGCCCATCTTTTTTAATGTCAAACCAATATTGTTTGGTAAGGAGTTTCATATGAGTTAAAGATGGCAACAGCATGTATAAATGTCCAACTCTTCTCAGATTTCCTGAATAACGGTTCTTGACATACTCTAACAAAGCATCTTGCAGTCTGTCTTGCAATGTTTTCACAGCTTCACTATTTTCTATAATAACATCTACAAAATACAAAAGCAAGTAAATCACTATTTAAAAAGATTTTTTAAGTCAGTTCATCAAATAAATGCATCTCCCTGAAAGAAAAATGAAAGAAAAAAAAGCTTTGGTTCAAGACCTGGGATATGGACAGAAATAATGATTATCCCCCTTTTACCCAAAACAAAAAGAAAAGACCAATCATAACATTACATACTGAATATTTGATATTTGTTAAAATAATGAAATTTATATTCGAAAAAAATAAATAAAATAACTCTATAACCCATTTAATGAAAGCATCTTTTCGTATATAAAAAACCTATCAGAAGTTTACCTGTATTGCATAGTGTCATGGCTTTCAACAGAAGATATTCTTCTTTTGTAACACCCATATTTGTAAATTTTTTGGCAAGTTTTCTGGTGAGATTATCAAGTTCAAGGGAGCATTGGCAACTTTTGCTTTCCTCTGGTGATAGTTGAAGATCCTCAGCAAAACGTATGTATGATGTATAAGGACATGATCTATAGACCAAGTTGAGACATAAAATTTCCAGCCAAGAATGTTGTAACAAGTTCATTTGGTCACTTAATGAAAGGTTGCAAAATCCTGAAAATAAAATATCTATTCATAAATTATTTCATACTCCGAACTCTTATTTGATACGACATGTTCAATTTGAAAAAAGAGTACTGTACTTAGCAAAGTAAAAAAGACACCTATGAAAATCATTTCTAGTTTTTCTTTGAAGCAGGTAATTGTGGGTTGTAATGATAAAATGGATTAAATATAAAATCATCTTTACTGATAAAATGCAATTCTCAAGTTGGCTATTTACAGCTTTATTACCTGGTACTTGTTTGGCCCAGCTGATTGTTATGACAAGTTCCCGATCAGCTAAATCTGATACAGCTGCCAAGAAACGAATTTCATCTCCTTGTATATCTGGATCTGGATTAGCATACAACTTGTCTAACTGATGTTCTATATTACTTAACTGTGTGAGGATTTTGTTTTCACATACTGAAAGAAATTATAACTTTGACAGTTACACAATACACATACAATTGTATAAAGCAGTCGAAGTGTTAAGAGTGAATATTATCAACCAAATAATTTACAACAACTTTTAATCATCTGGAATAAAATTTTGCAACTCAAAAAACCCAAGTTCTTTAATCAATGAAAATTCCAAATAATTAAGAACATGCCATATAGCACTGAAAAAAAACCAAAAACAAAAACAAAAAACTTCTCTAACCAGGCTCAGTTGAATACTTATCCTGACATCTATAATCCCAATTAAATCAAGGAGCAGTGATTAAGACCTTTCCTTCATCACTTACTTTCTATACAAGCTTTTTTAACCATGGGAAGGATATGCTGAATGATAGGCTGAGAATCAGGACTTCTTTTGTATTTCTGTCTTCCTCCTCGGACTCTGTCTAAGCGCACACCTAAGAAAAAAATAAAATAAATAAAAAATGGTAAAATGTAACTTGGTTGTAAAACAGCACATAATTCTAAGTTTATTTAAGAATTGTCTTATTGGTGCTGCTGGAAGTAAAATAATATATTGTACTAAATTAACTCTTTATAAAATAAAGGACAATGACTTCCTAAAGTTAACAGCTTAAAATGGCAACTATTCTGTTGTTTACATAATACTATTCCCACATTTTTTTAAGTATTACATAGTAATTACAGCATCAAGAGTTAAGTAAGCCAAACAATCCTAACAACATAGTTTTCATTGGTAACACACCAAGTATTTGGCAGCAGCAAGATAAAATTGTATTACATACTACAGATCTAATACAGTTGCAGTTGATTGTAATCATTTTTGAAAATGTCAGTAGTATCACATGGCAAATAATGAACTGAACTACCTTTGATGCTCAAAAACTCAAATATAGCTGGATTTTTATTGAGCTTGCTTACAGAGGCAAAAGCCTGCAGGTAGGCATGTCTACCCACTTGGACACATCATTCTAACTCCAAGTAAACTAATCATCACTCTATCCCCTCAAATACCCCATGCTTGGCGGAGCAGTAGTGACTACCAATTTTAGTCTTTGGTGTCAATTGGCCAGGGATTGAACCCACAATTGAAATGAGCATGCTTACTCATAATAATACAACTGCAGTGAAGATGCTGTTAAATACAAAGTTACCATAGTCAACAATATAACAGATTGTTTTATGATACTCATTAATATGAAACTTACTGAGACTAGTCTGAGCAAATATATTGACTGAGAATGGAAAATCTTTATTGATCTAACAATCTAGTAATTACTTCTATTTTCCCAAGGAAGTGTTGTTTAATGTAAATTGTATTTGATTCTGGACTATTGTTCAGCCTCTCTATTTTCATTCCACTGAAAAACAAAACATATAGCCACCTACTACTTGATCGATAGCCTTATGAATATGATTCTGTCAGTATTATCCTGCATGTTTTTCCTTTGAGTTCTATCTATATTCATTGCCAGTGATCACCCTCAAGTTGTTAACATATAACAACATATAAAAACAATTCTTTTTAAATTCAGAATTGTCCTATATATCTTTCACTTCATTACATTCCCTTACACCAAGCCCAGACATAGTTGCAGAAATACAATACCACTTAGACAAATAATGAAATCAATTTTTCCCTTTTCCCTATGCTCTCTCTTTATACACTATGTTTGACATTTTCCTTGTATTGACAAAATGACAATTTGATGAATCTCTGTTCCATGAAGATTTCCATTTAGGTCTGATTCTATTGCATAACCTGACTGTGAGAACATTACATTATCACATTCATCCCTTGTTTGAGTTACAGAACAAATTAAACTTGCAGTTTATACTGAGATGAATAAATTGAATAAATGATTCAACACAGAAAGGTAACGATTCAACAGAGAAGGGTAACGAGGGATTAGAATTAAACTGTTTCTTTTGAAGCCTGGAAAAAGAACATCTAAATAAATCAAGTCTTGACTCTGAAGTTTTCGAAGTCGCTAAAGTCGCTAATCTTCAAATATTCTATGCCACTGATTTCTGGCTTGCTTTCAACATCTGTAATGGCACGACAATGAAATGCTCTAAAATCAGGGGACTTCTGCTAGAATATTATATAACCAACATAGTCAATTGTAACAAGCCCTTGTGTCTGAATCGAGCCCCTGTATCTGAATCGGAAACTGGGTAATGTACAATGCTAACACATCATTTCATCTTTTCATGTTAACTTCCCATTCTCATACAAACAAAAATCACACATGGAATGCATGTACAATATTTAAGAGGTACATTTTGATCTCGTATGAAGCTATGACGGTAAACATGGCATCGTTCACAAGCAAAATGTGGAGTAATAATAAATAATTATGCAAATGTAAAGCACTGAAATTTTGAGTGCAACATGTGTTTACATGTGTGTATGCGACTTTATGTCTACTGAAAAGAAACTCCTAGGACAGGTTATTTGAGTTTTGATACTTTATTGTTGTAATTAATAACTAAGCATGCTATCTTGTTTATAGTATTTTAAGACTTCAAAAAGATAATTTATTGATGTTTACAGGTTTTTAAGATAAACATCCTATCAAATCACCTTCAACTGGTGGTGACCACCACAAGCTGACAAGCTCATGTCAGAGACTGACCTTAATGTTCTTATTTTTTCCCCTCAGGCAATATTTTGTTGACTTGAGAATCCAGGTGGTTTTGGACTGTTTATGTGAACTAAAAGACCCCAAGATAAATAACTTTAAAAAACAATAAAAAAATTTAAAAAGCAGACTTAATTGACAGAAACCATCCATATTGCAGATGAATATAAACATTGTTTCAGGTTTTCCATTGGTACAACATTTACTGATATATATAAAAAAAGTAGATGGAATGGAACTGAAAAAATCTGAATATCATAAAAAGTCAAATTGTAAGGAATTTGACAACAATC
Organism: Perna viridis; assembly: GCA_037379345.1. NCBI lineage: Eukaryota > Metazoa > Mollusca > Bivalvia > Mytilida > Mytilidae > Perna > Perna viridis. The sequence goes on along the minus strand of CM074512.1, from coordinate 17,854,757 downwards.
ATTAGGGTAAGCATATCTGAATATGGGACACTTCATCTAATACTACTATGCTTTCATTATTTAAAATAATCTTATCCAAGATAACCCTTCCATGACACTCTATATAGTGAATTGGTGTAAAGTTTCATCAAAATCCAACAAAATAAGAATGATCATGTGACATTTAACCACACAACTACAGACAAACAAACTGATGTAAAAAGGGGTCTTCTACATATTTCCTCAAAACTTTTTGATATAATTAGATGAAGATACCTTCAAAAATTCACAGGTTTAGGTGTGTCCTTAACCTTACTAAGAGAGTTAATGGATTCAGTCAAGATCTATCAGAGTATGACCTTAATAATTAAATAATTAAGCACTGTGCTGTACAAGGAAACACATCTGTCCTCTATACCTGGGCAAACAGTTGATGAATAGTAATAATTTGTCAACAGGTACATTAAAACCACAAGATAAGTCTAAACATAAGTTCAAAAGATAAATTTGGTGTAGCTGTATAAAATGGTATATTTATCAAGGATTTCCCTCTGAGCAATCTCCTTTCTAACTACAGCATGACAAAGATGCAAATCCATAAGTTATTTTCATCAAGGTTTGGACTGATTGTTTTATTAGCAGTGTAAAAAATAAGTTTTTTTTCCAACTATTGTACATCATGTTGACAGAAAAATGGACTTAAAATGAATTTTTTGTCCAAAATTGTATTAATTTTTTCCGACACAGTCAGTATAGTTTTGCTTTTTACCCTTTGATCTTAAAGACGCTCTTCCTTGGAAACGCAGGTCACCTGATCAAAATTCTGTTTGCAGATTTGCCAAATACTGATATTTGGTTATTTCCTGATGAAAATTAAAAGCAAAAAAAGCAAAACAAAACAGAACAAATTTTACTGTGTCAGCTATCTTTTTAAAAGATAGTACTTGTTGTATCAGCAACGCTTCGTCGTGCTAGGTATACACTCACTCATACAAATAGTTGATACCATCACTCACAACACATGCCCCATATATAAATATACAAAGCCACACACTATTCAAATATGAAATCAAGCTGAGACAATTGTAATGAAATTCAGACCAACTGATAGACACAGTAATTCAAATATTCCACCTATTCTTTGAGTGATGGTACTAGGAGGTAGACATATATATCTAAATGGACTAACTAATGGCTGAACAATAACATAGTCTCTATGACATTCACCTTATTATATTGGGTTCATCTATATAAAGTAAGGTTTTTGGGCATCTTAGGTTATTTATACTTTGATATTAAAATCTATTTTTAAGAACGACCTAATTCAGTTTAAATTGACCTAGTAATGTAAAAGGTAATATTTATTGCCTTCTCATGTCATGATTCAATGATGCCTTTATTGCCCTTAACATTTGATTTTTTGCTTACATTAACACATTTCTAAATTAATATCTGACATTTCTTTCTTTTTTCTTCAGGGTATTTGTAAGATCAGGCATAAACAAGTGAAAGGAAACACAATTTTTTTAAAAGGAATTGAACTGATAAAAAAAGATCTTCAGTTAGGATGTTTTATATAATGTGAATCTACACTGAGTTACATATGACAGGTAAACAGTAATTTTCCAGAGGAGTATATGATAAAGGCAAAAAGAAATGAAATAAAGATCTATTTTACAATCCTTCAATGTTATTAGGAGAGAGGACAACAAGCATGATTATCATATATCTTGATCATATATGCAGATTTATGAAACACAAGGTTAACTATTCATTTTTTTGTAAGACACAAAGGGTCAGATATGATTTGCATACATATTTCGAACTTTGCCTTGTGAAAACAATTTCGCAATACTCTACCTGAAAACAGGTCAATGAACCAGGTGACCACCCTGTGTATTTATCTTGAAGGACTGAAAACATCTTTTTCTTATCAAATAAGAAGTCCAAAGTGCATTACAAGTGCATAACTACTTGTTACTTGATTCTCCATTAAATAGAAAACCTAACAAGGACTTTTAAGCCTATTAATGGATGAAGTTTTTTGTGAAGCTCTATGACATTCAATGTTAAAAGCTTGGTGCAACATCATTAAATTTCCAGACTTAACATTTTCAAATACATATTCAGCAATCTATACTGATATATCAATGCATTCAAATCAATTGTAGTACAAAGGGCCCCCACCACAGGCATGTTATGATATTTACTGATTCCTTTCTAGTTAACCAAGTTTACATGGAAATTTATACATACATGACATAAAAGCTGCCAATTATTGGTAATAGAATTAGAAATTCAATTTTTTCCAAATAATTGGTTCTAAACCCCTTTTGGATATGCATAGACATAAATCAAATTACTTTCAAACAAATGAATATTTCATTGAATATGATCAACATTACTGATAGAAAATAAATTAATTTTTGTTAGGGGGATATACAAATTTATGTTTATCGTCTACTTTAATAAAACAAAATTAACTGAAAGCATAAAAATATTGAGAGTTCAAAGGCAAAATAATTTCGTCCTATCTCTAATGTTCAATTTTAATATCAAAAAGATTGTAATTACCTTACGAACATAAAAACAAAATTGGGCTAAGAAGATTTGTTTGTTTGTTTGTTGGGGTTTAATGCCCGAGCAGCAATATTTCAGCTATACTCAGGCGATGAACATGAAGTGGATGATAAAATGAATATGAAATGATGATGAAATGAAAAATTGGATGGGACACAAGGATAATGGGGTCGAGAAAGTTTGATTACCACTGAAAATAGGGAGAGGTGGGTAGGGTCGGGCAATTTAGCCTCCTGTGGCGGAACCCTATAGTTCCTACACCGGGAGAATACCACAGTAGGGTTTTTCTAATGAGCGAGGTACGTGGCATCTTTCCCAAAACGGTGCACCACTATGGTTTGCGGTCAGGTTTTCCATATTATAGCCAGACAACCGCAGCATGTAAAACGCCAGGGTTACCCCATTCCACCACCTGGGGCACACAACCCAGTTGTTATGTGGGCAGAGCGCCCTAGCCCACAGCCAGGGTTCTGAGCACTATTTAGTCGCCTTTTACAGCAAGCTTAGTGCTGCTGTGGGCCAATTCTTTTGACACCTGGACCCACACAGGGCGGGCTAAAAGAAAAGCCTGAACAAAATTGCTTTGTATTGCCATAATTCACCACAACTGCAAAAAAAAAGTGGGAAGTGATAAAGTTCCATAACTACAGTCAAATTTGTCAAATCAAATGGCAGCGCAAAAAGATAACAGTACAACAAAATTTGTTGAGAGGTTTCTAAGGAGCTGAATCCACTAAGTCAAGTGTGATGGACGGACAGACAAGACATACATCAGTATTTCTATGTCCCCTTCCACATTACTCCACATGTAGAGAATAAAACTGGCATTGCAAAAGATAGGTAAATAATATTTCTAATATTTTTTATGTACTTTTCAGAATGTAACACAAGTTGCCAAGAATGATGATAGCTTAGGAAACTTATTTAGAGGTTGGCATTGATATTGATGGAATTGCCTACCATATTAACTGATGAAAGACCTATCACAATTGCTGAAAGATTGAAGGACGAAAGAAAAAATCACTAGGTTTTGTTGATTTGACAAGTAATTAGTTATGAAGTGTTAAGTAATAAATTCATTCTGATTGTAAATAATAAAGATAAAACAAAGGAACTGTCAGATTTAACATAACTATAACATATAATTAGAGTTAAAGTCAGAATGCTAATTACAGAACAAATTACTAATCATCCTTGGATGTACTTTTATTTAAATATATCATTTCAATATAATCCATATTCTTTCTTGTAAGAACATTTAATTGACATTTATGACACAAGCAATCCTGAAAGGTAGAACATAATCAGATGCCCCCCTTTTCAGCTCATCTGCTGAAGGACCAATAATATTATGGCATCTATTGATGTTAATGAAATGTAGAAATATTTCATTTTCTATCAATACAAAGTGAAACGCTGATGTTCAGTTTCCCAGAGAATCAATATCATACACAGTATGCTTTAGTAGGATGGAAATAATCAATTGAAGTTAAAAAGTTCTCTTAGTGCTTCATTTTTTGCTAATTACTTTTCCATCTTTATGCAACACAGTACAGTCTGTCCTTGACAGTTATATGAACCATTAGGTCAGTGCTCCTTGGCAGCCTTCAGCAGTGTGTATGTTTTGATGCATCTCAATGAAATGGTTATTTCTACTATTAAATACAGTTCGTCAAACCATGCTGATGAAGTGACAAAAAGGCTGACACTTTGCCAAGGGATTATATATGCTATTTTTACTTTTCAATATGGATGTGTAAATTCAAATCATTCAAAGGCAATCAATTCTACCATAAAATTTTGTTTGATTACAAAATGGTAGAATTAATGTCCATCTTAAAGCCATACCTCCTGTATCTTTAGTTGTAAACAAAGGTATCAATGTAAACCATTTGCTTATCAAGATGCTTAGAACATGAATAGAATAAATATGTACTCTACATTATGTAAAAATTTTTCATTAAAAACTACAAGGGAAAGAAAGCTGCCAAAAGCTACCAAAGTCAATCTTAATCTTCAAATGTTACAAATCAACAGTACATAAAATTTTATAGAGCACAATAAAACTCAATTCAATCTGGCAGTTTACTTTAAAGAAATAAAAAAAAATTAATGTTAGTAACTGCCATGGTTCAATTTCTGGTCTGTGGTCCCATTAAATGAAGTTTGATGCATTTGTCCTTCAAATGTCATTCTGTATACCTGATACACCAAGTTTAACCAGGTCATTCGTATACTTTTCATCATCAAAGATTTCACTGTTCACAACCCCTTTTACTGTAAACCTACCTGTTCTTAACTTTTTTTTATTGTCATGGAGCAGTATAATTTACATACCTTCTCTTAGCATTCCAACCCTTAAACATTTCTGGAACCGACAAGCTTGACATGCTTTCCTTCTTCTTTTAGTAATTTCACAATCCCAATTAGCTGGACATGAGTATTCTATATTTCCTGCAAAGACATAAGTACAAATTTGTAATAATTATCAACTTAAAATGAAGTTTATTAGAGACAACTGGTTGTCAAAGACGCTGCATCTAAATATTTAGTAAGTAAACAAAAATGCTATTGATATTTCACCATATCCTGTAAATATTTCTTGGTATCACTCAATTCTCCAGTAACTTATCATGAAATATTGACTGTAGCAGCTACCTTGGGATGGAAATGAGTAATGAAAATGCATTCTTTTCTTGGGTCTTCTGCAGTATGTACTTATTGAATAAAGTCACAGAAAAAGAACACATTTTATGTCACGCCTTCAGATCCCAAAATTTTACTGGAATCTCCAAGTAAATAAATGTACAGAGATTTTGCCTCTGGGTCTATAACATGCTTTATGAATTGAACACTTAGTGAGGAAGTGCAAATAGTTAACAATAATACAGATTCTGAGTACATATTATGGAACATTGGTAGCCAATGGACTGAAGCCAACCTCAACAACATTCCACTTAAGAGTGAACATCACAATACATGTACTACTGATCTGAACCTCCATTCATAACACAAACAATGAATAGAATCAATACAATCACACAGAAAGCTATGTCTGAACCAGTAGTGAAACCACAAATACATGTCTGGATCTGCATCAATGTCATATATTTGTCAGCACATAATTGTTTTCAAAATAAACACTAAGCAAATTTAAAAAAATGCAGTGGGGGTTACAAATTTCCATGTGTTATGCCCTAATACAATATCATAAACTGCTGAAAAAAAAAGGTAAAGTTCAACATGTTTATAATTATATAAAAAAAGAATCATCAAACTTCTCCACTACATGTGTTGTATATCTTCAATATCAATATAATCATTGTGCAAAATTTGAATGATTTTGCTTCAATACTTTTTAAGCTACATATTACACAAAGAAGGTACAGTTTACATCACAAAGTGATAAAATGGCCAAGTTTAACATGCTCAAAATGTGTGTGGAGGGGGGGAATTATCAAATTTATTCATAATAGGAGATGCACATCTTCAATATGTATATAACCACCGTGAAAAACTTGAATAATATTGCTTCAATACTTTTGAGTTAAATATAAAAAAGGAACTATTTCTAGGTCTCTTCAACTTCAGAACTTGTTAAGTCGACAAAGTACTACATTTTATCATGTGTAAACAATTTTCTCATTTCCAAACTAGAAGTGTCCATAGGAAACAGATCTCTTGCCACCCTTACACATCTGAAAATTTAACAGGGATTACTGAAAGTTTTACACACGTCAACAACTTGTATAGCTAGGGTATCAAAACTATGTAGTATCACACATACCAAATTTGAAAAGTCATTCCTATCAACAGTACAAGTTTATTTTTAAATCAAATAATTATGGGATAGATATACAAACTCATTGCTCCTGGTCACATGATAGCACTTTGCAAGAGTAATCCTTCTTAATTTGGTTGATTCATGTAGGATATGAATGTACATGTATGGTTTTCTCTTAAAACACAGATTAACTAAAAAAGGACTATATAATTACCAGTACATAAAAGTATGGTACATGTATATAAAGATTGATTAAGCATATAATAAATTGTTAAGAGGGTTTTCCTGCATTTTGAATCACCTCTACTATTGGCAGTTTGTGAATTTTATGTAAGGATCAACTGGTCTACTTTATATGTAGCTCACCTCCTTCTTCACTTATTTTCAATTTATAAAATTCACTTACACCTATATTACCATTGTACTGTTTACTAAATGCCACGGATTTGTACTTCTATATTAGTACCGGTACTTGTCACTAACTTACCCAGAAATGTTAAGATTTCATGCCCATTCCAAAAAAAATAGAAAAAAAATCTTCCAAATGATACAAAAGTCTCACATATACAAAATGACCATAAAACAGGACCATCAAATCTTGACATAACCTTCACAAATGTAAGTTAATACTCCATAAAATAAACAGAAACAGTAAAATAGACTAATCACAAATAGAATTTATGACAATTGTTTGGGCAATAAATTTCTATGTATTGTTACTATCACTTCAAACTGTATTTCTGAAGTAGCTTATCCTGTAAATGTCAGACAGCTGAGGACCTCTACATGGGTATCTAGATTAATTTCCCAGGACCAAATTAACTGCCTTGTAATTATCATTTTTTGAAAGTTACTTTTGTAATAGGGTCAGACACAAGGTGCAGAACTCATGTGTATCCCAAAAAATTCTAAGTCCTTTTTGTTAAAAAACCACTAAATACATTAAGCTTCAAAAATTCTTTATGGGCATCTATTTTTCTTATCTCTTTGTAGCTCTTACTAAGTTACAGAACAATAAAATCATTAAAAACTATGAAACACTCAATACTATGAGGTCTAAAATTTTCCCATGACCTTAAAATGGGTTTATTCAATTTCTATGTAAACAATTTTGAATCAATTTAAAATATGGAAGGGATTAAATTGAAAAAGGAAAATCAAGGCATTCAACTGAAGACATAACATTACAAAAACAAAAATCTTAACAAAACAATCAGCTTTAATATGAGAAATAAATCTGATGATTTGCAAATACTGTAATCAGAAAATTCCTTTTGCACCAGACCCTTCTCAATAAAAAATCTAATCTGTTAATATGCAAACAAAATTATCAAGTAAGTCCAAGTCAAGGGAGTTTAATACACAAAAAATAATTAGCAGTTATTAAACCCTTTAAGATTTGTTTAAGCATGTAACTACATGTAGTTTATAAGTGTTGTATTCAAACTGAAATCATTTACAGTTACAATTATCTATTTAAAATCAAAAGATCCACATTGTGTGAACATATGGTTTAATAGACAGACTCTTTAGGAGGTAAACCAACTGAAACAAGATAGCACAAACAAAAAAATGATATGGTACCTTATGTTCCAATTAATGGATTCACCAATGTTTCTTTTAAGACATTACCCACAAATAAAACAGATAAATCAAACACTATATCAGTGACACACAAATCTGAAGGACCAAGAAACCTGGCAGCCCTGAAATTTAGGACAGGTTTATCTGATAAGATTGGAGTTTTACATATACATGCACTATTGAAAATGTGCAAATTAGGCACAAGTCAGGACTTATAGTAAGCATTGGAGTATACATAATCATGTTTAAAGTAATATACATGAAGATCAACTATACATGACTAATTGAGGCTATTGTTACAAAAAAAAGAATTATTAAACCAAGACCATAAAGTGTTACAAATTCAATGGTGTTAACTATAGTTGTTGATCTGGTTTGGTCCCTATTGTTTTACTAGCATTCCAGTCAACTTATGTCTAATCAATAATATGGTATGGAAATTCAGACTATATAGGAAATACACAAAGGAAGAAAATTATGACAACCATCTTGCCTGATTCTCAATTAATAGTGATGAAGCACCAATGAGATACCTGGTGCAATCCATCATTTTATATCAACTGATTAAATACCATTCAACCAAGGCCATTTCATCCCAGTAACTCAATAATTTGTGTCATGAGATTGAATAGTTGATGACAACAACAAATCACTATCAGTTCAGAAGCCACTAATTAGACCTAACATACACCAACATTTCTGTTGACCAACCAACTTATTATTAAGTTGAATTAAAGATGAAAAAGAGATCAAACTCAAGATACAATAATAACTATCTGCTGTGTACTAAGAATTGCAGAAATCAGATTTCAAGGTTTGAGCTTAACACAAGTAAAAGCTTGAAGCAATTTAATGATTTCATAACAGACATAAGAATTATTTTAAGTCGTCATAAATGATTTTTATGGATTACAACAAGTGGAGTGAAAGACTTGACGTGCAGTTTGTATTTTAATCCTGCTTATAGGATTCAAATTAATCAAAAGTATTAAATAGTACTACAAGTTGAATGCTCTGTAAAATGTTACCGGAAATCAACTCATTATTGTCTGCAATAAAAAAAATTTTAAAAAACATACTAAAACAGAAAATTTTTCGATCCTGTATTTTTTTTTTAAATTAAGAAGAACATTTAGGAATACAAGAAATAACTTACATCAGCCTTTAACAGTACCTCATAATTAAAGGCATAATACTGAATGGTCAACAAATTTGTCTTCAGATCATTAACAGTTTTCAGGGTCAGGACAAGAGAAAACATTCCAAGATCATTTAACCTTTTTTAAGCTCCCATTTACTAAATGGCAGAGTGCAAAGAAAACAAACAGATCCAACAGTTTGTTAACCTTTTTATACAACATAAGAGAAAATGCCAAATCTCTAATAATAGTTCATCAATATTTGTTTGTCTGCCTTTCTCATTACATTTCACTTCTGACAACAATTTGTGTAGGTGTACCTCAATAATGTCAAAACTTTGAGCAAGTAATATACACCCAGCTTCACCACTATTTTCATAGCAATCATTAGCATTTACCAATATTACTGGTTAGATGAGAGTTAAAAAGTGCATATAATAATTATATACAATTATCATCATTGGTGAGTAGTTAATTAATAAGAAAGGTGTAAAACATTCCATGAAATAACAAATCATGGTTATTATGGAATCAATCAATTACAGACATGTTACAAATTTAGAAATAACATTGATTACACACTGAAATGATGTATTTTGTGACATGAAAATGTCCTTAAAAAGTGATAAATTGTCTTCATCAACAAAAAAGAAATTCTTTTGTTCTTGGACCAATACATCTTCAAAGAGTGAAAAATTAGTGAATAACATGATCGGTTATGTGTCATTGGTTAAGCTAGCTACATGTATTATTCAATATCCAATATATAAGTAGCATTGTCATAAACGGATACATGCCTACTTGCATCAATTTAAAAGCTGAATCCCTCTACAATTGTGCAGCTCAAGCGCCCTTGTTACAGAATTCTTATGTATTAAGCCAAAAAGTTAAAAACCATAACAATGTTCTATGATTCCACATTCCCCATCAGCTAGGGCAAGTGCAATTTTGGTGTGGGAAAGTTGATAACAATGCCCCACATTCCCTTTGGCAAATAGAAAACTTGATATTATTTATAGAGTTTAAGTTAGGAAAGCAAACTTCAAGTGTGGGAAAGCAGTGGTGGATCAAGAAAGAGGGTGCCGGGGATTGGCACCTTTCTTTTTATTGGAAAATTTGTTATTTTCATGTGTGAAATTGACATTAAAATGGCAAATAATGTCCTAGCCTCCCCCTCTTTTTCTGAGGAACCCTTGCTGGCACCTCTCCTTTGTAAAGTGTCTGGATCCGCCACTGGTAAAGCTAATTTTTCATTGAGAGTTTTCCCATGGTAAGCTAAAATTTTGAAAAATCCTAGAACACTAAAGTAACATCAATTCAAGCTGATAGACTTATGATATGAGTCCCACACACTAGCTAACTCTGTTACAATAGCTTGTAGAAAGGTTACATCCTTAACTTATACCCAATAATTAATGAGGCAAAAATTTCATTCATTGACACGAACAATTTTCAGCTCTAATCAGCAAATACTCAGACATGTACCAAACCACCTCAATATCAAATTTTATTTTTGGCCCTATTTGGTATATGTAAACAAAGCATGTATAATCAATGATAGTCTTCAAAAGAAGTCAGTGGGTCAACTACATATTTAAGGTTATATCATACTATTTGACATATCATAGACCAACCACCATGGTATTTGGGACCAATGTACAATGACACTGAGAAATTATTAAGATAAACATGGGTGAAGGCTGATCATTCATCAATACTGACAGCAACAATTATATCAACACTTAGATAGTATTATAAAATGAAAAAAAAAAACAACACCTTATTTACCTCCTGTTTCCCCTTCAAATCACCAATACTTCTTTTATTTTTTTTTCTTTAAAACAAAGCTCATATTTTCAGAGGACTTGATAATATCAAGTCATAAAAATAATAAGTTTACATGCTACTAGTATTCTATACGATTTGTGTATTCAAAATTCATCGTAACCTGACCCAACAGATGAATACCCTTCTACATTACTAGAATAACTGACCTGAAAATAAAAATCAATTCAATCTTGGTTTTATTTACCTAAGGAATCGCGCCCCGTGCAGGTCCGGGTGTTAAAAGAATAGGCCTGCAGCAGCGCTAAGCTTGTCGTAAAAGGCGACTAAATAGTGCTCAGAAACCTAGCCGGGGGCTAGGCGCTCTGCCCATAGAGCAACTGGGATGTGTGCCCCAGGTGGTGGAATGGGGTACCCCTGGCGTGTTACATGCTGGGGTTGTCAGGCTATAATACGGAAAACCTGACCGCAAACCATAGTGGTGCACCGTGTTGGGAAAGATGCCACGTTCCTCGCACGTTAATGAACCCTGCTGTGGTATTCGATAGGAGTAGGAACCTTTGCGCTCCGCCACAGGAGGCTAAATTGCCCGACCTTACGCATCCTCCTTTTTCCAGTGGCAATCAAAATTTGTCGACCCTATTATCCTTGTGACCCATCCTTTTTTTTTTCATTTCATGTTCATTTTATCATCCATTTCATGTTCATTGTCTGAATATAGCTGAAATATTGCTGCTCGGACGTTAAACTCCAACAAACAAACAAACAAAACCTAAGGAATCGCAGACTTTGTAAAAGAAATAGAAAAAAAACACAGTTAAATGTTATCAGTAGATGTATGCAGGTGTAAAACAAAATAAATGCTAAACTCACACAAATGAATCTTAAAAGTATCAAACCAGGAAAAAATATTCCTAATAGAAAATCAATAAGGACAACTATCATGAGGTTGATGACCAAAACATGTTAAATCAGAGCTTCTCGATTCATTTCCTCCAGGACTGCAAGATACTGTATATAATTGAACTTACTTTTTACTTGCCACCCCCTCCCTAAAAAAATGTTGAAGACATCCAAACCTTACAAGGAGATGTCTATCAAACCTGTTTCAATATTTTCTCTATGAACTTGGTACTTTTATTCAATAACTCAGTTACTGGTAAACTACCACATCTAAAAAAATACTGATACCTTACTTTTACTCATTGTACTCTGACATCATTTAACACTACATTTTAGTATCAAAATAGCAATGCTTAGGTAATTTATAATTAAGAAGAAAATAGAGAAGCCCTTTGCTGCATAGTTATAGATTGTATTATCCTGATCAATGATGTAACTTCTAACGTCACAACATAGACGTCATGCACTCCCCTGTAACATCTGTTTTCTGGCATTCCTTCTTATTCTCAGCTATATTTAGGTATCAACTATTGATTCTTCACAAAAAAGTCCATTACACACAATTTATGTTCACTCTTCAAGTTTTTCTTCCACATTTTTCCAATTAAGTAAAAAAATTCTTTCTACAACAAAATTTCAATTCTATATTTTGATCATTCAGAGAAACAGAAATTTTATTATTAATGATCAATAATAATGCAATTTGCTAATCCATTCTTATTTCATCTGACAGTGCTTGAGATTGTGAGAAATCTTCTGTGTTAATGTTTATAGCCACCATTACTAGCTATTATTAACATAGATAAAACATTACCACTATCTTGTGGGGCAGTTTTTAGTTACTTCCTGTTCAATCAATTAAGAATTTGTCTGCAATAATGGGAGTGGCAGCTAAAAAGAGTCAAATAAAATAAATCATTATCCAAATAATACATGAGTGCATCTCAATCATACTTCTCCTTCATAAGGGATAGCAAAATTAAGTGAAAGCAACCACAAATTGTGTCAAACAAGAAAATGTAGAATTTAGGAAACCATTCCAGTGAATTTACTTTGCTGCAAAAGAAGTTTTAGGACTGAAATGTATATGTATAAATCTTTCACCCACTTAACTACTTGTCTACATGTACATGTAAATCAACTGGACATATCAGATCTTCAACTATTGATGTAGTTATTGTTTTACAGATGAGTTTTAAATCATTCTGGTTAACCAAGAAAGGATTAAAAAAATTTAACATTCAATACAGATATTGTTTGGATAATACAAAATCAACATCATTGAAAAACTAAATTATACACTTGTAGTACTATGAGACTGCAACACAAGATAAACATTCCTTTGTACATAAAGAATATACTACCATATATTTACTCAATGCATCATTTAAAAGATTTCAGTCATCACTTTCACCAAAGAAGAGTTAAGCACCTACTTATTCACACAAAGCTTCATTATTTCCACAAAATGTTTAGAAAGCCATAATTTGAATTGAAAGGAAACCCATGTTTGTTGAAATAATAACTGGAAGTTATAGTTGTATGTCAAATCTTGTGCTATTTCAAACTATTGCCAAAGTTGAGAGAGTGAGCGTTCATATTATGGTCTAGAAGCCTATTGTGCAAGCAGACCATTTTTTATATTGTCAAAATGGTCCTTTCTGTAAAAAAAAGTCCTAGTAAAATGTTCATTGGTATTGGCTACTTAACTAAGTTCCTGTTAAACATATTTCCAGGAGAACACAAAAGACATAAGTTAACATAAACCATGAGGCACAAAATCATTTTAGTATGAAACAGGAAGGAAAGTGAAAATGATTTATATTGACAGCAGATAGAGTTTATGTTCAAAATATGGGGTTCACACAAAGGGTCATGCCAACAAGTACTTGAAGACTGAAATAGATGATAGAGTGAAAGTATAGTGATTGTACTTAAATTTATCTTCAGATAGAATAATGACCTTATACAAATTCATCACAATTCATGAGATAACATCTAGAGTAATGCCTTAAGCTGAGTCAAGTATTTCCAGAGCTGACAATCAATACTGATAAAATGTTCCTAGATAGTGAACAAATCTAACTCAAATCAATGCTTTGGTCTGCTAGAATCAATACTGATCCAAGTTTACTTATCTCTACAAGCCTATGGTCTGCAGCTTGGCACATCTCTTGTTGCGTAACATTTGAAACTAAGTAAGAAGAGAAGTCTTTGAGTTCTACCAGATTTATTTTATAATCTTTAGATGCCAAGTTAATGTGCCTGTTACTTCTTTCTCTCTTTCATCATGGGTTCTGTGATGTAAGAAGTGACTAAATTATAATCCAATCTGGTCTAACATTAGCTTATTAAATTGGAAAGCATAGACTATAGTTTTATGATGGTGATTGTTACTTAATTCTATAAATAAAACAGTGACAATTTACAATGTATTACATGAAGGTCTAATTTCAGCATAAATTGTTATAGAAGTCCCTTGTAATATTAACACTTCAGAATAAGCTGCTTTTAAGACACATAAGGATGGACTAACAATACACGTCTAATTAGATAAAGAGGTCAAAGATTGGGGTACTGACATAAATGTTCTGAAGCTGGGTAATGTTTGAAATACTGGACATAGACTTGATCAAACTGGTGCAGATCACAGATTAAAGTATATATATTTCATTCATCAAAATTTTCCACTCACACAAGATTAAGGTACATATAACTTGAAGTCCTAAATAATCACTTCTGTGACTATTATTACATAAAAGCTTACAGATAAAGAGAGGAAAAAACTAAGTCATCATATTAAAGGATGTTTTCTATTCAGAATCAGGATGTAAAACATCCTACGATCAAATAAACAGTGTTTACTGAAAATGAAATTTCAAATGAAAAAAATGTAGACCAAGAGAAGGGATGGTTCTGCAAGGTTAAATTTATAATAACAACTTTTAGGTCATTTATCTGCTAAAAGCTACAGGTGAATGACTACTAAAGAAGTATGACCTGAGAAATGTATATTATTGTCAGAAAACATATGGGTGTAGATATACTGAAGAAAGACAAAGGATCAAAATTACATAAACAACATATTTTGTACACTAGTTGCAATTTGTGTATTAATTATGAATGATAATACTACCCCACTACTGTCATATTATTTATAATATTCTGCCTTTGTTAGAAGTCAATGTACTTTAATATAGGACTGTATTACCACAAGTTACATTAATAAAAGATAATTCAAAATGATTGAGTCAAGGGTAAGATAAAACATATCCACAAACCAAGCTAAACAAACAAGAACTTGTCTTTTTCATACATGTATGATGAATACATCCCTGTGAAAGTTACAAATTATGTACTATGAGTGCAGATAAAAATATCATGTTTGGATTACTGTAATAGATTTAATAATCAGCCAACATAAGCAAGCTGTCAAAGGTTAATATTCTTGTTCATAGAAATCTTATCCTGAGTGATATATTTACTAACAATATCAAGAAATCTAGCTGACACTGTAAACCAACTTATACCTAGGCAAAATCAGTGTGAAAATATAACAAAAACCTTTCATTAGCAAAATTAAAATCGTACTTGGCAATCCAGGACTCCCTTGGTAAGGAGGGGGACATAAAATGTACCTGCATCATGCTTACCTTGTATTGTTCTTTTGAAGAAGGCCTTACAAGCTTCACAAGATGATACACCATAGTGATACCCAGAAGCCACATCTCCACAAACAAGGCATAGTCTTTTTGGTCCATCACTGCTATCTATGTTTTCATTGTCAGATACAAATGAACTAGTAACATAGTCTACTCTATTATTGTCATATTCATAACGTAGAGTTTCAAATTCAATTTTACCATTTTCTAAGTCTAATTTTGCACTGTCAAAATCCATGCCACCATTGTCTGTACTGCATGGAGATACATTGCCAGATCCACTTGGTGAAGATTCTCCCGTTGGGGAGACGTCACCACTATTATTCCCGCTGGTTCCCTGATATGATCCGTCAGAACCATATCCATCCGTATTGAATTCGGCAAATACATCTCGTCCAAAACTTTCTTCCAAAGATAGTTGTGAGCATTTTCCAAAGCTAATGGGACTTCCAGGTTCACATTTCACAGTAAAGTCTAGCTCCATTCGTGTCTCTGTATGTTTCTGTTTGAATAAGTAGCTATGAAGTGATTGCTCCTACACCTGCAAAGAGTCCATTTAAAAAAAAATCAGAACTGAGAATCAATAGAAATATTCCAGACAAGCTTACACTTTCAGTTGATAGTAATTAATAGCAATTAAATTTGCAGCTCTTGTGGTAAGGCAGTGAAGTTCTTCTGTGGAACAAAATACTGACTGTAAATTACATTACCTCTACCTTATGAATGTTTGCCAAGGCAGTAAATATGGCCAAGTCTATAATCAGCATTCAATACTACAGTTCATATAGTAAGCTGAATAGTTAATATATATTCATGGTCGGCAGGCCAATAATTATCTTGTAGGTTTAATGAAATAAATAAATCTATTTAACTATCAGTACAGTTACCTGTAATAGTTAAAATACAGGTATTGACTTGGAAATTATAAATTCAACATGCATCTTTCATGCACAACTTCATTATTGTCTTATAGGTGTCAGCAAGTAAAAGTTGTCTTTAAAACTCAGTCAGCATGACAGACCAATATCATTTATGCAAAGCACACAGAAAATTGCATATAAATCATCTGACCAAATCTTCATCCAAAATGACTCAAAACAGAATTATTCGTGTTTGTCTGTCCATGAAAACTTGGATTCTCCTCATCTTACTTGTAAATGTCAGTTGACTACTGGTGTAGGTATAACACAAACAAGAAATAAAAAAAAATCACTACTAATACAATAATCAACAACCAAGATCATGGACAAAATGCATCCTATATACATGTATAACCAATGTTCTATTCCTTCATATTGAGAGAGTGACAATAACATGTCCAGCAGTTTGAATATGTCCAATCTTCATAGCCTTGTTCTTTGACAAATGATGACAATACAATGAGTGAGATGTATCTGTGGTCAATTGTAAAACATAACTGTCAGAACAATTTTTTCATTAAATGCACTTTAAATATTTATAGTAATCTTTCATTACCCTTGTACTTTTAAAGTGTCAGAATAGAAATTAACTGAGTCACAGACATTGACAACCATATAAAAGTAATTCAAAACATTATTCATATTAATGATGCAAAATATGTACCTTCAAAAATGCTGAAAAAATATTAGATTAAACTTGTAAATCAAAATAGAACTTTTGTATGGAACACTTGTATTTCAATAATACTGAATTTATCCAATAAACTATATTCTTACAAGAGAGTTGAAGAGAAAAAAACTGTAAAAGTATTTGCATAATTCCTACCTGTATCAGAATTGTATGGTATGCTCTATATGTAAATAGGAAAAATTATGCAATTCTCAATCTTCTATGATAAAATAAAATAAAAAAACTCTGACTTTACTACCTGACGAAAGGAAAAAACTATGTTTACACTTCTGCAATGCAATTTTTGGACATGTTTTCCCCCTTTAACAAGACAAGTACTATAAAGATAACATATCCTATGACAATCATATATCAAAATATCCTGGCATTTTTACCTTGTCTAGATTGTTAGTCCATATAACATCAATCCTAAGCTCAAATGGCAATAGTAAGGGTCCCTGTACACTGGATCATTCACAGATGGTCCACAGTTAGCAAATTATTAATTGAAGACACCCAAAATGACATTTCAAATTTGTCATTATGTACAAGTTCATTTATGACAAGCATGAATGAATTATTACAGTCGATGAGACAATAAAATTTTCCTAATTGGCTTTACTGCATAAGATTTGTTTTTGGAAGAAACACACTTATATTTAAAATAATGTAGTACAATACCCATATCTGTATGTATCTATAATCTATCACCTTTACTAAGACCAACTTTAAAGGGATGTCCCAAAACCAGTCCTCCCTCTGTTAATCTGTTCTAGCTAGTTAACAAAGTGTATCACCTTAAAACTAATAGTATTAATACAAAAGTTTTCCCTTACACCATCAAATTACAATAGGTCTGGTTTGTTATTTACAGTCATGTTTTACTTAAAAAAGAAATACAGATGAAATATCACCACTCTGTGAAAAGAAATCTAGTTTTATCATAAATAACACAATCCAATGGACAATAGAACTTATCAACTATCAGTAACAACATTTAAAAAGCCGTAACTTTTTACAGGTCACAGTTATCCCCTTTTAAGCAACTTGAACATGTTGACTTATTAAACCAACATGTTCAAAGGGGAAAGATGAAATTCATAACACATCTTTAACATTGTACCTCTCATTTTGTTTCAATTATTATTCCACATTTAATGAAAACATCAGGAACAAAATTTAAAACACTGGAATCATTAACAATTCAAAATCAACTAAAATGTACTGTTGGTTGGTAAAACTGAAATTATGTTCCACCAAATCCATGCCAAAATAAAAGAGTAAATCAATTATTTAGAAATGCAGAGGCACCAGTTAACAGAACAAGAAAGATGACATTTAAGCAATAATTGCATCTCTACATTTTTCTTTGCAGAAATTGATTAGACAGTAAATAACAACACTGGCTAATTGGATAATTATTATTTGGTAACTTCAAATTAGGATTAAAAGCAACACAAGGAAATGACAATAAAGAAGCTGCTTTATTTGCTGATATTTCTGTCTGCTCAGCAAAACTTTCAGTAGTTCACTAGCAACACTAATAGGCTTGTAATTGATGACAACTATTGGAAGTTCAGCCAGAAAAAGCAATCTTTGGTCTTATGCATAAATTTAGACAGCATCTAGTACAATTTTGAGTAGCAATTAATCTTCTCCTTGAGCAAGATAAGGTCATTTGATCACACTAGGTACTACTGTATGACGTCAAAATATATATTGATTCAGACTGCAATTCAAATACTAGCAAATAATTGTTCTGATATGGAGCTCATCCTTACTTAAATGGGCTTTAAAATAATGACTCAAGTTATTAATTTGAAAGTTCATCTATGAATTTTGTCAGAATTTCAAATCATTCCAATGAATTAATGCAAGCTTAGAGGTACATTTTTGTATGAAAAAAAATGGAACACCCCTAAAAAAGTAACACAAACATTACAGCATTGCACAAACAGGAAATCTATGTGCCACCAAGCCAAAAGCTTACACATGGAACAACCTACAGTACATATGAGTTATTTTTTTGCAGGGTTGATTGAATCACAATGAACAAAAGGGACATGGAAGTTGTAGTCAAGTACAATACCTTGCAATGAAAACTTTCAATAGAAAGAATAAACTTATATTTACATTAAGTTACACCAAAGACTGACATTATAATGCAAGTTTCTAGATAAAAACAAAGGTAAACAAAACTTCAACCAAATAATTGTTCAATATGTAATAGTTCAATAGTTAAGTATTAATCCACTGAAAATTAAGACCCTGCTTAAAGTAGTGGTTATACAAGGTGTAGAAAAACCCACTGCATCTATCACCTCCTGTCTGACTCACTGCACCACCTATCACCTCCTGTCTGATCCACTGCACCTATCACCTCCTGCCTGACCCACTGCATATATCACCTCCTGCCTGACACACTGCATCTATCACCTCCTGCCTGACCCACTGCACCTATCACCACCCGTTTGATCCACTGCACCTATCACCTCCTGCCTGACCCACTGCATATATCACCTCCTGCTTGACCCACTGCACCTATCACCACCTGTTTGATCCAATGCACCTATCACCTCCTGCCTGACCCACTGCATATATCACCTCCTGCTTGACCCACTGCATCTATCACCTCCTGTTTGACCCACTGGACCTATCACCTCGTGTCTGACGCACTGCATCTATCACCCCGTCTGACCCACTGCATCTATCATCTCCTGTCTGACCCACTGCATCTATCACCTCCTGCCTGATATTCATGTTATTTATATGGACTGCTACTATCACCTCCTGTCTGATATTTATGTCATTTATATGGACTGCTAATTAAAATCTTAACAAATTCAACATAAAATGCTTTCTTACTATAATTTTTTAAGCCAAAACTTGTTGACACATCCATGAAACTTATCCAATGAACAGCTTACTTCCTTTTCACATCAACAATCATGTGTACACATATATGCCAGTATGTAACTGTACTGATGTGCATTTAAAAAAAATCTGGAAGTTCAACCTATACATTTCCTAATTAACATTAGAAAATGAGAAGAAAAAGCTTCCAAAACTTTTTAGTTGAACCATGTGAATAACTGGTCTCACCATTTTCAAGACAGAAGCACTTCTCGCCAATCTGCTCACCAAAATTTTATTCCTCAATGAAAATTGTAGTATGATTGCTCACTTTAGAGAGTAAAATATCAGAAATCTGTTTGATTTTTTTTTATTAATTTCGGACATGAACTTGTCTCAAAGGTGAGGATGAAAACATCGGTGAGAATTACTTGCTGGCAAGAACTACTGTTTGACTAGTATAGAACTAACAGAAACATCTCTTCAGTGATATTAAAATTTTAGACCTTAACAATATCTCTTATGACTCTGTCACAGCATATCAAATAATGTTACATGCGTCATATCGACAAAATGCATATTTGAATGTCCATGACACAAACAATTACAAAATGACAAGCATTTTATACTAGTATTTTATCACATAACAGTACAATGTACAAGGAGTTACCACTAACACAGGAAGTTATGTCTCTTTTTTTTGTCTAAACAATATCCTTTTAAGTTCAGTTACCCTGAGAATAGCATAGCTGTAATATATATATATATAAATGAAATAGGATCTAATATGCAAGTATTGAGCCAAGAAAAGCCTAGGTTGGTTAAGTCTGAGGCATAACAATTCTTATATTAGCCTTGAAACAAGAGGAATTTCTTCATTTGCTTCAATTTGCTTCCTTAAACCAAACAAATAAAAATACATGTACATACGTTAAGATTAGGTTTCAGTAAAAATCAATTCATCTTTTCTGATAGTTTTTGTGTCTTTCTCTATTTTTTTTTACTAATGAGACTCGCCTTGGAAAAAATATAACTTCGATTATATTATTCAAATCGAAGCATAGTTTTTCTGAGATAGGAAATGCATAGTTTTTCTGAGATAGGAAAGGCAATCATTTTCTTGTTTGGAATTTGCAGCTATCGTCTGAACTTTGTTTACATCACATGATATGTGTAAAATATTCCAACCATCCGTAGAGAACTGTAATATTTCAGATTGATCTGACGGGCCAAAACTGAAAGGATGTTGCTAGAAATGCCCTTAAGGGATAAAATATGTAAACTATTGCGAATTGCTATAAAATTATCAACCATTTCGAGAGCAAGGGAAAAGGGGGTATGGGGTTGGAATTTTGGAGAAAAAAAATTCTCAAGTTATTCATTTATTGAAAAAATACTCCCCATTAATTAACAAGGCTCGTTTTCAAATAAAAATATTGATTTCACTTGCTGCTTAGATATAAACAAAAATATTACATTTGCAAAGCAAACATTTTCATCTGGGTCGACCCCCCTTTTGTTATGTCCTTTTTTATTTTTACGAGTCTCACACAGACGGTACATGTATGGTAAAGCTCGCGGCGCTTGCTGATTTAGGCAATGCCTACCCCATATTAAATGAAACCCTTCACAATACATTTGATGCAACAGAATGAATTGAACCGTAAACAGTTGAATAAGTCTGGGCTTAAGTAAAGCCTGTTATAGCTTTGAATTCAACCAGAATCAAAGTGGTCCCTTGTAGTCAAAACCTACAAAATCAATCCCGACATTCTTTAAAATGTATGGTAGTTTGTCAAAAAATTTATCTTCCATTCTTAAAAGTTATCACTCAAGATCCTTTTAAACCCCTCAATTCTCATAGTTCAAGTCACAACCCCCAAAATCAGTCCAAGTTTGCCTTTGATAGTATGGCACCTCGTTTTGCAATATCAAAGAGATCAATATCATGAAAATAGTAGTTTCTCAACCCTTTATGAATTCCTGGCTTCATCACTGTACTTAATTTTATTTGCTTGTTCATTTGGTAAAAAACACAAAACACAACAAAAATAAGCAGGCCAAACATCATTTTAGTTGTCATAGGGAATTGGAACAGCTAGGCTCACGCTACTGGGCCATTTGGGTGAAATAGTCGCCCTGGAGTCACTCACTTCGCCCTCAGACGACACCAAAAGCAGAGTAAAGTCGCCCTGTCATTTTCAGACTTTGCCCATGATCGGTAATGTACTCTGTCTTTTAGCGGTATTTTAACCAGAGTTATTTCTCTTCCAATAACAATTTCAAACAAAAACGTCACCTGTTCAAGAAAACAAATTGTAAACATTTTCGAAATCTATTGAATTATCAGTTACCAGCAAGTATTTTAATCAGCGTTTTAAATAGAACTTCTAAGACAGTATACTAAATAAACATTCTTCAATTCAGCTTACGATAATTCATGTTTTACTGTTCACAATTCATTACAAAATGTGCAAATTTGTTGTGCGGGCTTTAGATTTATAGTATAGGTTAAACTGATCTCAAATGATAATTCAGTAGAAAACCCAAAGCGTTTCTTTTGATATTCATGTTTCATAACAGAACAGTAAATTCTCCATTTCAACAGAACATTTCTTAAGCTTGAGACAAGTTTGTACTGACCACTACAATATGTGTCAATAAAGTTTCAGTCTTGATTTGTCAGTAATAAATTTTTAACATGATTATTGATACTCTTGGTCAACTTATATCAAGAGACTGGATATTTTGAACAAGAAACCATTATATGTAGCTTAAAGAAAAAGTAACATATATCTCAATAAAGAAAATGAATATATGAAAATGCTTTTATTGTGTGCATGTAAGTAACATATAACACATATATTTTTAAAAAGCATAAGAAAATGAGGCATGAATGCATTCACTTCTTCCTAGTGTCTCTCTGAAATTGAAGTTCCTTCTCCCTGTTTTTCTCCAGTAGTTTGAGCCCTGGGAACAGTCCTTAAAGTCAGGCATAAGCTTAATAAATGAGACATGTAAAACCTTAGGTTGGATTATCTCCCTTTGTAAAAATCTTTCCTTACGAACATGAAGCACAATAATAGTTTAATAAATAAAAGAAGTTTTATTATTACATAATATTGGTAAAGAAGTTAAGTTAGAATTTCCAAAACAAGATTTAACTTGATTGTATAAAATACCTTTATCCAACAATCGAATAAAAATATACTCAGCATTTTATACATGTATATGTATTTATCATTTTTATGTGAAACACGTGATTCATTCATAATCAAAATAATACATTCAATGACAAGAATAATTTCATGCTTTTCAATAACTGTTCATTATACTAAAATGAATAAAGAAAAGAGCATTTAAGTAAGCTTACAAACTATTTAGAGTATCTTTTTCTTTCCCTCGAAGATTATTAAATGGCTTATAAGGAATATTCTAGTCATTTTCCCTACAGTAATAGAGAATTTAGTCCAATGACGCAAGTCAATTTAAATACAGACATAAATGATTAGGGTATAGAATAGTCAACCTTGGCAAGTATCAAGAGTATTTCAAATCACAACTATATGCATTTGCTTCGTTTCAACATGAAATAAACATAAGTTTCAATCCAAATCTTAACAAGAAATACCATAATAAGCTCACAACAGAATATCTCCCTTCTTTCCAACAGACTTAAAATCCCTGAAGTTGGGTCAACTCCCTTTAGAGTAATTGATATTATATTATTTTATGCACATCTTCATATGATGCTTAACCTTCCATTATATATATATTTATATATTGCTGGACTTTGTGCAGGCGGTGTTGCCATAGATGTCACAGCGGTACATGTATCAGTTGGTGTCAATGTGTCAGGGGTTCTAATTAGTGGTGGTTTGAGGGACTCTCAATCTAATCAAGGAACTCTGAAATTTCATGCTAATTGTTTGTACATTGGTCTTGGATCTTCAACCCTTTAAACTGACATTTATAGAGTAATTATGATTTTCTTCAAGTGGTCCACTAAAAATGTTCCAATATTTTATCAATACAGATAAGGCACAATAACTTACTTCAATGACAGGCTATATGCTATAAGTAGACTGTTCCTTCTAGCAAATAATTATTGCTGATTATGTTGTTTATTGTGTTGGTTAACTGTGGCTCTGTAATATATGAAAAAATGTAAATAATATAATTAGTTTGATGGATCACACTCGAACAGTTTCCTTTTAAAATGTTACATAGTACAAACAAAAAGGATTTCCATGATACTTTACCAAGTAAACATTATATTAAAACATTAGACATACCCTCAAGGATATCATAGATGATCGGTTTAAAATTAAAGTCACTGATGGAAAAAAAGTTGGTTTTTTTTCAGGTGTACAATGTAAAGGCTATCTTTCTAAACCCTAAAAATGCACACAAATTAAACAACAAGAAATTGGTAAATTTTATAACTAATACAAACCTTTATAATCTTTGTCAGAATTTTACCATCATCATGTAAAGCTGGGATTAGTTTATTGGCTAAACCTATTAAAGAATTTTTTGAAATGTTTTTATTAACAAAGGCATATATAAAATCTAAGCTGTATTAAGGTAGGTAGACTTATGTATATTTATCTTCTATAATCTCTATTCATATGGATTAACCTTATGTTACAACTACAGTTCATTTCTTCACATGGGTTATCATCTAGATTTCTATTGGTTGGTACAATATGGAGACGATAGTAGAAACTTGTAAAGACTTGGTCAAGGTCTCTGTTCAGAACTATTCCATAAATCAATACTGGTAGTGTGATACAAAGAAAGATTGATATGATAGGTTCTTGATTAAATGATCAATATTAAACGTGGCTTTAAAGAACTTAAATGAAGAAAAATCTTTTTCAAACAGTTTAAGGTTATAATTGCTTCTAAAAGAAAAATTGAATATTAAATTTAAAAAGACTTATCAGAAACTTCTATGACCCAGAGATCTCATGACAATTGCAAAAAAATACAACTCAAGTTTATTTAACTCCACTAGAGTTGGACAGTTGAAGGTACATATAACCAACAACATAAATCATAAACAGAAATACTTCTGTACAAAACTGTATATACTGGACTATAAACATTGTGAAAATAACCCCAATTAAATAAGGACATAAGCTTTCATATCATATTAACATAAATGAAAAGAAATGGGTAGAGTCAATTGTGTCCGAAATTAAGTCCAGCAATCAGATGTTACAGAAAATCACACCAAATTATCTACCAGTATAAGTTATAACAAACTGTCCCAGGGCTGTCAAAATCTGCATATAAATAAAAGCAATGTTGGTCAACATGTCCATTTGACCTACCAGCAATGTCAAGGTCTACAGATTATTGACAGTAAGAGTTGGACACTTTTCCCTCATTTAACACAAAATCATGTCTGTATCACATGTTCATACACATGTCTCATTGGACACTATCATTTAATGCATCTTTTAAATAGCCATGTTTGATTCAATATTTAACTCTAACTTGTCACAGGTAATCAGAAGTACAGAACAGTACCAAGTTAATTGTAACTGTCTGAAACACAGGTTTCAAGGTTTGGTAATTCCTTTGTTTCACAAGTATCATCATTCAAATTAATCAAATACTAAAAAACAAAGGCACATACTTATCATCTTACCATGGAAAAATTAACAGCAAAGAACACAACATGCTAACATTACATTTGTGCTATTTATTTATTTCAGCAAAATTCAATATTACTAAAAGGACACTAAGTAATACATGTAGATGTACAATGTAATTTCATTTTTCAGCCAACTGAGACATTAGCAACTGAACTAATATCGTTTTTTAATACAATTACCACTGCAGCATATTAAATTTATGTGTACATGTATGTATTCATTCTTAAGTCTGTAGTCATACAACGAGAATGTATATGGTGAATATGTCAGAGATAACAACCCCACCGGGATGAAAAATTATGTATCTTTTGCAACACTTGTTGAAACTGAAATTCCTGACAATATGCAAATCCCAATATAGTGATTGAATCCAGTAAGAAGGATAAAGACCAGACAGGGAATACAGACACACTTAACAAAGAACATGAAAAACCAAAATAACATGTACAAAAAACCAAAAAGAAAGGAGCTACTCATACTCCACCAAAAACTGGGAGCATTGACCAGGTCTAGCGGTAGGGTAAGCTTCCTCTGCTTTTCTAGAAATACCCACCAAGTTAATCCTAGGATGTAACATGTAACATTATATCAGATGCTATCATTTATAAACAAGTACTATCTTTAAAAAAAGATAGCCGATGCAGTGAAATTTTGTTCTTTTCACTTCCGAGTTTCTACATTTCTTTCAAGAAAATAACACATTGCATGCAATTTCAAATTTTCGATACAGTTTTTTCAAAAGTAATTTCAAATTTTCAATACAGTTTTTCAAACACCACTAAGTTATCAGTATTTGGCCAATCGGGAAACAGAACTGCGATCAGGTGACTTGTGTTGCCATCGAGGAACGTCCTTAAGGTCAAAGGGTAAAAAGCGAAACTATATCGACTGCATCAGAAAAATAGTTGAAACCAGTATTCCTGACAAAATTGGTAATTGATATCTGAATATAAGATCTATCAAAATCACTATCTGTATATAAAGTTAATCTAGCAATGATTATAGGCAGAGTTACACACAAGGTTACATGTATGTCTATCAGTAGGCTGACAATTGGCTATAAGCCATATAAACTTTCCTAGAATTTGTGGGAACCAAAATTGCTGACAACATGTACAAATCATAGTTGCATTATTTAGCACGGCGTGGAAATGGCAAAGTTTCATGATAATTCAGTAATAAAGAAGGATTTGGGAACAATGTCAGCCATGCTGAAACCTACATGCAAATAACACCTTCTCTCTTATAAAACCAGTAAAGTTCTACAATAAGGAGTAAATACATGTATACAACTCTGAAACAAGAAGAGGCTGGGTCGTAAGAGTGCTTATACCTATTCCACAAGTTGTTGGCAATGATGATACACCACTAAGAATTTAATCATCAGTGATATTTAAAAGGTGGAAATATTTGACTGTCATTGCAATATCAACAAGCTAACTTAACTATTATTGTATTGGTGATAATATTGATGACATGATCCTATAAATTTCTTTATCTAATGCTTTTTGAAATTCAGAAGTCTAATAAAAAAATATTTCTTCACAATATACAGTCTTTGCATGTGTTTTCAATCAGCATGTGAAATTGATCATGAACTAGAAGACCTGTTTATCATAGGAGCCCCACCTAATTTGTTAGTAATAACTCACTAGATTTGCCAAATTAGGAACATGTTTATTTTAGTATGAAGACAAGGCTTGCAGATTCAGAAATCCTTCCAAAAATTGTGATACTCATGGTCTGTTGGTTCAGCTTAATCCATCTAAGACTTGCATTGACAAACTGTTCCAGTACAGTAACTCAAATAATTTGAGGATCAATTTGGGAGATCAGAAATTCCTAAACATATGCATATCTATATATTGTATCCTGACCACATAGTGTCATGAAATTCTGTTTGGTAGTATCAAGACTAGTTGCAATGAGAAAAAGAGGACCGATGGACGGACTAACGGACACATAAAAAATGTTAATACCCCTTATAACAATTTCCTAACTTTGTTGCTGGGGATATATGTCTGACAAAAATTACCAAGTCTAATTATCACCCAGTTCCGTAATATTCCAACTTTTATGAAAATCAAGATCCTATGACCTTGCACACCATCATTATGTGTAGAAACATCCTACAAAAATATTTTAGATAAGGAGATAGCCATACAAGCCATATAGTCCTATTTCTGATGAAAATGACTGTCCAACTTTGACCAATTTCTGTAATATTTCATGAAAAATCAAGATCCTATGACCTTGCACACCATCATTATGTGTAAAAACACCCTGCAAAAAATATTTTAGATGTAATT
Organism: Perna viridis; assembly: GCA_037379345.1. NCBI lineage: Eukaryota > Metazoa > Mollusca > Bivalvia > Mytilida > Mytilidae > Perna > Perna viridis. The sequence continues at coordinate 17,826,923 of CM074512.1, read as the reverse complement.
CAAAAACTACAGGAAGAGATAGCCATACAAGCCATATAGCCCTATTTCTGAGTAAAATGGCTGTGTAACTACATGTATCCCCAATTTCCTTAATATTTCACGAAAATCAAAATCCTTCGGCAACGCACACGTTCATCATGTGTAGAAATATCCTGTAAAATATTTTAGATGTAGTTCAAAAACTGTACGAGGAGATAGCCGGACAAGCAATAGTCGTGTAATCTGGACAGACGGGCGAACGGACAGACAGGGGTAAATTAATATGCCCCCAAACAGTTTGTCATGGGGGCATAATAAAAAAAAAACATGCATGAACAGAACATGCCAAATTACTTCCCCTTATTTGCATATATTTGAAAATACTGTATTAATGCAGCAGAGTTACTTACGTCCATACCAGCAAAAATTAAAGGATTAAAGAGGTAAAACAGGGTTTGACACTCACTTTTCTTGCTAGGTAGCCCACAGAACTTTCTGATAGATAAGTTAGGTGGACCTTAAAACTATTTCGTGGTCCTGTTTGTAGGACTACCAATAAAAACATCATGGTAGTCCTCTCTAAAATACGATAAAATGTATATGTAGGCACAGGACTACCAGACCACCGCTAGTGTCTAACCCTGCAGTTTAATATTTTTATTCTATCCAAGTGTTTTTACCTTAACTTACATACTCCCTTTCTATTTATAAATTTGTTATTCCCTAAAAAATGCATTTCTAAATGCTCTTAACTGGTTATGGTGACCTGTTCTCATATTTTCAACAAAGATCTAAAGCATACATGCCAACTTACAAGATTTAATCATGTTTTCATGATTTTGACCATTTGTCCTGCTAACACGATTTTTCAGGTCAAAATTGTCCTAGAAACCGATTTGGTCAAAACTCTGAATCCAAACCCCTAAATTCGTGTTTCAATCTCATTTCTTTGCATTGAAAAGTCGTAAATCTGACAAAAGGTGATAACTGGTGTCTAAACAGGCATGGTTACCTTTAGTGACAGGTAATCAATCTCAGAGAAGCAATCAGCTGATCAGGGCTTGACAATTAGAAAATGAATCTGGATTGGATCTACCACTATGTTATGAACAGCCAATCATTTTCTAAAGATTAATTTCTACTCCACAATTAACTTGACCAATAATGTCAAAGTTTGTTGAACCACGCATAAAATATAAAATTGTTTATGCAAAATGAGTTAACTCCCTTGCAGTCTTCACATTTCCTGTTATTTCAACAGTGCAGTAGGTACCAGTATCGTATTGCATATCCCTGAGCGGGTGTACGTCAAAACATGGATGCCATAAAAATATAGTGCATTTTCTTTTTGCCTCTCTACAAACTAATGTTTTGTCAAAAGACATGAACAATGACTTAAAAAATAGAGCAAACATCACACTGTAAGATGAAGAACTTTTTTAAAAGAAAATCTAACATAATATCATAAAAATGTTCCACTGAAAAGGTCGGTTTGGTGAGTGCCAAACGAAAGTGAAAGTAGGGAAAATGGCTATTTATAGTTCAAGACAACTTTTCTGTCCAATCTTCGTGGACTCACCCTATTTTCTTTGCGGGAAATTATTTTTTCACATGTCCTTAGAAATGCTACATAAGTGAAAGTTTTATTGAATCAATTTACATATTTTTTAAAAAATCCTAAAAATATGCACTTCACTATAGAAGTCTATGGGAAAATTAATACGATACTGAGACCTAGTAAGCCAGTTTTTCAAGTAAAGTTGGATATTCAGCAAGTGGTCTTTACCAGCTGAAAAAGTAGTACCCCAATACAGGTAACACTTTTAAGATGAATTAGCCAACTTTTGAACCTGATTTTTTATGGTAGCTCAGGTTTTTTGCATTTATGGTTAATCTTTACCAAATTTGGAAATGCATTTTGTTTTCATGAATTTGTAGGATATCAGTTCAATAAAATTATTATCTTGACTATTTATGATGAGCATATCTATATTCAGGTAACCTAAAGCAAGTAATACTCCTGCATAAAGGATAGTTTTCAAGTTACAACACATTTTAAGTATGTGGTTAGGACTTGAAAATAGTCATTTTCCATACATTGCCTCTTATATATGAAAAAATGAATATTTTTTTTATTTTTTGTTTTTCTTTCAAATAAATAGCTAAAATGAGTTGCCATATAACTGTGTGGTTGATTTAAACACAGAAATGTCACAAAAGTCATCAGCCAATTTTTTAGTGGACTTTTTTTAGTGGTTCAAATGGACAGATTCTAATGCGGCAAGAAAAATAATGGTGTTTTTTTCATATAAAAACTGAATTTTTTCAAAAAGTATCTAAAGCAGACAATTGTTATTATAATATTTATACCAGTAAACTATATTTCTTGCATCATAGCTATCTGTTTTAAAGAAAAAGTCTTTTCCCTGTCACATTGAGGTCCATTTGTATCTGCCTGGGGTACCAAGATGGCTTAAAATCTGTATTTTCTGCATATGAAAAGCTATATTTTTTTAAAACTATAATATTGGTATAATTTTTTCTGGATTTATTATAATTGAAATGACCATATCTATAGTTTAAAACAGTTGGTTGTACCGGTCATCATACTTTACTTTAAACAAGAGGCTCCCTTGAGTTAAAGACAAAAAAGGAGGTTCGGATATTAATATTTCCATATATGGAACTCACAAGTGGGGATTAAATAATGATTTGGAACTCATAGTACAGCTCATGTATCTACCATGTCAGAATAAACCACAAAGTTGCTTAGTTTGATTAATGCAGCAGCTTTTTATCAAAAGTAATATTTTCTGGCTAACATTGAGATATTAGTCTTATGCCTGGAATAGGGTACCTATATAAGAATTTTAATAGAAAACTCATGTTTGTAGCAGGGCAATGATATTCTGAATTTTCAGTATGGAAATGAATACTCTAGCAGAAAAACAACAACTTTTAGGATTATATTGAAATGTTTATTAGTAATAGGTACCAGTATCGTATTGCATATCCCTGAGCGGGTGTACGTCAAAACATGGATGCCATAAAAATATAGTGCATTTTCTTTTTGCCTCTCTACAAACTAATGTTTTGTCAAAAGACATGAACAATGACTTAAAAAATAGAGCAAACATCACACTGTAAGATGAAGAACTTTTTTAAAAGAAAATCTAACATAATATCATAAAAATGTTCCACTGAAAAGGTCGGTTTGGTGAGTGCAAAACGAAAGTGAAAGTAGGGAAAATGGCTATTTATAGTTCAAGACAACTTTTCTGTCCAATCTTCGTGGACTCACCCTATTTTCTTTGCGGGAAATTATTTTTTCACATGTCCTTAGAAATGCTACATAAGTGAAAGTTTTATTGAATCAATTTACATATTTTTTTAAAAATCCTAAAAATATGCACTTCACTATAGAAGTCTATGGGAAAATTAATACGATACTGAGACCAGTATTTTATCCTATAAGTTATGTTTGCAATAGTTAAAAGAAATACTATAATAATATAGTATTCCTTTTAAATAGTGATGATTTTGGAAATTTGGTAGCAACATTCTTGATTATAAGTTACATTTCCTCATATACTGTACCTCATGGTATACATTTAATGAAAAGAAAAAGTTACCCAAGTTATTACATGTAACATTTTGTTACATTCTCAACGTTAGGACCCTTCTAATCCTTTAAGTTCGAAACTGAACACTAACTCCCCATTTAATTCACATTAATGGAAGGATTAAAGATGTACTAAATATATTCTAAAATAGTAGAAATACATTTGAATGTAAATAGAAGTTTTCTCATTTCTTTCTGAATTAATTCAGAATTCTGAATGAATTAGGTTTAGAGGAATACGCCACAAAAAAAGGGGGGGCTTACAAACTTCAATCTATTATAGTACATGCTGTTCAACTGAAAAGGCCCTTTAATGTTATAGTAGTTGTCTTAGTCATACATTACTACAGTCAAACCCATACAGTTTGTAAAATATATCCCGAAAATGTCAAAAATGTCTGAACAAAAGTTGAATACCCCATGCGGATTTACAAAAGTTGGCAAGTATGATCTAAAGGAGTAGGATTTACATTGTAGATGAGTATTTAATTTGTTTTTGTAATCTTGTTATTTCTCTATCTTTCTCGATCCTTAAAAATTTAAATTTATAAATACATACAATGTACAGTAAATTCAGAAAAAAAATCTTTATAAATTATAGTACATTACGAGAAAACAGTAGGTACAGTGTATCTTGAACATGTCAAAAACACAACAACCCCATCAGGATGAAAATGTCAGCCCAAAGATACCCATTGGTCTTCAATGAATTACAAGGAGACACTCACACTAAATGAATTAAAAGACTGCTTTTCATAAAGATATCTTGATATTAACCAGACACTTTTTTACATATCAAGCATGTTGACTGCAAATGCATTGTAATTGCAAACAAATTGATGCAACGTCAAATTCATAATGCTATAAAAATTTCTACAACTGATGTTATACAGTAATGTCTGTTTAAAGCCTCAGTGTCTGTTTATCTGAACTACTCCAGGGTGATCGAAATCAAACAGCAGTAACAGGTTGGGAAAAATACCATAAATCTGGCTTAACCCATTTGGGGTACTACCCTTCTATGGTCTTCATTTATCTATTATAATTTTTTTTTCTAAATATGAAATACTGAAAACAAAAGGGAATGTTTGTGTAATTTTACATAACTTTTGCAAAGGAAGTATATATTTACTTTCATTTTTTTTCAAAAGTTATGGACCTAAGTATAATGCAATATTCAAAGCCCAAAACTATTCACATACCAGAATAATAAAAATACTTCAAATACAGGGCTCAACACTAACAGTAGTCCATCAGTCCTGTGCTTACCTAATTTTAGAGAGGACTAGTATAAAATTTTTAATTGGTAGTCCTTTTGGCTACCTAAATTAGTTTTAGGACTTAATTAGTTAACCCTAATTTCAGATATTATTCTCAACCTATCATTCATAACTTTATTTCCTCTTACAAGAGATAAAATGACAATACAAACAATTATATATACATATATCATGCAGACAAACAGAAAATATAAGTTGAAGTAATTAATACATATGAATACTTAAGCAAGATCAATACACAAAAGAATACATCAGTGATTTTATTCAACTAGTCTAATACTTTAAGTTATTCCTTCAAAAAAAAAAAACTTCAAGCAATGCAAAATTACGATATTATAAAAATAGCTGCTGTTAGGTGATCGAAAATTGTCAGTATTTCTTCGTTAGATATTGAAATAAATAGGATTATGTCATCATTCATAACACGGATACAAAAAAAAAACTTTGAAATAACTGTCACTAAAAATAACTGGTGATATTTCGAAATATCCTAGCATTTATCATTGGTTGCAATGAACACACCTCCTAACCTTAGACTAACGTAATTGGCGACCTTGACCCTATCAGGATTTGCACAAGTGACGTACGAACGCGCAATGATGCAAACACGGCTTTTTGTAAAAGAAATTGTGAGCTCCAATCGCTGCAATAAAATATATTCATACAAAATAATTGCCAGTTAACGGGTTGACCTTAAACATAAAAATACATGGACATTTTGAAGAATTTTTACTCTAGAAAAACAAAAGCAAGTACTTACATTTTTTGTTTCGAGCTTTCTCACTAAAATGTTACAAACAGAACAAAAATTAGGTTTAAATTACCTTTTCATTCATTAATGTTTCCAGTTACACTTGCAACATGCGCTCAAACGAACCACGTTGATTATTGACTTGAGTTGAAAGGCCACGCGCATGTGTAAAATAACTTCCGGGTATTTCACACACCAAACACGTGGAATAGTAACGAGTAGTGGATGAATATCGATTTTTTTTTCACCGATACTACAGGAGCAACCTGACAATTTTTATTATTATCATTTTCGTTCGAAAATAACGACCAGAAGAATTGTTTCGAAGAATATGTTAATATATTAACCTAAACAATTTGGGGAGAGGACGGGTAATCAAGGGAACCAAGGTTATAGCGGTAATCAAAAGAATGTAATCCAGGGACAAAGACCAGACATGGAAAACAGACATACACAACAAAGAACATAAAGTAACTAAAATCACGCATACAAAGTAACAAAAGTAAATGAGCAACTCGGACTCCACTAAAAACTGGGAGCATGGACCAGGTGCACCGGTAGGGTAAGCATCTTCTGCTTTTCTAGAAACACCCGCCGAGTTGCTCATAAAAAGTCAAGTCCGGGGTAGACAAACGAGGAAAGGAAAACTATGACCCGTTGAATAAATCAGTTTTCATGGTGCTGATGGATACACCATAACGATCCACGAGTTCATGATGACGACCATAAAACTTCTGTAGTGATGACTTCAATCTTGTAGCAACATAACCCTGTTCCAGAAGCCTATTTGTTAGAGTTCTAGCGCGATACAAAAAGTCTGCGTAGTTTCGGCAAGCTCTGGCATAACGTATGAGTTGTGATATGAACACTCCATACGCAGGAGCCGAAGGGATGTTGCCACAGATGAAAGGCAAGTTGACAATTCTGAATGAAAAGTCATCACGTTTGTCGTAAAGTTTGGTCAATAGTTTTCCTTTACCATCGATTTCTAAGTGTAGGTCAGGATATGAGGCTGACTTCGCAGTGTCTGTAGTATCCTTCATCTCAAGTTCTTTTGGGTAGATGCGATGTATCAAATCCCCGAAATTAGGATTGTTTAAAGATAACACGTCATCTATATAGCGGAAACTGAGATTGAAGGATCTAGCTAAACAATATTCTTTCTTTCTGATCAAATCAGCAATAAAGTCAGCTTCGTAAGAGTGAAGGAATAGGTCAGCTAGTAAAGGGGCACGATTTGTTCCCATTGGAATGCCGACCGTTTGTTAAAAAACACGTCCACCACACTGGACAAATATGTTGTCGATTAAAAATTCCAGCATTTTGTAAACATCTTCCTCTGTTGATTTTTTCCAACAAAGATGGTACACCTAGATACAAATATATAGTTCTTGGTAGAGATGCCTCATACTTTGTAAGAAATAATTCCAAATCATCTTCCAAATATACAGAGGAAGATGCTTACAAAATGCTGGAATTTTTAATCAACGACATATTTGTCCAGTGTGGTGGACGTGTTTTCAACCCTCAATTCAAGATTATTATCAGAATTCAATAGCATTAAAACCTATGATTTTTCAACATTTTATACTTCTATTCCTACCCATACTCAGTTAAAATTCCCGACTCAAAACATTATACATCGTTGTTAGTCTGAAAAATGGGGTAAACCTAGATAAAAATATGTAGTTCTTGGCAGAGATTCCTCATACTATCGTAAAAAACGATTCCAAATCATCTTCCAAATGTACCGAAGATGTCTTCATAATGCTGAAATTTTTTATCGACAACATATTTGTCCATTGGTGTTGACGCGTTTTTCATCAAACTGTCAAGAGCATTGCTTAGCTAGATCCTTTAATCTCAGTATAGATGACGTATTATGGTTAAACAATACTAGTTTCGAGGATTCTATACATCGCATCTATCCTAAAGAACTTGGGATGAAGGATACTACAGACATTGCGAAGTCAGCCTCATATCTTGACCAACACTTAAAGATCGATAAAAAAGGAAAACTATTGGCCAAATTGTACGTATCACTCTCATATGTTATGCCTGAGCTTGCCGTAACTATGCAGATATTTTTTTTTGTTATGTGCTAGTACATCTTACAATTAGGTTTCTGGAACAGGGTTATGTTGCTACAAGATTTAAGTCATCACTCGGAAATTTTATGGTCGTCATTATGAACTCGTGGATCGTTACGGTATATACATCAACAGCATAAGAACTGATATGTTCAGCATATCATAGTTTTCCTTTCCTCTTTCGGCTTCCCTGTACTTGACTTTTTATGAGCAACTCGGTGGGTGTTTCTAGAAAAGCAGAAGATGCTTACCCTACTTGTGCACCTGGTGCATGCTCCCAGTTTTTACTGAAGTCAGAGTTGCTCATTTGTTTTGATACATGGTATGTATTATTTTAATCATTATATGTTCTTTGTTGTGTGGGTCTGTTTTCCATGTCTGGCCTTTGTCGCTGAATTACATTCTTTTGATTTTCGTTAGAACCTTGGTTCCCTTGATTACTGTTATTCGAATCAAACTAGTATATATATGACCCGGCCAGCGATATATGGATCAAAATACAAAATACCTCCAGCACCTTATCGGGGTGAGCTCTCCACGGACCTAAACTGCAAACCGACTGACGCACATCAACATCTTATACCTAAGAGCTGACATCCAAGACTAAGAGTATGGTCTCATTAACCACTTCCGGGTTAAATGGCCACCCCCCCCCCTTCCCTATGTAGTACCAAAAACACACTGAACCTAGACATATGCATTGTAAGTGCATTATGTGTGTGTATTGTGATTAAAAGTAGTCAAAATGAAGCTGAGAATGTGTACTTTAAAATCATATATGTAATTAACTACAAAAGTGTATGAATATTGTTTACATGTGTGAGTAATTTGCCTCCATGCTGTCAGGTAGCAGAACAGGTAAAAATGTGGATTTTCAGTATTATTTATTCAAGTAAATTTTGTGAAGAATTTCTACTATCATCGTACCATTAGCATAATGATTTTGAAAGCGTTTTTTTCCAAGCTTCGCAACGGTATGCAACTTTAAGATGTCCTTTGTCCTGGGAATTCACAGTGAGACTTTGAAAATTACTTTTTTAACATGTAAAGTAATGGAAATGTTAGAAGTGGTTAGTGAGACCTATACCGTTTAGTCAAGCTCTTAGGCTAAGGCACATTTGTTCAAATGACGAATCCTCAAAAAAGTCTAGGTCAACTGAAGAACAATTTAAGAAGAAGGGGATATAAATACAAGACCATCAAAGAAGGGCTCCAAAAAATTGACAATATCCCAAGAAGTAGTCTGTTACAGTACAAGTCAAAGAAAATATGTAAAAGAACCTCTTGTGTTCTAACATACCACCCCTGCCTTAAAAACAGGCACAATACCATTCGTGAGCACTGGGCCTCTATCGAGAGAAACTCAACATTATCCAAAGTTTTTCCCGAACCACCTATGATTGCTTTCAGACAGCCAGACAGTTTGCGTAGTCTGCTTGTGAGGGATGAAATATACTTCACAGGTATTTACCTGTTTAGGTAGTTAGTTGTTTTCACAGACCATTTACTTTCATACATCCTCAGTTTATTTAAGGCACTGAAGAAGGTCATTAGTTGACTGAAAATTTTGCTCATTATATATTTTATTATTGTGTATAAACATCTTTATCGGCATCGTTGTACAATCCTTTAGACTTATATATTTTTTGTTTGTGTTGCATCGTCATCCGACTCGACGATCCGATAGCCATTACTGTTCCATCGGGTCAAATTGATAAAGGGAAGATTATAGGTCTAAAAAATTCCCAACGATGTTAGAACTGTCAAATTAGGAAGCGTAAGGCAATGTAGCGTATCGTAACAGATGATTTTAATCATATGACAGCAGTATATGACTTTTCTTAATTGTTTTCCACATTTAATTCATTTCAAGTTTTCGATTAAAACAAAAAACAAAACAAAAAACAAAAAACAAAAAAACACCCCCGTTCTCATTCAGATTCCTTATCATTTGCTTATGTGAGCCTTTCATAAAGGTACAATCACCCACGGCGTGAATCAGCTTCAGAATCAATGTTTTGATCTTGAACTTTGTTAGTTTTATGCTGAAGAAGGATATATCGGTTATCCGAAGTATTCAATGCAAATTTGACTACCATTTGGTGATGTTGAACATGTCTCAGAATGTGACGACTCTAACTGCTACACTGCTCCATCGGACCAAATTGATACAGGGAAGATAATGTAAGCATAGAAGGCTCTGAAAAATTCCCAACGATGGCATGCCAAAGTGGGCAAAAATCAATATTTTGTAATATTAGAAAATGAATTTTTAATATTACAAAATCATTTTTTTTAATATTAGAAAAGATTTTTTAATATTAGAAATTCATTTTGTAATATTAAAAATTCATTTTCTAATATTACAAATTCCTGATTTAGTAATATAAAGTATCACACATTTTGTAACATTACAAATTGAATTTGTAATGTTAGAAAATGAATTTGTAATATTGGAAAATGAATTTGTAATATTAGAAAATCAGTCACATTTTTAATATAACAAAATGACTTTCTAATATTAAAAAATCGCAACTGAATCGACTAATCCATTTTCTAATATTAGAAAATCAATTTCTTATATTAAAAAATCGTTTTTTAAAATTAGAAATCTAATTTGTAATATTAGAAAATGAATTTGTAATATCAAAATATCATTTTTTCATATTAGAAAACACTTATTTTCTAATATAACAAATTCATTTTCTAATATAACAAATTCATTTTCTAATATTATAAATTCATTTTCTAATATTATAAATTCATTGTCTAATATTAAAACTTAATTTTCTAATATTACAAATTCCTGATTTAGTAATATTATCATCCTCCAAAGTCAGGGTTTTGAGTCCACTCTCGCTCCCTCAAACCCCTGACATCACTCCTTCATATTTAGCGGGTATCGTCCAGCCAATTCCGATTAGTTGCTTCTCCAGGTGCGAAGCACCAATGAAAATTGATTTGACATAAAATGTCTGCGGAAACGAGTAACTGATAGTTTTAAGATGTCACAAATGATTCAATATGACCAAAAATGATAACTGTAGATTCTGTTTAGAGTTTTCAGCGAAAGAAATGACGTTATGTGTATGTAGCCATTTTGTAAGTTATATCGAAGAGTTTCTATTACGAGTGATTTGATTAGATTTTGGATGCGAGTTAAATTTAGGTAACTCACTAGATGGCGCTGGACGATACCCCGCTAAATATGAATGAGTGATGTCAGGAGTTTGAGGGACCGAGGGTGGACTCAAAATCCTGACTTGGGAGGATGTAATATTATAAAATATCACACATTTTGTAATATTACAAATTGAATTTGTAATATTAGAAAATGAATTTGTAATATCAGAAAATCGGTCAATTTTTTTTAATATTACAAAATGATTTTCTAATATTAAAAAATCGTCATTGAATACGACAAATCCATTTTCTAATATTAGAAAATAAATTTCTAATATTAAAAAATAGTTTTTTAATATTAGAAATTCAATTGAATTTTTAATGTTAAAAATGGTTTTTTAATATTAAAAAAGTGTTTTGTGAAATAAGAAATCTAATTTCTAATATCAAAAAATCATTTTTTAATATTAGAAAATGCTCATTTTTGTCCACTTTGGTTTGTCATACAACTGTCTAAGTTGCGAAGCAGATTTTTGGTCGTTCCCTCCGCGGGACTCGAACTCGTACTGTTGTGACATCTATGACAACACCGGATGCACAAAATCCAGCGCCCTAGACCGCTCGGCCAGCTAGGCTATATAAAAATTATAGCTTTCCCTGGCCGGGTCATTGCCCCTCGTAGGATTAATCTAGGGTTGTAACTTCATACACATTGAATGGTAGTACGAGACAGCTCATCTAGGTGTTGTTATGTAGGATAGATGATCAAATTAACGATACATGTCACAACAAATCAATATTATACAAACGTCTCAGAATGTGATGGCTCTATTCCCTACACTGCTCCGTCGGATCAAATTGATACAGGAATATAATGTAAGCACAGAATGGCCTGAAGAATTCCTAACGATGTTAGAATTGTAAATTTGCGAAGCAAATTTTTGGTCGTTCCTATTTCTGGGCCCTGATAATGTATATGACCTGTATATAGTCAATTGAAACGAGCCCCTATATCTCAACCGGACACTGGATAAGGTTCAATGCTAACCGATCATTTCATCTTTTAATGTAAAATTCCCGTTTACATGCAAGCAAAAAACAAGCGTAGAACACATGTATATGATAATTAAGAGGTACATTTTGATCTCGTATGAAGCTATGGCGGTAAACACGGCACTGATCAGTTGCTTAATGTGGAGTAGTAATATATAATTATGCAAACCATATGCGAATGTAAAGTATTGAAATTATGAGTGCAAGAAGTCGCTAACAATATTAGCGACTTAATAATGCGCTAATCTAGTTGGATAATCGGGTTTACACGTAATGTTTTAGTAGTCGGTGAAATAGATCTTCGAGCTGTTTATACAGGCCACGACCACAATTAAGTGGACTATTTTTATCACCGTATTCCAGTACAAAAATTCTGACTATTTTAAAATTATCAAACCATGTTCCATCACTTTAAACGATATATTTGACTACAACGATGACGAACCACATTGTACCATATCAAAATGTGGTATAAAAAATTGCAAAACATGCAACATTCTTATAACCGACCCTTACTTCTCCAGTTCCCTTACAAACAAAACCTTCCATACAAGAAGTCACGATGACCTAAGTTGCAAATCAACAAACTTAATATATGGATTAGAATGCAACTTATGTGGTTTAATATATGTCGGAGAAACGCAAGAACGATTAAATAAAAGAATGTGCGGTCATCGTTCGGGAATTAACACCACCAAATTCCCGACAATTTATAAACACTTTAATCAACAAGATCATTCAATCCTCTCCATGAAAGTTCGTATTTTAGAAAAAAAAATACCATCCTACGAACAGTCCCGTTCTAAGTAAAAATTATCGTAGGGAAAGAGAGGCGTACTGGATATGCAGACTAGGTACTGCAATACCTTACGGATGCAATGACAACATCAAAAGTATAGGAAACCTTTCAAGCCAATATAACAATAACATAAATGTGATGAATTTATTTGACAAAAATCCAAGACGGGAAAGGAGTCATGGCCATCGCCACTATACGTCACCTTAGTTACATGATGTCTCCATAGATGGTCTCCTTCCTTTCATACAAAAATCTCTTGAACTTCATCACATTAGAACCAAACTTTATTCTATACCTCTCACTCTACTACACTCCCTTTACAAAACAAGTCTTGACACTCCTGTTTCTGATCCCACCTCATCATTATACAGACTTGTTGCCATCATTTTGGATATTGGTTTCCACGGACTTTTTAAACCAGTTTGTGTGAAAAGTCAAGATGAAGAAAAACGATTATTTCTTCCACTACCGTTTGTCAACAAAGGTATAGATGCAATTAATTTGGCTAACATCCTCCATCACAAAAACTTTACCAACAAAATTCCCCCATATTTCAAAGACAAATCCATACCAATTATTTCATATTCCTATACTTCACCCATCGTATCCAAAATTTTCAATTATGAAAGGCTATTGCAGAACCTCGAGATTGAGGACTTAAAGGCTAAACCACCTGACTGTTCTTGCAAAACCTCTCCATTCAAATATGGTCCTTCTGGTCACGTCGTTACGGGAGATTTAACCATGATCGAAAACGAATCTCTGCGTAATATCCTTTCTAAAGGTCCCAAGTACCGTGAACCACGCTCCATAAATTGGAATTATAACTTTAAAGTTCTTATGGATGCCGTCGAGGACTATGCAAGAAAATGGATAAAACGAGAACAAGAAGACATTGATTCTCTGTCAGAGTGGTTGAAGGCCGTGAGGTCTTTAATTTTGAAACGAATGAAAGTTTTAAGTAGGTCAATGAATGCCAAGGCTACATCAGTTTTCAAAGACCCCGATGTAGTAAAAACATTGTCTACTATACATGACAAGTATGTTGTCGTACCAGCAGACCAAGCCCAAAACAACATTGTTTTTGTCTGCAAAACGTTTTATATCCAATGTTTATTATCAGAGGTAGACCTACACTGCTACCACTCTTTCCAAAGAAGAGATTGTGGAAAACCATAAATCTGTACTATCCTCTTTTGGTCCCTCTACCAAGGACGATGATAGTGATTTACCGTCTATGTACTGGATTCCTAAACTTCACAAGAATCCATACAAACAACGTTTCATAGCTGGATCTGCAAAATGTACCACCAAACCTCTTTCAAAACTTTTAACTTCTATACTCACAACTATCAAAGAGGGTCTACAGTCCTACCACAACACTTGTTACTCCCGTAGTGGTATTAATTCAATGTGGATCCTGAAAAATTCGAAAGATCTTTTGGAGACCATCAGTTCAAGACTATTATCTGAATATAGTAGCATTAAAACCTATAATTTTTCAACACTGTATACTTCTATTCCCCATACTCAGTTAAAATCCCGACTTAAAAACATTATACATCGTTCTTTTTCCAACAAAGATGGTACACCTAGATACAAATATATAGTTCTTGGTAGAGATTCCTCATACTTTTAAAGAAATAATCGTTTTTCTTCATCTTGACTTTTCACACAAACTGGTTTAAAAAGTCCGTGGAAACCAATATCCAAAATGATGGCAACAAGTCTGTATAATGATGAGGTGGGGTCAGAAACAGGAGTGTCAAGACTTGTTTTGTAAAGGGAGTGTAGTAGAGTGAGAGGTATAGAATAAAGTTTGGTTCTAATGTGATGAAGTTCAAGAGGTTTTTGTATGAAAGGAAGGAGACCATCTATGGAGACATCATGTAACTTGGGTGACGTTATATAGTGTCGATGGTCATGGCTCTTTTCCCCGTCTTGGATTTTTGTCAAATAAATTCATCACATTTATGCTATTGTTATATTGGCTTGAAAGGTTTCCTATACTTTTGATGTTGTCATTGCATCCGTAAGGTATTGCAGTACCTAGTCTGCATATCCAGTACGCCTCTCTTTCCCTACGATAGTTTTTACTTAGAACGGGACTGTTCGTAGTATGGTATTTTTTTTTCTAAAATACGAACTTCCATGCATTCTAATCCGTATATTAAGTTTGTTGATTTGCAACTTAAGTCATCGTGACTTCTTGTATGGAATATTTTGTTTGTAAGGGAACTGGAGAAGTAAGAGTCGGTTATAAGAACGTTGCATGTTTTGCAATTTTTAATACATGTACCACATTTTGATATGGTACAACGTGGTTCGTCATCGTTGTAGTCAAATATATCATTTAAAGTGATGGAACATGGTTTGATAATTTTGAAATAGTCAGAATTTTTGTACTGAAATAAATGGTCTGCAGACTGAACGTGTGATTGGGTACTTTTAGTTGAATTGGTCGGGGCACTTTCCATACCAGATGTGACTGTACTAAGATTCCCATCTGGGGACACCACATTCTAACAAGACAAGTGTCCGATCCGCTGTCAGGTTGGGACCTTTTTATACTGGTCGAGGTCCGAGCCAGTTTTGCTTTCATTCCTCTTGTTGAAACCATTAATTTTAAAAATTGTATTACTGGGTTGATGATACCCTCGGGACAAAATGCACCAGCAGAGGTATCGACCCAGTGGTGTGAAAAAGTAATCAAGGGAACTAAGGTTATAGCGGTAATCAAAAGAATGTAATTCAGGGACAAAGACCAGACATGGAAAACGGACACACACAGAACAAAGAAGATAGAGACAAACGAGGAAAGGAAAACTATGACCCGTTGAATAAATCAGTTTTCATGGTGCAGATTGATACACCATGTAAAGTAGATAATGTTATTGAAAATTGATGTAGCATTGAACTTTTGTATTGCGCTAGACTTCTTACAATTATGCTTCTGGAAAAGGGTTATGTTGCTACAAGATTGAAGTCGTCACTAAAGAAATTTTATGGCTGTCATCATAAACTCGTGGATCGTTACGGTATATCCATCTAGCGTATGAGAACTGATATGTTCAGCATGTCATAGTTTTCCTTTCCTCTTTCGACTACACTGGACTTGACATTTTATGAGCAACTCGGCAGGTGTTCCTAGAAAAGCAGAAGATGCTTACCTTATCTGTGCATCTGGACCATGCTCCCAGTTTTAAGTGGAACCCGAGTTCCTCATTTGTTTTGATACTTTGTATGTATTATTTTAATCATTATATGTTCTTTGTTGTGTGTTTGTTTACTATGTCTGGTCTTTGTCTCTTGATTACATTCTCATGATTTCCTCTAGAATCTTGGTTTTCTTGATTACCCTCTAATTACACAATCATATTTAAGAAGTAGTTTTAAGATAACAAATGTCTAAATGTATCTTTCAGTCATGGCATTGAATGGGGACCCCATACTGGAAATAATACAAGCAAGGCTAATAAAACCCCACACAATAAAATGCTTTGCAAAGCAGCAGGATACAACTGCAGAGGTCAAACCCTGAACAGTTGGGGCTTGTAATTTATGGCCACACCTTTCAAGCTTTCACACTAGGGCCATTCATAAATTTAGGCAATTATTATTTTAATAAATTTTCCTCCCTCATACTATCTCTGACTCAACTGATACATCTCTAAATTTAGATTGCAATTAACAATTTGACACAGGAAAATAATTTGACCAGAATCGCTGTGGCATATTTTACCTAAATAAGTACAACTCCCAAAATCAATCCTAGCCTTTGCAAGAAGAACAAAATCTGGGTCAGATTTAATGTACAAAATGAACTGGGAGTTAGTAAAAGAATGACTAAATCTGCCAGACACACTAGGGTCATTCATAAATATAGGCAATTATCATCCTCAATAAAAGATTCTAATAAATTTTCCTCCCTCATACTATCTCTGACTGAACTATTTGCTAGAAATTATTGCAACATTCTTAGGCCATAAATCCTTCGAACGTGGTACCTCCACACTTACATTTGAAGGAATCACAATTAAACAGTAATTTTTTTCAACCACTGTATATAGTGAATTATGTCTTAAATTTTAATGTAATACATGTATATAAAATGAGAATGGATATGGTGAATATGTCAGAGACAACAACCCCAATGGGATGAAAAATGTCAGCTAAATGCCACCCATGGGTCTTCAGTGAATGATGACGAAACCCTCACACCACAGGACATTATAAGTCCATGAACATAGCACTCTATACTCCTGGTTTTAGAAGAACAGAAAGTTGATGCTCATAAATACACTGATTTCACACCGAACTATAACAAGTACTGTCTTTTAAAAAACGATAAACAATGCAGTTAAATTTTTGTTTTTCTACATTTCATTAATAAAAAAAATCACTATCATAGTGAAGCAGCACATCACTACCAAGGGTTGCTAAGACAGCAGTAAAACCTTTAAATCCTTCGGATGCCTACAAATTGGTTTAACTACATCTGAACAAAATTTCTACATGTCATAATGAAAGAAGGGAAATATTTCACCTAATTTCTCAGACTTCTGACCTCACGTAAAATAAAAAAACACGTTGTATTCAAATTGGTTTAACTACATCTGAACAAAATTTCTACATGTCATAATGAAAGAAGGGAAATATTTCACCTAATTTCTCAGACTTCTGACCTCACGTAAAATAAAAAATGCCCCACAGGACATTATAAGTCCATGAACATAGCACTCTATACTCCTGGTTTTAGAAGAACAGAAAGTTGATGCTCATAAATACACTGATTTCACACCGAACTATAACAAGTACTGTCTTTTAAAAAACGATAAACAATGCAGTTAAATTTTTGTTTTTCTACATTTCATTAATAAAAAAAATCACTATCATAGTGAAGCAGCACATCACTACCAAGGGTTGCTAAGACAGCAGTAAAACCTTTAAATCCTTCGGATGCCTACAAATTGGTTTAACTACATCTGAACAAAATTTCTACATGTCATAATGAAAGAAGGGAAATATTTCACCTAATTTCTCAGACTTCTGACCTCACGTAAAATAAAAAAACACGTTGTATTCGTCCATTTTGCTTAGCAAATTCACGACCACATGATTTATTTAACAAAGGAACTTCATTTGTATGGTACAGTTTAAACACTCACCATTCACTCATGTAATCAACGAAGGAAGGAAATTGTTTATCAAATTTGGTCTGTAGAAGTGCCAACAACTAAAAAAAAACCTAGTTGAATTAAGCATATTATTGTTATGCAGAGATCAGTGAAACTCTTAAAGTAAATTCCCTACTGTTGATACTTGGCCAATGTACCTCCTATATAAAATAGACTATAATGTTCCAGTATTATGTATTGTTTGGGCAACATTTTTATGAATGCTTTATCAGATAAGCATTTTAAATTGAATGAATTTGAACACTGAATTGTCAGAAATTAATATCAGAGCACATATTTGTAGAAGAATACACATGTATCACAATTTATTTACCAACAATGACCACATTATCATACTCCATAACATCACAGTCAAATTTGTGCTGTTCAATAGGCATTTATAACAACCAAGCATATTCCATGATATGGCTGCATGAGAAAACCATAACCTATTCTTATCACAGGTATTTTAGACAAACTAATACATTTCACTTTGGTACTTAATTGGATCTTCTTTCTCTCAAAATTTCCTAACATCCATGTATATAGTTAAAGAACATCTTAACTGACGACTCACAACAATATGTAAAAGATAAAAAGAAATGCAATTATTAACATTATGTGCCATAAATAATGCTTTATGGTCAAATGTGTACATTAGTATTTTCCAAATTCAAAGCTTAGATTTCTGTGAAGTGCAAATCATTTATACTTGCACAAAAATAACTTTATTAAAAATTGATTTGTTTTAATTAAAGAAACTTTCTTTAGAAAATATAATTGAATGAATGAAAGTGGGTGACTTCATGAGCTAGGTCTGTGGAACTGATTGATATACTTGTAGTAATAGTAATAGATGTCCTTGATAAAGTGGCAGCTCAGATTTAATGTAACCCCAGTGTTCCTTAACTCTCATTCATCGAAGTATTTATGTGAAAAAAGTCTGTATCTTAAAGTTGTAGATTTTTGTTGGATTTTACAACTACCTGACATTTAAATGAATAGTACAATCAATGCCTGATTTTTAAAAATTCTTGTATTTCCCTCACTCAAAAAATTGGATTTTCAAGTTAAATACAAACAATAAATATAGACATATACATTATAATACATATTTATAGCATTTCACCAGTTTATAAAACCAAGTATTCAAATAAATCTAAAATGCAGAAAAAACACTAACATTAAGATCATATAGAAACAAACTGTTTTAAGTCTATTAAATAAACAGTCATGCTAACTTCTCCTTTATTTGGTGATTCAAGTCCCATTATTTTTAAACCAAAACATATCAGAAAACAGTAAATAACAATATGGGTTTCCTTCCATTAATGCTACCATTGTAGCAAACAATGCTAAGGATATGATTCTATCATTTGTGAGTTATTGTACAACCTGTGGATGGAGAGACTGACAACAAGCTGTATACTAAAATACTTTCATCAAAATACAGGTATATAAAAACCATATTCAGAAAAAAAATGTTTATGATTTATGGAACATATTTTTAAGTAATATGGATTGAGTTTTGTGTGTGTTTAGATATAAAACTTTTGAACTTCAGATCTTCATATAAAAAAGTAAGAATGATTTAACTGGTGTGTAAACACTGTATTTTGATCATATTTAAAGTGACAGTGTGGGCTAATTAAATTTGGTGATATCAATCCCATAGCTGAATGTTATCTGGATAATACATCTCAACTCCATGATTCCTGTTCATCTGAGGATCTTAATTGAAAATGATGTACATTTGAAGAGCTTTGCATAGCATAGCAAGATATGACCACAGTCGTTGAACCCTGAACAATTGGGACAAGTGTAGATTCAATATTATTCTTTGAAATATGATTGAAATATGCAGACAGGGATTTTACAATGATTCTGATGAACTTTTTTTTGAAGTCAGACCAACAAAAAAAAAAGTCAAATTTTTTGGGTGTGACCCTCTTGACATCTTATAACTCATAAACAGTTAGTGATATCTTAAATCTGATTGAAAATTGCAGGCAAGGATTTTCATAAAAAATCAAATAAAAAAAAAAATTCAAATTGAATATCTGACCAAAAATAAAAAAGTAGAATTTTATCGACATGGCCAAATTTTTTTACCCCTTTAACCCCAAAAGAGTTAAAGATAAGCCTACCCTGAAAAAAAAATTAAAACAGTATTTCTAAAAGAACAGATTGACATCTGAATCATAAAAAAGGGATCAACAATAAGCTTTTTCTCTAAATTCTAATTATAACACTTATTTTCCACCTTTTAGCCCTTTTTCCAAAAAGGGTGGGGCAAAAGCCTGTAAAAATTGAAGCATCCTTAGCCGTGTCCCTAGGAACAATGTGTTAAAATTTCTAAATGATTGGATGAGTTTGTGTAAATAAACTAAAGTTAACAGACACCAATGACTATGACAACAAGTGTGATACCATTTTATAACTGAATTTTTTTTTGTCATATAAAAAGGAGGTCATAGAATATCATTTTATAACTGAATTTTTTTTGTCATATAAAAAGGAGGTCATAGAATATAACTTCCACTACAAGAGAAGACCTAATTCAACAAGAGGTACAATGAGCAGGCTCCCAAAAGAGAATACATCCCCTTTAAATGAAGTAAACGTTTAAATGTTAAACCTAAATTTAGTTGAATATCTCCCACTGGACTCCTCAAAGAATAATTTTATTCCTTTATGCAAGGCACATCTATATACAATGCTGAAATTTACTATAAAGTTTCATCTAATTCCCTTGCCTAGTTTAAGGAGGGATTGCCCCACCAAGATTTAAACATATAAAACCCTTTGTTTGGATTATTCCTTTACATAAATGTACATATGATGTTCACCCTTCCTATAAAATTTCATCAAAGTCCTTTGAAAGGTCAAGGAAAAGTTGCAGAAGAAATATGGACAGACAGAAAGAGTGGATGAATATTATATACCCCTCAACTTTGTTTGCTGGGAGTTTATGATTAAAATTAACTTTATTTTTATGGGAGGGATACACAACAAGGATCAGCATTACTTCATACACATCTTTTTAAAATAACACAAAAATAAGTTGGTTGACTGTACAATACATTTTGAAGAGTTATATTACTTTTATCTGTGTATTATGATTTCTTTATGAGATGTTGATTATCATATTTCTACAGTTAAGACATCTTAATTTGAATATGCTAGATTGCTCTTCCAAGACAAAAAAAAATAACATCTGATATAACAAATTCTTAAAAAGCCAACAAAAAAAGTAGAACAGTAAAATAATCAATATTCCATTGGATAAAAGAAACACAACAAAAACAAAGCAATATTAAGCAGACATTAGAACATTAAATCAAGTCATCTATCAAGATCTGAAGGTGATAATTTTACTAGTCAATTCCATAAGCCTAACTAGAAAACAGTCATCAGAAGCACTATTTAATACTAATCTGTGATTGTAATTCTATAGAAACAATCAGTGTCATTGCACACATACAGCCAAAATAAAACAACTAGTTCTTTGTTCTGTGGATTTCAAAATATTAAATACTGATTGTTAGATTGTTAGTAGAATCAGGAAATGTTTAATAAAAATAAAATGACTTTTTTTAAACCTAATTACACAAAGCAAACAATATTTCTTTTGATTTTATTATTCTTCACATGAAGAAAATGGTTACTGCTAATAGACATCCAGACATGCTTAAGATTACAAGTAAAGTTTGGAACCAATAATTCTGAAAATTACAACTAATAATGGCTATTACAACCAAACTCTTATTATTTGAAAGATGAAATGACAACAGCGATCAATTCAATCTATAAATGTAATTTTAGTTAAAACTTTTCCAATGAAAAGTCATTATTGACAAAAACTGATTGTCAGAACCAAGTATGTAATGTCAAAGTAAACCTAAAACAAGAGGCTCTAAAAAAGCCTGAATTGCTCACCTGGCAAACCATTTCCCTATTAACTATGTAAGTAAAGCTATAATGCCTTGTTGCCATGTTTGAAAAAAATGCTGAAAAAGAGCATCTAGTATTAATGAGTGCTGTAAGTTCAACCGAGTACCTAAAGCACTGTAAAATGTTGGAAATGCCTTCAAAGTGTTTTTAGAATCTATGGGAAGAAAATTGGCAAGTCTCCCTTTTCCCTGTTATCCCACCAGGACTGAGGGGGCATTAGCCCACTATACATTTGCCAAAAAAGAACATATAATGAAGTTAAATCAAGGCTATACAACATCTTCATCATCATTTTAACTCAGAAGACCATGTTCAATATATAAATCAAATACCATTGAAATTAAATCAAGTGTACAAATTTGTGGAAAAATGACAGCAATTTTGAAAAAGGTCGCCCTGAACATATTTTTTGTCATCATCATTCAACTTAGAATACCATGTTTCTGATCATTGGAATCCGAGAAACTGGTAAAAATGACCACAAATTGGCAGCCGTTTTGAAAATGAGAATAATGAATAAGTGAACAATAGCCAAGTTTAAAGAGTAAAAAGGAACTACATACAAATAAAATATAAATAAAATATAAAAAATTGAAGGTGACTGGTGACTATGGTGATTAAATAATGCGGGACTTGACATTCATACCAAAGGGTTGGGCAGCTCCAAGAAAGCTGATGATGAGCTATTCTAGATCAAAAGCTATTTTGAAGGGCACCTTGTCTCTGTGGTAGGGATCTGCAGTTGATACTTTTCTCCTCAAAACTTATTGCCCCTGACAAAGGCTGTAAGGCCAAAAATTTGGGCTCATCTTCTTAAAAAAATGTGAAAATTTTATTTATATTTTATTTGTATGTAGTTCCTTTTTACCTTTTAAACATGGCTATTGTTCACTTATTCATTATTCTTATTTACTTTTAATTTGAGCCACTTCACAACATATAATATTTTCATTTTGAAAATGGTCGCCTACCAAAAAATTTTAATATTGCAAGTCAACTCATAATATCATGTTTATCTTATGAGTTACTGTCATCTTCATTATTCTTCTACAGTTGAGGAAAAAAATAGCAAAACAAGCATTTAGACCTCTATGTTCTATTTTTAGTAACGACAGCCATGTTTTTCAACCGATGAAAAATTTTAAACAATCAGTTTGTGCAGGATATCCTAATTATGCCAACTTTAATTAAATTTTGTAGAAAAGTGTCAGAGAAAAAGATTTTCAAAGTTGTACATGTGAAAAGCAACAAAAAAAAATCTGTTTCAGGGGTCACAACTCCTACATTGGGCACAAATCATTTTGAAAATTTGGACACTGGTCCGTCTTCTGCAATGAACAATATTACCGATGTCAGAATTCTGCAAAAAACTGTATTTTGACCCCTAAATACTATCTTTAGTAATGACAGCCATGTTTTCCAACCAATGGAAATTTTAAACAATTGGTTTGTGCAGTATACCCTAAGGAACAATTATGCCCATGTCAGAACTTTGCTTAATTCAAATGTTTTTGAGTTATTTGTAAAAAACTGTATTTTGACCCTATCTTCTACTCTTAGAATCATTTTGAAAATTTCGGCATAGATCAGACTTCTGAAGATGAACAATATATCAGTAGTGACAGAATTTTGCTAAAATCAACTGTTTTTGATTTATTTGCAAAAAAACTGTATTTTGACCCCTATGTTCTATTTTATGTAACAAATGCCATGCTCTTCAACTGATGAAAAATTTAAAATCAGTTTGTGCAGGATACCCTAAGGAACAGTTTTATTGTCTTTAATTAAATTTCTTTGTATGGTTTCATATAAGAAGATTTTCAAAGCTGTACATGTGAAAAACAACAAAAAAATCAGGACGATGGATGCAAAGTGATGACAATAAATTACACAGCCTTAATGCCAGGTGAGCTAAAAAATAATAACAATTAGGCTTTATCATTGTTAAAATATTCTTTATACCTATACTCCTATTCACAAAACTTTTTTTTTAGTCGAACAGAAGACAGCAAATAAATTGGCAAAATTTATAATCAGTGTATATACCATATTCATTCTTCAAGAAAATCAAGAATAATTAAGACAGTGCCATTTGACAATAAGTACTTAGTTATAAAACAATGTCATTTTATTTCATTTATAACAGTTCACATATGAGTATAAATTCATGATAGGTAAAACATTTTCATAAAAAATGTTGAAAATATACACTAGTGTCTTACTAACCACTTCTAAAGTTTCCATAACTACATTTTCCATTGTTTCAATGTGAATTCCAAGGACAAATGAACTTGAAAAATCATTAAACTAATGGTATAATGATTGTAAATGTTCGTCACTAAATTTACTTGAATAAATAATACTAAAAATCCACATTTTTACCTTTTCTGCTAACTCACTGCATGGAGGCATATTACTCGAAACAATATTCATACACTTTTGTAGTAAATTACAAGTATGATTTTAAAGTACACATTCTCAGCATTATTTTGTCTACAATGCATTTACAATGTAAAGATCTAGGTTCAGTGTGTTCTTGGCACTATATAAAGGGGTGGCCATTTGATCTGGAAGTGGTAAGTGAGATCCTGGTGTCTCCGTGTTTTTTTCATAACATCAACCAACTTCTTTAAGCAAAAGAGGGGAGGGAACCTCCCTATGGTGAAAATATTAGTTAATAATCCATAAAAAAAAACCTGGGGTGACAGGAAGTGTATCATTCCCATGGACAAATGACCATATTACCTGAACATAAAACATCATTGGATTGCGAATTTCCTAAAGATAAATATAATGTACCAACTTCAGTGAATGACCATTAATGAAAATAAGTTTTAAGGATCTGGCAACAAATCAGGTATATTAACAGGTTGGATATATACATGTGATGAATTATCATCCTACTTTATCTGCAACATTATACATTTAATATAATTAAAGGTAATTTTTGTCGTGAACTCAACACCATTCTTTACAACATCCTTACTTTATCATTATAAATCTGACAAGTAGTACTGAGACATGATTAGCATAATTTTCAAAATGCATTATCATAAATGTTAGATGTTGTAAATGTACAGTTTCAAATTGCAGTAAGTTGAAGGGCAAAAAAGGCATCTCCCAGTAAAGTTTGTGTCCTGAGGAGCAATGGTTTGTTTTAATATAAAGTAGTTGTATACTTATTTACATAACTTGAGACAATTTAAACACACTGGGTACGAACTCTTTTGATGGGAGATCAGAAATATGAACTTTAAGACAAACAGGTGCCTATTAAACAAAAGTGAAGTACACTACCGGTAGTAAAACATTATTTGATGGCAAGGTAATTTGAGAACTTTTGAAATGCTTATCATCAAGAAAAACTGTTTATACAACATTTTATCTGTTTATTTATTGCTGATATTGTTTTGAAATCAAGGTCATATGTTTAAGAAGAGAGTTTGACTTGGTTCTCAACTTTGGACATAAATAAAAGGCTCCCAGGAGCCTGAATGACTCACCTTGTTAATTTTTTGCCTTTCAAGGGCGATAACCCTTAACAAGGAGTTGTCCGACAATTTTGACTCAAGAAAACTTTGGTAGGATTTATCATAAGGATTATTTCATCATGTGAAAGTAACTTTCTTTCTATTATAAGTTTTCAAGATATTAGCTGAAAACTGCTAAACACAACATTTCTCACCTGACATGGGGAATAACTCTTACAAAAAGTCATCTGGTAACTATGTTCCTTTGGAGTCTTTTGTTGGCCTTATAATAAGGATCATTTCGGTAGTTGAAAGATTTTGGCTAAACCTAATGTTTTGGAGATATATGAGAATAAGAGGATCCCAGAAGCCTGAATTGCTCACCTGGTTAAATATTTGCCTTTCAAGGGCAATAAATTAAAAAAAAAAGAGTTAACAATTTTGACTCGAGAAGACTTTGGTAGGACTTATCATAAAAATCATTTCAGCAATTGAAAGTTGCTTTCTATCATAGTTTTCAAGGTATAGGCTGAAAACTGTGAAAAAAAAAAAATGAAAAACAAAATTTTTCACCTAACAAGGGAAATAACTCTAGTAAGGAGTAGTCTGACAACTTTGATCCCTTAGAGACTTTTGTAGACCTTATAATAATGACGACGTTGACGACAACAGACAACAACAGATGCAAGTAATGGCAATAGCTCACATGGCCTTTTGCCAGGAGAGAAAACATTTATAAGGTTTGCAAACTGTTTAAATTTGTGTATAGAAATCTTCATAGAATAAAGAGTATTCTAAATGCATTCTTTCTTTATTATAATTCAAATTTCATAAACTTAGGTGTTCATTAATTATGGTGTTTTCCCCCTAAAATTTTGATACACATGCACTCCATCATAACCATTGCTTCAACAAAACAACGCTTTAAATTTCATATAAGATTTCATGACACATATCTCAGTTGTTTATTCATGTAATCCAATTTTAGTTATTTAAGAAGACAGAATGAAACATACTGCAATACTAAATTTAAAATATAAATATAAAGAAAATTTACATTAATTCTTAAGACTACCTGTTTATCATGTAAGCAGTACTGCATATAGTTTACCTACTAAATTTCATGAAGCAAGATATCCTATTGTAATAGAATAGCACAAAAATCACTCACAAAGGTACATTAATTAGAAGAAGGTAAATAACAACGTCCAATATATAAGTGTTTCTGTGCATAGGGAATGTAAACAAAATATACCATACTACACAGTCAGGGGATACTGCATTATGGAGAGTATTTATTTTTTAAAATTAAAATACAGTCAAAGAAAGACCTCATACAATATTTTACTTTAAAATGATACATGTCATTTATGTTCCATTTTAACTGCTTGATAATAAATAGAACATGCTTTGTAGAGTGTGCACAAATTAACATGTAGTTCTAGACTGCTGAAAAATGATGCATTTCAAAAAGCATCAAGAATGCATAAATTGTAAGTTTCAGGTCTTCCTTCCAACGAAGAAAAAAATAAGACTTGACTCAACAAATACATAAAAATGAAAAGCCCATTAATAAAGTCAATAACATCAACATTACATTATTATCTACTATAGTAAACTCTGTAGTACAATGTCTTGGATCTCCATAATGAGTAAGAATTGTCAAATTTAAGTAGATAAACACCTTGACCAGGATAGGCATGGCTACCACAGTAAACTTCCTCATGACAGTCTCTACGATACACAGGAATTATTTCATCTGTTGGGGGCTTGTTATCTTGTTTACTGCCCTGTTCCACATCTGCCTTGTTTTCTAAAAAAAAACAAAATCTGTTTAGTTGAGAAAATCCAATAACAAAAGATGCACAATTTTTAAGTATTATTTATTATATTAAAGGAGAAGAACATGTTATTGTACAAGTCATAAATATCGAAACTAATCTGTTAAATATTCATGAAAATTAAATTGAAACAAATTAATTTCCTTTTCTTAATTAATAAATCGAGATTTATAATTAGGAAATTTGAATTTCCGCACCTACGGGCGCCACCATGACTGGTTGAACTGTGACGTCATGAAGTCAGTTTGTAAAGTAAAAGTAAATAGGTAATTGATTACGATGTCCGAAGAAATCGCAAATTTGGGACTTTTACCCTATAATTTCAACCCAAAATAAATCGAAGAAGAGATTGAGGCACAACATGTGTAAGCAAATGTCAGACATCATTGATGAACAATGGGATTTGCAGCCAGATGACCAGTATTTGTCTAAGGAAAATATTATGGCTACTTCCGAAGAATGTTCATGTTGCTGGTAAAAAAAACTTTTAGAACATTTCTCTTTTATTATTCATGCAATCGTAAGCTTGATAAGTCATCATGTTTTGGTGATTAGATAAACATGATTGTAGAAATATTTACGGAATATTCTTTGTTTACATATTATTTGCATTACTTGTATCAGTACCAAACAGACTTAGTGACATCACAAGCCAATCGGAAGCTATCGGTAAAAATCAATAAAGTCTGCTTATGATCTTCCTTCAGATAGTTGAGTTCTGCAAGATGGCTATCCCCTTATATTTCAAAGATTTCGGACTTTGCATAGCCTTGAGCATTTTATAAAAGTGCATTTTGCATTAAAGGTTATTTATTTTTGTTTATGTGGGTATAATTTATTATAAGAGCCCAACTTAATGCAAAGGTGGTCTTTCTCTTTAATGAAATTGAAATGACAATAAACAGCTGAATACTAACACATGTGCACATGTGCAAAGAACATTCAAAGAGAGATAATTCTTCATATATTCTACTAATTTTTGTAAAAAAAAAGAAATTAAAACAAAATGTTATATCGACTATAAATTGAAAATTATTAAATATGTATAAATTAGAAACTGTATAAAAAAGACACACTACACTATACACATAACCTTTTTTTTGTGTCATATTAAAATACTACTTAGTTTATGCCAGAGAGACACCTTTAGTACATTAACTACGGTTAATACCTTGCTGTTCTTCATCTAAATCTTCTTCGTCACTAGATTCACTAACATGTACTGTAACTGTACTATTTGGTTCAACTGTCCACTCAAAGTAAACACCAAACCCAATATCATAATAATCTGTTGAGAACTCCCAGAATAAACAAGACCCATCTTCATGTGTAGGAACCCTCACCTAAAAAATTAAACATCTAATTTACAAACATTTGACTAAATTTAAACATTAAATGCAGAATACTTGTTGGTCAAAATCAAGAAAATGAATGTTATGTTAAATAGTCACTTCTGAACATACATATATACATTCTACCAAATACTGAAAAGAAGTAAAAAAAACATCCAATTCAACTTAACCCAAGGCATGATGCACTGACCAGAGACTAAAATTACTATACGTGCCTTCATTCGTATGGTTTACATCTAATTTAGCCCTGGAAAAAAACTAAGTCAAATGAATATGGACATTCCATATTTAGTAAAATGTGTGTTCACTAACAAAACATTTTTTGCAGTGCAATTAAAGTGAAAATCCAAGTATAACATGGAAACCTTGATGCAAACTGGAGCCAAATTTCCTTACATTTTTCTTTGCAGGAGATTTTGGCCACATGCTTTGACAACTTAAATATTCCAACCATAAAAACCTGTTGTATCAAGATGAATTTTGACAAAATATTTAGTATGTTACAGCACATGGCCTTAATGTGGTCTGGATCAAAAAGCTACTATGAAACCTAAGAAATTAATGAAAGTTGCATAGAAACGATACTTAGTGAGGTCATTTTTGACACGTTGATGTTATAACATCTCCAAAATCTTCATTTAGTCAAGGTGTAGTCATCTTTTTAACACAAAAATTTGTCAATAAATCTTTTTAGTGGGTAAGCTTAAATCTTCATTAAATAAAAGGGCTGAGAACTTGTATAAAGGAATATACTCCTTTTGATGGCAGTAAAACATTACTGAAGTGATGATTTTTAAATTTATATCAAATTTATGAACCAATTTTCTAGATGCAATGACCTATAAATAACAAGAATAATTAATCTTATTTTCAAATGGTCATGATATCACATTAAAGAATACACCAGTATCATTCCGTTTCACGTAAAGAAAATTTGTGAAAACACTTTCATTACAACCTGATATCACTAACTAAACATACAAGTTATAATAGAAACAACAGACACTATATACTCAGCCAACTAAATATAAATAAACAAAGAAAATATTTCATATGAAAGAAACTGAAAAAAAAAATATTTTGTAATTAAAACTGATTATACTTTAGTCTCTTAAGCATGGAATGGCTGTAATCTTCATGCTTTACAAGACATGGATATAGAAATGTTTATATTATTTTACATGGCTATATGATAAACACTAAAGAGATCTATAAAGACATTTATTCATGCATCATTATTTCATGTATTTTTCTAACTACAGATTTTTTTCTTTATGAACCAATTTTTAATCATTTTAATATAATGAGATTGGTGAATATGTCAGAGACAACAACCCCATTGGGATGAAAAAGGTCAGCTCAAGACCACCCATGGGTCTTTACATGTTTTTTATTATATAATATAAGAAAAGTCTTTTGAACAGCTGCACTAGAGAATATGCAACAACCATCTATATTTTTCCGTGTTTCAGTCTAATATCTCAGAAACAAAATCGGAAGACGGAGAGCCCTTTTTCCACAAACATTCTACCAAGATATTATCAAAATTGCTCCAGTATTTTTGAGTATTCTTATGACAAGTTGACTAAAGAACAGACAAAGATACACAGGCTGCCTGAGGCAAATATTCACATGAAATTAACAGGAAATTAGTAAGATTTTTACATTAATTTCACATGAACTCTACTGCAAATTTTATGTGCTCAATTTAAATGAAAATCATGTGAAATAATTTTGCTTGTGTATATAATGACAACTCCATCAAAAGGTAAGCACATTAAAAAAAAACTTCAACAGATCCTTCCTCATAATGGTTCAGATTTTCTGTATCTACAGAAATGCCAAAAAGAAATATTTGGATATTAACACTTCAGATTATCAAAGATAAAAGAACAATTCTTAGCAAGCATTTTCTCCATTTCAAGTGCCCTGTATCACTAAATATATAGTTTCCCTATGATTAAACCAATATCTCAATTATGAAATTATGAAATACACTGATTACTTAGGCTAATGCTGAAGTTACAGAAAGACAGAACACTCTAACATTGTTTAATCTCAATGTAAAAAACTAATTTAATAACAGCTTGTTCAGCTTGAAAAATTATCTTGTCACTGAAATTTGTATCCCTTGGACATTGATTCTTAATAACTGAACTGGAAGATCAGAATTGACATAGCAGTTGCCTAAATAGAGGCTAGTAAAGTTCTACAGTCTTCCTTACTTATTGTTTCAATATATACAAAAATAAAGCTGCTTGAATCAATTTGTACACTGAACAAACTTTCTTTTAATTGCATTTGATTTCAATGTCATTCAATTGATGGCACCATACTAAGATGTCCCATTTCTGACTAGTACCTTTCTATCATTTAGCATATGAAAGAGTAATCAAGGGAACCAAGGTTCTAGCGGAAATCAAAAGAAAGTAATCCAGGGACAAAGACCAAACATGGAAAACAGACATACACAACAAAGAACATTAAGTAATTAAAATAATACATACAAAGTAACAAAAGCAAATGAGCAACTCAGACTTCACTAAAAACTGGGAGCATGGAGCAGGTGCACTGGTAGGGTAAGCGTCCTCTGCTTTTCTAGAAACACCTGCCCAGTTTCTCATAAAAAGTCAAGTCCAGGGTAGGTGAAAGAGGAAAGGAAAACTATGACACAATGAACATATCAGTTTTCATGGTGCAGATGGATACACCATAACGATCCACAAGTTCATGATGGCGACCATAATACTTCTGTAATGATGACTTCAATCTTGTAGCAACATAACCCTGTGCCAGAAGCCTAATTGTAGGAAGTCTAGCGCAATACAAAAACGTCTGTGTAGTTATGGCAAGCTCTGGCACAATGTATGAGTTGTGATATGAAAACTCCATACGCAGGTGCTGAAGGGATGTTGCCACAGATGAAAGGAAAGTTGCCAATACTAAATGAAAAGTCATCACGTTTGTCATAAAGGTTGTTCAATAGTTTTCCTTTACAAACAATCTCTAAGTGTAGGTCAAGATAGAGGCTGACTTCACAGTGCCTGTAGTATCCTTTATCTCAAGTTCTTTGGGGTAGATCACGTCCCCGATACTAGGATTGTTTAACGATAGTACGTCATCTACACAGCGGAAACTGAAATTAAAGGATCCACCCAAACCATGTTCTTTCTCTGTACCCATTGGAATACCGACTTTTTGTTGAAAAACGCATCCACCATACTAGACAAATATCTTCTGGATAAAAAATTCCAGCATTTTGAAAACATTTTCTTCTGTATATTTAGAAGATGATTTGGAATTATTTTTTACAAAGTATGAGGAATCTCTACCAAGAACTATATAATTATATCTAGGTGTACCATCTTTTTCGGAGAAACAACAATGTATAATGTTTTTGAGTCAGGATTTTAATTAAGTATGAGGAATAGAAGTATACAGTGTTGAAAAATCATAGGTTTTAATGCTGATATATTCTGATAATAATCTTGAATTGAGGGCCTTCAAAAGATCTTTCAAATTTTTCTGGATCCACATTGAATTAATACCACTAAGGGAGTAACAAGTGCTGTGGTAAGATTGGAGACCCTCTTTGACAGCTGTGAGTAAAGAAGTTAAAAGTTTTGAAGAGGCTTGTTGGTACATTATGCAGATCCAGCTATATAACATTGTTTGTATGGATTCTTGTGTCTTTGCATAGACGGTAAATCACAATCATCATCTTTGGTAGAGAGACCTGCTTAAAACTTTCATTTGTTTCAAAATTAAAGACCTCACAGCCTTTATCCACTCCGACAGAGAATCAATGTCTTCTTGTTCTCCATTTTCTTGTGTAGTCCTCCAATGCATCCATAAGAACTTTTAAGTTATAATTCTTATTTATGGAGCGTGGTTCACGGTACTTGGGACCTTTAGAAAGGATATTATGCAGAGATTCGTCTTCTATGATGATTAAATCTCCTGTAACGATGTGACCGGAAGGACCATATTTGAATGGAGAGATTTTACAAGAACAGTCAGGTGGTTCAGCCTTGAAGTCCTCAAATAGCCATTTATAATTGAAAATTTTGTGCATAAAGTATAGGAATATGAAATAATTGGTATTGATTTATCCTTTAAATATGGGGGAATTTTATTGGTTACGTTTATGTGATGGAGAATGTAAAAAAACAAAACAAAACAAAACAAAACAAGAAACAAGAGGCTCCCAGGAGCCTGAATCACTCACCTGGTTAAATTATGTCTTTCAATGGCAAGAAATTTAACAAGAAGTTGTCTAGCAATTTTGACTCAAGACTTTGGTAGGACTTATCATAAGGACCATTACATACATGGCTTAACAGATCAAAATGAAAATAGATAGATCTCATCATGCTGAACACTATTACCCAATCTCAGAATTTGCCTGATCCAAATGGTTTTGGAGATATAAGCCAAAAACTGCAGTATGACCCCTATGTTCTATTTGATGTAATGGCAGCCATATTTTTTGATGGATAAAAAAATAAACATAACTTTTAAGCAAGACACCCCAAGGAACATTCATACCAAGTTTAGTTCAAATTGGTCAAGTAGTGTCAGAGAAAAAGATTTTTGAAAGAAATAACATTAAAAATAGCAAAACATAACGTTGAAAAGGGCAACAACTCCTAAATGGCATGACAGATTATAATGAAAATTTGACCACAGATAGATCTCATCATACTAAACACTTTTACTCTGACAGAATTTGACTAAACCTAACGGTTTTGGAGATATATGTGAAAAACTACTGTCTGACTCCTATATTCTATTTTTAGTAACAACGGCCATGTGAAGGATCAAAAATCTAAAAACAACTTTTGTGCAAGATACCCAGAAGAACGTATGTGAAAATTGTTTCATATAATTCCACTTAATGGTTTCAGAGGAGAAGATTTTTTAAAAATTGTTAACGGACGACGACGACGGACGCCAAGTGATGGGAATAGCTCACATGGCCTTTGGAGAGGTGAGCTATAATGGAAATGAAATTTAAATTGAAATTTTGAATCATCAGTACTGTGTGGATGTGTAGTTCCAAAAGTGGTGAAAGCACTGATCTCAATGTAAATAATTAATCTTTTTGGAAATATAGAAAGAATAAATTACCATCAGTGGATAATAAAGTTTTAAAATACCTATGAATATCTCATGACTTCTGAGGTTCAAAGCTATTGGTGCTTTGATTTATAAATGAAGTCCCATAAATTGAAAACAAAAAAATTGACAAATATTACTATTAAAAGGGAGCTTACATCAATGGAAATTAACAAAGCACCACAGTTTCACAGAATTTTAACAATTATTGTCCAAAAATGGGAAATGACAATTTTTTTTAAAGAATTAAGCCGAATAACTCAAATAATAGAAACAAAAGAAATAAGAAAGTACAAATGGGAAAACATAACTAAAAACAAATAATTTACCATTCAAGTAACACAGAAACTCTTTTGAGTTATTGTGCAAGTTGTAATCAATAAACAGATGGACAAACAAACTAATGCATAGTCAATGGATATCATATACATAATATCTTTAACAATGGGCATATTAAAATGTGATACATGACAGTAAATATACATGTAAACATGCAAATGAACACCTTGAATTTCAAGTATAAAATGTCTCATGATTGCCAACAAAACTAGAAAAACTGTGGGCAATGTTCACTAACCTGATACCCCCACTCCCCCTTTTGATAACATGCACCTTTTAACCTCCAAACTGATTTAGATCAAAATCTAAAATAGTAGATGCATAAAAAGAATTTTTAATGAAGATTCTGTGAAAGTTTTATTAAATTCCATTCAATATTTGTAGGAGAACTAATAATAGATAAGACATAGGTACCCCTCTGTGTAATTGAAGGAAGGAAATGGGAGGGGGTATAACATATAGAGAATAAGATATTGTAAAAAAAAAATTCTATGAAGAATTTACCTTGAAGGAGATCAAAGTGAGATAAAGTGTTTTACCTATTACACAATCAATATTACCTTTATTTAAAAAACAAATATATTTCATCCCTCTTTTTTATCATCTAAAAATGCTTTTTTATATATCTTGTAACAGGTAACCATTATTCATTACGATTTTATTTTCTGGAATAACTTTATAGGCATTAGAAAATGTACCAAAATTTTTCAAATTTAGTTCATCAAGTAAAATCCAAACCAATGAAACATATTTTGTTTATAATTTGGAGGCACACAGCCATCAATTGGATACTTACTGTGACTGTTTCCCCTGAACCTATTTTTATTACTGAATCTTTATCTTTTCTCAGAGATTCTTTGAATTCTTTTATATCTTTTCGAGTCCACATTGAGGCTGCGGCAAGAGGTGGTAAGTCATCTACAAACACAACATACAGCAAGGTAACCAAAGGAAAACAGAACCATGCTAATAGGAAAATATCCATGGTTTTCAAATGTACACTAAGAAACCTGTACATTTCAAATGCTGTATAACTGCCATTAACTGGTAGATTACACAGTACACAGGGAATAAGGTTTTTTGTTGGGATAAAACTGGGGATAAAGGAATTTTATGTTCCTTTGGATATTGGTCTTGAGTTAATCATAATTTTAGACATACAAAGAAACAGGTTAACACCTAATGGTCAACTAAAAAATATTTTTGCAGTTTTTCTATATTCTGTTAAGACATACATATAAAAACCATGGATACTTTGAAAACTGATAAAACAGTGCTACTAAATTTAAAAATTGACAAGGTTAACTCACAGTGGCAGTAGCCAGAGATGCTATCTTAATCACATTCTCTTTACTACTCTTAACAGCATCTTTAAACCCTTTAATATCTTTTCGAGTCCAAATTGATGCAGGCATTAAAACTGGCATTGGAGTTGGAAAATCTAACAAAACAAGAGGTATATCAATGTAAATATAGAACATCAGAATAAAACAACAAGTCTTAAAACTTCAAATTTGATGTCTCCATGAGATACAAATAGTTTGGACTTGTATAAATGATTTCATAAAGAAAGGATTTAAATATATTGGTTTTTTTTAAGCAAAATGTTTTATTCAGAGTGCTTTCTTTTTAAACATAATCTTGCCTGCAAATTTGATATTTATTTTGTTTTATCATCCTACATTGATTATCAGACATCCTATTAATTCTGCCCATTGGTAAGATACTTGAACCCATATTGCAGAGTTGTGAATTCCAAGGTAGACAATTTCAGCCTGGTTCCTATCGCTATTGATTTTCTATAATGTCATACTTCTAATGACAACACTGCACAACACCAGCATTGACAATATTCAATACAGTCAATAACATTTCAAATTATACAACACTATCTACATAAATAAAATGCTGCACAAGGTGCAGCTTGATGCAACTGCAGAAGTTGAACCATGAATATTTGAGACAAGTATGGACACCATTCAAACTTGATACAGATTTGAATTTTGACTCGAATTAGACATTTGACACAGGATAAGAACTTGACCATCCTTCGATGATATGGCACCTTGTGGTACAATTTTAAAGAGATCCATTCACTCATAGCGAAGTTATTGTCTAGAATCAGGAAACTGATTGTTTCTAGTCCCCTTTTTGGTGTGGCCCCTAATTTAAAGTACAAGTTTTAACCCCTAAAATCATTCCTAGTCTAAACTTAGTGGTAAAGAATATTGTGGAACAATATAATAGACATCCATATGCTAACTTGAGTGACTGAAGCATTTTAATGTCATGGTGAAAAAAAAAACATTCAAGGGTAGATTTAGGTGATATATGGTATGAATCTGAAAAATCCAATTATGTTAACTTGAGTTCGAAGGTCAAGATCAATTAAAGGCCATGATGTAGCCAACATCGTATTACTGAGATTCACCAATACACCAAAAATAGAAAGCCTACATCAAAAGTAAAAAAAACCTGCATCCTAGACATGAAATGTGCCAAATACAGTATGCTTATGTTGAAAAACAAAGAAGGTATAGCCTGGACACAAATCTGCACAAAAAGAATGATTCCTATGCAACAAAATGAACTTTGCATCCTCTCATGGTAATATACTGTGACCCATGTTACAAATACAGCATGAATAATAATAAAAAAAGTGCACCATAAGCACATGATACATCTGTCATATGAAAGCATTATCTAGTTAAAGCATGAAAATGAAAAAACCAACCCCCCTTTTTTTAAAGTGCCAAAAATCAAAACCATGAAATCAAAATTTTAAAGGAAACATAAGGGAGCCTGTGAAGGATTCCTGGCCCTAGCTGAAAGTGTTTTTCAATTAGAGCGCACAATTATTCACAATTTGATTGTTTATTGCTTCTCTCATGATTCTTTAATTTATTTTCCATAAAAATGAAAAATACCAAATCTGACAGAATAAGGTCAATAAATATTAAGACTTTCACATTTGATTGTTTTTTTAATTTTAATGCTACATTGTAAGGACTCGATTAACTTTCTAAATGCACTTAGAGAACAAATGAGCAGTTAATTAGTATCTATTCCCTACTTGCGGAGCTCGGGATGCAGCCATATTTTATCCCATTTTTGCAGAGTTGCCTCCTGTAAGAGCAGGTATAATTTCGAAGTCTCTCTAATAGATGTTCAGATTCAGGTGCAGAAAAAAGTGGTCACTCAAATGAAAATGGAATCCCCAGCAGACAAACACAACAGTGTTTCTAAAATTTACAAGGTGTTTCATTTTGTTGGTAGGTTACATAAGAATGATTACATAAAAAAAATTTATGGCAGGGTCAGTAGAACGAGAAATTCCCTTTTGACTTTCGAGATTTTCTAAAGTATTGTAGATATCGGATGTAAAACCTTACGTGTTCCGAATAGACACCTGCTCCAAAGGGAGATTAATGTTGACAAAATGTTGGTCCGCAAGTCGGGAATATCTGGAGCCTTTATGTAAAAATACATTAGCTTAAATCATTTATTTTGACAGAATAAACATTTTCTTAAATTTCAAAGCTGTGGCATAAAAGTAATAAGCGAAGATTGCATAACAAGCCATGTTACAATATACCCTTATAGAATATTGAAATTGTATAGTTAAACTATCTCCAATTTTGACAAAATTCTATGAAAATCAAAACAAAAAATTTCTGCATCTCCATTGTGGCAATACACATTCTACAAAATTTCAAAATTCAAAATCTGTGGGAGGAGATAGCCAGACAAATCCTTAGCTTTATGATCCCTCTTGAATTGTGAATTTGCTAAATTCAATTTTGACAATATTTAACATAAATCAAACTCCTTTCAAAACAGCAGCTCAAAATCTGCGGGTAGATATGTCCTAATATTGAATCCATGTACATTCTATCTGGACACCCTTATGGACAAATGTCAGACAATTAGACAGGGGTATATTAACTAGCTCCAGAAGAATCAATAGCAAAACCAGGCCTTTATTTTCTAAGAACACGATTTGTGTAAAATATTTACAAAACACAGACAGCAACAGCTCCAAAGTGATTGAGTAAGAGGAGAATTAAAGAAGCAAATGAACTAAACAAACTGTTTCACAAGCCTAAAGGACCTTAACAGATTCTTTCACCTGTCTAAGTTAAACACTAGTGGACAGGCTTCAAAAAATACCTTGTAATAGTTAACTATGGACTAAGTACTACATACAGAATCACACATATAGGTCTATACCTTGTTTATTGCCATTTGTATCTGGATCAGCAGGAACTGATGAAGGACCATTTGGTTGCAGTTGTTGTGTTTCTTTAGTTTCTGCTTTTTCCATTACAGTTGTTGTTGTTGAGTTATTATTTGCTGGATTAGATGACATACTCTGTAACTGTTGATATTGTTGCTGCTGATGCAACAATTGTTGTTGATATACTTGTTGCATGTACTGTTGAAAATGTTGCTCTTGCAGCTGTTTTATCAACTCTTCTTGCTAAAAAAAATAACAGAGTACCCATAAATCAAACATGGAAATGGAAGACTAGGTTCTAAAGCTCAGAATAGCCAAAGATATCAAAGTCTTTTTTCTCTGTTGAAAGTTCGTAGATTAGTATCTTACTTGTCTGGTGGTCTCTATGTAATAACCAATTCTATTAGGAAAAGCTGTCATGCTATTTAGGTTGAAGGTGAACATTTACTATTTCCCATCCCACGAGCCTTTGTATTTGGTAAATGTTACACCATCTCAGTTTTCATTTCTTGTTTTAGACACATTTTAAGACATGCCGAGGTTATTACAGAGTTGCAGTGAGATTGAGTCCAGCATGAATGAGGATCTTCAAATCATGAAGAGTTTTGATGAGTTGGACACTAGCTTTTCTAGCTTATCCATATAATTAACATACCAACTGCAAGACCATCTACTCCAATTGAAAGTCAAAAGTGAAAATACAGGTGATAACAAGTACCTTTCAAAATGATTCAGAATTGGTTATGGAGAATTATGCTTCTGAAAAAAGGTAACCTTGCTATTAAAAGGCAAAGCAGTTGACGATGTACAAAGGGTAGAGCTCCAAAGCATACAGCTCTTTCTCAGTCCAAGACTATCGATAAGTATACTGTGCTAAAAGACAGTATTCCTGCTGACTGCTGACTTCTTTATTTTCTGACTTGTCAATGATTTTGGTCAAAGCAATTATTTCCAATGAAACTCATGAGATACAACTTAATCAAAATACATATAACCCGGAAACATGTACAAGTAAGTCCAAGTCTCACCCTTATGGTGAAAAAGTATTATATAGTGATCAGAAGAATGAAGGTATATTTGATGATGATGACGGTAACAAGAAATACTCCAATGATGCTGCAGAATCTTTTTAAATTTAACTGTAAAAATTCATCTTTAACTTAAACAGCTTGGCAGCTTTCATACTAGAATGGGATCTCATCCAAGGGGTGTTGAAGATGGATACTGTGGCATCATTAATGTTGATTGTTCTGCACTCCACAATTCAAATAATCCACAAAAAATAATGTTCCGACGAAACAAATTCTTAATATTTAGATTTGAATTAATCAAAAATTAAATTTTACGGAAAGTTTATATTTTTTAACAAGTACGAAATAACATGGTTTGGGCCAGTTAACGCTTTTAACAAAGCCCTTTGTTGCTTATAAATAAAAACTGCAGCCAACCATGCTATTGAATAACTGTTCAAAAATTTGAAATCCAGCAATGGATTGCTATTAAAAGCCTGAAGTAAATTCTATTCAATAAAAACAGCAGCAGCAACAATACAATTACAAAACAACTCTTCATCAAACAAAATGTTTACTACCAAGACAATGAACATTACATTGCAGAATATACAAAATATTGTACATCATCTCTATCCAAAGAATTAAATACTCCTTCACAGGTAGAAACTTTTTAGAGCAATTAGTTGATTACTGGTTTTCAATAGTACATGTAATATATATTGAGATACAAGTCCAGATCATGTAAGGAAAAATATAGATTATAAGGGACATTATAGAATAATTCTTAACTGACAGTATACTACAGAAACACTGAAGTTTCGAAAACTATGAAATAATTGCTGCAGCCACAAAGAATATCAATAACATGCTTCACAGTGTGCAGCTTGATTCATAGTTGATGCAGTCCTTAATTTGGATTGTAATTAAACGTCTGACATGGTTCTGACCAGAATGGAAGAGGTCATAGAACTTTAAAATTAGTGACATACATGTAATTTATACTAAGTTGAAGAAAATGTTAATTTTTTACCCTTTTTGGCCCTTGACTCCTAAGAGGCTAGGGTCTTTACTCTTTTAGTCCATCAAACATTCCTTTTGTGGTAGAAAAACCAAGTTACATAACATCTTAAGAGTTCCGTACACTTTTAATCATGCTATTGTTTGGAAGGGAAATCAAGGAAACCAGGATGATTTGTAAGGTAATAAAAGAACTTAATGCAAAATAACATGTACAAAGAGACAAACTAATGGGCCACCCTAACTCCACTAATAAATAGTTGCATGGATCAGTTGAACAGTGAACAAATTGTTTCTTGTGGTGTGGTGCAGATGGATACACCACAACGATCCACAATATCATCATAATGTTTCAGGGGCCTACTTGTAAGAAGTCCACATAGTATAGGCAAGCTCTTGAATAATGTGAGTTATGAAAATTCCATATGCAGGTGATGAAACAAGGAATACCAATGTTATTGTACCTTTCCAACACTTGCTCATACATTACAGGTCAAGATCCCAATCTCAGTCCGACCATTGCAGTGTAGGACATTATGTCATCATATCATAGTA
Organism: Perna viridis; assembly: GCA_037379345.1. Lineage (NCBI taxonomy): Eukaryota > Metazoa > Mollusca > Bivalvia > Mytilida > Mytilidae > Perna > Perna viridis. The sequence goes on along the minus strand of CM074512.1, from coordinate 17,786,153 downwards.
ATCCATACAAATATACTTGAATTATTTTGTAAAATCTAACAAGACACAGGATGTTGGCCCCTTTATGGTACTTCATTCAAAACACTTGGGACCATAACCTCCAAAATCAATATAAAGCTTCTTTTTATGGTTTGTAACCTTGATGTAAAATTTTATAAAAAAATCTTCAACTAATTTTAAACTTATTGCACTAAAAAACAATTGTCTGTGGATGATGACAATGGTGACATTGAAAACAACAGATCTGTTTATGGTAGTTTAAGACAATCTATATATTAGGCCCTATTTTATGGAAAATGATCCATAAAATGTTGAAGTTTGTGTGGTTTTTACATGTTTACCATAAGTACCATACACAGATTAACAATCTAAGGAGCTTTAATTGCAGTCAAAATTTGAAAGATCTCAGAGAATCTATAAAGGTAAAAGACCTCTGTATAAACAGCAATTGCACCATACCGTATTATGACAACAATGTTTTTGGTTGTATGTAGTAAAATGATTTTTTATGCTCCCTCTTAATTATAACAGAAGCATTATATTTCTAGATTTATGAGGAATATGCTGCCTTAACACATACATATACATTTGTTGAGCCTTTTTGATACATGTAATCGGTATGGGCTAGAGAGTGCATATGGATTTCCTGTTCTATTCAAATATGCCCATTTTGTATAGGAAGTTTGATTCAGTGACTTCATCACTGTTTTTTATAAATATTTACATACACTGAGTTGCATCTTCTTACTTTCACATAAACAGAAATGAACATAATGTAAAACACATACATGCAGACAATGGAAACAGTGTTAAAGATAAATGACATTTCTCTTACACCAAGAATAATATAAAAGTGACAACAGGAAAAGGTGATAATCCCAATTCAATTCAGTAATAACGAACATCTGTAATATATGTGATATTGATACACAGTTACACACCAAGATAATTAAACTCAATACAGCTGTACATATATTTATATAATAACAAATATAGATAAATAAATATAAGAAAAGGAAAAAAATGATTATATCATGTTGAAATGCATAAAAACAATGAAATTTCTTTTACCTTGACAACAAATATACTGCTATGTTTCAGTCATTTGCTTGCTGTATTGACCTATTTCCTCATCAACATTAAAAAATCAATAAGTGGGGACTATCTCAAAATACATTTTTGTCATTCAGATCAATAAGATTTCATGCAAAATACAAAAATTAGTTCTGGCAATAGAAAAGATAAATTTATTTTATCAATTAAAAGATATTTAAATAAAGTAACAATAAATGAGGTATAACATGGTACACATAAGAGTAACCACCAAATATACAACACATAAATTATCAGATGAATATTAAATACACTAATTCTGTAAAGTGGTAGGGCTGAAGATCAGACACATAAATAGAGAGACCTTTGATAATTCAACATGACCAAATAATTCGCCAAGAAACACGGCACTAATGAAACATTAAGTGAGACCCCATATCATAATGCAGAAAAAAGGGAGATGGCAAAATGTTCAAATTGGCTGAAATCAAAAACTACATTTTGGATTATGCTGAAAATTGAATTTAACCTGTATTTTAAGGTACTTAACAACAGCAGTTTTAAAAATTCATAGATCCATTCTCAAGTAATCATCAGGAAACTGTCAGGGGACAGACAGACAGAGAGACACGCACACAACTTTTAGAATGATTGATTGTTGGGGTTTAACACCCAAGTAACAATGTTTTAGCTATATTCAGGCGATGAACATAAAATAGATGATAAAATGAACATGAAATGATGATGAAATGAACAAAAGCCTGAATCACTCACCTGGTTAAATTTTTATCTTTCAAGGGCCATTACTCTAACAAGGAGTTGTCTGACAATTCTGACTCCATGAAGACTTTGGTAAGACTTATCGTAAGGATCATTCATCAATTGAAAGTCTCATTCTATCTATTATACATGTAGTTTTCAAGAGATTGACTGAAAACTGCTAAAAAAGTAATTTTTTGCCTTTCAGGGCAAAATAACTCTTAAATGGAGTCGTCTGACAACTTTGATCCCTTTTGTAGGCCTTATAATAGGATCATTTAAGCATTTGAAAGATATTGGTTAAACCTAATGGTTTTGGAGATACATGCACAAATCTGCTGTCTGACATTTATGTTCTATTTTTAGAAACTGTGGCCATGTTTTTTAACTGATCAAAAATCCAAACAGGCATTTTCTTTAGAATACCCTAAAAAACAAAAATATTAACTTTGACTGAATTCTGTATAAACGTTTTTGAGGAGAAGATTTTTTAAAGTAATAACATCAAAAATAGCAACAAAACGTCTAAAAAGGGCAATAACTCCAACATGGGTCAACAGATTTTCACCACATTATGACCACAGATAGATCTCATCATGCTGAATACTTTTACCCTATGTCAGAATTTGGTTAAACCTAACATTTTTGAAGAAACATGCAAAGACCTATGGCCAGGTGAGCTAAAAATGGGATGGGACAAAAGGATAATGGGATTGACAAATTGTCACAATTTTTAGAAGGGTATCAATAATTCCTCACAACCTCATGTGGCAGGGTATAAAAAGTAGGGGAAAAAATTCCTATATTCTAAAAGAGTCATAGTACATGCTTCATTATAAACTATTCAACCAATCTATAACATTTGTACAGCTTTAAACCAATTACAATACTCTTATGCACCACATATATTTAGAACCCCTAAAAAAGTGTATATAATGTACCATCAATTTGACTAAAAATGACAACACAGCTTATAGTATAAGTGATCACAGACGATCACAGATGGTGCACCTCTACTTGTAATTCGGTGTAAATTTTATCAGGTACATTGTAAGATGCGACGTCATGAAAGTTCCTTAGTGCGAACAGGTATTTTAGCTGCTCATATAGTGTCAAATTTCAAAAACCATCACTTTACTTTATACGTAAGTTTGTCAACTGAATAATCATTTAATGTATAATTTACAAATATTAAGTTGCAAAGAAATCCAGAATAAGTCTATTAGTATACAGCCTTCTGCTTATGGCAAAATCCAGGATTTTTCATACTTTTAGCCTTAAATGCCATATTTCTGATACAAAAACTAGTTCTTAGGCTACAATTCAACATGAATAATACTTTCAAGTGATCAACTGATGCCACTTTCTTGTTTGAAGTACCAAGAAATACATGCATACAGCTAAGTGTAAGGTAGAAATGCACTGAATCTGATGGGGGTGGGCAAGTATTAGATTGCCTCTAGAATCAATATCTATTCTCCAATTTCAATAAATTTGGTTTTTTTTGTAATCCTCAAATACAGGGCTTTCCAAAAAGTACAAAATATTTACATATGAAAACAAATCTTTCACCTTAAAATTGCAGTATACCAATGGGACCAAGGTGCCTTGTTCTGTACCTGTACACAAAATTAACCTGTCTAATTATGTACAACTTAAAAATCAAAGGTCAAACTTGGTTGAAATATTGATTGTGGGTAGTAGAGCCTTTGTACATAAATAGATGCAATACTTGTGAAGGTAAAGAAATGCAAAATGCATGCTTTAAACTATCCCGAAAGATTCAGGCCCTCATCAAATTGGGTTTTTTCCAGTCTTCCCTGCACCAACTGGCTGCTTTTAAAAAATACAAAATTTTGCACTAACTTTAAGAATTAAAATCAAGAACAAATGAGCAGAAAAAAGGTACACTTCTAATTTGTTTTTTTTTTACAATGATACCATGCTTGCTTACTTTTTCTGGTAGTTTTAAAGTGCCTGATATTTATCTATATTTATCTAAATATATACTTTATTACAGGAAAAAAAATGTTGGATTTGCTTGTTGAAGTGTCTCAATAAAGCTTTCCACAAATTGTCATAAAGTTATCTGTATTGACCTATCTATACAGTGTAACCTTCAGTAATGTTATTGCCCAGAAAAAATGAAATGATAAATACCCAACACTTCTGTGCAGATAAAGTCACAATCCCAAATTAATCTCATGCCTCCTTTTGCGGTATGGCACCTTGAGGTACATTTACATAAAGATCTACAAAACATCGGACAACAACAACAGCATGATAATATTATTTGATCACACTTTTTTTTTTGGAGGGGGTGTCTAAATAGAAGTTTTCAGTAGTTAAAACCTGTTTAAAATTATATGAAAGAATAATATCAAAATGAAAGCAAGTAAAAAAAAATGTTTATTGATAAAGTGACAGAATTAATGATTTTTGGTCTCTGGTTATACATTTCAATTTGTTTCCTTAAGTTAACATTAGTTTTGAAAGGTCATTCTTAAATTTGTTATAAAATGTCATATTAATATTTGGGAAGAAATTTCAATTCAGTTTGGTATGTTTTTCAAAAATATTTCCACAAAACTGACATGACCCTACAAAATATGTTGCGAAAAAAACTGTGGATAGTAAGTTATGTTGTATGTTTCCTGTGTGTAGAGTGGTAAATAATGTAAACACAACTCAATGTATCATCAAGTAAATACCTACGACATATTATAATTATTATCGAAAGTCAAACATTAACACACAGTTTTGAGATGACATAAAAGCAGAAACAAACACTGTAATGAAAATTAACTATACAAGTATGGAAGGACTTATGTTTTTTTTATTTATTCCGCATGGATGTAAAACATGAAGTTCTTTTATCCAAAACCTTCCCACTTCAACCTCTGAGGAACAATCTAGATTATGTTCTATTCCATGATAAGGATTTGCATTTTGTTGAAATCCTCAAGATAATAGTTTGGTAATCTGAAATGTTGACTTAATGGAAGTAGGTTTTTTTTTGTTAGGTCGGTCCTGTGTCAATTTAAACGTTTGTGAAAAGGTTGTTTGGATTCGTCAACATACTGGAAGACAGACTGGATAGCGAAGTAGACAAATCACATTTGCACTCTTGCAGTGTATGTTACAAAATATTTAGTATTGTTTCAAATTTGCTCATTAGATGGAGCAATTTTGGTGCCAATAGCAGTGTTGTTTATTAGTAAATAATGGTCTCCATTAAAAGTAAAGTTGTTCTTTTTTAAAACCATTGTGAGCAATGTGACAAGGCAGTCAGCAGGTGGACCTTAAACCTCCTGAGAATCCCACAATTCTCTGCAAGCTTCTATGCTGTCAGAATGAGGAATGTTTGTATAGAGTAAATTAACATTTAAGTGACTTAGGTTGTATTGGGAGAAAGAGGATTCAGAGCCTGCATAGAAATCAAAATGTTTCTTGGGAAATAAAATAAATATTTTGTAACAAAATCTTTAAATCTCCTTAAAGTTGTTACCCCTTGTTCATACTAGATTTCAACTACATGCTTAATATTGTTTCCTCTAGTTTTGATTTTTTTTTTCAAAAACATTTTCTTGAGAAGCTTGGATTGGTAGATGAGTGCAAGCACATTTTCTCAGGAAGCCAACTTGTTCAAAATTCAACAATGATACATTTCCAAGCAAGCCTTTCCAAGATTGTGATTTATTATGTCAACTTGTCCTATCTGACTTTAATACCCAATAAAACAGAATACAATGCAACAAAACATTAGATGGGTACAAAATGATTATGATGGAAGGGAAGTAATCCAAATTCATTTAACTTTTCCCACACTTGTTTTCCCTGATGAGTGAGAATCCTGTTATGATTATATGGTGTACAATAATGGTGTACTCCCACTTGCCAATATTTAATATTTATATATATATACATGTATTAAAGTTATTTTGTGTTGGGAATTTACTAGTTGGCCAGGTTGGAATTAGTGTTGTATTTATTTAGTGATTAACTTATTACTGCAGTTTCGTTTAATTTTTGTGGGTATTAATTTTGCTTGGTTTAGGAAAAAAGACATTTCATAGGATACTTGATTTCGTGGTTTGATGTAAACGATGACGAGAATTAACATTTTAAGTCTTCATATCTGACTTGATTTTCATCCAAAGGGACAAACATTCAATGAAAATCTTTGAAGTTAAAAATTTTAATAAGAGAAATTATATATGTAAAATATAAAAAATATGTATAAAAAATAAACAAATCTGTAAAAAGAATTAACATATTAAAAGTGTGTTAACTTTATCACAGATGTTCAAGTGGATAAACTTATTTCAGAAGAAATTTGAACATAAAAATATACTCTATGATAGCAAATTTTTATTAAAAAATATTCACTTTCCCATGCTTAATAAGAAACTCAAACAGTTGATGGAATACTTGAATCCTCTTTTAACATGATAATGTCCTCCCCTTCCATTTTCTATAAATTCTGCTTGAAGTTGTGCATTTACAATTGGGTCTTTTTTTATAAGTTCATTTATGGACAGCAGGTCTGCAAATTTCAGGTAGGAGGAGGTTTTAAAAAAAAATAGCATTACCTTTTTTAATAGTTAATTTTCAGAGTTTCAATTAAGTACAATAAATTGCTCTGTAGGTTTTCAGTAAAAGGAAATGAAAATCTATAATGCTACACATCTACACTATTTTGTAAGAATATTTGATATCTGATGAAAATACACTTTTTATTATATAAAAGGGGTAGTTGGGTATACCAATATTTCTTAGAAAACATCAGTATGCAAAATATAAATGTCAAGTTCATCATGTTCTGGCATTATTATTTTGGCTAGCCTAAGTCCAGATAATCATGACATTTGCTCAGGCATTTTTAAATCTGATGTTTATGCCTTAAATGGAGGTGACCAAGCAAAATAACAATTAGCTTCCTAAGACGGCATAAATACTTGGACTGGGTAAGTCTCAGTTCTGGATGGGCTATTGTGATTTTGATTGATGTGCGTAAGGTCCTTATTAGTGGGAGGTACCTCTTTATATTCTACTCTTTCTATTGACTGGTTATGATATTGTCCATAAATTCACCACTACAACATTTGTGTAGACAGCATCTGGTATATTTCTTTTAAAAGTTTAATATACAAGTGGTATAGGGTTGTTACAGAATTATAAACCAAGTTTCTGAAGGGTGTTTTCTACTGTATATAAAAAATTCTTTCTTTTTCAGACTAGTTTTTGTGTATTTTGACAGGTTGGAAATTAACAGGAAAATGGTGTATAATATCTGTATTGGAAGACTATCCTTCAGTAGAGGGATAAATTTATACATCTATAGCAGGATATATTCCTGTCAAATTTTGGTATGGGGTTTATTAAAAAATCTGTGAATAGAAAGTAATTTTAGCACAACTTAATCATAAGCAGAAGGATTATTTCTGTACAGTAACAGATCTTGTGAAAAAAGATGATGTAAATGTCAGGTCAATCATATTCATTTATGCCTCTGACAATGCACTCTTCTACTGTTATCTGACTGGAAGCATCACAAAATTCATGTATAATTATTAAATTGAGGATTTGATCCTTCCTAACCTGTTTCAAGTTAAACCCTACCCACAAACCACAAACCCTGTTTTCTAATTCTGGCACAGTCCTTTTATAAAAAACAAAAACAAAGCAAAAATGTATTGATAGAATAATTTGAAGATCGATGCAGTATTCTGCTTTCATTTCTTGTGGTCATTATTCTACAGGAATTGAATGAACAGGGGATTGAAACCAATCTCCTTTTTACAATCTATGTCACTAAAATGCTTTCATCAGAATCTGTTTAAGACAAGTGTTTTTTCATTTCTGACAAATTTATTTTTGGAACATGTCAGACTTTTTTTATTTACACATGGAAAAATACTGTCAGTGGCAAAATTTATAAATTTTAACTTTATTTTACTTTTGACCAAAATCGGGTCAGCAGATCTCAGCAATCTTAAAGTCAAAAGCAACTAGATATCATGGAGAAGGCAGCCATCTCTTAGGGCCCCGCTGGTTGAAAATATATTTTTAAATATCCACTGCTTAACAGGAAATATTGAGAACTTGGTAAAAAATTGGTCGATCAAAATGAAACGTAGACATGACTTGTAACTCATCATAACTGACACATGATTGACTTGCTTACCAAATATAAGTCCAACATCTGCATGCGTATGGGAAAAAAGTGCGAAAAAATGCGATTTTATGGAAATTTTGGAATTCCAAGGGCCGTAACTTGGTCAAAAATCAGTGGAGTGGAACGAAACATGCACTTGAGTTGTAACTAATCATACTTGACACATATACACAACATTGGTCCATTATCTGCAAGCGTATGGGAACAATATGCGGAAAACTGTGATTTTAGTGAAATCTTGGAATTCCAAGGGCCACAACTTGGTCAAAAACCGGTGGAGCGGAACGAAACTCAAACTTGATTTGTAACTAATCATAATTGACTCGCATACAAAATATCAGCCCAATATCTGCAAGCGTATGGGAAAAAAGTGCGGAAAATGGTGATTTTAGTGAAATTTAAAAGTCCAAGGGCCATTACTTGATAAAATATTGGTGGAGCGGAACGAAACTTATAATTGATTTGTAACTATTCATACTTGACCCACATACAAAATATCAGCCCAATATCTGTAAGCATATTGAAAAAAAGTGCGGAAAACTGATTTTGTTACGGATGCACGGACAGCATGACTGATTACTATAGGGCGGACGCCACTTAGTGACGGGGCCCTAATTAATCTAATGATTAAAAGAGAACTTTGACAAAAAAAAAATATTTAAGTCTTCTTTTTTCCTATTTAAAATGATATTTCTATACTAGTTTTTTAACTGCATTGAGAATATTTTTGATGTCAAATATTTGAAGAATATTCATAGTATTATTACAGGTTAATTAATTACTACCATATGTTATCCAAGTGTGAATTAACATTTTAACAATTTTGGTCAAGTAGGACTTTCAAGTTTTAAAATGTTGGCTAGAATAGAAATTTTTTAAATATTGGCTACGTGGGAGTAAACCATTATAATTACCTGTTGTTTATTTCCTGGACACTGTTGGGAAGCATACTGACTGAATTGGACTTGTGTCTGTTGATTTAAAGCTGCTCTTATTTGTAATCTGTAAATATATGGAAACAATGAGTTTAAACAATAATGAAATTCATAAAAAAAATGTTTAATGATTAAGATAGCCAGAGCAGAGGAGAGCAGAGTAACAAAGGTCAATATAAAATATAACACAAGTAACACATGATCTTTTCATTTTTTTCTTTGCAATTTTAGCAGACATGCTGTAAAGCTGAAAACTAATACATGTCTAAATTGCAAATTAAATGGCCTGGAAAAGTAACTGGTTGATATTATTTCTCCCCTTGCAAAAGTAAAATTAAGATTTTTTCCATACATTTCAAATTTAAATTTAAGTTAATTTTAAAATTTACCATTAGGAGTAAAGAAATAGTTTAAATCAAAAGTAGGCCAAAGGAGAATTGTTTTTTCCCATGATACATGTTGCACCTGCAGAAAACTCTCGCAGAAATATAATCACCACCAAAGAGTTAAAATAATCACTGGCTTACAATAGGATAGGAGAAATATCATATAGAGCTCCTACAAATTTTTAGAATAGGAGAAATATCACATTGCCAGCTCCTACAAATGTTTACTACATAAAGGGAAGAAATAATCTTACTCTTGTTCCATTTGACGTTTTCTTTCTAATTCCAACTGTCTCTGAGCTTCTTCTTCTAATCTTTTTCTTTCCTTCTCTTCTTCTTCTTTTTTTCTTTGTTCTTCTGCTTCTTTCCTGGTAATAAACTTACATCATACAAATGGACAAACACTGCAACAATGTAAATCAACAAAGCTTGTAACCAACATTTTTGAAATTGGAAATAGGGGATATAATCAACAATGGCTGAATTAAGTGCACCTGTTCACACCTATACAATTAAGTTCATCTAACAAACTGACAATATTGGGTCATTGCCATAATTAAGTCCACCTAACATTTCTCTTTTCAATGGAATTTGACTTGTCAACAAAAGCTGAAATCAGTATTAGAAATCTGGTGGTTACAGGAGTCAAACATAACAACACTCTTGCCAAAGTCATTATCCAATAAAAGATTCTTTTTTTAGTTGCTAATATTGTTAGCAATTTTTTTCAGTATCACTGGTTCAGGTCAAATTCCAAAAAAGAAAAATGAATTCCAATCAATGAACCATTAATATCATAATATGAAATTCTTTTTCTTAAGTTTTATGATGTTATGCACTTTTAAGACAACATCAGTGAAATTATGATTTTTTTCACATGATAGTGGTTAATGAGACCACACTTTTCACCTCTGAAGACTGTTGTAAGGCTTTTCACAAGAATCATTTCATCAACTGAAAGTATCTTTCTAATACAGTTACGATACCAAATATATGTACAGCTTAAAACTAAAAACTGTCATTTTTTATCTTGCAAGGACAGTTTCTCTAACTTCGATCCAAGATTAGTATAATAGACAAAGCTTTTAAAAGCAAAAAGACAAAACACATTAAGAATGATGTTGACTAATTTTGAAGTTAAACAGATTAAAGGTTTCAGAAAAGATATTAGTTTACAACAATGGATGCCAGACGACAAAGGACACCAAGTATAGACCTTGAGTCCAATGAGCTGACAAGTAGATATTGTTACAGCATTGACATACAAAACAAAACCAAGGTCAACAAAAGGTACTTTATAAAAAACACTTTATCAGGACTTACTGTTTTTTAATTTGTTCTAATTTTTCAGCTTTATTTGCTTCTACAAATGGTGTGAATTGATTACAGTGTGTGTCTACCAGCTTGATGAACTCTGTCATGGCACTCTCTTTTGACATATCACCTAGGGACTGCCAAGCAAGCCTAATAAATAAAAAAAAATACCTTCTTACATGTGCATGAATATTGTTCAGATTTTTTAATGTCAAATATTCTAATTGATTAAAATATCAATGAGATTCCCAAAATAACCTGTCAGCTTCACAGAATATTAAAACTCCTTTTTTACTTCATGATTATTTTTTCAAAAATGCCAAGCAAAAGTCACTAAAAAAATTCCTAACAATTTTGAAATACATTTGTAAATATCTATGAAAGTGATGGGTACACAAGTCCTGATTATTATTCACTCCTCCAATCATGTACTAGCATGATCAATTAGTACACTCTATGAATTTTGTATCAAAGCATGGTTTCTTCTCACTGTTTAACACAATACTCATTACGGACACTGTAAGTTTCTATTTAGCAAAATTAGAATCAACATACAGAATAAAACATTAAGTAAGGAGTTATCTCCTCCTTACAGCAAAACACACCAAAAGCTTCATCAATTTGATCCGTAACCTTTTTAGATACGCTTACAATGCACATGCCTATCTGCAAGCATTAAGATAAAAAGTCCTGAAAACTGATTATAATATGGAATGAAAACTATATACTTTGGTCATTATCATGTCTGTTATAAGTATAGTACAGAAATAAGACAGATGAAGTGAAACAAAAAGACAAACAAAAAGAACAGTACAAAAATAAATATATTATCTACTTTTCAAATGGGAGATAAAATAATATATGAACAAGATAAAGCTTATGTCTTAAACTCTGAAACCTGATAATAAGTGACCTACAATGTATATATGATATATATCATGTAATTAATAATTAAAGTTTAGTTTCAACACTACAAATGTCCACTACATGAAAAAGGAAATTAAAGGCATTAAACATGCTACTTTTGTTTTCAAAGTGTAAGAGAATGCAAAATTAAAATACACAATTCATTAGGTCTTTGTTACGAATTGTTCAGCAAGAAGCATTACAGAATAAAGTATACATATAAAACATATTTAAAACAAAAGGCCAAACATATCAGACAAACATCTGTCTAGACAATATAAAAAGGGAGAGCAGTTGTCCAGGTAACAACAAATACACTCACCACATACTAGGGTCTGTACTTAATCTGGTGCTAAATTGTAAAAACTTAGTATATCAAAAGCAAAAATTAAATAAACAAACAAAATTGACATGAATGATATAAAACTTAACATAAAATAGAATTTCTGAAATATTTCAATATTGTTTTCATCAATAAAGATTTTCCTCAAAAGGAACAAAACAGAAAGATAGTGGGTAGAAGGTCTGGTATTGTCTCAACATGTCACCAAAAATAAAATCACAAATGTAAATCAATACATGGAACGAATATATTTCAATTAAAAACAAATTTAGTTGGAATAAATATACATCATGCAGGTCACAAATAAATTAGAAGTACAAAATGTACATGTAGCTATTGGAGAACATCAAGTAAGTAGATAGCAACATCTGGACAACTGTCTCCAACTCAAATATTTAGATATTAGAAAATGCACCAGGAATTGGTCAGAAATTAGAAATGCAAAAATGTTAATGAATAAATTATCTTTTTACATATTTTTATGTATTTTTATTACAGTTTTTTTAGAGGTTTTCATATGTAGCACTGCTTATTGCCTTAACTACCAAAAAATGATTGAAATGGTTGAAATTGTTTTTATCATCCCTGTATTTGATGAAGGAACTGTAAGATTTGGCCATCTCTCCTTCAATCCATATTGTTTCTACAGAAAGGAAGACTTCAACTGAATTTCAGACACTTTGCAACCCATGATGTTAAAACTACTTGCATGTAGTTAACTTCAACTCGTTCTTATAAAAAGTTCACAAAACAGTACAGGATGCCTGACAAAAGCTTTAGCCATACAAACCAAAAACTCATCATCCTGAATTTGAACACTATGATAGTAGAAATAAATGCCTAAAACCAGGACAAAAAATGTCTTTCATGTTTAAAACATTACAATGTAGAAAACCAAAATATAAACATAACAAAGAGACAAATAAAATAGTTAAAATCTTAAAACACTAAAAAGAAATTATCCTACTGACATTACATAACTGATAAATGATAAAATTCTCCACAGTGCAAAGCTTAATACAACCATAGATGTCAGAACATGAAGAATTGAAACAAGTATGGACAAAACATTCAAGCTTGATACAGCTCTCATAAAATGGACCACATTCAAACAAACTTTGGAAACTTAAGTTTGCAGCTTTGGTTTTCAAAATCCCTAAATCTATCCTGGTCTGTGGTATAGAATATTGTGGTACAATAGCAAATTTCATGAAATGGTTGCTTTTTTGTCCTTTTATGTACCCTTATTCCAAAATAATTTGGGACATAACCCAAATATTCAATACAAAACTTCCTGATGTAGTTTAGGACCTTCTTGTAAAATTTTATCAAGATCAACTAACTAATGTTTGAAATATCACATCAAAAACTGAGTGTCTACAGACCAAAAACTGCAGCATTGATCATGACGAGAGTGTTATACTATTATGCCGATGAAAGAAAATTAAAAAGAAGTACTTGTATGTAAACTATTTTTACCTTCTATCATTACCAACAACATCTAGAAATCCTACATCAGGGGAAACATCATTACGATATTTTCCATGTGCTGCTTGCTTTGTATATGCAACCAATCTGAGCTTTTCCTTATAAGAAAGTTGGATGGCTTTCCCATCTTTCTCTGAAATTAAAAATCAAGTCAATTCAACTACAGGTAAATATATATTTGTACTGCCAGCAAGCTCACAGAGAAGATACCCACTACCCCTTATTCAAACAGATTTCAATGTTGAACCCCAACGCTGGATAATCTCACTTTTGAAATATCAAACAGCAATTTTATTATTTCATGCACATTTACAAATAATGTATAACCATCCTACATATGTATAAAATTAAACAAAGTCCCTTGAAAAGTTCAGTAGAATTTGCGCTTAAGAGGTTTACTCATGTAAAACCTTTTTGCGTCACAGTTGGTATATTTTTTTATTTTTACCCTTTGACCTTAAGGACGCCCTTCTATGGAAACGCAAGTCACCTGATCGCAATTCTGTTTCCCAATTGGCCAAATACTGATAACTTAGTGGCGTTAAAATAAAATGCATCGAAAATTTGTAATTGCGTTGCATGTATTATTTTCCTGAAAGAAATGTAGAAATAGAGAAATAAAAAGAAGAATATTTTACTGTGTCGGCTATCTTTTTTTAAAGATGGTACTTGTTAAGTTGGATTGTCTCCCTATGAAGGTGAATGGTATCAAACATTAATCATATTCCTTACATACATTGTATCTTCCTACGAAATACTGTCAAAATCAACTAGTGTAATATAGGAAGATTTAAACTCATGAGGTTGTTACTTGTTTAGATGTAAAACCCTTAATTGAATTATTTCCCTTTGGGTGCATTGAGCAATAATCATATTCCTTCATGTTCAAATACATGTGATTCTGTCATTTCTTAAGTATTTCATCAAAATCCTTCAAATTGTTAACAGGAGCAGGTTCTACATGTAATACATAACCTATCCATGAAATTTCATTAAAATGCTGAAGTAAATAAGGAGGACTTTTTAGACTGTGAAAGCCATAAGTTGGAAGCATCAGACAACAATAAGAACTCTTCATGCACATCTATATATGATATTAGCCTTCTTTTGTGGCTTAAGAGAAGTTGCACTTACAATTAATATGGACAGACATACATGATTCCTTTATATGCTCCCAATTTTTGTTTGCAGGGTGTATAATAACATGCATGACTATGCTACTGATTGAAAATAAATGTCAAATAAAACTGAATCATCCTACAATATGGTTAGTAAAGATTTGTTGTTTTTTTTTTTCAATTTGTTAGTCTGGTCCAATCAAATGCCTCTGCCACAAATGCAAAACCCTGCACAGCTGATCAGGAGCAATTTTGGACTCTATCAAATCTGGATACACCTCAGATTTTGCACATGACTAATTACTGGACACAGGATTGTTTTTTTTTTTTGTCAGTGTACATGAAAATATGCTTTGAGTAGAATAGAAACAAGCAAGGTTACATCAATTTAGATCGAAGATCAGAATTGATATAGCAATTGCCAGAGCCTTTAGATTTATAAAGCCTGTTAGCATCTGCAATTATCTTACACTGCTGCAAGAAAATAGTCCTACTGGCAAAACCCACTAAGGTTCAAATGCAGAAAGTTAGGTCCACTCTACAGGTATTTCTAATATATCATATTTAATTCGACGTTATTTACACCAATAAACAAACCCAATAAAAAATGTTTACTGCGAACTAAATATGCTAATTAATTTGTAGTATTCACAACGATCCAATTAAAAATAGTTGACATCTAACCTCTTATCAGTACTATTATTTATATGCATTTACCCGAATAAACCAATCATTTACTGTCAATATATTCAAGTTGCCTACAAATATTTTCTTCTGAGCTATAGATGCTTAACTAACCATTTGATGTTTAGCTAGAAATGAAAACCCAAAGAGATTGTAAATAGTCATCGATCTTAGAAATAAAATATAAAAAGGAATGCTGAGTACCAATAGGAAGAGCTGTCTTGAAGTGTCTTCAGATATTTTGTGCAGACCCTGGCGGATCCATATATTTACAAAAATGGAGCAGTGATTCCAACCAAGAAACTTATCAAAGGAAAGAGGTTCCAGGCAGGGATTCAGGCACTATTTCAGGCTTTCATTTGCCACTCAAATTGCCAAACTTTCAACAAAAAGGGGGTATAGCACTCGAAACGATCCTGATGTATCACTCACTGTATCATATATATTTATTACGATTATCATATATATTTATTACGATTACTGCTTCATGACATCAGAAGCCAGAGATGACAAATAAAAATGAAACTTTGTTTAAACGAATTTGGGAAATGGTGTCAGTCTGTGGTCTTCTGATACTGCTTTTTGTAATAATCATTCTATTTGGCTATTTTGGTCATGTGTTATTATAATAGAACTGTAGGTGCTCCAAGGCCTTACAAGTGCATGGCTAGTGATTTCAGCACCAGAGATAATTGTTGAAATTACATTCTAAGACTTTGGCGTTTATTTTAGTATTTTCTACCCAGGTGCTATCTGAAAAGAACTTCCCATAGGGTCCAATACAAATGTTTTAACCCAGGGATTACTTTAAAATCTTAGGGAGAACACTGTAAGAGTAACATTAAATTATATTTGATAACAAGTTAGACATTACATGTAAGTACAAAGTACTTCTTTTCTTATACTTAAACTTCAAGTAATAGGAAATAATTTTATTTTATAGTTAATTTTCAAAGTCTCTGCACTTAGAAGTGAAGTTTTGTCCTAACAATCCCTTTTGGCAATTATCATGTCTAGTTACTTGAATCAACTGCATGCAGTACAGTACATGTTCTAATTAAAAATTAATACAAATGTTTCAGTGAATTATTTTTATTTTATTAAACTTATGTAAAACGAGATAAAAAATCAATTAATGAATCACTTTATTATCGTTTATGCAGCGGTAATTTTGTCAAAGAAATTTATATATATAGGTAGTTGTTTCTGTAAACATGCAAACTTTCCAAAATTAATTCTTCTATCAATAGTTCAGTCGAGATTTCCTCATACCTTTGTAGAATTTAAGGGCAATTTTGTATAGCTCGTGAAGCGGAAATCCCCATTTCATAGAAAATTCGTCATTTACTGGATTTGAAGAGCTACTTTCCCCGTTTTGAAGAGTCATTTCTCGGACTTCAGTGGCAAGTTTGTCGGTTTCGGCCATCTTCATAGATCACTTCCGGCCACGTCCGGCGACTAATAACCATGTCGGATTCGGATACCGGAATAAGCGTCGCTAGGCTAAAAACCACTAATTCCACTTTCCATAGGCTTCTATGCTAATTTTTAAATATAGGGTAACCAAGTTGTGCGAGCAAAAAAGTGACAATATTCTACCATACTTAAATGCATTAAATATTTGCAAAGAACTTTTTCTGACTTTTCAAATAAAAAATATCAATCACAACTTGTTTTTTAACAATATTAATGAAGAAATAGTAATCATTTTCTGAGAAATTGGTCTATTTTTAAAAATTTATTTCTGACATGCCTCCCTCTTTTTCTTGATCACATGTCAAAAATCCTAAATCTTTAAATTGTCACAAAAGGTGATATATTTGGCTTTAAATTTGTAAATACAGTGTTTTCACATTAAAACATGACCAGTAAAGGGCACCTAAAGCAAAAAAAGTACTCAATAATGGATTTTCCATGTTGCCATAGGGGAATGCTGATATGGCCTTAACCGCAGTAATGAAAGTGAGTTTTTCCTCATTTCTAACCTAATTTTTGCTCAAATCTACACAAAACTTGATTTCAAGTGCTTATTACCACCATAGTTAGGTAGATATAGCCCTCAAAGTTTAATATTTGATATTTTTACTAAATTTTCTACACTTTTTACACAATAGGACATAAAAATCAGCCAAAAAGACCAATTTTCCATAATTTGGACCTATAACTTAAAAAAATGCATATTTAGAAGGATTTTTGTAGTGTATTCCTCTCATGGCAAAGTTAACAAGATCTTCAAGTAGTTTAAAGCTATTTCAAGAAACTTTTCATTTTGTCATGGCTTCATCTTAAGGCTAAAAACCACTAATTCCACTTTCCATAGGCTTCTATGCTAATTTCACAATATTCAATGGCTTCTCTGGACTTTACCTTAACTTTAACCTGCAGAGGACTATATATCAGCATGATTCTACATATATCAGCTCACAATCCTCAGAATGGCATGTGGGGTTAGCAGACTTGCAGTGCAGTACTGGTCACCGGAAGTGAAGGGTCTATAAGGTTACAGACCACCAATTCAACCAATGAGCATTCGGAACGTATGCAAAAATAGTCCTACGCAAAAATTACCCCTGTTCCTCATAGTGCTGTGAAAAAGTTCTCATCTTATTTAAAAAATTTAAACAGTTTCTGAAAGGAAGAACATTTCTGTACATTTTATAGGTGCATTTTGCTTCTTGTGATGTGAAGTCTAATCTCCATAATGATTTTTAAATATACCCCTATCTTGTGAAAACACTGGGATTTCCCATGCTATTTATAGACCCTTCACTTCCGGTGACCAGTACTGCACTGCAAGTCTGCTAACCCCACATGCCATTCTGAGGATTGTGAGCTGACATATGTAGAATCATGCTGATATATAGTCCTCTGCAGGTTAAAGTTAAGGTAAAGTCCAGAGAAGCCATTGAATATTGTGAAATTAGCATAGAAGCCTATGGAAAGTGGAATTAGTGGTTTTTAGCCTTAAGATGAAGCCATGACAAAATGAAAAGTTTCTTGAAATAGCTTTAAACTACTTGAAGATCTTGTTAACTTTGCCATGAGAGGAATACACTACAAAAATCCTTCAAAATATGCATTTTTTTAAGTTATAGGTCCAAATTATGGAAAATTGGTCTTTTTGGCTGATTTTTATGTCCTATCTTGGAAAAAGTGTAGAAAATTTAGTAAAAATATCAAATATTAAACTTTGAGGGCTATATTTACCTAAATATGGTGGTAATAAGCACTTGAAATCAAGTTTTGTGTAGATTTGAGCAAAAATTAGGTTAGAAATGAGGAAAAACTCACTTTCATTACTGCGGTTAAGGCCATATCAGCATTCCCCTATGGCAACATGGAAAATCCATTATTGAGTACTTTTTTTGCTTTAGGTGCCCTTTACTGGTCATGTTTTAATGTGAAAACACTGTATTTACAAATTTAAAGCCAAATATATCACCTTTTGTGAAAATTTAAAGATTTAGGATTTTTGACATGTGATCAAGAAAAAGGGGGAGGCATGTCAGAAATAAATTTTTAAAAATAGACCAATTTCTCAGAAAATGATTACTTTTAAAACTATTTCTTCATTAATATTGTTAAAACACAAGTTGTGATTGATATTTTTTATTTGAAAAGTCAGAAAAAGTTCTTTGCAAATATTTAATGCATTTAAGTATGGTAGAATATTGTCACTTTTTTGCTCGCACAACTTGGTTACACTATATTTAAAAATCAAATATTTAAAAAAGTGCTTGTCACATTTCACTGAAACTTTGCAAATGCATTCAGTATGTGTGTAGGAAGATACCTGTATAGTTCTTTATTTTTTCTAAGACAAAAAGTGACTGTTTAGGTTACAGACCACCAATTCAACCAATGAGCATTCGGAACGTATGCAAAAATAGTCCTACGCAAAAATTACCCCTGTTCCTCATAGTGCTGTGAAAAAGTTCTCATCTTATTTAAAAAATTTAAACAGTTTCTGAAAGGAAAAACATTTCTGTACATTTTATAGGTGCATTTTGCTTCTTGTGATGTGAAGTCTAATCTCCATAATGATTTTTAAATATACCCCTATCTTGTGAAAACACTGGGATTTCCCATGCTATTTATAGACCCTTCACTTCCGGTGACCAGTACTGCACTGCAAGTCTGCTAACCCCACATGCCATTCTGAGGATTGTGAGCTGACATATGTAGAATCATGCTGATATATAGTCCTCTGCAGGTTAAAGTTAAGGTAAAGTCCAGAGAACCCATTGAATATTGTGAAATTAGCATAGAAGCCTATGGAAAGTGGAATTAGTGGTTTTTAGCCTATAAATAGCATGGGATATCCCAATGTTTTCACAAGATAGGGGTATATTTAAAAATCATTATGGAGATTAGGCTTCACATCACAAGAAGCAAAATGCACCTATAAAATGTACAGAAATGTTTTTCCTTTCAGAAACTGTTTAAATTTTTTAAATAAGATGAGAACTTTTTTCACAGCACCATGAGGAACAGGGGTAATTTCTGCGTAGGACTATTTTTGCCTACGTTCCAAATGCTCATTGGTTGAATTGGTGGTCTGTAACCTCGCTACTACTTTTTCTATATCATCAAATTTCTGGGGAATATCCCACTCTTTGTTGAACAGATCTAGCTTAATGTACAATAAATTAATTTGAGATAATTACTGTAATCCGATTTGTAAAAATAATTTTGTTATTTCTCAATGGATAAAGTAAATATTGACACGCCCTTATTCAGTTAAATTCAGAGCTACTTTTCTCATGTTTAAAGATAAAAATATGTTTTAAAATCAATTTATAAGAATTGGCTATGATAAAAATTTTGTCTATTGAAAAATAACATAAATTTTCCATGTGCATACTTTGTTTATTGCACTTCGCACAATAAACAATATGCACATGGAAAATTTATGTTATTTTTCAATAGAAATTTTTTTTTATCATAGCCAATTCTTAAATATTATATGTAGTAGTCTTTAAGGTGATTAGATTGTTAAAAGAAGAGACTTTATACAAATGCAAATATTGTCATTACCACAGAACAATTGACAAGAATTTCATACAATGATTGAAGTAATTTTTGCATATAATTACAATATCAAAATTGTATCAAAGAAAGAATAAGGTAGTACAACAAGCACAGTGATCTGTAGTTTCACCATGTGTTAAGGTGTAAAAAAAATACAACATGTTATAATAACATCAGAAATAGATGCGAAAATAAAACTCTATACTACGGCATGGATAACATTTACTGCATATCAATTCAGCTTTTCTTTTCTGAAGAAAAACAATCTGTTTATCAGAATATATAAATTGTTGTATACAAAATCATCATCTGTTGGCATCAGTCATGCAAATTTATCACCGACTCCTGCAAAATATGAAAATGCACAATCTTATAATAATTAAGTTCATATTAGAAGTAACAGCGGACTCGCATGTTATAAACTGTGACGGAAAGGAGGCCGGAAAGGATTAAAGCAATATGTCCTCAGCTAGAAACATGTTAAGTGGAAGGGTGGATATAGTTCTCAATATTTATTGAACTATTTTCTCTTTTCTTTTAAATTAAACTTTGTCATTAGCTAGTGCAATCTTTATGTTCCCAGAGGAATGCTTCCACTTTTGTTAGTACTCCTAAAGCCCAAACCAATTGACGCATGTTATTTTGGGTTGACTGAGAAGACATTTGTTAATCTCCTCTGAGCATCAAAATGCACAACTTTTTGTGTGGTTTAATGTAGGGGAGCTAATTTTTCAATTCATAATGTTCAAAGAGTGGGTGAATAGAGGGATCCATCAGAGATCATGGTAGCATGGTCACCCATCACACGATGTGAACTTGGACGATATACACTCATTTTAGGTGTGGAAGCAGAAAATGATCTCTTGCTGGACTAAATTTTTAGCAGGGAAACAGTCGAAATTATCTTCTGTTGTGTACAAGTTAATGCAAACTATGCATGCAAAAAGTTGTCTTCTATTTCCCTGGTTAAATTTTGTAAAGAAGATATTGGAAGAGTGTGGGTTGTCATACATATGGATTTCCCATGTATTTGTAAGTGATATACTGACCATTAAAAAATTTCTACATTATCAGTTCCAACAAGAGTGGGGCAATACGATCCATGAAAATTCGAAAAAGCCACTTACTATAGGCTTTTCAATGAAGTTTATTGTTTTGAAAAGTACTTCGACATTCTTAATGATAAAGATTTTCTGCTTTTTTTTTGTTAATTTAGAGCAACAAACCACCGCTTACCTATTGAGCATGGAAGATGGAATAATGTTCCAAGAAAACATAGATACTGTACTCTCTGCAATTTGAATTAGATTGGTGACAAGTTTCACCATTTTACGAAATGCCCTTTTTTCAATCAATTTAGAAACACGTATATCAGTAGAAACTTTTATCAAGGTCCCAATATTTTTAATTTCAAATATACCATAAACCCAAATAATAAACTTAGACTGTTGAAACTATGTAAATTTGTCAGAATTATGACGAAATATGTTGAGCTTCTTGGCTAGCTCTTTTGTTTATTTATGTTATGTATCTAGCGTAAATATATTTGAATGTAATGTATATATATATGTGTGTCCATGGATCTTCACAGCAAATCAACTGATAGTCACCAATACTTATCTCCCAATAGTTGTCATCCAAAACATTGTACTAAAGGTTACAGACCACCAATTCAACCAATGAGCATTCGGAACGTATGCAAAAATAGTCCTACGCAAAAATTACCCCTGTTCCTCATAGTGCTGTGAAAAAGTTCTCATCTTATTTAAAAAATTTAAACAGTTTCTGAAAGGAAAAACATTTCTGTACATTTTATAGGTGCAGTTTGCTTCTTGTGATGTGAAGTCTAATCTCCATAATGATTTTTAAATATACCCCTATCTTGTGAAAACACTGGGATTTCCCATGCTATTTATAGACCCTTCACTTCCGGTGACCAGTACTGCACTGCAAGTCTGCTAACCCCACATGCCATTCTGAGGATTGTGAGCTGACATATGTAGAATCATGCTGATATATAGTCCTCTGCAGGTTAAAGTTAAGGTAAAGTCCAGAGAACCCATTGAATATTGTGAAATTAGCATAGAAGCCTATGGAAAGTGGAATTAGTGGTTTTTAGCCTATAAATAGCATGGGATATCCCAATGTTTTCACAAGATAGGGGTATATTTAAAAATCATTATGGAGATTAGGCTTCACATCACAAGAAGCAAAATGCACCTATAAAATGTACAGAAATGTTTTTCCTTTCAGAAACTGTTTAAATTTTTTAAATAAGATGAGAACTTTTTTCACAGCACCATGAGGAACAGGGGTAATTTCTGCGTAGGACTATTTTTGCCTACGTTCCAAATGCTCATTGGTTGAATTGGTGGTCTGTAACCTCGCTACTACTTTTTCTATATCATCAAATTTCTGGGGAATATCCCACTCTTTGTTGAACAGATCTAGCTTAATGTACAATAAATTAATTTGAGATAATTACTGTAATCCGATTTGTAAAAATAATTTTGTTATTTCTCAATGGATAAAGAAAATATTGACACGCCCTTATTCAGTTAAATTCAGAGCTACTTTTCTCATGTTTAAAGATAAAAATATGTTTTAAAATCAATTTATAAGAATTGGCTATGATAAAAATTTTGTCTATTGAAAAATAACATAAATTTTCCATGTGCATACTTTGTTTATTGCACTTCGCACAATAAACAATATGCACATGGAAAATTTATGTTATTTTTCAATAGAAATTTTTTTTTATCATAGCCAATTCTTAAATATTATATGTAGTAGTCTTTAAGGTGATTAGATTGTTAAAAGAAGAGACTTTATACAAATGCAAATATTGTCATTACCACAGAACAATTGACAAGAATTTCATACAATGATTGAAGTAATTTTTGCATATAATTACAATATCAAAATTGTATCAAAGAAAGAATAAGGTAGTACAACAAGCACAGTGATCTGTAGTTTCACCATGTGTTAAGGTGTAAAAAAAATACAACATGTTATAATAACATCAGAAATAGATGCGAAAATAAAACTCTATACTACGGCATGGATAACATTTACTGCATATCAATTCAGCTTTTCTTTTCTGAAGAAAAACAATCTGTTTATCAGAGTATATAAATTGTTGTATACAAAATCATCATCTGTTGGCATCAGTCATGCAAATTTATCACCGACTCCTGCAAAATATGAAAATGCACAATCTTATAATAATTAAGTTCATATTAGAAGTAACAGCGGACTCGCATGTTATAAACTGTGACGGAAAGGAGGCCGGAAAGGATTAAAGCAATATGTCCTCAGCTAGAAACATGTTAAGTGGAAGGGTGGATATAGTTCTCAATATTTATTAAACTATTTTCTCTTTTCTTTTAAATTAAACTTTGTCATTAGCTAGTGCAATCTTTATGTTCCCAGAGGAATGCTTCCACTTTTGTTAGTACTCCTAAAGCCCAAACCAATTGACGCATGTTATTTTGGGTTGACTGAGAAGACATTTGTTAATCTCCTCTGAGCATCAAAATGCACAACTTTTTGTGTGGTTTAATGTAGGGGAGCTAATTTTTCAATTCATAATGTTCAAAGAGTGGGTGAATAGAGGGATCCATCAGAGATCATGGTAGCATGGTCACCCATCACACGATGTGAACTTGGACGATATACACTCATTTTAGATGTGGAAGCAGAAAATGATCTCTTGCTGGACTAAATTTTTAGCAGGGAAACAGTCGAAATTATCTTCTGTTGTGTACAAGTTAATGCAAACTATGCATGCAAAAAGTTGTCTTCTATTTCCCTGGTTAAATTTTGTAAAGAAGATATTGGAAGAGTGTGGGTTGTCATACATATGGATTTCCCATGTATTTGTAAGTGATATACTGACCATTAAAAAATTTCTACATTATCAGTTCCAACAAGAGTGGGGCAATACGATCCATGAAAATTCGAAAAAGCCACTTACTATAGGCTTTTCAATGAAGTTTATTGTTTTGAAAAGTACTTCGACATTCTTAATGATAAAGATTTTCTGCTTTTTTTTTTGTTAATTTAGAGCAACAAACCACCGCTTACCTATTGAGCATGGAAGATGGAATAATGTTCCAAGAAAACATAGATACTGTACTCTCTGCAATTTGAATTAGATTGGTGACAAGTTTCACCATTTTACGAAATGCCCTTTTTTCAATCAATTTAGAAACACGTATATCAGTAGAAACTTTTATCAAGGTCCCAATATTTTTAATTTCAAATATACCATAAACCCAAATAATAAACTTAGACTGTTGAAACTATGTAAATTTGTCAGAATTATGACGAAATATGTTGAGCTTCTTGGCTAGCTCTTTTGTTTATTTATGTTATGTATCTAGCGTAAATATATTTGAATGTAATGTATATATATATGTGTGTCCATGGATCTTCACAGCAAATCAACTGATAGTCACCAATACTTATCTCCCAATAGTTGTCATCCAAAACATTGTACTAAAGGTTACAGACCACCAATTCAACCAATGAGCATTCGGAACGTATGCAAAAATAGTCCTACGCAAAAATTACCCCTGTTCCTCATAGTGCTGTGAAAAAGTTCTCATCTTATTTAAAAAATTTAAACAGTTTCTGAAAGGAAAAACATTTCTGTACATTTTATAGGTGCATTTTGCTTCTTGTGATGTGAAGTCTAATCTCCATAATGATTTTTAAATATACCCCTATCTTGTGAAAACACTGGGATTTCCCATGCTATTTATAGACCCTTCACTTCCGGTGACCAGTACTGCACTGCAAGTCTGCTAACCCCACATGCCATTCTGAGGATTGTGAGCTGACATATGTAGAATCATGCTGATATATAGTCCTCTGCAGGTTAAAGTTAAGGTAAAGTCCAGAGAACCCATTGAATATTGTGAAATTAGCATAGAAGCCTATGGAAAGTGGAATTAGTGGTTTTTAGCCTATAAATAGCATGGGAAATCCCAATGTTTTCACAAGATAGGGGTATATTTAAAAATCATTATGGAGATTAGGCTTCACATCACAAGAAGCAAAATGCACCTATAAAATGTACAGAAATGTTTTTCCTTTCAGAAACTGTTTAAATTTTTTAAATAAGATGAGAACTTTTTTCACAGCACTATGAGGAACAGGGGTAATTTCTGCGTAGGACTATTTTTGCCTACGTTCCAAATGCTCATTGGTTGAATTGGTGGTCTGTAACCTCGCTACTACTTTTTCTATATCATCAAATTTCTGGGGAATATCCCACTCTTTGTTGAACAGATCTAGCTTAATGTACAATAAATTAATTTGAGATAATTACTGTAATCCGATTTGTAAAAATAATTTTGTTATTTCTCAATGGATAAAGAAAATATTGACACGCCCTTATTCAGTTAAATTCAGAGCTACTTTTCTCATGTTTAAAGATAAAAATATGTTTTAAAATCAATTTATAAGAATTGGCTATGATAAAAATTTTGTCTATTGAAAAATAACATAAATTTTCCATGTGCATACTTTGTTTATTGCACTTCGCACAATAAACAATATGCACATGGAAAATTTATGTTATTTTTCAATAGAAATTTTTTTTATCATAGCCAATTCTTAAATATTATATGTAGTAGTCTTTAAGGTGATTAGATTGTTAAAAGAAGAGACTTTATACAAATGCAAATATTGTCATTACCACAGAACAATTGACAAGAATTTCATACAATGATTGAAGTAATTTTTGCATATAATTACAATATCAAAATTGTATCAAAGAAAGAAAAAGAATAAGGTAGTACAACAAGCACAGTGATCTGTAGTTTCACCATGTGTTAAGGTGTAAAAAAAATACAACATGTTATAATAACATCAGAAATAGATGCGAAAAAAAAACTCTATACTACGGCATGGATAACATTTACTGCATATCAATTCAGCTTTTCTTTTCTGAAGAAAAACAATCTGTTTATCAGAGTATATAAATTGTTGTATACAAAATCATCATCTGTTGGCATCAGTCATGCAAATTTATCACCGACTCCTGCAAAATATGAAAATGCACAATCTTATAATAATTAAGTTCATATTAGAAGTAACAGCGGACTCGCATGTTATAAACTGTGACGGAAAGGAGGCCGGAAAGGATTAAAGCAATATGTCCTCAGCTAGAAACATGTTAAGTGGAAGGGTGGATATAGTTCTCAATATTTATTAAACTATTTTCTCTTTTCTTTTAAATTAAACTTTGTCATTAGCTAGTGCAATCTTTATGTTCCCAGAGGAATGCTTCCACTTTTGTTAGTACTCCTAAAGCCCAAACCAATTGACGCATGTTATTTTGGGTTGACTGAGAAGACATTTGTTAATCTCCTCTGAGCATCAAAATGCACAACTTTTTGTGTGGTTTAATGTAGGGGAGCTAATTTTTCAATTCATAATGTTCAAAGAGTGGGTGAATAGAGGGATCCATCAGAGATCATGGTAGCATGGTCACCCATCACACGACGTGAACTTGGACGATATACACTCATTTTAGATGTGGAAGCAGAAAATGATCTCTTGCTGGACTAAATTTTTAGCAGGGAAACAGTCGAAATTATCTTCTGTTGTGTACAAGTTAATGCAAACTATGCATGCAAAAAGTTGTCTTCTATTTCCCTGGTTAAATTTTGTAAAGAAGATATTGGAAGAGTGTGGGTTGTCATACATATGGATTTCCCATGTATTTGTAAGTGATATACTGACCATTAAAAAATTTCTACATTATCAGTTCCAACAAGAGTGGGGCAATACGATCCATGAAAATTCGAAAAAGCCACTTACTATAGGCTTTTCAATGAAGTTTATTGTTTTGAAAAGTACTTCGACATTCTTAATGATAAAGATTTTCTGCTTTTTTTTTGTTAATTTAGAGCAACAAACCACCGCTTACCTATTGAGCATGGAAGATGGAATAATGTTCCAAGAAAACATAGATACTGTACTCTCTGCAATTTGAATTAGATTGGTGACAAGTTTCACCATTTTACGAAATGCCCTTTTTTCAATCAATTTAGAAACACGTATATCAGTAGAAACTTTTATCAAGGTCCCAATATTTTTAATTTCAAATATACCATAAACCCAAATAATAAACTTAAACTGTTGAAACTATGTAAATTTGTCAGAATTATGACGAAATATGTTGAGCTTCTTGGCTAGCTCTTTTGTTTATTTATGTTATGTATCTAGCGTAAATATATTTGAATGTAATGTATATATATATGTGTGTCCATGGATCTTCACAGCAAATCAACTGATAGTCACCAATACTTATCTCCCAATAGTTGTCATCCAAAACATTGTACTAAAGGTTACAGACCACCAATTCAACCAATGAGCATTCGGAACGTATGCAAAAATAGTCCTACGCAAAAATTACCCCTGTTCCTCATAGTGCTGTGAAAAAGTTCTCATCTTATTTAAAAAATTTAAACAGTTTCTGAAAGGAAAAACATTTCTGTACATTTTATAGGTGCATTTTGCTTCTTGTGATGTGAAGTCTAATCTCCATAATGATTTTTAAATATACCCCTATCTTGTGAAAACACTGGGATTTCCCATGCTATTTATAGACCCTTCACTTCCGGTGACCAGTACTGCACTGCAAGTCTGCTAACCCCACATGCCATTCTGAGGATTGTGAGCTGACATATGTAGAATCATGCTGATATATAGTCCTCTGCAGGTTAAAGTTAAGGTAAAGTCCAGAGAACCCATTGAATATTGTGAAATTAGCATAGAAGCCTATGGAAAGTGGAATTAGTGGTTTTTAGCCTATAAATAGCATGGGAAATCCCAATGTTTTCACAAGATAGGGGTATATTTAAAAATCATTATGGAGATTAGGCTTCACATCACAAGAAGCAAAATGCACCTATAAAATGTACAGAAATGTTTTTCCTTTCAGAAACTGTTTAAATTTTTTAAATAAGATGAGAACTTTTTTCACAGCACTATGAGGAACAGGGGTAATTTCTGCGTAGGACTATTTTTGCCTACGTTCCAAATGCTCATTGGTTGAATTGGTGGTCTGTAACCTCGCTACTACTTTTTCTATATCATCAAATTTCTGGGGAATATCCCACTCTTTGTTGAACAGATCTAGCTTAATGTACAATAAATTAATTTGAGATAATTACTGTAATCCGATTTGTAAAAATAATTTTGTTATTTCTCAATGGATAAAGAAAATATTGACACGCCCTTATTCAGTTAAATTCAGAGCTACTTTTCTCATGTTTAAAGATAAAAATATGTTTTAAAATCAATTTATAAGAATTGGCTATGATAAAAATTTTGTCTATTGAAAAATAACATAAATTTTCCATGTGCATACTTTGTTTATTGCACTTCGCACAATAAACAATATGCACATGGAAAATTTATGTTATTTTTCAATAGAAATTTTTTTTATCATAGCCAATTCTTAAATATTATATGTAGTAGTCTTTAAGGTGATTAGATTGTTAAAAGAAGAGACTTTATACAAATGCAAATATTGTCATTACCACAGAACAATTGACAAGAATTTCATACAATGATTGAAGTAATTTTTGCATATAATTACAATATCAAAATTGTATCAAAGAAAGAATAAGGTAGTACAACAAGCACAGTGATCTGTAGTTTCACCATGTGTTAAGGTGTAAAAAAAATACAACATGTTATAATAACATCAGAAATAGATGCGAAAATAAAACTCTATACTACGGCATGGATAACATTTACTGCATATCAATTCAGCTTTTCTTTTCTGAAGAAAAACAATCTGTTTATCAGAGTATATAAATTGTTGTATACAAAATCATCATCTGTTGGCATCAGTCATGCAAATTTATCACCGACTCCTGCAAAATATGAAAATGCACAATCTTATAATAATTAAGTTCATATTAGAAGTAACAGCGGACTCGCATGTTATAAACTGTGACGGAAAGGAGGCCGGAAAGGATTAAAGCAATATGTCCTCAGCTAGAAACATGTTAAGTGGAAGGGTGGATATAGTTCTCAATATTTATTAAACTATTTTCTCTTTTCTTTTAAATTAAACTTTGTCATTAGCTAGTGCAATCTTTATGTTCCCAGAGGAATGCTTCCACTTTTGTTAGTACTCCTAAAGCCCAAACCAATTGACGCATGTTATTTTGGGTTGACTGAGAAGACATTTGTTAATCTCCTCTGAGCATCAAAATGCACAACTTTTTGTGTGGTTTAATGTAGGGGAGCTAATTTTTCAATTCATAATGTTCAAAGAGTGGGTGAATAGAGGGATCCATCAGAGATCATGGTAGCATGGTCACCCATCACACGACGTGAACTTGGACGATATACACTCATTTTAGATGTGGAAGCAGAAAATGATCTCTTGCTGGACTAAATTTTTAGCAGGGAAACAGTCGAAATTATCTTCTGTTGTGTACAAGTTAATGCAAACTATGCATGCAAAAAGTTGTCTTCTATTTCCCTGGTTAAATTTTGTAAAGAAGATATTGGAAGAGTGTGGGTTGTCATACATATGGATTTCCCATGTATTTGTAAGTGATATAATGACCATTAAAAAATTTCTACATTATCAGTTTCAACAAGAGTGGGGCAATACGATCCATGAAAATTCGAAAAAGCCACTTACTATAGGCTTTTCAATGAAGTTTATTGTTTTGAAAAGTACTTCGACATTCTTAATGATAAAGATTTTCTGCTTTTTTTTTGTTAATTTAGAGCAACAAACCACCGCTTACCTATTGAGCATGGAAGATGGAATAATGTTCCAAGAAAACATAGATACTGTACTCTCTGCAATTTGAATTAGATTGGTGACAAGTTTCACCATTTTACGAAATGCCCTTTTTTCAATCAATTTAGAAACACGTATATCAGTAGAAACTTTTATCAAGGTCCCAATATTTTTAATTTCAAATATACCATAAACCCAAATAATAAACTTAAACTGTTGAAACTATGTAAATTTGTCAGAATTATGACGAAATATGTTGAGCTTCTTGGCTAGCTCTTTTGTTTATTTATGTTATGTATCTAGCGTAAATATATTTGAATGTAATGTATATATATATGTGTGTCCATGGATCTTCACAGCAAATCAACTGATAGTCACCAATACTTATCTCCCAATAGTTGTCATCCAAAACATTGTACTAAAGGTTACAGACCACCAATTCAACCAATGAGCATTCGGAACGTATGCAAAAATAGTCCTACGCAAAAATTACCCCTGTTCCTCATAGTGCTGTGAAAAAGTTCTCATCTTATTTAAAAAATTTAAACAGTTTCTGAAAGGAAAAACATTTCTGTACATTTTATAGGTGCATTTTGCTTCTTGTGATGTGAAGTCTAATCTCCATAATGATTTTTAAATATACCCCTATCTTGTGAAAACACTGGGATTTCCCATGCTATTTATAGACCCTTCACTTCCGGTGACCAGTACTGCACTGCAAGTCTGCTAACCCCACATGCCATTCTGAGGATTGTGAGCTGACATATGTAGAATCATGCTGATATATAGTCCTCTGCAGGTTAAAGTTAAGGTAAAGTCCAGAGAACCCATTGAATATTGTGAAATTAGCATAGAAGCCTATGGAAAGTGGAATTAGTGGTTTTTAGCCTATAAATAGCATGGGAAATCCCAATGTTTTCACAAGATAGGGGTATATTTAAAAATCATTATGGAGATTAGGCTTCACATCACAAGAAGCAAAATGCACCTATAAAATGTACAGAAATGTTTTTCCTTTCAGAAACTGTTTAAATTTTTTAAATAAGATGAGAACTTTTTTCACAGCACTATGAGGAACAGGGGTAATTTCTGCGTAGGACTATTTTTGCCTACGTTCCAAATGCTCATTGGTTGAATTGGTGGTCTGTAACCTCACTACTACTTTTTCTATATCATCAAATTTCTGGGGAATATCCCACTCTTTGTTGAACAGATCTAGCTTAATGTACAATAAATTAATTTGAGATAATTACTGTAATCCGATTTGTAAAAATAATTTTGTTATTTCTCAATGGATAAAGAAAATATTG
Source organism: Perna viridis (assembly GCA_037379345.1). Lineage (NCBI taxonomy): Eukaryota > Metazoa > Mollusca > Bivalvia > Mytilida > Mytilidae > Perna > Perna viridis. The sequence continues at coordinate 17,754,864 of CM074512.1, read as the reverse complement.
ACACGCCCTTATTCAGTTAAATTCAGAGCTACTTTTCTCATGTTTAAAGATAAAAATATGTTTTAAAATCAATTTATAAGAATTGGCTATGATAAAAATTTTGTCTATTGAAAAATAACATAAATTTTCCATGTGCATACTTTGTTTATTGCACTTCGCACAATAAACAATATGCACATGGAAAATTTATGTTATTTTTCAATAGAAATTTTTTTTATCATAGCCAATTCTTAAATATTATATGTAGTAGTCTTTAAGGTGATTAGATTGTTAAAAGAAGAGACTTTATACAAATGCAAATATTGTCATTACCACAGAACAATTGACAAGAATTTCATACAATGATTGAAGTAATTTTTGCATATAATTACAATATCAAAATTGTATCAAAGAAAGAATAAGGTAGTACAACAAGCACAGTGATCTGTAGTTTCACCATGTGTTAAGGTGTAAAAAAAATACAACATGTTATAATAACATCAGAAATAGATGCGAAAATAAAACTCTATACTACGGCATGGATAACATTTACTGCATATCAATTCAGCTTTTCTTTTCTGAAGAAAAACAATCTGTTTATCAGAGTATATAAATTGTTGTATACAAAATCATCATCTGTTGGCATCAGTCATGCAAATTTATCACCGACTCCTGCAAAATATGAAAATGCACAATCTTATAATAATTAAGTTCATATTAGAAGTAACAGCAGACTCGCATGTTATAAACTGTGACGGAAAGGAGGCCGGAAAGGATTAAAGCAATATGTCCTCAGCTAGAAACATGTTAAGTGGAAGGGTGGATATAGTTCTCAATAGTTATTAAACTATTTTCTCTTTTCTTTTAAATTGAACTTTGTCATTAGCTAGTGCAATCTTTATGTTCCCAGAGGAATGCTTCCACTTTTGTTAGTACTCCTAAAGCCCAAACCAATTGACGCATGTTATTTTGGGTTGACTGAGAAGACATTTGTTAATCTCCTCTGAGCATCAAAATGCACAACTTTTTGTGTGGTTTAATGTAGGGGAGCTAATTTTTCAATTCATAATGTTCAAAGAGTGGGTGAATAGAGGGATCCATCAGAGATCATGGTAGCATGGTCACCCATCACACGATGTGAACTTGGACGATATACACTCATTTTAGATGTGGAAGCAGAAAATGATCTCTTGCTGGACTAAATTTTTAGCAGGGAAACAGTCGAAATTATCTTCTGTTGTGTACAAGTTAATGCAAACTATGCATGCAAAAAGTTGTCTTCTATTTCCCTGGTTAAATTTTGTAAAGAAGATATTGGAAGAGTGTGGGTTGTCATACATATGGATTTCCCATGTATTTGTAAGTGATATACTGACCATTAAAAAATTTCTACATTATCAGTTCCAACAAGAGTGGGGCAATACGATCCATGAAAATTCGAAAAAGCCACCTACTATAGGCTTTTCAATGAAGTTTATTGTTTTGAAAAGTACTTCGACATTCTTAATGATAAAGATTTTCTGCTTTTTTTTTTTGTTAATTTAGAGCAACAAACCACCGCTTACCTATTGAGCATGGAAGATGGAATAATGTTCCAAGAAAACATAGATACTGTACTCTCTGCAATTTGAATTAGATTGGTGACAAGTTTCACCATTTTACGAAATGCCCTTTTTTCAATCAATTTAGAAACACGTATATCAGTAGAAACTTTTATCAAGGTCCCAATATTTTTAATTTCAAATATACCATAAACCCAAATAATAAACTTAGACTGTTGAAACTATGTAAATTTGTCAGAATTATGACGAAATATGTTGAGCTTCTTGGCTAGCTCTTTTGTTTATTTATGTTATGTATCTAGCGTAAATATATTTGAATGTAATGTATATATATATGTGTGTCCATGGATCTTCACAGCAAATCAACTGATAGTCACCAATACTTATCTCCCAATAGTTGTCATCCAAAACATTGTACTAAAGGTTACAGACCACCAATTCAACCAATGAGCATTCGGAACGTATGCAAAAATAGTCCTACGCAAAAATTACCCCTGTTCCTCATAGTGCTGTGAAAAAGTTCTCATCTTATTTAAAAAATTTAAACAGTTTCTGAAAGGAAAAACATTTCTGTACATTTTATAGGTGCATTTTGCTTCTTGTGATGTGAAGTCTAATCTCCATAATGATTTTTAAATATACCCCTATCTTGTGAAAACACTGGGATTTCCCATGCTATTTATAGACCCTTCACTTCCGGTGACCAGTACTGCACTGCAAGTCTGCTAACCCCACATGCCATTCTGAGGATTGTGAGCTGACATATGTAGAATCATGCTGATATATAGTCCTCTGCAGGTTAAAGTTAAGGTAAAGTCCAGAGAACCCATTGAATATTGTGAAATTAGCATAGAAGCCTATGGAAAGTGGAATTAGTGGTTTTTAGCCTATAAATAGCATGGGAAATCCCAATGTTTTCACAAGATAGGGGTATATTTAAAAATCATTATGGAGATTAGGCTTCACATCACAAGAAGCAAAATGCACCTATAAAATGTACAGAAATGTTTTTCCTTTCAGAAACTGTTTAAATTTTTTAAATAAGATGAGAACTTTTTTCACAGCACCATGAGGAACAGGGGTAATTTCTGCGTAGGACTATTTTTGCCTACGTTCCAAATGCTCATTGGTTGAATTGGTGGTCTGTAACCTCGCTACTACTTTTTCTATATCATCAAATTTCTGGGGAATATCCCACTCTTTGTTGAACAGATCTAGCTTAATGTACAATAAATTAATTTGAGATAATTACTGTAATCCGATTTGTAAAAATAATTTTGTTATTTCTCAATGGATAAAGAAAATATTGACACGCCCTTATTCAGTTAAATTCAGAGCTACTTTTCTCATGTTTAAAGATAAAAATATGTTTTAAAATCAATTTATAAGAATTGGCTATGATAAAAATTTTGTCTATTGAAAAATAACATAAATTTTCCATGTGCATACTTTGTTTATTGCACTTCGCACAATAAACAATATGCACATGGAAAATTTATGTTATTTTTCAATAGAAATTTTTTTTTATCATAGCCAATTCTTAAATATTATATGTAGTAGTCTTTAAGGTGATTAGATTGTTAAAAGAAGAGACTTTATACAAATGCAAATATTGTCATTACCACAGAACAATTGACAAGAATTTCATACAATGATTGAAGTAATTTTTGCATATAATTACAATATCAAAATTGTATCAAAGAAAGAATAAGGTAGTACAACAAGCACAGTGATCTGTAGTTTCACCATGTGTTAAGGTGTAAAAAAAATACAACATGTTATAATAACATCAGAAATAGATGCGAAAATAAAACTCTATACTACGGCATGGATAACATTTACTGCATATCTAATTCAGCTTTTCTTTTCTGAAGAAAAACAATCTGTTTATCAGAGTATATAAATTGTTGTATACAAAATCATCATCTGTTGGCATCAGTCATGCAAATTTATCACCGACTCCTGCAAAATATGAAAATGCACAATCTTATAATAATTAAGTTCATATTAGAAGTAACAGCGGACTCGCATGTTATAAACTGTGACGGAAAGGAGGCCGGAAAGGATTAAAGCAATATGTCCTCAGCTAGAAACATGTTAAGTGGAAGGGTGGATATAGTTCTCAATATTTATTAAACTATTTTCTCTTTTCTTTTAAATTAAACTTTGTCATTAGCTAGTGCAATCTTTATGTTCCCAGAGGAATGCTTCCACTTTTGTTAGTACTCCTAAAGCCCAAACCAATTGACGCATGTTATTTTGGGTTGACTGAGAAGACATTTGTTAATCTCCTCTGAGCATCAAAATGCACAACTTTTTGTGTGGTTTAATGTAGGGGAGCTAATTTTTCAATTCATAATGTTCAAAGAGTGGGTGAATAGAGGGATCCATCAGAGATCATGGTAGCATGGTCACCCATCACACGATGTGAACTTGGACGATATACACTCATTTTAGATGTGGAAGCAGAAAATGATCTCTTGCTGGACTAAATTTTTAGCAGGGAAACAGTCGAAATTATCTTCTGTTGTGTACAAGTTAATGCAAACTATGCATGCAAAAAGTTGTCTTCTATTTCCCTGCTTAAATTTTGTAAAGAAGATATTGGAAGAGTGTGGGTTGTCATACATATGGATTTCCCATGTATTTGTAAGTGATATACTGACCATTAAAAAATTTCTACATTATCAGTTCCAACAAGAGTGGGGCAATACGATCCATGAAAATTCGAAAAAGCCACTTACTATAGGCTTTTCAATGAAGTTTATTGTTTTGAAAAGTACTTCGACATTCTTAATGATAAAGATTTTCTGCTTTTTTTTTTTTGTTAATTTAGAGCAACAAACCACCGCTTACCTATTGAGCATGGAAGATGGAATAATGTTCCAAGAAAACATAGATACTGTACTCTCTGCAATTTGAATTAGATTGGTGACAAGTTTCACCATTTTACGAAATGCCCTTTTTTCAATCAATTTAGAAATACGTATATCAGTAGAAACTTTTATCAAGGTCCCAATATTTTTAATTTCAAATATACCATAAACCCAAATAATAAACTTAGACTGTTGAAACTATGTAAATTTGTCAGAATTATGACGAAATATGTTGAGCTTCTTGGCTAGCTCTTTTGTTTATTTATGTTATGTATCTAGCGTAAATATATTTGAATGTAATGTATATATATATGTGTGTCCATGGATCTTCACAGCAAATCAACTGATAGTCACCAATACTTATCTCCCAATAGTTGTCATCCAAAACATTGTACTAAAGGTTACAGACCACCAATCAACCAATGAGCATTTGGAACGTAGGCAAAAATAGTCCTACGCAGAAATTACCCCTGTTCCTCATAGTGCTGTGAAAAAAGTTCTCATCTTATTTAAAAAATTTAAACAGTTTCTGAAAGGAAAAACATTTCTGTACATTTTATAGGTGCATTTTGCTTCTTGTGATGTGAAGCCTAATCTCCATAATGATTTTTAAATATACCCCTATCTTGTGAAAACACTGGGATTTCCCATGCTATTTATAGACCCTTCACTTCCGGTGACCGGTACTGCACTGCAAGTCTGCTAACCCCACATGCCATTCTGAGGATTGTGAGCTGACATATGTAGAATCATGCTGATATATAGTCCTCTGCAGGTTAAAGTTAAGGTAAAGTCCAGAGAAGCCATTGAATATTGTGAAATTAGCATAGAAGCCTATGGGAAGTGGAATTAGTGGTTTTTAGCCTAAAAGCATACCTTACAGTCGGGCACTTCGAATTCGGCGTATTTGTTCTTCTGACGATACTGCCAACAAACGTCTAGATGAACTCCGTGGTCATTTCTTATCGCGTGGCTATAAATCAACAGATATAGATCGGGGATTTGAACGTGCTAACAAAATCAGCCGTAAAGATCTCCTCGAGTACAAACCTAAGAAAAAGAACAAGAGTCCCTTTTGTGCTTACATACCATCCAGCCTTTGGGAAACTCTCGCAGTTACTGCATTTAAATTGGAGGCATTCAAAAACATCCCAAGCTCTACAAGCTCTTTCCTGGGGCCCCGGTCCTGGCATTCCGTAGACCTAGGAGCCTAAGAGATGCCCTAGTAAGAGCAGAGATTTCATCTCAGCCCAAACAAAATACAACGGGCCAGTGTCGACCATGTAGAGATAAGAGATGTAAGACCTGTACCCAGATGCTGCACACCAAAACGTTTAAAAGCTACTGCACTGGAAAGGAATTTGCAATTTTTTGCGACGTGACTTGCAAAACCGAAAATACCATATACCTTCTCCAGTGCCTTTGTGGTATGCAGTACATTGGCGAAACAGAACAACCTTTCAATAGGCGTATGAATGGCCATCGCAGTGACTACAAATGCAAACCAGACCACCCTCTAAGTCGCCATCTTAGATCCGCCGGAGACACCCAGGAGGATCTCCACAACATTGCTGTTACGATCATAGAACATAATAAAAACTGGTCAAAATGTAAAAGAGTATCTCGGAAAAGCTTTTGGACGAAGAAATTGCAAACAACTTCTCCGGATGGAATTAACGAGAAAAAATAATTCATTTTAGGTCTTGGTCTAAGGCTAGTACAGCACTACTTGCTATACATCAATACGCCGTACTACTATATTTGGACTTTTTATTTTTTTAAAATTGTTTTCCACAGTTAATTGTAACTTTGTAGTCGCTGCGATGACCATTCATACGCCTGTTGAAAGGTTGTTCTGTTTCGCCAACGTAGTGCATACCACATCGGTGTGTCCGGCAGATTGTATATATACAACGTCTCAGAATGTGAATATTGATTTGTTTACATGCATCATTAATTTGATCCTCTATCCTACATAATAACACCTAGGTGAACTGTCCCGTACTACCATACTTCGTGTACTAAGTTACAGCCCTAGATTAATCCTACGAGGAGGAATGACCCGGCTGGCCGAGTGGTCTAGGGCGCTGGACTTAGTGCAGGCGGTGTTGCCATAGATGTCACAGCGGTATGAGTTCGAGTCCTGCGGAGGAAACGACCAAAAATTTGCATCGCAAATTTGACAGTTCTAACATCGTTGGGAATTTTTCAGACCATATATATATATATATATATATAAGCGTCTAAATAATAGTGAACAATCACTCTTACGGGGTGATGCCCCGTGCAGGTCCGGGTGTTAAAAGAATAGGCCTGCAGCAGCGCTAAGCTTGTCGTATAAGGCCCACAGAGCAACTGGGATGTGTGCCCCAGGTGGTGGAATGGGGCACCCCTGGCGTGTTACATGCTGGGGTTGTCAGGCTATAATACGGAAAACCTGACCGTAAACCATAGTGGTGCACCGTGTTGGGAAAGATGCCACGTTCCTCGCACGTTAAAGAACCCTGCTGTGGTATTCGATAGGAGTAGGAACCTTTGCGCTCCGCCACAGGAGGCTAAATTGCCCGACCTTACCCACTTACCCATACCCCCTTTTTCCAGTGGCAATCAAAATTTGTCCTTGTGTCCCATCCTTTTTTTTTTTTCATTTCATGTTCATTTTATCATCCATTTCATGTTCATCGTCTGAATATAGCTGAAATATTGCTGCTCGGACGTTAAACCCCAACAAACAAATAAACAAACTTACGGGGTGATGGATCGTTAAAAACAATGCGAAACATAACAATAAATTAAATAAACGTCTAAATATGTTTAACATCACCAGAAGATGGTAAAATTTAAATTGAATATTTCGGATAACTGATATCCTTCCTCAGCATAAAACTCATAAAACTATATCAGCATAAAACTCACAAAAATTTTCATTCAGTCTCCTTATCAGTTGCTTATGTGAGCCTTTGATAAAGGTACAATCACCCACAGCGTACCCGATTCTGCTTTGATCTTGAACTTTGTCAGTTTTATGCTCGTGAATTTTTGTGAGTTTTATGCTCGTATAGTTTTATGAGTTTTATGCTGAGGAAGGATATTTGTTATCCGAAATATTTAATTTAAATTTTACCATCTTCTGGTGATGTTAAACATATTTAGACGTTTATTTAATTTATTGTTATGTTTCGCATCGTTTTTAACGATCCAAAACTAAACTAAACTAAACAAAACAAAAATTAAACTCAAATCAAACACGCTAGAACTCATCTGAGATGTTAAAATGAATACACAATCATCTGTCGTTCTGTCCTTAGATAATGGATGGCACTAGGCAAGATGAACATGTCGACATCAATAATTGCGACTCAATGGCGAAAATACTATTGACTAGTTTTCGTTTGGGAACTGTTATTATTGCAGGGGACTGTAATGCTCAATTTGACACTACCCCTGCATCTACCATCTTGAAGAAGAAATCGATCTTCTTCAAGGACTTTATAAAATAACACAATTTTTGCCTAGTTAATAAGTCGCCAGTGTGCACAGGACTGAACTACACAGTTCCTACATTACAAACGACTATAGATTATGTGCTTGAGCCAGTGTCTTTTATTGACTGCATACTCAATGTAAAGAGTTTAACAGTTTTGACAATGAAATATTAGTAGCCCCCGATCACTGAACGAACCCGTGTAGATTGGGAAAAAGCGAATATAGACAGTACTGTTCAGTATCAATTGTATGTGGACTCTATGACTCGTGTACTACTTGAATCCAATGCTGAGCTGAATACCGACTTTTAGTAACAATATAGTAAATTTACTAAATATAGCTGTGGCAAACTCCTTACCAACAATTAAATTCAACAGCAAGCTAAAACCGTATACTGGACACATGAAGTGAGGGAAACACATAAAGTAGTCCGTGCGAAACGGAAAATCTGGACAGACCAAGAAAAACCGCGGGGCATGCAGCAGGAATCATATCGATGTTAAAAGGCTGCAAAGAGGACATTCATCAACGTTCAGGAAAGTGCGTATAAAAATATCAAGAAGATGAGGCAAATAGTAATGACGAGGCGGCCGAGTGTGACCAGAGGCTGTGATGGAAATTGTGGAATAATCACTTTGTAGTAAAATGCGTAATGCAGACAAGTCTGCTCGAAATACACAAGACATTGTTAACTGCTTTGCTGGATATTACAAGGAGATTTCAGATTCAGCTGATTCATGCTATAGTGACTCTTTCGGATCTGTTACCGACTTTTCATCTTAAATGGTGAATTTTCCATGGATGAAGTAAATGATACAGTTGAGACTATGAAAATGAAAAAAAAGCACCTGAAATAGACTACATTCCAAATTAACACTTAAGATACACAGAACAAAAGCTGTACTTATCCATCGTGCGTTTTTTAACGCAATATCATCGATAGGGTATACACCTAAAAGCTGGAAGAAAGCATTGATTGTACTAATTTTACAATTTCACATCTACAAATGTGACTTTAATCGACCAGTTGATTTGTTACCCTCGTTGTATAAGCTGTTTGAGTCTGAGCTTCATAAAAGAATTCTTACTTGGTCGGACTTATATTGTGAATCATTTCCTTGCCATCAGCAAAAAGGCTTTACCAAGGGCTTAACTGTGCAACTACATCCTTTACGTGCACTGAACCCATAAGGACGATGCTAGAACAGAACAATATTGTGTTTGTATGTTTCTTAGACATTAAACTTGCATTCGATACAGTTGGGCACAGTGGCCTTGTCAGTAAATTGAAATTCTTAGGATTCAAAGGCGGAATTCTGCGAATGATATGCTTTATGGAGTAATCAAGGGAACCAAGGTTATAGCGATAATCAAAAGAATGTAATCCAGGGACAAAGACCAGACACGGACAACAGACACAACAAAGAACATAAAGTAACTAAAATCATACATACAAAGTAACAAAAGCAATTGAGCAACTCGGACTCCTCTAAAAACTGGGAGCATGGACCAGGTGCCCTGGTAGGTAAGCGCCCTTTGCTTTTCTAGAAACACCCGCCGAGTTGTTCATAAAAAGTCAAGTCCGGGGTAGACGAAAGAGGAAAAGAAAACTATGACACGTTGAACAGATCAGTTTTCATGGTGCAGATGATTACACTGTAATGATCCACGAGTTCATGATGACAACCATAAAACTTCTGTAGTGATTACCTCAATCTAGTAGCAACATAACCCTGTTCCAGAAGCCTATTTGTTAGAATTCTAGCGCGAAACAAAAAGTCTGCGTAGTTTCGGCAAGCTCTGGCATAACGTATGAGTTGTGATATGAACATTCCATACGCGGGTGCTGAAGGGAAGTTGCCACAGATGAAAGGAAAGTGGACAATTCTGAATGAAAAGGCATCACTTTTGTCGTAAAGTTTGGTTAATAGTTTTCTTTTACCATCGATTTCTAAGCGTATGTCAAGATATGAGACTGACTTCACCGTGTCTGTAGTATTCTATATTTCAAGTTCTTTTGGGTAGATGCGATGTATCGAATCCCCAAAATTAGGATTGATAATAGGTCATCTATATAGCGGAAACTGAGATTAAAAGATCTAGTTAAACGATATTCTTTCTTACGGATCAGATCAGCTATAAAGTCAGCCTCATAAGATTGAAGGAATAGGTCAGCAAGTAGAGGGGCACAATTTCTTCCCATTGGAATGCCGATCGTTTGTTGAAAAATGCGTCCACCACACTGGACAAATATGTTGTCGATTAAAAATTCCAGCATTTTGTAAACATTTTCTTCTGTATATTTGGAAGATGATTTGGAATTATTTCTTACAAAGTATGAGGAATCTCGAATTATGCAGGCATGTTGAGTGCAGTGTGTCTTAACAATGAACAGTGTGACAGGTTTCAAGTTAAAGGTAGCGTGCGACAGGAGGTGTCCTTTCAAACTTCTTTTACAAACTGTATATTGACTCTCTACTCACAGAGTTGGAAGATTTTAACTGTGCACTAAATATGGATTATTTGCATTGTGGTAATCCTGATTTCACAGATGACATTGTACTTCTTGCACTCACCCCGTGAGCTCTGCAGGGTCTCATTAATGCTTGTTTCGAATACTCCATAAAGTGGAAATTTGAATTTAGTAGCGTGAAAACTGATATTCTTATCTTCAGACAGGGTGGACCATGGACTGTATAGACTCGCCTAGGCATAACTATTACGCCGGACATTAAACCGAAAGAATCTGCGTCAAAAGCGTGCAAGAAAGGACGAAAAGTGTTTCATGGAATATTCGGCGTTTGTGACATTTAGAGAGATCTTAATCCTCTTACAAAGCTAAAGTTGTATCAGAAATCGTACTTCCGTCAGTGCTATATGGGCGCGAATTATGGACCTCTCTGACACTAACTGACATGCAGTCGCTTCAGAAATGTCAACACTTAACTCTAAAACGGATACAGTTTCTTCAGAAAACAACCAGATCAGATATGATAGAGTCTCTGCTAGGTGGGCACAACATTATATTCCAAGTAGAAACCAAAAGGCTAATTTCTGTCAAAAGTTAATTTTACTCTTCTGCAGATACTGTGACAAAGAACACTCTTTTCAAAAGAATTCAGGGATTCTTATCTTATCCAGAACAAACTTAAGGATTCATTCCTGAATACAAACATGAACATTATCCGATTCAGTTTATCATGCAGTGTATGTTTCCGAAAATGACTGGCTGGAAACGGATAGTGAGGAGTAGTACACTACTGTCTCGTAGGCGTGGTGGACAATTGTATTGACTTTGTACGCTTTAAGCAGCAGCAATAGTCTCATAGGATGGTCAGTGGCAAAATCATGAAAGGACTTGCAAAACTCTTACTTTCTCGCTAAAGCCATAACTTGCATTCAGACAGACCCGAAAAGCTGCAGTAAATGTGGATGTGTATACTATGACACTTTAACATTTCACATTATTTGGTCATGTATCAACTCAGAAACGTGACTGTTTCTGGGTTATTATCCTTAACGACTTTGGCATACATGTTTTCCTACTTTTGGACGATATATTCAACAACGACCCAGAGAAACTCTTGCAAGTTTGATGGGACGTACTTCTGATCTCAATTACGCATTTCCAGACATAAACATTGAATGCTAAAGTCAAAATCTAGGACATTAGTTGTCAAGATATAAAGAATGCAATTATTATGTTCCTGAAAACTTTACTTAATGCTTAATTACAGATATTGGAAAAGCTTGAAGAAAATTTAAAACAAAAATTTTGAAAACGTTTTCAATTTTAACTGCACCAATGAAGAGAAGTAGCCAAAATTATAAATAAACTTGATGGAAAAAAAGCTACTGGTGTTGATAATTTTTTTGTGAAATTGATCAGATGTTGTATTTCATCATTTGTAAACCAATTACTACTATGATAAATTTTTCAATCGAATCTTGTTCCTTTCCAAACAGGTTAAAGGAGGCAAGGGTTACCCCGATCTACAAGAAGAGTGATGCTTTCCTGAAAAATAATTATAGGGTTGTCAGCATTCTCCCTACTCCTTCTATTTTTTTTTAAATTGCTAGCAGGGCAACTTTCAGAATTTATCGAACATGTTTTTGATAAAGTTTTCTGTGCCTACACGACTGTCAAACAACTCCACTTAAACTTTTGGAAGACCGGAAACTTGCTTTGGAACAAAATAAATATTTGGCTGCTGTTTTATGGTCCTATCAAACTGCCTCCCCCACGGTATATTGATTTGTAAACTATCCTCCTATTGTCTGTCTGGGGAAGCCAGTAATCTAATGTTATCATACCTTTCTAGAAGAAAACAGCAAATAAAGAAAGATGGTATTGTGAGTCATTTGGCAGATATTGATAAAGGCGTACCCCAAGGTTCAATATTAGGACCTGTACTTTTTAATGTACTTATCAATGATTTTACTTTATTGATAAATGAAATTTGCATAATTATTAAATCTATCTGCAAAAAAAGCTGTATAACAACTTAATATTTTAAAAAGAATTGTCAGAAACCTTTGTAAATTAAGTAGAGTAACTATTTTTCACACATTCATATTGTCAAATTATATTTTTTCCATCTTTCTCGGCACTTTTGTTCATTGCCTTATACAAAAAAAATAAACAAAAAAATAATTAAAGAAAATACAGGAAAGAGCTTTGTCTATTTTGATTATAACTCTTCTTGTGATGATCTTTTAGCAAAGGCCAAGATGCCTTCTTTACATGTAAGAGGTATCAGAGTAATGGTATTAAAAACTTTTTGAAATATCATATGATCAGGCTCCACCTATAATATCCTATTTAACATGTAAACAAAATCATTCGTACAATTTCAGATACAGCAACTTATTACAGATACAACATGTTAAAACAACAAGGCATATGAAACAATAATTCAGGTACCTGTGGAATTCTCTGTCCGCAAACTTCAGGCAGTGCTTAAACTTCAGTTAGTTAAAGCTTTGATTTCAAGCTGGAAGGGAATAAATATTCTTGTGCTGCTTGTAGCGACTGTTAATCCATGCCTGAAACCATATTCATGTTGATTTTATTTATTTTTGTTTTGTTTCTGTCTGTTTTGCTTGGTTTGCTCTTTAAAAACTGCTATTTTGTATGTGTGCTGTATGTGTCTTTATTATAAATGTTTGTCTTATTGTTTTGTCAATGTATATTACATGCATGCTTGCACTGTATAACTATTTGTGTACCTTATGACGGTTGTGTAAGCTCCTACGAGCTTATGTTGTATTGTTGTAATGAACTTGTCGACTTAAAATAAAGCTTATTTGATTTTAATGCTTCTTTATACAGTATTCTATATATATGTATGCATCCTTCACAAAACATGTTACTACAGCCATATTTTGCTAAAATCAAAAGTGTAAACATCAAATTTTAAAATTAATGTACAGATTTACCAGAACAGACTTTTGTTCGGCAATGCAATTATGCTATAACCTTGATATCTAGTGCAGTGCAAGTTAGCAATAATTTGTGACATATTGCAATATTCAAATGAAAATTTTAATATTTTACGTTTGTTGGTGTTGGTATTTAGCTGGATCATGTACTATTTCAATTTATCTAAATTTAAAGAAATTACATTTTTTGCAAGAAAATTAATGCTAGCTTGTACTGCATAATACATTTAGAAACATGACGTTATGAATTTCAGACTTCAAATCTTGTTTTTGACAACTGTAGATTTATCCTAAAATATGCTGTTACACTTTTATTGTTAATGTTGTATAGAAGTTGTAAAACATTTTTTTCTGAGTTTGACTTATGCTTACGTGTTAAATACATATAAAGACGCATTTAGCAATGTTTCAGCGCTAAATTTAATGATTAAAACTTGAACGAAAACAGTTCATTAAAGTATAGATACTGACTTTAGCTGAATCTTAATTAAAGTTGTGGTAGGTATGCACCTAAATCTTAATACATAAAAGAGAGGTAAACAAATGTTCGTCAAATTGAACTGCTTGGTATTGACCACGTTGAAAAACATTACCATGTATTTTGAAGACTTTGGTATCTGAGTCATTGTCTCATTGATGCTCCGTTTCATATTCGACCTGTTAAATTCATCAGCCTTAATTGGATATTTATTGGCTGGGGTTAGATTTATTTTCAGATTTTTTTTTGTCTCTGCATTGCTCTTTCCATTTCCCAAATTGCCTCTTCATTTCTTTTCATTTTCTGGTAATAAACATATGAAATTTTCGTAAAAATATACTAGTACATGTACTAGTACTAGTATGTCAGGATGGCACAATGAGTTGCTGCAGATAAGTAAAACGTGTTTTAGGGTATTGAAAAAAATGTTTTGAAAAAAATTCACGACCATGATCATGATGCACCAAGTCTTTGCCCAGTAGTACTCATTCACGAACATACAAGTGTTATTTTATCTAACTATTGAACATTGGCTTTATAAAATGGATATTGAAAACTCCTGAAAAAATCTGAAGTGGTAAGGTCATGAATGAATATGTAAATTGTTGATAACCATAATAATGTATTTCATAAATTTTTGAATACATGTGATTTGTTTACATTGTTTTGTTGTGTACTTCCTGGCTCAATCGAGTATGTAAAAACTGCGGTTTCAGACGATGGTCATTATTGGGGAAAAGTGTATATAATATATGTAACATCATCTTTTTTTAATAAAATAACTTCTAATCAAATATAAGTAAAAATCATTGACTTTCCATATTGACCCATCGATAACTAGTGGTTCACGATCCTTAACGTCCTCCATTCAAGGATCGACTTATATTATCGATCTGTTCACGATCATTTATCTTGCTTGACAATGTGACGGGGCTGATGGTGGTAGTCTTTCGTCGAAAGTTTTTTGAAACGTTTAGAATAGAAAAAAAGTATTGGACCCATCGGGCACAGAAGAGGTGTTAGTATTAATTAACATCAGGAGTAATTAATATTTGTATTTCATTTATCTATTTACTGCTACAATTTACAGTTGACTTCAGTTCCAGGACTATGAAAAGAGTTTCGACCAAAATACCGCATGTCGACACTCGGTCGATCATATCGATGTTTGGACCGGTATTTCTGTAATATACGCGTCCTTTTTATTTTTCTATTCTTGTTTTTTTTCAAGTTAGGCAATAGATGACATCTGTCTACATGCGTCATTGTAATTTGGCCATACTCTTATACTATACGTCACCCACCTAATTCACCAACAAATATGATGCAAAAATATCAATGAAACTTCCTGTGGTGAATGAGAGACAAAGAACACAATGTTTCAAGTAAGTTTGGTGAATTTAGTTTTTAAAAATAAACAAATGCTGAACCTTGGCAATATCATTTAGTGGCATCTTTCTAAATACACCACAAAACAATAACAGAAGACATGTCGATGGCGTTTGCTATTCAGGCACCGATCCGTTTTGACCATCCTAGGTCAGTTTTTGCCCTCAAAATGTTAGAAACATTAAAAACCCAGAAAGACTGGGAGCACATCATGTGATAAAGAGTGGGCTCAAGTTTGGTTAAATCCATTCAGCGGTTTTGGAAGAGTTGTGGATTTAGGAGATGGCACACTCTTGGTCGACAAATGTTTATCATTAGGAAACCCCAGAAGTCTTTCAGATGGAAAAAACTAAATAGGAGGTGCACAATGGCATCATATGATAAAATGTATAAATTTCATCAGACTTCATTCGGCAGTTTCAGAGGAGTTGCGGGTTAGAAGATTGTCCCTTGGTCGACTGATGACGAATCAATGATGTTTTGCGTCAGGAAATCTGAAAAATAAACAATAGGGCGTGACAAAATGGCATCTTTCCCGAAGACGGTTTGAGAGGAGTTGGGAATAAGAATTAGGGACGGACGGGTGGACACATAATCATCATATACCTCCCGCTTTTCAAAGGGATATGATAAATAAAGCGGTTGGACACCTCTGGTCTGGATCTGCAAATGCTGTTTAATATCAATTTAAACACAAATATACGAGTATGAAGTTGTACGGCTTGTCGTGCTGGGTAACTTGCTTACAACGTATGCCAAATATATATACACAAAGCCAAATATCACACTTGAAATCCATCCGTCCTGTGGCAGCCGACTTTATTGTGACAATTCCATATCATTAATCTACATTGCATGCACAATCTACTATAAAAATCAACTTATCAAATCGGAACTTAATTCATCCGTTTTTGGGATAATTGCAACGAAATTACGAACGGACAGACAAGGTGATTGGGGGTGATTTGTGGAGATAATCATGTTTTATTTCTATATATATTGAGATAGTACCATACTCTTATGTAGCAAACGAAGGGAAACCACGTACATAAGATATGCTGGGATCACCAAATATCGTAACAACAATATAACAATTCAAATTCAAATATTTGTTTAGTCTGTGAGATAGAAACTTCAAAATTGCGATGACAAGCCTAAAAGATCTGCAGGATTGATATCAAGAAAGACTACAGCTTATTTGACAGTATCATCTTCGTCCTGTAATGAAAGTCCACACGCTACTGTGAAATATATACTCAGGAGATAATGGCATATTTTCCGCTAAGAAAGTGGAAATTCACATTTGGAAAATAAAAATTTCGATTTCAAACATAATTTCTATGTAAGGGGTAAGGTCTAGGTATGAAGCAGAAGACGGTGTATCAGTTAGATCTCTTTAACTTCAAGATCATTTGGGCAGATGAAATGCAAACAGACTTTAAAATTAACCATCTTAATAACTGGGTTACCCCCTCTCTCCCTTTTCAACAGTAGTTCTCGTAAGAATCTAGTTTCATACGACAATAGAAACAGATTGGCCAAGATTAGTCCACAAATTTTTCATATGTATTCAATTGGTCTCTAAGAACGACTATTCTTCAAATTCTACAAAAATATTGTCCACCAGATATTCAACATCAGACTCTTTGAAAGAATCTGTGTGGTTTTTCACAAAAATAAGCTACTTCTCTATTTAACACTAGATAAGCATATCTACTAGTCCCCTCTTTGGTATGGAAACAATGGTGAAAAAGATCACGCATGGCAGAACTGACTTAAGCATGTAGAAGTGGTGTACAAGGTAGAATAGGAAAGGACACTCAGGTAGGTCTCTTGAATTTTTGAGAATCCACATCTGATGGAGACTTTCTTAGCTCACCTCATGAAATTGAAAGTTTCTTCCCATTTATGATTTTCGGGATAATATAATGCTTTGCAGAATGCAGCTTGATATCACAACAAAAATTAACATGCAAGTAAGAACTCACCATTCAAGTTTGATTTAGCTCTACATTTAGATTGTGATTGAATATTTGACACAGGATAAGAATTTGATTAGATTTTAGGTCTCTAATATCTAAACTGTTCACCTCACAGCCTCTAAAACCAACCCCCTACCTTCCTTTTAGGTCCATGGGAACTCACGGTTCAATTTCAAAGTGATTCATTAAATTGTTTTTCTGTTAGAATTATTGATAAATAAATAATAATACAAATCATTATACAAACGCCAAGAAATGCTTATTTCTGGTACTTTATTCTCTGTTCAAGCTTCAAACCCCTAAATCAATTGTGTTCTTCCTTTGAAGGTTACCGCACCTTGTGGGTAAATTTCAAAGAAATTCATACACTTATACTTAGTACTTAAATCATTAAAGAATATCCGTGTTTGTACCCTTATTCCTCAACATCTCAAGACACTGTGTACAACCCTCAAAATAAATTCCAGCCTTCCTTTTGTGGTATTGCACCTTATGGTAAAATTCAATAGATATTTATTCTCAAATTATTGCCTGGACTCTGCAATATCAACAGCAAAGAACCATGTAAAACCAAGTATTTTTGCTGTCATATATAAAAACATGTAAAAGGATTGACAAAGTGCAGTTTTATAAATTGGCTAGTAAGGGAATTAAGCAACTTTATATTACATACACAGTTACTTTATGCTGCGATGCATCCAGTACTGTGCAAAGCTATATCCAATGTTTATTATCAGAGGTAGACGTAGAAAATAATAGCAGTGACAAGACCTATACTGTTACCACTCTCTCCAAAGAAGAGATTGTGGAAAACCATAAATCTGTGCTATCCTCTTTTGGTCTCTCTACCAGGGACGATGATTGTAATTTACCGTCTATGTACTGGATTCCTAAACTTCACAAGAATCCATACAAACAACGTTTCATAGCTGGATCTGCAAAATGTACCACCAAACCTCTTTCAAAACTTTTAACTTCTATACTCACAACTGTCAAAGAGGATCTGCAGTCCTACCACAACACATGTTAATCCCGTAGTGGTATTAATTCAATGTGGATCTTGAAAAATTCGAAAGATCTTTTGGAGACAATCAGTTCAAGACTATTATCTGAATATAATAGCATTAAAACCTGTGACTTTTCAACACTGTATACTTCGTTGTGGATCGTTGTGGTGTGTCCGTCGACACCGTGGGGGCTGATTTATTCAACGGCTCATAGTTTTCCTTTCCTCGTTTGTCTACGACGGACTTGACTTTTTATGAGCAACTCGGCGGGTGTTTCTAGAAAAGCAGAGGACGCTTACCCTACCGGTGCGCCTGGTACATGCTCCGAGTTTTTAGTGGAGTCCGAGTTTACTTTTGTTACTTTATATGTATGATTTTAGTTACTTTATGTTCATTGTTGTGTATGTCTGGCCTTTGTCCCTGGATTACATTCTTTTGATTACCGCTATAACCTTGGTTCCCTTGATTACTCTTTAAGTGTTCAACATATATTTTTGATATACATTTGGAAAAAAGTACTGCAACACACCAATAATTTCAATTAAAAATTTCTCTTCAAAACTGTTATATTCCTTCAACTTTTATAAGAAAGAATAAGTATCCTGTGCAAGTACAGATACCAAGGGGGAAAGCCAACAAGCATATCCTCATACATCCTACTAGATGAAAACTTTGTCCTTGCATCAAGTGTTGCCATTTAAAGATAAATTCTTAGTACTAATATATTTGAACTAAAGGTGCATTGCCTAGTGATCCAAACATTTCCCAAATATGCTCTTTTAAGTTAAAACATGGACTTATAGCTGGGAAATGTAATAGGTCTACCACCTTATCCATGGACAACAGGGTTTAAAATACTCAAGTGTTGCTTTATGACTTTTAAAGTCATTGGATGTTTCACAAAACAGTAACAGAAGTCTTCGTAGGTTTATTTTAATCAACAAATCATGATATAGCTCCTTCATCACAACCAAACGTTGTACGAGAATCTTCCAGATCTTAAAACGTTTGTTGTTTTTGCCAATTAAGGATCTTATCAAATGTTAGACTAATGTTGCCAAGCAAACATACATCTCAAGGCCATATGTCCCCTACTTCCACAAAAAGAAGTGCTTAAGTGGCATAGCTCCAGTAATCTTTTTCAAATTAAAATGCAGGTTTAATATGATCAACTACATATGGTGACTAAAAATCCTATTAAATTCAAACCAAATCTGTTGAGCAGTATCAGAGGAGTCGCATCCATAAAAAATTTCTTTAGTGCAACATGTACAAATTCATCAAAGTCCCATAACTCCTGTAACATTTATTGTGTTAAAATGGCAGCACAAAATGATCAAAATTTGTACTAAATCTGTCAAGTGGTTTCTGAGGAATTGGGTCCACAAGTGTGACCAAATGGATGGACACACGGATGGACGGAGACCGTTATTTTTATGTCCCCTTCTGCGGGGGACAACAATCTGTTAAGGTTCATACATTTCGACATTGAGTTCTTAAAGCATGCTTACATAAGCATTGATACTGATTACAGGAACAATTATGTATCATGTTGCTACAAGATTGAAGTCATCACTACATAAGTTTTATGGTCGTCATCATAAACTCATGGATCGTTATGGTGTATCCGAAATTCTGGTTTGTTCAACGTGCCATAGTTTTCCTTTCCTCTTTCGTCTACCCCAGACTTGGACTTTTTATGAGCAACTCGGCCAGTGTTTCTAGAAAAGCAGAGGACGCTTACCCTGCCAGTGCACCTGGTTCATGCTCCCAGTTTCTAATGGAGTCTGAGTTGCTCATTTGCTTTTGTTACTTTGTATGTACGATTTTGGTTTTTTATGTTCTTTGTTGTGTATGTCTGTTTTCCATGTCTGGTCTTTGTCCCTGATTATATTCTTTTGATTACCGCTATAACCTTGGTTCCCTTGATTACTCTTTCAAATCAACATAAATCCGACATCAATTCAGTATTTTACATTTCTTTTGGTGTTGCGATATATTTTCCAAAATGTAAATAATCTATCAGACAATAAGAAAAAAAAATAAGAGGGTATAATCAATTTATAATGCAGCTCATCAGCATATAAAGTGTATACACATAAAATAAAATACAAAATGCATCCAGAAAGTACATATGTTGTAATTGATGAATTAGGTTAAATGAGACTGCTGTCAGGAATAGATAATATCATAATGTCCTGGTCTGTACAATAATGTTATTGCAGGTTTAGAATCCTCTGGAAAGACATGTAAATTACATTTGTTCCCTTCTCCACGATCCATATACTCCACTTGAACTGGTACTCCTAGTACCTGTGTTAAAGCTGTAATATGTATATGGTCACTTTCTTTTCCCATTGGTTCTACTTCCTGTCATGTAAATATAAATTCAGTACTTCAAAAAAGATTTTAAATTAACTTAAGGATGTTATTTGTTCTGTTTAAGAATATCAAGGATTTTAAATGGTTGTGGAAGCTTTTAAGACCTTTCATGCTGGAACACTATTAGTAGAAAAAATTGATGGGTCAGTGTGATAAACATTTGAAATTATGGAGGGAAAAGGATTTCTCTGTAGGTTTTGTCTTAGTATGTTTTGAGCTAAAAACCATGAAGAAATAACAAGGATTTCATAAAAACTTCTCAAATGACATTTTAAGGCGACTGTAACAAAATTATATAAAGAACAGTGTGAGTCACATTGGACAAAAACAACTTCTGCTTAGAAACTGATAAAACCAGAGGAGTTAAAAAATCTGACAAATATGGCTGAACATAAGCAGCAAACATCCTTGGTTATCAATCAAAGTTATAATCAACTTCTGCTTAGAAACTGATAAAACCAGAGGAGTTAAAAAATCTGACAAATATGGCTGAACATAAGCAGCAAACATCCTTGGTTATCAATCAAAGTTATAATCAACATAAATACTTCTAAAGGTTGATACATGTATTACCTTTCAATATTTCAGTCAATTTTGTGGTCTTTCAAACACGAAGACCAATAATTTTTTTTTTTTTTATAATAAACACTTGCTTTATTTTCACAATAGTAAAATAGAAAATCTACATCTGTCTGGTTAAGTGTCTCAATGTATGTTGCACTAAAAAAAATAACTTATTCCCATGACATATTTATAAAACCATGTGTAAATCTAGTAATAAAAACAATATTTAGTAAGTAGTTATATTAAGAGTAACTAAATAATAATAAACATGGTCTACATCACTAATGGCAACCAAACTGGCAAGATCGGGGCAAACTTACATGACCACAAAAATCTTTGACTGTAGCATAACCTTCAATGAAGTTAGCATAAAAATCATGTTCTTTTTGTAACAACCCTGATACTACCAATCTGAAATGTAAATGTACAAAAATAAGATAAACAGTATTTGTGTATCTGGCTCCTTAATTAATAGATGCTTGTTCAGTGACATTTAACCAGATATTCAAATGTTTGTAACAAGTCAAATTTGATTAACAAAACTTAGAGAAATTTCAATCACACAAAATTGAAGGATCATCTACTATAACTAGAACCGATCATTTTCATAAACAATAACATCATACCTTTCAATACTAGTCAAATATAGTAATGTTTTTACTGAACACAATTATCTCTTATTGTAATTTCATGTTTCATGATTGTTAAATCTTTTATAAGCTTTCACATTGGTTAAATCATTAGACAGGTTAAAACCTTGGCAAAGGAAAACTGTGAGCAATGCTTACTACATTGATGCCACCCACTTCCCTATCTGATAGAATTGCAGGAAGATAAGAGATAGGTACCTTATATTCATCAAAGGCAAAGTCCATCTTTTACAATGGACCCACAACCCCCCCCCCCCCCCCAAAAAAAAAAAAAAAATCTGAATAATGTAGGCGCATATCTTCAATATTTGATATATAATCTGTGGAAGTAGCATTACAGACTATTCAGTGGTGTAGGTGGAGTCATATATAACTACAATCATATAAGGCATAGTCCATGTTTTGATATGGAAGTGCAGATGACAGTGCAGACAGAAGGACTGACACCCTAATCGCTATAACAACTGTCTTTACATCATACCTTAGATATACAACAAGATAATCTGACAGCCCTTGGTCATTAAACATTGAGATTAATTCATCCTGTGATAAAGCCTCTAATCTATTAACTGCATCCATAAACTAGAAAAAAAAGTGCATAAAATTTAAACTGATACAAATGGAACAAGTTTTGTTTTAAACAAACACAGTCATTTTCAAATAAAAGTAAAAATATAACCTTTTCTGTATTTTCAATTTTAACCTAAAAAAAAATTGACTTAAGGAGTTTTCTTTTTCTTTTTTGCTTAAAATAAACATAATGACTAATGGTTGGTGTACTACCAAGCTGAAAAGCTAACATATGGCACAGTTCATAATGCTCAAGTTTCATTCCAAATTTTTCCCATAAAGAATAGGTGAGTAATATGTTGGGAGAATTTCGGAAACTCTAAAGAAAGCAACAAAGGTATTACTGCTAACAGGAAAATGATGCCTTTCAGAACTGATAAGCCATTATAGGGTTACATGTAAATGTAAATTTGATATGCTTAAGCTGCACACTTAATTGCAAATCATTCCCAGAAGTTACAGGTTGCTGAATTAAATGTAATAAAAAGTATGAAACCCTAAACATTATGCACATAAAAAAATTAATGCTTGATTCAGCTTAAAAGCCTACACTGCTTCACAGGGTGCAGGTAGATATGACCCAAATGTCAAACCTCTGGCACTTTAGGCAAATATCGACAATTCATTCAAGCTTGATAGACTGGATTGTGATTTAAAATCGGCATAGAATAAAACTTTAACCAGGAAGGAAGTGGTAGAAAACTTAAAAACTTCGAGTTAGACTTGTACAAGATTACATGAACAGAAAAACTTATGAACAAACAAAGTGTATATTCCTGTATACCCCAAAATGCTTGTTTCTGGTCCCTAACTTCTAAATGATTCATGCTACAACCTCCAAAACCTTTCCCAGCTTTCCTTTGGCAGTATGGCATGCTTGTAGAATAATTTCACAGATCCATATACTATACTTAACTTATTATCAGAACAAGAGGCTCCCAGGAGCCTGAATGGATCACTTCGTTGAATTTTGCATTTCAAGGGCAATAAATTTAACAAGAAGTTGTCAAACAATTTTGACTCAAGAAGACTTTCGTATGACTTATCATAAGGATCATTTCACTATCGGTAATTGAAAGTTTCTATCTATCATAGTTTTGAAGATACTTTGAAAACTGTAAAAAAAAAAAAAAAAAACAAGAGGCTCCCAGGACCCTGAATTGCTCTTCTGGTTGAATTTTGCCTTTTAAGGGTAATAAATTTAACAGGAAGTTGTCCAACAATTTAGACTCAAAAAGACTCAGGTAAGATTATCATAAGGATCATTTCAGCAATTGAAAGTTTCTTTCTATTAGAGTTTTCAAGATATTGGCTGAAAAATGTAAAAAAAATGTAATTTTCCCCTTTCCAGGGCAACAACTTTTATCCCTAAAGACTTTTGTAGTCCTAATAATAAGGATCATTTAAGCTAGTGAAAGAATTTGGCTAAACCTAACAGTTTTGGAGATATTAGGAAAAACTACTGTCTGACCTCTGTTCTATTTTTAGTAACTGCAGCCAATGTTTTTCGACAGATCAAAAATCCCCACATCAGTTCTTTGCAGGATACCCCTAGGAACATTCTTAACAAGTTTGGTTCAAATTGGTCAAGTAGTGTCTGAGGAAAATATTTTTGAAAGGAATAACATCAAAAATAGCAATAACTTTGAAAAAGGGCAATAATTCCAACATGGTTTAATGGATTAAAACGTAAAATTTGACCACAAATAGATCTCTCCATGCTGAACACTTTTATCCCTGACAAAATTTAGCTAAACCTAACGGTTTTGGAGACATGCGAAAAACTACTGTCTGACCTCTATGTTCTATTTGTAGTAATGGCGGCCATGTTTTTTGATGGATCAAAAATCCCCACAGCATTTCTATGCAGGATACTCAAAGGAACATTCATACCAAGTTTGGTTCCAATTTATCAAGTAGTGTCAGAGGAGAAGCGTTTTGAAAAATTATTAATGACGATGACGGACACCAAGTAAAGGCAATAGCTCACATGACCGTTGTTTCTTGCCCCTTACTTTTTAAATGGTTTAAGTCACAACAATCAAAATCAATCCTAGTCTTTTTTGGTATGGCATCATGTGGTAAATTTTCATAGAGATACCCGGTAATAATTGTCGGGACATTAAATTTCTACAGACGCTAGCAGCCAAAAACGACCACAAATTGCTTGCACTGTTCTTTAATTGAAAAGAAAGTCATAGTGAATGATTATTTACTGGTGAATGATATTTTTAAATGAATTTGTATTCCTAAAATGGCAAAATGCTAAGTAGTAAACCTTTAGAAATGTTAAGACATGGTTTCCAAAATTAATAACTGGTTTATAAAATATACTTTTCATCACAAAAACATATAAAAAATTTATCAGATCTCAAATTTACCACAACTACTATTGTATCATTGCAAAATAATATAAAGATCTTTTGAGGTTAGAAGTTATTGCATAAATGTAATTTTTTTTTTTAATGAAAAGTTATACAGCCATGACCCAATTTGATTGGCCTTGATTCATTATGAATTTTAAGATTTAAGTTAAGGGAAAACTTTTCCAATTTTTTTAAAATACAATCTAAGTTCCATTTAGAAAAATGCAGAACATTTTGATATGACTTACAATCTTAGGTTTAAATTGACGGAAGAAAAATAAATAATCTACAATGTATAAATTTTGCTTATAAAAAGTTTTTGGTACATTTGTTACAAAAACAACTAGGCTATTACCCTTTTTTTTAAAAATTTAAAATGAATATGTTTTTATTTGGTTTCTATAAACTCCATTTCTTCTAGCATGCCCTTTATTTCTCTACTTATATCAAAATATTAAACAGATTTCACAAATCAATTGACAGAAAACAATCTTGACTGATGCATATTTAAAAAATCCAAACTAATAGGGACAGTTCAGGGGAATCCTGGCTAAATGTCAGCAACATTGTAAATACTAGTACCAGTACAAGCTTGTATGGATCTTTGTGTAAAGGGGCTACTAAGGCACAAAAAATTGTTATCGTTTCCAGACATCCTACTATTTGTGATTTTGAAAAAAAAAAAATTAAAAAGCCTGCTGACTGTCTTACAGAAAAAAAAAGAAGAACATAAAGTCAATGTTTTGTTTTTTTTCTATCCCAGATGGAAAAATGCTGGTTGTTTATATTTAGAATCGATTGTAAACACACATGTGAGTGTGCTCTTGGCCATGGATGAAGTCTGTTACATGTTGAATCTTTGCAGATTTGTTTTTTATTGTATTCTGAGTTAGGTGTCTTACTTATTTCATTTCAAAATTAGAAAAAAAAATAAAACAAAATCCCTAACTGCCCACCCTTCAAAATTTTAGTGGGGGGATTGGAAACACAACATTATTGTTTAGGGCTGAAAAAATTATGCAATGTGAATGCTTGAGTAAATAATCATACGAAAACCCCAAATTGATGTTTTTATAACCTTTAACACATAGATCATCTCTTTGTCTTTAGGGAAAACAAAACAACACTTACATTATCATAAAAATCTTCAATAGTAAATTGTGGAAATCCAAGATTAATCAGGTCATCTTTCGTTTTGCTTACAACCTCCTGAAACCTACAAATTAACAACTTTGTAAAGTTTTATACATTATACAATATACCATACCTAATATTGATATCAATACTTGACACTGATTCATTGACAGAATATGTAAAAAGTTATGCCTTGTGTAGTGGAAATATGCATGTAAAATGTTATTGTTAAAGAATTGTTGTTCCATAGATACAAGAATCAATTTGATATCTCTTTGCAGAGATGTAGAACAGTTGAGTATGGACAATAAATAGATACATCTTGTGATTAAATATCTGAAATAGCATAAATTTCTGACACCCAATCATTGTTGAAGAACTGAACTTTCAGTTTGATTTAATATAGCACAAAATCTCACACATTAATTCATGGTTTGATAGTTGATCATAAAACCTAAGTGGCCTAAACTTAAAATACCATCAGAAAATCCTGGGTTTGACCCTTAATTCCTAAATAGACAGTACCCTACCATCAATATCAAGTTTTCTTTAAGGGTATTAACCTTCTGGTACAATATCATTAAGATTCTTTCACTTACACTCATATTATTGGCCAGGAACCATAATATTCCTGTTTTTAGTAACTTAATTCTTAAATGGTTAGGGCCGTAATCTGAAAAATCAATCTTATCCTTATTGTGGTTTGAAATCTTGAGGTGTAATTTTATAGGGTTCCATTTACTTGTTCCCAAGATATTTAAGCCTATGGATAGATGCATCCACTGCTGAGAATGATATAGGATCTCCCATACTTGGCGATCACAATACTGGTATAAAAATTTGTTCCAGTATTGTATACCAGTATTGCGTTTAAAAAAAAAATATATAGAGACACACACACACACACATACACAAACGTCTCAGAATGTGATGACTCTATTCACTACACTGTTCCATCAGATCAAATTGATACAGGGAAGATATGTAAACGTATAGAAAGGTCTGAAAAATTCCCAACGATGTTAGAACTGTCAACTTTGTCAAACTTGTGTATCTATAGTATTGTAGTAAGTAATGTCATGAGTATTGTGAAAATTTAACTCAAGTATATACCATTTTGTCATTACCCATTTCCACACTACACAGGATTAACTTTTATTGATGTAGCAATGTTGACTTTGATATGAAAGACTGCAAAAACTGTTGTATGATATTTATTTAGTACATGTTAGAAGAAAATTGAGCACTGTTTTAATGAAAGCACAAATCAAAGTACATTTTAGAATAAATTAAAACATTGTGATAGAATTACATATTAAGGTGGTGATAAATAGCTCCTGTCATTAGAGTGAGTCTTAAATCTTCAATGGTCTTAGTCTTAAGTGGACCCTGTTCTTGTAGTACAGTAGTTTGACTAGCAGTGTTCTCCCGAGGCCATTATAGTACTGTACTTTGCAGCGCTATGATTTCTTAGGACTGCTTTCAGTTATTAATTTTAGTTAGAATGCACATTGGCACTGTGCTATAATTTTGGAGGAAGGCCATAAGAGCTGTGCTATACCAGTAAGCACTGTGCTATTTAAAAATCGCAAGGAGACCACTGGACCAGGTCTTCATTTTCTTTGATCTTTTTCCCCAGGGACATGGCAATTTACTTAATAGTAAAGAAAGGATATGGCAACTAGCATATAAATTGATAACAGTCTCTGAAAGCAAAAGAAGAGTGATTTTATTGCTGTTCTTCATCTCTTTTGCTTTTCAACAGTTGCTAGCATGAACCAATCCAATCCAATACACTATAAAAACCTATGTGATATCATATTTTCATTATTAAATTACAAAACCAATATCTTAGTTACAATACTAGAATATAATACTTATTACAATACTGTACAAAATTTTGAGAAAAAAAAATCACAATATTGGAACAAATTCTTATACCAGTATTGCGATCGCCAAGTACAAGAGATCCCAAGTCTAAGCTACACCCCAACTCTAGAATCGATACGAGTTTGCAAGTTTGCAATGCAAATTTGGTTGCTCCATCAGCAGGATTCAAACCCCTTCTCTTCTTCGACATCAATGGCAACACCACCTGCACTAAGTCCAACGATCTAGACAATAAGGCCAACTACAGTAATTTCTCTTATTTTTTGTCATTCAAAAAACCTGTTTTTCACAAATTTTGGAAAAGTGATGAGAAATCAGAAAATTTTGACAAACTTCTCCTTCAGGACGAACTTTTGAAGTAACGAATCACTATGTTCAGAAGCTCTTGCACTCGTCAATTTATTTATAAAATGTGTCAATCTTGTATGTTTGTATCGTAAATGGTTGACTTGTTATACTTAATAAAGTTTTAAAACAATGTCTTGTAATATTGTATTTGTACATGTGCCTTAGCTCTTACCAATCATGTGTATCACGCTGACAGATTTATGATCTATGATAACCAATCAGGTCTAACTTGATCGCCAATTAAGAGTAATCTCCTGTCCAAAATCATTTTAATCCTTTTATTTGGTAAATGAAAGCAGGGTTAAGTGGTAGAGTGTTTCTGGGCTTTGCATAGCTTTACACATCACAGACATTTGTGTATTGTGTTGTGTCACTGGTGCTAAAAATAGTTTTAGATAGTATGAGGCTATGTGCAGGGAGTTAGTGTAGCCTCGGGCACATTATGTCAGGGACATATGATAATGTTGAAATGGGATTAGGCTAATTTTTTTTTATCTATTTTGTACCATCAAGTCTTCAATCTTTTACAAAATAATAAATGGGACTTACAAGGGCTGTTTTCATCAATATATGGAAAGAAATGTTTACAACAATTTTAATACATTTCGTCCCTTTCGGTCCCTCAGTAAACATACTGACCAATCATTGCTTGAAATTATAAATAAATTGGTAAACGACCATCTGCAACAATAAATGTTTGGATGACAATTAACCTGTGAAGCCATACTTTTAGCTCAAAATGGGAAAATGTGACAGTTGTATCAACAATTGTGCATGTGGCATATCAAGACCATATTTGTTTATTCAACACCTCAACACTTATCACGTCAGTTTTGATCGACATTTCAGTGACAGTTTTTCATAACCACATCTCAAATTTCCAAAGCCACCATTAGAGAAATCCTTCTTTCAAACCATACAACATTTAAGATAATGAACATTAAAACTTTCAATACATATTCAATGCAAAAGTTTTCTTTTCTACAAAATTATTTTAAGTTCAATTATTAGAAGTAAAAGTCAAATACAAACCATAACATCTATCATCTTCTTTCTTGCTCTCATCTTTTGCGTTTTTACCGAAAATAAACTTATCTTTTGTACACCCCTGCAGAAATTCTTAGTGACGAAAAATTAGGGAATTTAAAAATTCAAAAATTTCCAAAAAATGACAAAAAATTAGGGCTACGAATAATTAGAGTCAATACGGTAGGTTATATATAATGCTTTCATTAACCCAGTGATACTTCCTTGTAAGTAAATCTAGAGTGTGAACATAAGCACATGATGTAACTGATTAGGACAACCTCTGTTGGTATTGGGTAAGACAACAGAGGATCTGCAACAGTATATGTATAAATATATTACCTTTTATAATCTGATTTATCTGTTAAAAATTTTTCAAAACAAGCATAGCCAAAGGCTCTGAAAAAGCAGTTACCATCACCTCTGGTTTTCCTTACACATTTATATCTTTT
This sequence comes from Perna viridis, assembly GCA_037379345.1. NCBI lineage: Eukaryota > Metazoa > Mollusca > Bivalvia > Mytilida > Mytilidae > Perna > Perna viridis. The sequence goes on along the minus strand of CM074512.1, from coordinate 17,725,281 downwards.
CTTCAGATCCTGGAATGAAACCATATATATAAAGTAAGAAAAATAAATGTTTATGTAGATGTAAAGAACATATCCCTTGGACCAGGCTTGTTTGAATGTGAGAAATGCCAAAATAAACTCCCAACAATAATTTCAAAATCAGATTTATTAATGTTTTTCAGTTTAGGTGAGACCATGGAGTAATCTTCATTTTACCATAAACCTGAACTTCAATTTTATTCAGTAAAATGTAAAAACCATATTATATCACGGGAATAGGTATAGTATAAATATCAAAGAGACAACAATCCTAAGGCATGAAAATGAAAATGAAGTATGTTTGTTTTGTGCATTCAGTAAATGAAGGGTATTTACAAAATTACCGAACTGATAAAATCTAGGCAGTAGTCAAAATGTAATTAGCATAATAGGAAAGTCTGTATAACAAATGGCAATGTCAGGGCATAAACTGGAAAGCTGGAAAATCATTGGAATGGTCCTGACTTGGTACAGGCATTCAAAATGAAAGGTGGGTTAAGCCAGGTTTTATAGCATGCTAAACCTCATGTTTCCATTATGGTTCATTATTTCTGATGCATTTCAACATGAATGGGCAGCACCAAATTGCCAATAAATGAAATTGTACTGGTTTATTGTATTTATAAGCACCTCTATCTTGCCTATGTATACTTGGTCTTCCAATGCATATTCTTTTGCAATCTGATCTAACCCAATTCTTTCTGATATCAGAGGTTGTGAATCTGCTATCTATATGAAACAAAAGAATAAAATTGCTGACATTAAAAAATCAAAGCAAAAGATTGCAGAGTTGAAACAACAATATGCAAAATACATGCATAATATGTATTTGTAATGATAACATTGAATATCCATTTAGATTGCTTTTTTACAAGTAATTTCTATAATACTAAGTGTACTTCAGTACATACATCTTTTTCAATCTGTCGTTGTTGTTCCAGAGTAGCTTCATCATAATTCAACTCTGAAATAGAAAATAAAAAGAATTGTTCAGAATGATAGGTAGTCATCTGATTATTCACAAACCACAGGCATTTTGTTTTCATGCTGTCAGAATTATGAATATTAAACAATCTAGGCGGACTATTGCTCATGTGCCTATCTGTTAACCATTGAAACAGTCTCATGTGGGAAACCTTGATGTAAAAGCAAAATTTTGGTGTATGAATTCCTATTTCATATTTTTCAGAGAAAATACAGTAATTTTAAAATACCAAAAACTTCCCACAATCCTAACATTTTTAATGTGGGAGATCCTATTTTTTTAATTAATTTTGTGGGAGTCTCCCTCTAATGTTGGAGTAAGACGGTTTACAGGAGTGACAGCATTAAAAAATGAAATGCTCTGCTTGCTTACAGGCAAGCCTACTTCATATTATTCATTTGTTCAAACCTTCACCTCAATATCAACACTACCATTGTAAAATCTATGAATCATTGATCTACTTCATTGTACAAGCAGTGTGTCTAGTTCCTGCAAGGCTTGAAATTAGCAGGGGACCAATTCAGTTCTGGGAAACTCCAAAATCATAAACTTAATTGAATTTGGTAATGTTTACTTTACACATTAACTCAATAACCAAAATTAATATAAAAAATTATGCATTACATATTTTGGTTTCTTTTATAATTTTCAAAAAGTTGAATGCAGACATCAATTCTTTGAAATATTTCAAAATTTGAAAGCCAAACAAAAAAGTTACACTACAGTAACCAAATACGCCAACTTGAGATATATATGGATTTCATATGTGCTTATATTTAAATCCTTGTCCTTTAGATAGATAGAATTTTGTTTCCACAGGTACAATTTTAGCAATTTTAGAAAATCACCTACTCCATCCATTGAAAGTTGTTAGAAAATGCCATATATTATTAAAAATTGCCAGGCATTGAAAATTACATGCAGCTGAAAACCAAGGGTCCGGAAATTTTGACAGTCAATACTGGTCATTTTATCAATCTTCAGCAGACGTTTGTGTCAGTCTTGCTCAGATTGAAAAACTTTAAGAAAAAATGTGTTCATGTACATGTAGTTATTTAAAGAGAAATATTGGAATTTGTGTTATTTCATCACATACTCTGTCTTTTATAAAATATCTGAACGAGTGAATGAGTTTGGTTTTGACAACACGAGGACGTTCCAACATGTAAACAAAACATCGCATTTCTCAGACTTTTTCATCACATCGGAAAACAGCTGAAAACTCAAGTGATGAAAAAAAAAAAGTGACTATTTATAAAAGATAATCTTGAATATATTCTGTATATTTATATAATTGGGCTGTTGACTTCTGTGTTAATAAGATTCAATCGGCAAATTAATAATTACAAACTATGACTGATTCATAGTTTCAGCACCATATGTGCTTTCAATACCTCTGGAGATCAGCGGGAAAATGATTGATGGACATCCCAATCTTTTTCTTAATAAATCTAGTAATAAATGTATGAAAATTGTCCTAGTCACTTCAATTAATTGGTTTACACAATGGGGCTGTACGTGTACCGTTAATTCAATTATGCCATCAACTGATCAGTTACAGGTAAATCACAGTCGCAGGTGGCTGCACATCTGCTAAAACTGACACGCACTTGTCAATTGATTTCCAATAAACAATTAGGAGACAGGTAGACAGACAGGATGTTTATACACTAATAAAACCACAGACTGAAATTTATAAGAGTTGACAATTTTTTATGTCCGATTTTGGAAAATGGGTGTTGGACATTTGCAAAATTTGTCGGTCAATGACCGGGATTTTTGACTGTTTCTAGACCCATGCTCAAAACTACCTAATTCATTAACAGTTACCATTAACAAATTTGGAGTTTTCCAGAACTGTATTGCCAATGGACCCTAAAATTTGGTGTGGGCTACCAAAATTTCTTTTGTTATTGTTAAGAACTATACATATTGGCTACAAAAATCAAACTGTGAGCTATATGTACATGTACACTGTACCAAGCCAAAGTTGTAAATCCTGTCCTGAAGGCTGAAATAGTGTAGGTCTGATTTGAGAATAATAAAAAAAAAACACACACAGTTACTGGTTTCATATCAAAATATAATCCCCTCTCATTCCCTTCACCTTACACAAAGGGAAAGGAAGGGGGTAACATTTCTTTATATGGAACAAGTACCTGTTAAATCATAACAACAAAAATTAAGTGACTTAGCCTGTAATAAAGTGTATATAGTATACATTAAGTTGTAGGACCAGTCTGTCAGGGTGTAAAAATTGTTATTTGCATGGAGAAGTAATGAGTAGAGAATGACAAAAGAAATTAATTTCGTTTTAGTCTTTTGTAACCTGGATCAAAATGAAATTCATCTGCCATTCTGAGATTGCCGGAAGTGGACTAGAAATTATCGTAGTTTTAAGTGCACTTGTGATGAGGTCGATGTTACGTGCTTTTATTTAAGCGTTTCTTAGACTCTGTTGAAATGAGTGTCCTTCACTTTTCAAAAAGCAGACGATTCCCTTGAACCAAAAGGGAATATGAGATAGAATGTCAGGTATAATTTACACAAAAATAACCGATGGCAAGAGTAATCAAGGGAACCAAGATTCTAGCGGAAATCAAAAGAATGTAATACAGGAACAAATACCAGACATGGAAAACAGACTAACACAACAAAGTCAAAGAACATAAAAGTACAGTAACTAAAATAATAGTATACTGTATACAGGGTGCATACAAAGTAACAAAAGTGAATGAGTAACTCAGACTTCACTAAAAACTCGGAGCATAGACCAGGTGCACTGGTAGAGTAAGCGTCAAATCATATTTTGATTAATGATAACAATGTACACTTATTTAGGCCATTTAGGGCCAGTACCGACAGTAGGTATTTTTTTTGTTGAAATAACTTATAGATTTGGAGGACATCGAAACTAACCGGTGTTGCTGCCTCTATTATGAAACCACTAAGTACTGAACTTTTCGTAGCCACAGCCATGTTGTTTCATACAACCTTTAGTCTAGACAAGCCCCATCTTAATTCTTACTGGTAAACAAACCTTGGTAACTGTAGATTAAGCATATGTTTTACAATAAAATTTCTTGCATGCATGGATTTTATCTATCTGAAAAAGAAAAATCAGCTTCCGTCAGAGTTCGCCAATCTCATTAGTGATGTCTTATTCACCAATTTGTATATCATTAAGTGCCAAATTGGTTGGCAAATAAACAACTAAATAAACAATTGACAATTTCATGATTAGAATCCCAATTTTCAAAACTTAGCAACTTTGTTTTTTAAACATCCAATTTTGGTTCTTTTAAATGTTTCATTTAGGTAATATAATTCATATTATGTATGTGAATTTATAACTCTTTTACTTGAAAAATAAATTTGTAGTGATATTTATATGTCAACCTCTGTTTTTATATAAAATTTTAATTAAAATCTTATGTACATATAGTCTGATTACTGAATATTTATTTAAAAATTTCATGGATAAAAAGAATTTTACTTGCAATGTTGGGAACCAAAAGAATTTTTCAATTATCTTTAAAAATGAAAAAGTTACGATGATTTAAAGTTGATGCCCCATGCCACTCAATGGATTTTTTGCCAACCAAAACCAAAATCACAGGTAAGTGATGACATTATGAAGAACTCTCCTATATTCTGGACTTAGAGGATGGAGTTTGATTTTTTTAAGTTAGTTTTTCAGTCTTCCATTTAATAGTCATTTTAAAATTTGACTAGACTATTAAATGGCTTTGGGCTGACATTTTCATCCTGGTGGGATTGTTGTCTTTTTGACTATATACACCATAACTATTCTCATTATATATTTAAATTTAAACACATTGCATAAGAAAATGTTTTGATTAAAATATATAGCATTATGACCCAAATAGAAACAAAAAAAAATCTAACGTGGGGAAACCTCAAAATATGCATTTCAAATTAACATTGGAAAAGGAAGATAACTCTGTAAAAATTATGTTTTTGTCAGATTTTTGTTCCTTTTTTTTTTTATTTCATGTTAAGTATGATACTTGAATGGAGTTTTTCCCTTATTGACTTTCTGCCATGAAAACCTGTGCATGATATATAACTTTTTGAATGACATATGTGGGATATGTATATTTAAATTTTTGGGAAATTTTTAATTAAAGAAAATGCTGATTTTGAGGCACTTCAATCATTTTAATTTTTTTTAGCTCACCTGGCCAAAAGGCCATGTGAGCTGTTGCCATCACTTGGCATCCGTCGGCGATATATGTGTTTGTTGTTAACAATTTTTCAAAACTCTTCTCCTCTGACACAACTTGACCAATTGGAACCAAACTTTAGATGAATGTTCCTTGGAGTATCCTGCATGGAACTTATGTGGGGATTTTTGATCCGTTATAAATCATGGCTGCCGTTACTAAAAATAGAACAAATGGGTCAGATAGTAGTTTTTTGCATATATCTCCATATCTGTTAGGTTTAGCTAAATTCTGACATGGGGTAAAAGTGTTCAGCATGATAAGATGTATCAGTGGTCAAATTTTCCTTTTAATATGTTAAGCCATGGCGTTATTGCCCCTTTTCGATGTTTTTTTGCTGTTTTTAATGTTATTTCTTTCAAAAATCTTCTCCTCTGAAACTACTTGACCAATTGGAACTAAACTTGGTATGAATGTTCCTTGGGGTATCGTGCATAGTATTGATGTGAGGATTTTTGATCCGTCGTAAAACAAAGGAGTTAGACTGACATTAATTTTTCGCATATATCTCCAAAACTGTTTGGATTAGCAAAATTATTTCTATAGCTGAAATGATCCTTATTGTAAGGCTTACAAAAGTCTACCGGGATGGAAGTTGTCAGACGAATCCATGTAAGAGTTATTACCTTTGAAAGGCAAAAAATTATGTTTTTAGCAGTTTTCAGCCAGTATCTTGAAAACTATAATAGATAGAATGAAACTTTCAGTTGATGAAATGATTCCTATGATAAATCCTACCAAAGTCTTCCTAACAACTAAATCCTTGTTAATAGTCATTGCCCTTGAAAGGCAAAAATTTAACCAGGTGAGTGATTCAGACTCTTGGATGCCTCTTGTTTCCTAAAAAATTTGGATTGTTTATTTCCGTAAGCTATCCATCAACAGTTTTGCCTTTGTTAAAAAATCTTTTATCCACAAAAAGTAGAATATTTACTTCATCATTTTCATCAACATTGGAACTTCATTATCTAAAAAATTGGGACACATGGTTTACTATTTAATTTCTAAAGTTGTTATTTGGTAAAAGATGTGAAACCTCCTTTTAAGTTGCCAGTGATCCTCTTATCAATTTTAACATGTCTAATATTGCCACAATTATTTATCAGATAAAGCATAATTATGATTTTGTATCAAATTTTATTGTGATTTCAGCTATTTGACAGAGTTATCTCCTCTTTCCAATGGTAACCTTTGATTAAGTTAGACTTTTTTTCTATGCTTATTATGCCCATAATGCTATAACTTAAAACTTAAATATCTTCTATTGCAATTTGTTTAGATTAAGGGCAAAATTTTGGAAGATTGACTGGACTATCAGTGGTTACAGGTAGGCTTTAAAAGGTCATAAGGTTGAACGTTGATGACTGTGAGGATTGTAAGCAGTTATATAATAGGTATTTCATTAAGAACAGGTATATTCCAAAACTCTTTTCAAGATTCTCCAATAAATGTGACTTCATATACATAACAATTCTTGTTACAAAAGTTGAAGGGATCCAAAATCCTCAATTCAGTCATCGTCAGGGGTTTTTCAGGATATTCTGAGGGGCTGAAATTTGGTCTCATTCCCAATGGAAAAAAAAGGTAATTATTTTCCCAAAATGGCTTTTAAATTCCCAATTGTGTTTGTCACAAAAAATTGCTTTAAAAATTACTGATTGGACAGTCACAGAGTGAGAGTAACACAAAAGTGTGGCACGGATTCTAATTTAGATATCAGTAAAAGCAAACATTGGAGAGAATCTGTTGAACTTTTGTTAAAGAGTAATCAAAGGAACCAAGGTTCTAGTGGTAATCAAAAGAATGTAATCCAGGGACAAAGATCAGACATGGAAAACAGACGTACACAACAAAGAACATAAAGTAACTAAAATAATACATACAAAGTAACAAGCAAATGAGCAAACCGGACTTCATTAAAAACTGGGAGCATGGACCAGGTGCACCAGTAGGGTAAGCATCCTCTGCTTCCTGAGAAACACCTGCAGATGACGCAAATGGAAATAAAAAAGTTAACAAGTTTCCCTAATAACAGAAAAGACAAACTGAAAGGCATGACAAAAGATCTTAATAGTCCTGTTGACAAGTTTGAGAACAAAAAATCTAGTTGTACTAACTCCAACTACAAATGTAATTAAAACACATTGAATTGTTTGATAATTTTATTTCAGATTATAAACAGTCAAAATATCTTTATTTTCAAAACAACATGTAAACAAAATATTCAATCAAATTCGTTGAAGCATGGTTATGTTTCATACTTACACAGGCATTTTCCAGTGAAAATGGTGGGTAAAACAATTCCCAAAGTACTGATGAAATGTCAATATTTATATTCCAATTGACCCAAAGTAGCTTTTTCCTCTTTACCCTGAAAAAAACAAAAAAAAACTGAATGGCATTATGGGTAATCTTGCTCTTCTCCCCACACAACATGTTTACATAATATCTGTGTAAAATTACACCAGTTTCCAATCCTGTCTACTGTTCAAATCCTTGATTGTGCTAGTTGTGTTAAGAGTTTGTTGCTTATTATGGAGTGCAGAATTATAATGGTATGAACACTCTTTAGGAAGGGATGTAGTATTGCATTTTGGCCATATATTGCCTTCCTGTATTGTTGTAGGCTGTAGAGTAAAATAGCCAGATAAGTTGGCTATGGAACTGGTTTAGCCAGATCGGTTTTCCACTGCATGATGAATTAGATTTTGATCCTTGATGGAGAAAGTATAATTTTGTTTATTGAGTATTGTTTTCCTGTTACAATTCCATATTTTCTTCTTTAGGAAAAAAGGTACCTAAGATTATTAGACTTATTCGTCAAGCAAAAGGATTAAATGCTGATCCAGATGATGACTCACTTCTTGACAAGCTAGCACCTCATGTTCCAGGAATTGTAACATTTGCTGATCATAATAGAACATTACCATGGGCAACTGAATATTCAACTGTTCTCATGTTTGCAGATGTCTCAGGTGTGAACTGTTGAAAAAAAAACAACAACAAAAAAAAACAGTACCAGTATATTGTACATGTACTTAATAGCATCAGTGTAGAGCAGTGACTGCTTCTAGTCTCTTAACATTTTTAGCTCACCTGTCTTAACTTTGCATCCTTCTTCTGTGGTAGTCTTTTGTTAGCTTTTTTAAAACACCTTCTCTGAAACTGCTTGACCAATTAGAATTAAACTTGGTATGGTTGTTCCTTAGGATATCATGCACAAATTGATTGTTTGAAATTTTTGAAGTATCAAAAAACATGGATGCTGTTACTAAAAATAGAACATAGGGGGTCAAGATACATTTTTTTTTTGCAAATAACTCAAAAATCATTGAAGTTAGCAAAAATACTGTTCACCATCAGAAGACATCTTTAGAATCTGTCTATACTTTCGCAAATAGCTGTTGGCACCATCATTTCATTTTCTTACTTACTATTAAGACAAAGAAAAACTATTATTCTTATATATTTTTATTCCTATTTTGTATTTGTGCAATTTTCATTTCATTTTTTCACTATTTATTTGTATGTTTGCATTTATACTCTTTATCAAAAGGGAAATAAAATTATATATACATAATATTTGTTTTGATGATTTTAATTAATTTTATTCACAGGTTTCACATCATTATGTGAATGCTACAGTGCCATGCAAGATTCTGGCATTGACAAACTGACAAAAACTCTCAATGATTATCTTGGAGCTATAGTAGAAAAAATCATTATATCTGAGGGAGACATTCTTAAATTTGCAGGTATGTAAAAACAAGCTCTGATAATACAATACAAAGCACACATACTAGTCTACACAAATATTAGAATTGCAGTTGAGAGCTAGTCACAAAAACCTTTGATTTTTATGTTAAATAACATCTTTAAAACGTAAACAGAATTTTATATGCTGCATTGTCAGGAAATTTTATGATAAATGTTGTCTGTTCTTCTTGTCTGTCTGCTGTTCACACTTCCCACAATAGCTAAAAAACACTTCCAATAAGTTAAACAAATCAAGCAGAGAAATGTGTTTTGATGGGTGTTTTCTGATCAATCAATTTTTGTGCTGCTTGCAATGTATATAACAAAACAATGTGTAGAATATTTCTTCAATTTTTACCTGTAGGTGATGCTATTTTAGTAGTGTGGAGAGTAAATAGTGAAACAGAATTACAGAATACTATAGATAGAGTGGTTCAGTGCTGTTTAGATATACAGAAACATTATGGTGAATGGAACACTGATATTGGTATAACTCTAACTGTAAAAATGGGTAAGAGAAAAGTGGTGTTATGTCTAGAGAAAACAATCAAAGGTAGATAATTCCCATTAAATAGGAAAATCATTCTCCCCAATGCCATTTACCATTTTTAACTGATTTCATACCTCTCACCTACAATTTTTAGGTCTCACTAACCACTTCTAACGTTTCCATTACTTTACATGTTAAAAAAGTAATTTTCAAAGTCTCACTGTGAATTCCCAGGACAAATGACATCTTAAAGCTGCATACCGTTGCGAAGCTTGGAAAATAAGGCTTCCAAAATCATTATGCTAATGGTACGATCATAGTAGAAATTCTTCACAAAATTTACTTGAATAAATAATACTGAAAATCCACATTTTTACCTGTTCTGCTAACTGACAGCATGGAGGCAAATTACTCACACATGTAAACAATATTCATTCACTTTTGTAGTTAATTACATATATGATTTTAAAGTACACACTCTCAGCTTTATTTTGACTACTTTTAATCATAATACACACAAATAATGCACTTACAATGCATATGTCTAGGTTCAGTGTGTTTTTGGTACTACATAGGTGGGTGGCCATTTGACCCGGAAGTGGTTAGTGAGACCTTAAAAACATTTTATGAGTTTTTATGTTTTTCTTTTTTTACATTTTATGAAAGCTTGTGGTATTGTGAGTCTAATAAGACCAAAACTATCAAAATCAGACATAGGACTACAAAGAAATGGTCATTTTTATATCATGCCCCTCAGTGATATTTTCCCTAAATTACTAAAAAATTACAATTTTAACTAACTTGTCACACCAAATTGATACCTATGATAATTCAAGAAGTTGTAATAGTAAACATCATTTATCATTGTGAAAAAAGAACGGATTTCAACAATTTATATCATACCTATTTCATTACTGTGTGATTCTTAGTCTGTGCTGTGTGACTATTTGAGTACTTTGAATATCCCAAGCAGTGACGTTGTGTATTTCATGGATGACGTCAAGTTATGAGTCACTGTTACTGATAAAAATCTTGTTGCTATGTTGTTTTTTAAAATACCTTGCACAATGCACCTCTTAAAATATAGCCAGATTACCAATATCACTATACTGATTTTATGGGAAAATGGAAATAATGACCAGGAAAGGCAATTTTCCTCAAATTATGCATTTCTCTGAAATATGCCATAATTTAATTTATGGTCTCACTAACCACTTCTAACGTTTCCATTACTTTACATGTTAAAAAAGTAATTTTCAAAGTCTCACTGTGAATTCCCAGGACAAATGACATCTTAAAGCTGCATACCGTTGCGAAGCTTGGAAAATAAGGCTTCCAAAATCATTATGCTAATGGTACGATCATAGTAGAAATTCTTCACAAAATTTACTTGAATAAATAATACTGAAAATCCACATTTTTACCTGTTCTGCTAACTGACAGCATGGAGGCAAATTACTCACACATGTAAACAATATTCATACACTTTTGTAGTTAATTACATATATGATTTTAAAGTACACACTCTCAGCTTTATTTTGACTACTTTTAATCATAATACACACAAATAATGCACTTACAATGCATATGTCTAGGTTCAGTGTGTTTTTTGGTACTACATAGGTGGGTGGCCATTTGACCCGGAAGTGGTTAGTGAGACCTTAGTTTAAGTTTGGGTTGTCTCCCTTTGCATATTAATTTTGGATTTTGTCCTATTGTAAATTGTAGTGTTACTTTTCTGTCTTTATATACTGCTATATGTTTAATACAACCATAAGTTCACAGTTTATAAAAATAATATTCGATCTGTCACAACTACATAAAGTGAGATGAATGACATGAAACTGAATCACATAATATGTCCATTCAACTTTCTTTTCCTTTTCTTCTTCTAAAGTGTCCTGTAACTCCTAAAAATGGCCATAAGCAAAGGAAACATGAAAGAAATACAGAAATTTCAGATGAAACTGTTTCATGACAAACACTTTCTCTATCCCTTCAACAGAGAAATAAATTACTGCATGCTTCCTAGTGCTGACATGTATCTGTACTGTGTAGAGAGTTACAAATATTGCTGTTTACTAACAGTGTAAAGCACAAAATGGCAGGGAATAAAAAGGCAGATATAAAAATTGAAATTTTTATTCAATATTGATAGAATATCTTACAAAACTAGGAATACTGTGAGTAAGCTCACAAGGAGAATTCCCCACTTCAAATGGACTTAAAAGTTAAACCCAACGGTTACTGCTAGGTACCCTATCATAATATTCATAACAAACATATATCTTTATCATAGTCCTATGAATTTTAGTGCTAGGTTAAGGTTATGCAGGTTATGAGAAGTAATATTTTTTATCCCTTTTTTCTTTTATTAGATAAATGTATGGTGTCATTTGTAGCTTAAATTAATCGGGTAGCCTTTGGAAATTGTAATCAACAGAATGGATTTATTTTTACATGTATATGTAAACATATATATTTTCCTGTCAGAGAAAAAAAATGTCAGATTAGATTTCACATTGAAAGCATGCAAACTGAAAATGTTGAAATATTTCATATTTTTAAATTAATTCTACATGAATTGTGGAAGCCTTGTTATCTCTGATACTACATTGGCTTCCTACTTATTTTATGGTATTTAGTTATATTTTACCGTCAAAATATGATGTCAAAAGAGGTTTTTAAAAAATACACCATCACCATGCCAAATTTAATAAAGCATGCACTAGTACAGCATTTCAACCAAGCATCTTTATGGTTATAAAAAAATGGGATACTACCAGATGTCACAGACATTATGTAGGAGATTTTTTTCTGTTTTTCATTGTACCTTCGCTGACAGAGAATGGTGTAGATACAAATCACATATTCTTGGCAACAATATACACTAAGTTCTTTGTTTTTATTTAATGAAATATACTTTAACTTTACAGTGTTAAGAAGATACTTTACTTCATAAATTTTTTGTTTTTTTTTGTATTTTCGACTGTAGGTATTTCTGCAGGTCCTATGAAGGTAACTTTTCTGGGCAATAATGAATTCAGAGTTTATGTTGAGACAGGAAAAGCTGTAGCCGATGTGAATATTGCAGAAAGTTTTTGTCAGTCTGGGTATATTGTATTATCCCCTGATGCTTGGAGTCAATGCTCCAAGGACACATACGAATTTGAGCTGTTACAGGATGAAAGTCATGTTCATGTTAGTATGATTCATAGAAGTTAAGGGTTTATTTTCATCTACGTTACTAAACATGAAAGCAGGTCTTGAAGCTGCTGAACTCTTCTGTCTGCCTGTCAGTCTGTCTATTTTGCTTAAGGGTACATTCTCTGGTACTCAATTATTATTGAACCATTATCCTTTAATGAACATTGTTCATATTCATATTGAAGATATGCACATTCTATTTTACACAAATTTGAAGAAAAAAAAATTTTCTACATTTTCAGCATTGCATCATGATGTTTCTCACCATAATACAATGTTAACTTTCTTGATACTTGATAAGGGAAAACATCATCCTGTTTGACAAAATATGAAGTTTTCAGCTTGTTTGCTTAGAAACTTAACATTCTTCTAGCATGCTGATATTTTTCTATATCAACTGATTTACATCCCAGTAATATATACATTAGTAATTATCCTTGTGTTGTCTTAAGAATATGAGATATTAATTAATTTGACTCTTACCTTATAAACTGATTATCAAATGCAGCCTGCACTAAGTTCTTTATGGGTTCGGCTGGACTGATAAACTCATTTATCTTCTATCTGTATACTTTCTATTTCAAAATCTTTTAGAAGTCAGTTTTAATTTTTCTACTTAATTGTCATTTCTTTTGCCAGACATAAATTTGAGATATTCAGTTGACTTCTACATAATTAAATGTTGAAGATGTTACAGTGACTATGAGTATACATACATAAAGTATTCATTGCACATACATTAAGTATAACAAACTAACTTTTGACCCTTTTGTGAAAAAAATTGACTGGTTTCAGTTTACAGTAATAATAATTCACAGATAAGTTAATTTTAAACATTAATTAAGTGTTATTTTTCTTCAGTACTGCATACTTTTAGTATATCTTCCAAAATATCAAAATTACAAAAATATATAAAAAGACACTTTTAAAGTACTATATTTTTTTTTAATTACAGATCATTACAAAGAAAGGTTTTCAAACTCATGATGGTGAGTAGAATAAACTTAAGATTTAAAGAAAAAAAATATATATCTTGGTCATTTTGAGAAGAAAAATGTCTTTAATCTTTGCATGCATATCTTCATTCTACAGTTGCAGCCTTAATTACATTTTGTAAAGTTGACCAAACTTTTAAAATATTTGGTCTCATGCCTTCAGGGGAGAAACTTGCAACAGGGTTTTACATATACACCTCTTATAAATGCAACTTCTCCCCACTCCCCAATTGATTGTAATGAAGCATAGTAAAATTGCAAAGGGAGATAATAATTTTTTTTTCTTTCAAATGTTTGTCTCAACGGTCGTAGGAATTTCCCTGTTTACATTGTTGTTGAGTATTAGTTTGATACTCCCAATAATAGGGGAGCTATACTGTGATCACTTAGTCTTTATGTTTTTCTTCAATGAACATTTTTTTGTCTTTTTTGATAGAAGGTAGAATGATTTCATTTGTATATTGAAAGATTTTTAGTCAAAAGCCATTTGAATGCTTGGATTGGCCTCTTTGTATTGGGGAATGTATATGTATCTCTAAAAAACACCAGTAAAACTTTCTGCAGTTAATCATTTACAGTTCTTATTTTCTTTGTGGGAGATTCTGGTTTGCTGTCAATTTGGCAGACTCTTGTTCAAACTGATTTAGTTTGATTTTTAGCACAATCCCATTATAAGTTCACCAGCTGTGATGTTTTGCCTTCCCACTTTAGTGGCAGGGAGACATTTAATATCCCATTAGATACCCTATTTAATTATATAATGATTTTTTTATGAATTTTTTATTTATTATAATAATTTCATACCTTGGCAGCTGGAAGGAGTGGATTTCGTGCAGCTGGATATGCAACTGTGTTTTCACAATCAAGAAGAATGTCCATGCCACCAGTATCAGCTGCAATTCCACCAGTAGAAAATGTATCTACTATGTCATCTCCAGTGCTTTTTGAAGAATCAGAGACCCAACCTCAAGTTTCAAAGTTCTCTAGATTGTCTAAATGTAAGTGTGCTGAAGAATTTTATGTGTATAACTATATAACCTGACTTGAACAACCTCTCTTATGAAGTATTTGCCAATGTATGAATGCAATTTACTTTCATCCACCAGTGTATTCATGTAAGATCTTTACAGTTATGATCTAGAAATTGGTATTGGAATCATTTGTAGGATTCCAAGTTGATTCCTCAGTTAGCTAATTTGGATGTCAAAAAACAAAGTGATGACTGCAAGAAATTTTGTTTTTCAATTTGAAACAGTTTAATTTACAGTACAAGAACACTGAAAAGGATAAAGGGTATTCAGTACCTGTGGACACGATAATGTCATTTTGTTGTTATTCTCTAAAATTTAATAGAAATCACACAAATGTGATATATTTATAAAAAATTGTGGTCTGTGTTGGAATTTGACAATTTGGAATTGTTACAAAATATGGTTTGTGCTAGTGGATCAATAAGATTACTGATGAGACTGTTAAAAGCCTATGTTTGTTGCTTGATTCCAGTCATTGACCAGACGTTGTAGATTATTACTATGTTAATTGCTGGTTTCTGTGTTAGATCTTCCAGAGGGTTTTTTCATCCAGTTGCTAATTTATTTTAAATAAAAAGAAATATGTTCACAAATTGCACCAAAAGGTTGATATAGGTAAGGGGCTTGAACCTCTGACTATATATATTGTAATACCTCTTATACTCCTCTTAAATATTATCCTCTAAGCCATTAATAACAAATAAAAAAAGAGGAATGAATGTAGAACATAGATGAGTCAACCTCATTTCATACACTTCTTGCCATGAGAGACCACTATTGTTGTTGAAGCGATGCACTTGGTCTCTCAAAAGTGGATAGTTAGTACAAATCATCAGGTGGTGCTTTTCTGACAATATGGTATTCTGTGTTTTAAAGATCTTATATTGAACATGGTAGATGTTGGCGCATTGCCATTCCTAATTATTAATTGTACTTTTTAATTCAAAGAAGAAAAAGTGTGCTGGTCATACACATTCCACATCCTAATATTTACAAGTTGTAGAACTTTAGAATGTTATACTGTTTTTTTTTTGCATATTTTTAGTGCGTAGTGTAGTCAAAACTGTAACTGATATGAAATTGGATGAAGCTTTAAGACTTTTTATTCTTCCTCCTGTGTTAAAGAAGGTAGTACGATGGTTTGCATGAGAACTTTTGGTTTTATGTTTTAATACAGTTGTTAAAAAATCATTCATTTTTGTTTATCGGTTATATTGTTTGAAGTAGTAATGCTGAGATATAAACTGTTTAAAGTTTATATTGATGACATCTGTCAAAAATAGTTGACCAGTAAATGTTAGATTTTCCTATGATGAAAATTGTTTTTGTTCCCTTTCCCTTTGACTTTCTTATTTTACAAATTGTTTTGTATAGAAACATAGGTTAAAATGAAATGATTTTGTATTATCTTATTGACATTTATTAAAAATAATTTATAGTTGATTGGCAACTCTCATGTGATTTGGTAAAACCATCAAATTTCTGACAAAAAGTAAATCATCTATCAATATATCAGGTTGACTCAGGATATTTAAATGTACCAGGGGTATGTATTTACAGTATCTTTTTGATGAAAACTTCTATCAAATGATATGTGTTTTTATATGACATTTTGAAAAGTAAGTTCATGTTGTTAAAGCCTAAACTCTGTTAACTGAATGCTGGTTTCACATGTCCAAAGACTCAGTTTTACATTGTTTAAAGAGCAACATTTGTTTATAAGTTACCTATGTCATTTTGTTTACAGATTGATGATTTTCAACCACTGGAATATCTATCAGAAATGAGGCAGGTGTCAATTGTCTTTGTCAATCTGGTTCTTGATCAGCAAGAAGATGAAACATTATTGTTACAAAAGATATTTGATATTGCTCACAACCAGATCAAAGCCCTTCATGGTAGGTTCTCTTCAAGCTCACTCTTGTTATACTACATATTGCAAACGCCTTGTCTATCTTGTCTATCTAAGCTGCTCCGGTGGTGTAACGTCTATTTTGCCAGATTTATTTTGGACTTGACTTGATTATGAATCAGATTAATGTTCAGTAATTTTGTTGTTACCCTTATTTTCCATCTGTCCGTCTGTCAGTTTCACTTTTCTGTAACAGATTTACCAGTTTCTATTGGAGGAAATGCTTAAATATTTAGTACCTTGCTTTTGCATGATGACTTTCTCCTCCCTTTCTCAGATTTCTTGCTTATCTACTTCCTGTTTACTATAGGACATTATGGTTTCATATAGTTCTTTAACACTTTCAGTGCTGAATTTGTATTTTTGGCGCGTCTGAGCAGCGGAGTTAATTTCACACGATGTACTGCGCTGGGTGGATATTAATTTCTGGACATGTGCTTGAAAAAATGGTGACGCTAGCTAAATCGAGATTACTAAGCAATTCAACATAGAAGAGTTGTGAAATTTGATATGTACCTAAGTGGGGATGTATTAGAGACACTTGGGTGCTCCATATAAAGGCATATTGTAATTTCAAATAAATTTTAGGATCTAAAGTGGTCTGTTTGGGTAATCATGTCAACTAACTTCAACTACACGTTTTGATGTCTAATTTTTCCACAGACCTGCGTAGGAAAATTATCATTGTATATTAAATTATGAAATTTAGATGATCGTCCATCTATCCATCAATCAGGTTTTCTATTTAGAAATGTTGAAAAAGTTTTAAAGCATAAACAAGTTTATCACCGTTTTTCATTAATCTGCCATTGTTGATATCAAGCCAAGTAACTCAGCAATAAAAATCTGTCAGTTTGACCCAATTTGTTTCGTCGCTGAGGTGTCAATAGCCATCAAATACGGATATAGCAAGCTAGTAATTTATTACATGAAATGACAGAACAAGAAACAAGGGTTATAATACTTGATGTTGCCCATTGTTTCACACCTATAAATTAAACAGGAAAAGTGTCCTGATATAAATATATATGTAATAAATTTTAAAATAGAAAGAAGTTGAAACTTTTTTTGAAATAAAATTGTGTGACTTGTTGACTTGATATTTCAATTGCAAAATTACGCATGTGAACAAAGAAAGGATTTTTCATTTCAAAGATCAAATGAAATTTTGATAACTGAACTGACACCATGCATCAATGAACTCCAAAAAAAAAAAGTTAATAAAATTGAATGATAACAAGAAAACAACTATCCCTCACCTTAAATAAATTACTTTTTGACAAGTTACAATGCATCTTTGCCTTCACTAGATTTCCTTTACATTTGGCCAGCTCTATCCAATTTAAACCATGGAAATGTAATGTTCAATTAAGTATAAAAAAACTCTAACGAATTAGTCAATTTAAAATCAGAAACAGGAGTGAACAATGAATTTCTTTGAATTGTCAAATTAGCAATAGTTTTTCAGGATATGGTAGTTTGTGAAGCAGTTAGGTAAACATAAATATTTTCCACAATCTCTGCAGCCATAATTTGTCTGCCTAACTTTTTCTTGTTTGCCATTTCTGAAATTCATGTTACGGACATGACACCTTGATTTAATTTGCAAGGTTGTTGGCATATGTCTCTGGACTAATCTGAGTTCTGGTAAGTTAGCTGCTGGCCTTCCTCGGCGGACTTGTACATAACCAGATAATAGCCCTTTAATAAGCATAGAAGAGAAATGCAAGAAGGTGATGGTGGATGAGTGATTGTGACTTAAAGTAAAAAGTCTGAAAGCATTGAATTTTACCATTTCTAATAACCGGGAGAAAACTTTCTTTGGCCATTTCAATGTTTTATGATTATAACTGTAGTACTGTATATATTGGTCAGCTTTATCAACTCCTCCCATGTTTGCTGTATAATCAACAGTTGCCTTAGGACAAACTATATCTTTTCTAGAAAATGTACCATTTCCATTGACTAGGCGACTTACATTTCCTACACTGTCATCATGTAGTGTGGAGATGACTGATACATTTCTTTTATCTTTCCATATAGTGGCTAATAAGGGTCCATTTTGCCTGAATTGATAGTCACCTCTTGTGTTGATATTTGAGGGATTTTTAGGTCTCAGTATTGTACTAATTTTCATAGACTTCTATAGTGAAGTGCATATTTTTTAGGATTTTTATAAAAATATGTAAACTGATTCAATAAAACTTTCACTTATGTAGCATTTATAAGGACTTGTGAAGAAATAATTTCCAACAAAGAAAATAGGGTGAGTCCACGAAGATCAGACAGAAAAGTAGTCTTGAACTATAAATAGCCATTTTGTCTACTTTCACTTTCGTTTTGCATTGATCAAATTAACCTTTTCAGTGGAACATTTTTATGTTATTATGTTAGATTTTCTTTGAAAAAAGTTTTTCATCTGACAGTGTGATGTTTGCTCTATTTTATAAGTCATTGTTCATATCTTTTGACAAAACATTAGTTTGTAGAGAGGCAAAAAGAAAATGCACTATATTTTTATGGCATCCATGTTTTTGACGTACACCCACTCAGGGATATGCAATGCGATACTGGTACCATTACACATTACATCCTTCGGCAAACCTGTCCTGTTTGTACGTACAGTGCCACATGTACAGTATCATAGTTTTCCCACAATTCAGTTAAAAGACATGGAGAAGTAAAAAAGTTATCAGTATACACATGATAGCACTGGTCTCTTAGTCTTCCATTAACAATGCTGCTCTTAACTACAGAGGATGCTAAGCTTCCTTCAGTTCTAACAGTTTTGCCTGGGTATGTATCAATATACTGTATTTAACTATTTTCAACACTTGCAAGCATCCATATCTTAACACCCCATATGTTAGGTCTGGAGGGTATATACTGATTCAGGAATGCACGACCTTTGAAGGGCACCATACATTCATCAATTATGACATTCCTCCTTGGAATATACTGAGAACCAAAAGTGTCATATAAATGATTTACCACTGACCTAATTTTGAAAAACAGATCATAGTTTGGATTACCAGGTCTTAGTTCAGCTGCATGATCAGAAAAGTGTAGATATCTTAAAATTTGTGTGTATCTGTCACGGCTCATTGTTGAAGAAAATATGGGAGTTGACATGACAGGATCAGTAGATCAGTATAGTTTAGTGCTAGGTGTTTGGTTTACCCATTTGGTATGTTAGATCAAGAAAAACTTTCATTTCTGAAAGGGTTGGTGTACTCCATGGCATTTTATTATCACCTGGTTTGTTATTTGGTAATTGGCATTACTGTTTGTTTTTTTCTATCAAATTTTGTAGAAAACTATCATCAATAAAGAGCTGCCAAAAATCTAAAGCCTCTTTTAGTGGGTCCATTGTAGTCTGGGGGCCAGTTATTCCCCAGGTGTAAATATATGTGGCAGACCCCTTTCAATGATATCAAAGTTAAATGCCAACCATCAGCAGAGTCACCTCTGTCATTAATATTAATGGGTACATCATTTTCAAGTTCATTTTCAGGGGTCTCATCAGATTCTGAATCATCACCTATACCCTGTTCATTTAAAACATTTCTTAATCTTTCTTCCGCTGCTAAGACCTCCCTTTGAGCATTTACAACATCAGATTCGCTAAAACCTTCACATTTACTTTCAGATTCATCCAAAGACATGTTTAACACCAGAGCTGATGACTTCTGTACTTACCTAACAAATATTAGTAGCGCATTACCGAACTCGAACATATTTTCTATTTCAAGTCAATATTTTCCCCGTAAAACTTACCTTTAATTTCTATCAGTGTAAAGAGACAAACATTGTAATCTTGTCTTCAATTTTCATCCAACTTTACCATAATCAATTACAATTCAAGCCATAAACCTTTGTTTATTATGAATTTCTATAAGTGTCACCATTTTGCAAGATCACATGACATTTGCAACTTCCGATCTAATTTTAGCGTAGAAAAATTCCAATGTTGTATTTAGTATTATTGAGTCTTGTAAACAGCTTTTGGGGCGATAAAGGCGAACAATATAAATCGCTAGATATATTTAATTCACATTTATTCATTATGAGTGAGCTAAGAGGGGGATAAATGGTATAAAAACCAATGTAAAAAAATCACGTGTTCTATGTATCCTGAAGGATACATTCGCCCTGCGCACTTTGTATCCTACAGGATACATTCGCCCTGCACATTGTGTATCCTATAGGGTGCGTTCGCCTTGAAAAGGTTTTATTGCAAAAATTTCACAGAATTGGTTGAGTAGGGGTATTCTTAGCATGCAGTAGCATGCAGCATCTTCTTTTCATTTTTACAGTTATTTGTTTTTTTGCTCTTACTAAATAAATAAATTTATCTTGTATACACATTAAAGACTAAATACTGAAGTTTGTATATAGAAAAAGTAATAGCTTAGGGCTCAGAAAATTTCAACTTGAATTTTTCAAATACTCTTATCATGACATATTGTCTTTATTTCAGTGTTTTGTTAAAGAATGTTTAATTATGTTATTTTATATTCATTATACATTCTTCAATGATATTAGCCATCAAATTTTAATGTCATGAAGTAACAGCTTAAATTTCTAGATTTGAAATGATGTAATTAATCAAATTGTTGGCAATTCAATACTATATCATTTTTTTTATTGCAGGATGCTTAAACAAAGTTTTTCTTTTTGATAAGGTATGTTAATTGAATTTCAAAAATGCTTATGAATGCATGAGTTATGATGTTTTCGCTTTGAAAGCTGGTTAATATCATAAAAGGACTCCTCAATAGATTTTACCTGGTTGCCAAAGGGTGAAGTAGGTCTAGGAGTTGGGTCACTCTGTCTGTCCTTAACACTACAGCTTGTCATAGCAACTTTTCTAAAACTAGTCAAAAGAAATTCTTAAAACTTGGTATGTAGCAGAAAACACCATATGTTGTGCATATTATCATGAAATTTTGATTCATTAATTTTTATTGGAATTATGTTCTGTCTTTTCGTATATCTGTCTATATCACTTTTTTTGTTGCATTTTCCTCAGCTAATATAAATCACTGCTGCAGTGCAACACTGGTCCAGACATCAAAAAATCTGGCTTATTAAATGTAGCTTTTACTAGTTTAATAAAAACACATATTTATAGATTTAATAATGATAACCAGCATACTGTAAGTATTTTTATGTGGCTTAAACTTTTTTTTACAAAAATATTCTCTTGAATGTAAAACCACTAAGCAGATTAACTTGAAATTTTGCTTACATCATCCTTCATGTGTTTGCTTGTGTCAGTTATATGATCCAGCAACAAACATGACCACTCTGTCTATTAAAAGAACACCGAAGTCAAGTTACAAATCCCAAGGTATAAAAGATAGAGAAAATTGGAGATGATGTCTTTCTTCATTCATTTTTTTTTTTATATTGAATGAGGTCAGTTATACTTACATACTTTTAATCTGTTATAGTTCCCCAATTTTTTGCTAAAAATTCCCAATTTGAAAACCCAAAGATCTTGTTCGGTGAAAACGTAGGTTCAATATGTTCTAGGTATGACATATGTAGAAAATATCTACCATTTATTTTCATACTGGGTATATTGGGTTCTTAACGATAGGGAAATGAAATGTCCTTCTGTGGCTCTGACAGACTGTATTAAGAAGTTCTCCGGTATTCAGCTTTAATGGTTGATCTTTTTCCATGCATATTCATTAGGATGTATCATGTTACTTGTGAATGTAAACAATCATCTGATGGGCCGCAACAGAGAATACTATATGAAAAACTTGATAAAGGTGATGGAAATCTTTAAAAAAAATTAAAAGATGAAAATGAGAGCCAAATAAATCATACCAAGCAAGTCCTGATCTTGGCATTGACTCTTGCGTCTGTCCAGTTCAAACTGAGGAGATTGTACCTCCTTTAAGGATCAGAGAATACAGATATAATTGATCCTATTATTATTCCTGATGGTCAACCTCTTAGTAGTGTTTAGTACATCCAAATCTGAAGATGTTGAACCTCCTCTAAGCAAAATCTATTCCAAAATGACTGCTAGACCTATGAAAATTTTCTGAAAATATAACAGGGTCCTTTGACCAACTCATGCTCTTTAGCTATAAGAGATCTACTGAAGTTTCCATTCAATTTGTGCCATGTTTTTAGCTAATATCTTGATAACTATAATAGATGGAAAGAAGTGGAAAACATCTTCCAATTGATGAAATTGTTTTTATGAAAAGGCTAACAAAAGGCTGTGTTTTGAAATATTTTCTATTCTTTTTTTTTTGTTTAAATATTTATTTACTTTGGTTAAGTTAGTTATTTTCCAAAGCTTAATGTAACAGTCAACCCTGTGTTATGGCCACATATTCAATTTGGATGGAACATTGTGCAATGCCTATATTAGATAAAGAATGGTAAATCAATATAAGGTCTTCTTTGCTTTTATTGAAGCTAGATTAGTCGCAGTTCTATTGAGTTGTAGGTCAACTTCTTAGTAGAGTTATTGCACTTGGAAAGATGTTTTCTTGTGCAGTACTATCTAATATCTTGAAAATGGTAATAGTTGGAAAGAAGCTTTAAGGAAATGAAATGATCCATATAATAATGCCAACAAAAATACCCTGTGGTGTTAGGAAAGGCCACTGTAAATGAAAAATGATTTGATCATGTTTGTTTTGTTTAATCTTAATGTGTTGTCACTAGATTTCTAATTGTTTTCAGAAGGGTGATACAGATTCATTAGTTTTTAACACTTTAATCTTATACTCCCACCTGAAAGAAAAAGGGGTATTCAGTTTCAGCACAATATGTTTATTTGTTGAAAAACAAATAGCTCACCTGGCCGAAGTCTTCTTGAGTCAAAATTGTTGGACAACTCCTTGTTAAATTTATTGTCCTTGAAATACAGACTTTTACCAGGTGAGCGATTCAGGCTTCTGGGAACCTCTTGTTTTTCTAATTGTTATTTCTTTCAAAAATCTTCTCCTCTGACACTACATGACCAATTGGAACCAAACTTGGTATGAATGTTCCTTGGGGTAACCTGCATAGGTCTGTTATTGGGATTTTTAATTCGTAGAAAAACATGGCCACTGTTACTAAAAATAGAACAAAGGGGTCAGACAGTAGTTTTTGCATATATCTCCAAAACTGATAGATTTAGCCAAATTCTGATTGGGTAAAAGTGTTCAGCATGATGAGATCTATATGTGGTCAAATTTTCATTGTAATCTGTTAAGCCATTTTGGAGTTATTGCCTTTTTTCGACATTTGTCGCTATTTTTAATGTTATTTCTTTCAGAAATCTTCTCCTCTGACATTACTTGACCAATTGGAACCAGACTTGGTATGAATGTTCCTTAGGGTTTCCTGCATAGGACTATTGTGGGGATTTTTGATCCGTCGAAAAACATGGCTGCTATTATTGAAAATAGAGCCTGGGGGTCAGACAGTAGTTTTTGCATATATCTGCAATATCTGAAATGACCCTTATTATAAGGCCTCCAAAAGTCTTCATGGATCAAAGTTGTCAGGGGACTCCTTGTAAGAGTTTTTTTTTATAGTTATCTTGAAAACTAAAATAGACAGAAAGAAACTTTCAGTCGCTGAATTTTACAGTTTTCAGCCAAGATCTTGAAAACTGTAATAGAAAGAGAGAAACTTTGAGTCGCTGAAATGATCCTTATGATAGTCCTACCAAAGTCTTCTTGAGTCAAAATTGTTGAACAACTCCTTGTTAAATTTATTGCCCTTGAAATATTAACTTAAAACTACATAACCAGGTGAGCATTTCAGGCTCCTGGGAGCCTCTTGTTCATAGACATTAACTTCAATGACCAATTGCTATCTGATATGCAACATCCTATTTTACATGTAACAAATTCAGGTCTGTCCCTGTTCCATTTCTGTAAGGATCTAGGCAACAGGTTAAATTGGGAGGAAATGGGAGCATTTTCAATAAACAGTTGCTCATTGATAACATGTTAATCAATATAAAATGTGTTCCTTATTTTTAGAAAAGCATTTAGAATATTAATTCTTTTTTATGCCCCCACGACAAACAGTGCGGGGCATATTAATTTACCCCTGTCCGTCCGTTCCTCCAAATTACACATGATCATGGCTTGTCCGGCTGTCTCCTTGTACAGTTTCTGAACTACATCTAAAATATTTTACAGGATATTTCCACACATGATGAAGGTGTGCAGGGTCAATTGATTCTGATTTTCATGAAATATTACAGA
This sequence comes from Perna viridis, assembly GCA_037379345.1. Classification (NCBI taxonomy): domain Eukaryota; kingdom Metazoa; phylum Mollusca; class Bivalvia; order Mytilida; family Mytilidae; genus Perna; species Perna viridis. The sequence goes on along the minus strand of CM074512.1, from coordinate 17,700,403 downwards.
AATTGGTGACAGTCAGACTTAGTCATTTTCATCAGAAATAGGGCTATATGGCTTTTCCAGCTATCTCCTCCTGTAGTTTTTGAACTACGTCTAAAATATTTTTTGCAAGATGTTTCTACACATAATGATGGTGTGCAAGGTCATAGGATCTTGATTTTTGTGGAATGTTACGAAACTGGGTGATAGTTGGACTTTGGAATATTACGAAACTGGGTGATAGTTGGACTTTGGAATATTACGAAACTGGGTGATAGGTGGACTTCGTCATTTTTGTCAGAAATATACCCCAAGAACTAAGTTAGAGATTTGTTATTGGGGCATTAACATTTTTGATGTGTCCGTCAGTCAGTCCATCAGTCCTCTTTTTCTCATCGAAAGTATTTTTGCAGTGCTTAGCCTAACATACCAAATATTTACTGCATCAATCAACAGTGCATAACCTTTCTGAATCTGCAAACCATGTCTTCATACAAAAATAAACATGATCTTAATTTTGCAAATCTAGCGAACGGGGGCATCATTAGTGTCTTACAGACACATTTGATTTACTAAAAAAAAAATGACATCTAAAGAATGACGCAGACGCTCCTGTGACTAACAGGGCTTCTAGTTCCTTTTATTATATTAACAAAAATATTTGATACTTTATTTTCAAATGGACTATAACATGATAATAAAATACATTTTCTTTTTTATTTGAAAGGGTTGCACTTTTTTGGTAATATTTGGCTTACCAGGCTTTAAACATGAACAAGACTGTGCCCATGCATTGATGTGTTCCAGCAGAATGAAGAACAAATTGACAGATCAGCAGGGAGTGTTGTAAGTACATCCATGAGGAACACAATAAATGGTGATGAGTATTTTATTCTTGATATTCATAAAAGCTGTCTGAATGAATAAGGTTGACTTTAGACAATATGAATTGTGGTCAATTTCACGAAATTTACTGTGAAAGTACTTTAGTTTGTGGGTACCAATTTTCATGGATTTGTGAAGAATCACAAGTTTGTGGATTTGAGGATTTTAGAATACACAACAATGGGAATCTTCTTTTCATTGGGAACCAAATTTTGTGGTTTGGTCTACCCATGAAAACCACAAAAATTGGTACCCCATGAATTATAATACTTTCACAGTTAATAGTTCTGACAGTTTGAACATACAGTAAGGAAATGCATTACCAGTATATATGATAGACTTTAATATCTAAGTTTACTTGCTGTCCACTTCCTGTTTGGCTATTTGTTGAGATTGAAAATAATATAGCTTTGATTATTGTAATTTCACATTGACATAAAAATAGAAGCTCTATTTATATTTGAGTTCTGCATACAATTAACATTCGCTTTGAAGAGCTTTTGGCTGTTAAAGACTACAAAGCAACAAATATAAATACATGATGTAAAACAAAAGTGGAACAAAAATGCAACTACTGAGATCTGTAGGAACAGCAACCAGTTATTAACCAAAAATCTCTTTCCACTTTCTTTCTGATAAAAAATCTAAAATGCAACCTTCACTTTTCTGATTACAGTATAGAATTTTCATGCTTTTAGTAAGGTTTATCTTCAAATTGTGAAGAGGATGATTAATTACTCATTTGATTCAAAACTATAGATAGCTTGAATTCTGTAAAGGCCATTGAGAATTTAATAACTCTTTTCATTTCTGTTATTAAAGGCATGTATCCATTGGAGTTACAACAGGAAAAACCTTTTGTGGTGTAGTAGGACACAGTAAACGTCATGAATATTCTGGTAAATTGATATTGATATACTCATTCAATAAGACCGTTCTTATCTGAAAATGTGTCAGTGTTTTTATGTATTGTTAGTTGTATTTTCTGAAATATTTAATAACAACTTAAATTTTCTTTTTGACAACTTTGGTGTTGTATTGTTACACCTTCTACTCAATAACTTTGGGGTATATAATGATCCCTATGATTTTTTGTTTTTCCATTTATCTGACACAGCTTTAGCTTCCAGATGATAATGTAAACATCTCACAATTAAATCTTTTTTCATATAAATTGATCAGTGTTTTGTACCATGAAATGCAGGTCAAGTTTTATTATTGGGAATTTATGATTTAGGAGTTATAGCTCTTTATAACCAAAATCAAAGTACTCTTATACTGAATCAATTTATATTGATTGTTTGAATTTTATGCCTCAAATAATGGTCAAATTGCAAAAAATTGAGATGAAAGGAAAATATGTAGACTGAATTCAAACATATCTGGACATAAGCTTAATTTTGTAAATGATCAGTATTAAACTTTTTCATTAATTTTTAAATTCACCATTCTGATTATGAAGGTCATTACAAAAAACACATACCAAATTCATGATGCATCGTAGCAGTACACCAATTTACGTAATATTCAGGTTCGATGTCGGTTTACATGGAACACAAAACTCTCCAACACACGTACATTAACATTAACGCTAAAATCTTAGAATATAATTTCAACAACTATGTCTGGTGCAGACAATACTATCCATGCAGTTTTTAGGCCTTGTAGCACCTGGAGCACCTGCTATATTATTTTCACATATGGCCAAAATAGCCCATTAGAATGATTATTAAAAAAAAAGCAATATCACCAGACCACTGATTAACACCATTCCCAAGAAATGCATTATCAAAATTCCTATACTATCATCTATATAAAGTTTCATTTTTATTTGTCATCCATTTCCGGGTTCCGATGTCACAAGACGGCAACCGTACTTAAAATACATGATACAGTGAGTGATACATCGGGATGTTCACGGGTTATATGCTACGTTATGTACATCATTTGGCCAAAAAATGTGTGGCAAATGATGGCTTGGAACCCCTTTCTCTATATAAGTTTCTTGATCGGGTACACTGCCCCCTGTTTTGTATATATTTGGATCTGCTAGGGCCTGCATAAAATATCTGAAAACAGCTTCAGCATTCCTCTTTAAATTTTATTTCTATGATCAATGAATATATATAGCCTTGCAGGGGTTTCATTTCTAGCTTAACATTAATTAGTTTATCATGCGTCTAAAAATAACTAGACAACTTGAATATATCGACAGTGAATGACTAAACAGATAAGAGGTTAGAGGTAAACTATTTTTAATTGGATCGTTGTTAATTCAAATGTACAGTCACTTGTGTGTGCAGGCCTAATTAATCAGCATATTTAGTTCACAGTAAAAGTTGTTTATTGGGTTTGCTTATTGGCATAAATAACGTGGAATTAAATTTGATATATTAGAAATACCTATAAAATGGACCTAACTATCTGTATTTGAACCTAAATGGGGTATGCTAATGGGACTATTTTACTATTGCGGTAGTATAAGATAATTGCAGATGCTAACAGGCTTTACAAATCTCAAGGCTCTGGCGACTGCTATATCAATTCTTATCTTCGATCTAAATTGATAAAAATGAAATGCAGGGATAATCTTAGATTACCATATAATATTTCTCTAGATTTTTTGTTGCTTTTTATACACATCTTTTGTTCGTCATTTTTTTTAATTTCCCATTTTAGAGATATGGCACTTAAACACTGATTTAATGGAATGAAAAATATTTTGTATTTGTTTTATTATGGCCTTAGATATAAAATGTTGGTCTTTAGTTAAGATATTATTGGTAATAGAGGTATATATTTGATAAGTGTTATTGAACATAAGCACTTTGATTTCTTGACATTCCTTTATTGTAGTAATTGGAAGGAAAGTGAACATGGCTGCCAGACTTATGATGCATTATCCAGATAAAGTGACATGTGATAACAATACCTACCAACTTTCAAGGCTTCCTCCACATAGCTTTAATGTTCTAGTGACTAAGAGGATGAAAGGACTGAAGAATATCGGTATAATTAGAGAATTTGTGGAGTCTGGAGATTTGGCTTTAGGTGTAAACAGTGTACCATATTTCCAATACCCCATATTGGGTGAGTCAAACGTAAAAATTAATTTCCTGTGAGGATTCTTGCATTTGCAATCATTAGGTGAAGGTTTTAGCATTAACACAAAATCAAAAAATGTCCAATTTAATCTTTGAATTATGTCTGATATGCAAACTAACTAAAAGGCAAATCTTCGTAATAATATTTCTTGTACATAAAAATATAATTCAGTTCATTTGGACTTCAGTTATAAATGAATTGACTACAATAAATCATGTCAGCCTGAAATTGTACTACATGTCCTTATATAGTAGAACTGTCGACCTGTTTAAGAAGTATCTATATAAATGCATGTGCTAGTACATGTAGTTATGACAATTAAAACTAAAACAACAGATTACAGAATATCATTATCTTTAAGCTCTTACGGGTCCATAGAAATACCCTAGAATACCCAAGAATACCCCAGAATACCCCCAAAACATATTAGAATAATCATGATAATCAAAGAAAACATATATTTTCTATTGAGACGTGATATTTTTTAATGGAAAATTTTTTAAAAATATATTAAAACAGGAAAACTGGTGAGTTCCAATAGATGAATTGTCAATACGACAGACGGGTTAAATGCATCCAGCACTGATTCGCTTGACCAACATTGTAAACCTGACCATGACATCAAAGGATAATGCAGCGCGTGGCCAGCGCTAAACTTACTTATTTAAATTGCAAACATTTTCTCGAATACTTCAATTTATTGATACATCACCGTGATCTAAGTCAACATACATCAAAGAAATCAAATCGATTATCATGCATAATTAGCATTTCGTAATTGGTCACATTGATAAATTCCGGGTGTTTGTCAGGGAAAAAAATCCAGAAAAAAAACTGAATAAAAACATTATCTTTCATCAAATAAAATGTATTTCAATTAAATTGGAGGTTCAAATGTGTATTTGGAGGTATTCTTGGGTATTCTTGGGTATTTCTGTGGTCCGGCTTTTACTGTTTTCATCCATTTTTATCAACTGTAATGCTTTTAAATTCTATATATTCTTCAGGCTGTAAAAAAGAGAAAGAACTGTTTGAGGATCAGCTAACAAAACTTACCGAAGGGACTGGTGATGAGGAAGTCAACCATCTTGTGTATGTTGGTGCTTCAGGTATTGGAAAAACCAGATTGATGGATGATTTAATTGTTACAGCAGAAAATTCAAGTTGCAGGTTTGGGATTTATTGCTTAGTGCTGATAACATTTCACCATTGTGTCACATAATGTGTCTTTATTTTAGTTACTTTAATCATTATGATAAAAAAGAAGTAATGTTACTATCCACAAGTGAAATAAAGTTTTATTTTTTTTTTTTGCATAATCAATTTTGGAATGTGATTATTCTTAAACAAAGCTTCAAGAATTGTTTGAATGGAATAAATAAATGTGTTTAGCACCACTTGCAGAACAGTATTTATCATTGCCTTAGTATCCATACCAGGTTTTCTTATTTTAGTATTGCCACAGTTTATTGTAAGAATTATATAAACCTATGGATCATAAGACAAGTGTTTTTTTTAATACAGGAACCTATTGTAAACCATTTCTAATGGGACATTAAATCAGTTCTTATTTTTTAAAAACTTTTTGTGCAAGATGGTTATCTAGGATTCTTTTTATCATTTTCTTTATTGAGTTGCTTATTTTACTTTTATTCTTTTGTTCCAGAATTATATCTTGTGGTATACAAATGAAAGACAGATTTAATTCACATTTTATCACTCGTCATATTATGAGGATGTTGATATCTATGGCTGGATTTTCTCAACATATTGACAAAGAACCAAGAATAGTTGAGCGTCTTATGTCCAAGGGAATAATTGGAAGTTTGAATCTGATGCTACATATCCTTGGTGTGCAGGCAAGTAGAATTTTCACTATGATTTCTGTACATTTTTCAATCATAATTGAGTAAAAGCTCACTCTAGATAAATTTTGAAATACTTTTTGAAGTCTGATCCAATTTTTATCCATTCATGATTTGTATGGGTGAAATCAAAGAACATTCATTCATTGTTTTATCCAAGAAATGTTACAAATGTTATTCTTTATTTAATTTTAAAAATATTTCTCCAGCTATGAAAAAAATAGTGTATGTTCTCAAACACTGCCACATCCCTTAAAACACTCTCACTTTTTTATTCCGCTGCAAAAAAATTTAAAGTGTAAGTTCTCGATTTTTACAAGTGGGGTCTATCAATTCTTTTATACACAAATAGCAATCATGCAAATTTATTTTACTATACTTTACTATACAACAAACAATAGTGGATAAATTGACATTTTTCATTCTCAAGGTTCCAATCAATTTAATGCAGTTGATATTTCATGCACAAACTGGAAGTACTGATATCTAAAGGATGATAAATAAGTTTTACAATGTAGGACCAATGCGGTCTGTAAATAGAAAAGCTCATAACAATTCAACTTATTTAGTTAGAGCACATTTCATATTGAAAGGACCATAGACCTGTGATTGCAAGTTTATGAAAAAAAAAGATATAATAATAAAACTGCTTTTTATGACAATAAAGTTTGTCTTGGTTACAAAAATATTTTTTGCAAATATCAAGACTTACGAACAGGCATTTCACAGTATGACCACAGGTCCAGTTTGTCGATCAACAGAGTGAAATTAATTTACCTGGAGTCACCTGCACTATGACACAGTTATATTGTATATTTGAGCTTCTCAGTTCTAGGCAGTCTACCGTTAGTAAATTTAAGTCCCAGCCATAGGCGTTAGCCACTTGGAGATACCTGAATTATCAATCAAACAATTAACCACAGACCATTCAATAAATGAATTGTGATCAATTTTAGCTTTGAATAATGTTTTTCTTCAGATCGCTATTTTGAAGCTTGATACGGTATATGTTATCTTGTATCTTACAATATATCATATAATTTCTAAATCACTAATTGTGAAAGACAAATAGAAAGACTAGTGTGCATGTTTAGTTTCAAACACGTTTTACAGGCTCCTTTATAATAATGAATATATTTGATATGTTAAAACTACTTAAAGGATATAAAAAAGAAATCGTGAGAAAGTAAAAATCTTTTTTCTTCTTTCAGAAACTGCTATTTCAGACTATAAGTTCTCGTATTTGTATATTAGTTCAAAAACTTTCAAAAAATGTACAAGCTTATTTGTGAATTAGCTTGGTCATCAATTTAATTATTTAATTACTTAATTAAGTCATATCCACCCGTTGGGTAGTTCATGTACTTAATCAAAATATACAGGATGTAACTGGCATGCTGGTCCACCTGTGTAATAGCATGGTGACAATGAATGTAGGAAAAAAAGTCACAGAAAAATAGTCACGGATAAAAAGTCACAAGAAAAAAAGTCACAGGAAAAAAAGTCACAATATATATTTTGTTAGGTATAATGGTCACATATATAGGGAAAAAAATTATAAATTTAATTTTGTTTTTTAATATCTTTATCTTTATGTATTTAGGATTAATTTGTTATATAGATATATAAAATGTCATTTTACGTATAATTATTTTTTTTGGTAATTATAATTTAAATGCCTTAATATATATTTTGTTTATACTGTAGTTAATTCTTCCTGGATAGAGACCCAGTTGTTTACTTAGTACATGTATTTAATTTATAAATGACTCAGAAACCCTAATGATTGAAATTGAAAGGGGTGGTTTATAAAAAGAAGCCACTTGCTTGCTATTGTCATAAATGTCTATACACAGACATACTTCATTAATTGTAGGGTCATATTTAATAGTTAAGAATACAATTGTGAAAGAAATTGTTGAACATCAACATATTGTGAAATTTAAAAACAAATAAAACAAAAAACAACAAAAAAACAACAAAAAACAACAACAAAAAACCAAAACCAAAAACAAAAACAAAAACAAACAAATCATATATATTGTGACTTTTTTTCCTGTGACTTTTTTACTTGTGACTTTTTTCCCACATGTTTTGTGACTTTTTATCGTGTGACTTTTCATGTGACTTTTTTTCTGTTTACCGGTGACAAGATACAGGAAGTAGCTGACATGTCTGTGTAATTTAAATCATAATTGTATACACAGGTTTAGTGGAACACTTTAGGGTTTCTGAACTCTTTATTTCATGCATAAATCAGAAAAAAGTCATATGACAAGAGTTCAGACAACAAAAAGTTGTGGAAATATCTAGTGAATAATTAAGACTAGCGTATTTTAAGAATTAAAGTTCAGAAAGACCAAGGCAATTTCAAATACAAATTTAAGTATGCAAAAATTACTTAAGTACGCAAATAGTTGAATTAATAAATTCATGGATATGAATATAATGAGACATAATAATATTCATTTTTTGTAAGAGATTTAAATCATATAAAATTTAGAAATCATATTTAATTGGTTAATTCTTTTTTCGTTTTCATCATCATACCCTAAAAAACTTAAATTTGATCAAAATTGTTCCTTTTTGTTGGCAATTTTGTTCACAATTAAAGTTCATGGTAGGTTACTGCAATATTTGTTGTGTGGTAATCAGGCATATTGCCTTTTAACGTAAAAGTCACATGACACCTCGAGATCGAAGAAATGCATCTTTAAAATGTATTTTTTTGTCAAAACAAGAGGCATTTATAGCAGAAATGAATTAGTTTTCCTTGAAAACTCAAGTAAGGTCTATGCATACTCAAATTTTGAAAAAATCACAAACTTACACTTTAGAAACGAAATTCGAATATTTTTTGTGTAACTTTCACCAATTTAAATGGTTCTTAAGGAAAGTATATATTTCCATTGTTGGAAGTTCCCTTTAATTTTTTGAAAAATTCAGATATTTTATTTCAAAACACTTGCATTAACTTGTGTTATTCATCAGAATTTTTGTGATAATATTTGATCGAAAACAATCCTGTTTTTAATGACTTTTAAAAATATTTTCATCTATATGTGTTCTTTTCATGAACATGCATATGTTTATGGAGGATTGGCAGAAAATCTATTTAGCAGCTCAGTGAAATTGGCATTACAAATCTTTCATGTGTGTGGCATCATCTTTGTCTTCCAGACACATAGATGTTTCTAGGATAGTCCTTCTTGAGTGTTTTTTGCCTTCAGTTGTCTTCATTGTTAGCCATGTTTACCCAGTTCATAAATGGTTCAAAATTGTCTGTTTTTAAGGATATTTCTATTACTTTTAAGTGAATAAAAGTGATATTTGTAAGCTGTTAGTTTTATGTTGAAGAGATATATTTTTTACATGGTGTACATTTCCATCTCTGTCTAGACATTTCAATGATAGGACATCTGTTGTGAGTCAAACACAGTAGTACACTTTTATTTGATATTCACTTTTGTAATATTAAGACAAAAACAGAATACTGACTTAAAGCATTGCATAATTTTTGTTATTTTAGCCTGATTGTATATAAGTTAAATATCAAGTTGTCCCTGTGTTATAGTGATTACTTATGCCCCAGAAAACAAAGGTAGGTGGGTATACAGAAAGCATTATGATTTTTCTCATAGAATTTTGTGTATACAGCTGTTCTTACTTGGTACTTTCTTTCAGTTATCAGAGACAAATATATTTTACAAAGCAGATGAAATTGTAAACAAAGAACTTGGGAAATGTGAAGAGTTAATTTACAATTTAGCAGATCTGGTAGGTAAAAATTAATTAAGTAGTACAGTAATTTATATTTTTTGATTGTCTAAAGAGGCAAGTGGAGATATGTCAAAAATTTGTAATTTTCATAGTCTTTCCTGTAGATAAAACTGATTTTTAAGCAACAATGAAAAATACCAACATGTAATGCAAATCTTTTATTATAAGCTGTATAGAAAAATACAAAAACTATTTACTGGTTTACTGATTGATTTATTTACTGGAAAGTATCAAAGATGTCTTCATTTCCTTTGAATAAATATGAATATTGACAACTATACTGCTTACATTACAGTGCACTCAAGGTGGTATTTCAGTGGTTATCATATTAGATGATGTACAGAATATCGATACCGATTCCTGGACTACACTGTATACACTGAGTCAAATACCCAATATTCTCCTTGTTTTAACAATACGTCCTGCTGCTGTTGAAGAGCCACCCTGTCAAACTGCTACAAAATTCTTTGAGTGCTCCAATGTGTACATTGAAGACATTGCTGGGTTGGACAACAGATATGTAACAGCTTTGGCCTGTCAGCTAATGGATGTGGTCATGATACCAATTGCTCTTGAGAAGTAAGATCAGCCATCATTAACAACTTTTTTTATTTTCATTCTGCAAAGTTATTCAAAGACATCGTGTGATTAGTAGTTGTCTATCTGAACAGTGATTGGTATTAAAATTTTGTGAATTGGCAATAAAAAAAGTTTTAAATTTTAATAGGCCATTCTATAATATTCTATGTAAAAATTAATGATAATTGTTAGAAGTAGGGGGAACTTACATTCAGTTTCTGTTCTTTAGCAATACTCAGTTGAAGAGAAATAAATACATACAGGTAAAATTAAGTGTTGGGCATGTTCCATTTAACACGTTAATCAGTAAAAATGTCCATTCTATCAATTATATTTACCAATTTATAAACAGGAAGTGAATAGCAGTGATTTTAACTAAATAAAATTGGCGGAAAATTCAAATTGATAAAAAGTGTCTAATTTTTAAAAGTCTTATGTTCATCAAGGATTTTATTTAAGTTTAATTACAGTGTATGATAAATACACTGTTAATATAGTTATTGAATCTAAATTCAAACTACTTTTGGACAGACTAATGGACAGATTTTAAATTTGGGGGAAAAGGTGAAATTCACAAAATTTATAAATGTGTGTGAAGTTGGATTCTGTTAAACTACTGATTACAGTTTATACTTCAAAAATCTGTAGTATTTATTGACATTCAGTTTATATGTATTAAGAAAAAAACCAGTTCTAAATGATATGGAGTGGTGCACCATGTTGGAAAAGATGCCACGTTCCTCGCACATTAAAGAACCCTGCTGTGGTATTCGATAGGAGTAGGAACCTTTGCGCTCCGCCACAGGAGGCTAAATTGCCCGACCCTACCCATCCCTCCCTTTTATCTTGTGGCAATCAAAATTTCTTGACCCTATTATCCTTGTGTCCCATCCCTTTTTTTAATTTCATCATCATTTCATGTTCATTTTATCATCCATTTCATGTTCATGGCCTGAATATAGCTGAAATATAGCTGCTCAGGTGTTAAACCCCAACAATCAATCAATCTAAATGATATGAAAATGCAATGTATAAACACTTTTTTTTAATTTACATCATGTTTTCTTTGAAATTTTGTTCGTGCTACAATTTCACAAGAATCAAAAACCTTTAGTGTTGACAGCACTTTGATTACATTGTAGAGTTGTGGGATTATTAATCTCAAATGTAGATTTACTGATATCAGTCAGCGAAACAGCAAAATAGTGTAATTGGCATCAGTTATATGCTAAAATATTTCTTTTTTCTTCCAAAGAATTTTGAAAGAAATATGCCATGGTGTACCATACTGGTGTGAACAAGTGTTGATAGATATGGCAGAGAAGAAACAATTGATAATACTTGAGGCAGAAGACTCTGAGTACTTTGAAGAAACATCTGTTGCACCAGATGCTAAATATCTCCAGATAACTCGACTTGACAGTGATGGTTCACCTATATCGTATAGGCAGAGTAATGATATGTTCAAAAGATCAGTTACTGTAATTAACTACTGACCACTTGCATATAAAGTGGTGTATCTATATACCTTGTAATCACAACTCTTTCTTAACTATATAGTGTTAGTTTTGGTATCATATGTACCGTATTTTCCTGACTGTAAGTCAATTTTTTTTTTTTCAGCAAAGTGTCTACTTATCGTCCACTTTGACTTATATAAGGATTTTTCAAGAAAAAATGTTCATCTACAATGCATTTCGTTTGATTTGTTTAGTTCACTTTTGATTGCTTTAATTCAAAATTTTGGGTAAACTGCAATCAACGAAAGCTGTCACTCAAACAGTCAAACCGGCGATCGAATTACAATATTTTTTATCATTGCCACTATCATTTATGAATGAATATGACAATGTTAATAAAAACTTTGAAACTTTGAAACCATTAAAATATATAAATAAACTCTGGAAGATACATTAACAAAACTCTTTTTAACTGGAAAAACATTATCTGTAGTTATCGGTCCTTTAATATGCAAATTTTATACCCATTTACGGTATGTCCTAACACATTCACACGTGGCTCAAATTATAATTTGTTAAGGTGTTATCTAGATGGCTAATTGCAACCAAATTTGCAGGTAACAATTATTTTTTATTGTATTTCGTAATACCAGGTAATATTATTTATTAATTACCGCTCATAATTATCACCAATTCATCACCGAATTTCCCACTTATTTAACACATGGGTGCCCACGTTTGACATGTTTACGATTTTCTACACATGATGATCTTAGGCTTCAGAACCATTGACATGCCATTCAATAAAAATAATTGAACTTGCGGACAAAGTACACTTTAATAAAAACACAATTATTAATTTAATTCAGAAATATTATACTCAATAACATCGCTGAATAATATGCTGTTGAAAACAAACCGCTCAACTTGATCTCCGCTGACACCTACGATATAAATGCACAAGTCTAACCCTTGACTTATATGCGGAATTCGACTTATCTGTGTTTTTTTGTCGATTTTGGTCAAAATTAGGCAGTTCGACTTATACTCCACATCAACTTACAGTCCAAAAAATACGGTAGGTGTGAATTATAAGAAGGATAATTATTGTCAGATGCTTGCTGGGAAGAAAACTTAACTTAATTGTTTTACATGTCTAATTTGAAGCTGAGGGTTCTCATTTGTAAGTGTGCTCACAATATTTCTATTTCATATTTGGTTATCAATATTCAATGATTATTCTTTAACCCCTTTCTACACTTATTGTGGCATTTGGCGGCACTGCTACTCACGATATCAGTTGTTTTTTCCACTGTTGGATTTTGCAAAATCAAGCCTAATTTTGACCAAAATCGATGAAAAAAACAGATAAGTCGAATATCGGCAGATAAGTTGAGGGTCAGACTTATGCAAAAATAAAAAATACAAATATTAATACAAAGATTAATTAAACAGTATGATTTTTTGTGTTCAATTTATAAAAGCACTTGACCCTTTTTGAGTTATTTACACTGCACATTATATGTAGTGTAATGTTTGTCTGAAAAATATTTTATAATTTCACCTCCAAATAAGGATGTTAGAATAAGATCATCGAAAAATGGTTATTTCATCCAATTATCAGACTGAGTATATAGATAACTGTCAACATAATGACTTTTGTCAAATTACTTGAATGACCTTCTGCTGTGATTATTAAAGTTTTAAATATTAAGCCAATTTGTATTATAGATAATGTTAAATAATGAATGAAGTTTCAACTCTCTCCATATATATTTTCTGATATTTTTTTAGATGGAGCTATTGCATCAAAGTGAACAACCTAAATCTCATAATTTTCTGAAGAATTTAGGATATGTTCACAAACAGAGGGGGCAAAAAGGAGGAAAAGTGCAGAGAATGGCAATATTCTCGCCAGAAATCAACCCAGAAGAAATACCTTTACCAGATATTATGAAAAGTATATTGCATGTCTCAAATTTTTAATTTAATCTGTTTTCATTTGTACATTCAAAATTTCTTTATGGTTAATCTATTATATCCAGCTATTCACAAAATTTATTATAAATATGTCATCTTACACATCAATGGTAATTCGACTGTTGCAAAGCTCTGAAACTTTCCCCTGCTGCAATATTTAAACCTCTGCCTAAAGATAAATCTACCACCTTCCTTACTCAATATTTTTACACCCTTATGATAAATTTATCCCTTCTGCTATATTTCAGACCTATTTATGATAATTCTATCTATCCCTTGCTGCATTTACCCCATTTAATATAACCCCAGCAAACAAAGTTTCCGGCTTATATAGGAATGATTCCATCTGTTCATCTCATCACTCTACACTTTGAAGTACATGCACTCCCAAATAGAGTGGGGACACGCTCTTAGACCCACTTGGTGTCTGGGAGTTGCCAAGAGCATTAACACAGCAGCCCAGCCGCTAGTAGGACATACTCTAAGTTCTCTGATCAGGTATCCCAAAGGCTGGGCCCGCCATCAACACCAGTTGGTTCTACTAACCACTTACATTGACTGTGAGAGGCCTGCATTGGTATTCAAGGTTGTTAAAAACCGTCAAAAATCCCAATCATCATCATCACTACTCGAGAGATTTTGATGAAATTTTCTAGATAATTAAATGTAGATATTCATGAAGGTACATAATTATTATTGAAGGACTCCATAAGGAAATAATCTAACTTATGTGTTTTACATTTATCATTAACTCCATTTGTAGAAGTGTGTATTCTCTTTATGAGCGTTCTCATAGTATTTCTAGTTGATCTCATTTCATCACCTGAAATCTTTAAAAGTATAAAAAACAATAACCAATGTAAGTCCAACATTGGTCCAATTTGCAAAAGTGCCAATTTTATTACCCCAATCTAATTACAACTCTCAACAGGTGTCAAAAATTTGTGTAAACAATTACATGTACCTAATTACGTAGAGTAAATGCCAATCTCTTGGTCACTTAAGGGTGACTATACGGTTTAAGGTCTACAAAGTTCAAATGCTGAAAAAATATTTCTGCTGGAAAACTTTGTATCGAAATGACATAAAAATTTATTCGTCATTTATTTTTATACATCAAACTTGAGTGTAAACTTGGTCGATACCCTGGTGTCACTACATTTTGCAGTTGCATGTCGGCAATATTAACGATCTTGAAAATATCATTTATGCTATCAATGAACTCTTCAGAGAACAATACTAAATATAACTGGAATAGTGACACAAATTTGTCATTAACTCGGTTTACAGTTGAAATAATGCTAAAAATAGAATCTCATGAGGCAACATAGGGGGAAAATACTAATATTTTAAAACATATATCTACACAGTGCTAGATGTATTTTTGTGTTCCATCAAAGGGTGGCCATGAAGAAAACAGCCTTTTTTCAATATTAAAGACATTTAAAATTATGTCAGGGATGTACATGTATATAATATATGATCCCTGATTAAGTATTAGAGCTAGTGTAAAACGATTTCTAATTTTGATTATTCTTAAAGGCTGGGGAGTTTCTTTTTTAATCAGATCTCAGGTATGCTATTGTGAATGTTTGAAAAACATGCATGACAGTGAAAAAAAATAATGTGCTTCATGTATATGCAATGTACATTTAAGTTTTATTTGATGTCTTTTCACAGTGTTGTAAATAACAGACAATACTGAAATTTCTTATTTATGTCAGATGCAAATACTACTTTGAAAATATACCATTAAAATGGTCCTCATTTTCTCACGTGAATGTGACTAAAGCTTTCAAAATCCGGGAAAAAAACCAGCTAATAAGGCTTTAGTTTAACACATCTTTCATAACTGAATGTGACAAATTGTCAGAAATATTTTAGTTATCAATGGTTATTCTCAGAGATTTATTTCCAAAAAAAGCACCTAGTTTGAATGTTAAAAAAGTCAGATTTTAACATACATTGGTGATATGGAAGAAAAACTTGAAAAATTGTTTGAGAAATCCCTGGTGTTTAAGGCATCCAAGTTGGATCCAGTGAAGTTCAACTGCAATAACACATCTTTTTTTTAATGGAATTTTGACAGGAGATATTTTTGAAAAATGTTTAGATGTCCTTGATCTTTCTTTTGATAGACTTCATATAATAGTTTTATGTAACATTTTATTTTCAGACTTGATTATAGCAAAAATCGACTCAATGAGAGCTACAGAACAGCTAATTGTAAAATGTGCATCAGTTTTAGGAGAGACATTTACCAGGGACATGATAGAGAGCATTCTTCCAAGAGTAAACAGAATTAAAGCAAGGAAATCATTTAGAGTTCTCAGGAAGACAGGCATTTTTGAATGTGCAAATTTGTATAACCCACATTACAGTAAATTTTCAAAAGACACAACAGAGGAAGATTCTGCCCTTGCATGTTATTGTCCTGTATTTGATGAAGATGTTGATAGAAATTTGTGTAATCTGATGAAATTTACTAACAAAACCATGATGGACACTTGTTACCAGTTACTAATGGAGAGCCAAAGGAAGGCACTGCATGCAAGTTCAGCTGACTACCTAGAAAGGGAGGCAGACAAAATGAGGCATGGTATACCATATTACTCTTTAGAAAGACCACCTCCCAACTCTGATGATAATATTGGAATAGGTTTGTTTTTAATCCTTCTTTGTATTTGGGTAACAAATTGTGGATGGTATATAGTTCACCTTGACCGTATCTGTATATGCCCACTTGTTCCTTGCAAGTATAACTCCTGAATGGTTTTATAGATTTTGATAATAAAACTTTTTGAAAAGGTATGATTTTATATGTAAATGTGCATTACCACTGTTGAATAATACCAAATGTTTAGGAGGACTTAGTATTATTGTTTTGTTTTCATGCTTTTGTAAGTGTGCTGATAGTTTTAATTTTAAGTTTGACCAGAAGGTATTCTGATTTGAGCTGATAATGCACGTATTTAATTGAAGAAAATTGTTTCTTTTCTCCACAGACATAAACCAAAGTCGAAGAAGAAGTTCAATCAAAGGAGAAGACATTTATGAAGCGAAAGCAGAATCATATGTTAGGAATAGAGGCAGGAGGAAGGGTGTTCAAATCCAGTTTGTACATTAATTATTGTAGAGTGAAATGTTCAGAAAGGTGGTCAAAATAAAGATAACTAGAAATAATTTTAAACAGAAAAAATATGAACACATGTTGAATATTTCCGACACATGCCATTGCATACAAATTATTAATCTGATATTTCTGTGTAAAATAGGAGACATTGGAAAGTTCAGTTTAGAATTAAGCTAAATTGAATTATTGCCATAGGGGTTTAAATCCTTTGTCCATAGTCTTAGAATTGATTAAATTATATATTAAACTTTGACAATATGTAGAAATAATAAAACATGGTAATCATTTGGGTGTGGAGTAGATACGTTTGTATTTTGTGAGCTCTATCATAGTCTGTCTGATTTTGCTTGTCTTTGAAATTAATAAGTGATATTTGATTCATCAGTTATTGTTATTTTTCTGACAGAGATGTTGGTGCTATCCTTCCATCATTACTACAGTCCATGGCATCAGACAGAACAACAGAGCAGGCATGTGAGTGTTTGTTGCCCATGTACAATCAGATATATTATCACAGGAAAGCCACTAAAGAATACCTAAAGATCATTGATGTGTTGGTGGAAGAAGCTGCAGCATCCATCATAATTAGACAAACAGATAATGTAAATACACCAACAGTAGAATTAGTATAAGACTCTTATGAGGTTGTAAATTTTGCCAGTAAAGTCAAGCCATTTGTTATGTAATTTTGTGACCACTGGTAGACAGTAAATTATTATTATTATTATTATTATTATTTTATTAAGTTTCATTGTAAGATGGCAAGAGTACTTTATTTAAATGGTTTTTAAAACTTCTCTAATTTTTATTCCTCAGTTCATAGATTTCAGAGGTATTATGCTCATTTGTGTGCCTTATTTATTTACATCAGAATGATATGCAATATTATGCAGGACAGGTGTATGAGCTTTTTATTTGGTCTCGTATCCACTTTTTGCTTACCTTGTTTCTGTCTTAATTTTTGTATTGCATAAAATTTTTGTATGCTTCTGAAATTGTTTGTTGGAATGATTTGAAATTTGTATATTTGGTATATAGCATTGTAGGCTGTATCATCTGTGTGTCTTTAGTCTGGGTCATGCAAAAAATTAAGAACAGAGCTAAATGGACAGATCTTGTGGCAATCTTGTGCATGAAATTCCTGTTCACCAATGTACATTATAATTATTTTCTAATTTTATGGTGTAATGTCTTTCTTCAGTCTTTCATTCCATAACATTCTCGTGAAAACTTTAGAACTGTATGGTTAATATCTTTAAATGGACTTTGACCAATCTTTGTACATACTTTATCCTTAAAAAAAGTTGAAAGTTGATGCCAAATTTTTGCAGTAAGGAGATGCCATATTCCATGTTCATGCAATCATGTTTGTTGAACTGGTTTCATGAATGAACTCTAATACTCTTTGCCAATGAAGACATTTAGTTCTATTGCATTGTATTCAGCTATACCATTTTTTCATTCACATTATTTATCGTTCAAATGTAATTAAATGTCACAATTTTTATTATGAATATACATATATGTATTGACTTCTTAAGGCAATAAAGAAACTTGAAGAGGCAGAAGAATTGATAGATAAAATAATTGAAGAAGAAGAAAAGGATGCAGAAGATGGAAGCCTTTATATCCTGTATGCAAAGCTGGCAAGACTTACAGGAAAGGTATCACATACAGCTTTAAAAAATTAGATGTAGAGAATTTTCTGGGAATTACCAATTACTCTGTTTATTTATCAATTTAAAATAATTTCTTTCCAAGAATACAAATTTCAAATGGATATGCATTTTGTTCTGCTTATTTTTCATGTAAAAAATGCTTTGTAGTTGGTACATTTTATTCAAATGCTATGTTTTTAATGTTTAATGTACATTACATTTGAATACTATGCTTTTAATGTTTTAAACTCTATTACCTAGGCATTATATGTTTCTGGAGACAAAGAAGATGCATATGTTTATATGAAACATGCATGCAATCTAGTGAATGCATCTATACCAGAAGGATATTGTGGTTCCAATGTTAAGTTAAGCTTTCTGTGGATGTTTTTAAAGTTTCTCAGATATTCTTCCAAGCCTAGAAGGTAGCTATGGCTTATATATTTTGGTTTTTTTAGATTTATGAGCTTACTTGGACCTAAAGTCCATACGTGCTATTATCATCACTTAGTGTCTGTTGTCGCCTTTTGTAGTAATTACCGTTTTTTTTTATTTAACTATGAGTCGATACTTTTTATTCAGGAAAGTGTCAGCCTCAAATTATCGTCCACTTCAACTTATATTAGGATTTTTCGAGAAAAAATGTTCATCGAACTCGAAGATTATTGATCAGTGCCGCTGTCCTTTATGAATGAATATGACGATGTTAATAAAAACTATATAACCGTTAAAATATATAAACAAACTCTTGAAGATATGTTAAAAAAACTCTTTTTTACTGGTAAGATGTTATCAAGTGTTCCAGAGTTATCGGTCTTTTAATATGCAAATTTGTACCTATTTATGGTATGTCATTACACATTCACACATGGCTCAAATAATAACCAGTTAAAGTGTTATCTAAATGGCTAATTGCAACCAAATTTAAAGATTACAATTTCTTTTATTGTATTTCGAAATACCAGGTAATATTGTTTATTAATTACTGCTTGTGATAATGACCTATTAATCAAACTAATTTCCCGCTAATTTCACACGTGGGTGTCCATGCTTGATATGTTTACGATTTCATACACCTGATGATCTAAGGCTTAATTTAATTCAGAAATTTTATACAAAGTAACATTGCTGGAATAATATGCCTTGAAAAACCACTCAATTTGGATCTCTGATGATACCTACGATATAAATGCACATGTCTGACCCTCGACTTGTCTATGTTTTTTTCTTCAATTTTAGTCAAAATTAGGCAATACTCCAAACTAACTTATAGTCCAGAAAATACGGTAACTTTTTTATAAAATCTCAGATTATTACCAAATTTGGAAACCAGAATCCTTTGGGTATCTACTTAAAATGGGTTTGATTATGCAGACAAAGCATAAAACATGGTGGTTGTTGCTTTTTTTTTACGACCACAGGAGTAAAGTCACCTATTTCTACATAAATCTCAAATACTGTATGAGATACTGGAAAACTAATGTGACTCTTTCTTCTACAGCTTGAAGAGCCTTTTTAAAGTGTCCATTTGGTTGAAGTTGTATGACAATTTCTTGTTAGAGTTTTTTCCCTTTGAATGTAACAGTTGAAGTGTTTTTTTTTTTTTTAGAAATAACCTTTAATTGATGAAATGATTTTAATAGCAAGGCCTCCTACAGTCAGTTACCAAGAGGTCACATAGTATGGCAATTGCTCATTAGAATTATATCCTTTGAAAGGTTTTAAAAAAAAAAACTTTTTCCTGGTGATCAGCCTTTCTAGAGCCTCTTATTTGCTTTTTGTCCCAAGAAATGACCACTCAGATTGTTATGGCTACAATAAAAAGTCATATTATTTAAGAACTTTTAAATTCTGAACATTATAAATTCAGTTTTTGTCTGATATTTTATAAAGACAGTGACATATGTATGCACTAATGCTGTACTATCATCAATATTAATTTTTCACAATGATTTCAATGTCTTTATAATAAAGTACAAATATATCTAATTATTGTTTAGGCCAGCAACAGAGAAGACTCTAGAGCAAGGTTATTGCCTGTCTGAGTTGTATAAATTTGAAGAAGAGAAACATGATGTGATGAGGATGTCTATTATTACTCTTAAACAAATGATTAAAGTTACAGGAAGGAAAAGTAATTTGCATCAGGTAAAATACAAGTTATAACCAAGTTGTAAATGGAAGATATTGAAATAAAATGTTTCTCTCCATTCATCCACCCTTCTTCCTTTAACACCCTGTGAAATTTATAAAGCAATACTTTATGTTTAAAAGATTGTAGCTACAAATTTAATTGTATTGTGATGCTGTAGTAAGTACTTGATGTAAAAGATGTACACTTGATAATGACAGGTATTCTAAACTGATGTTTTCATCAATACAAGAATGTAATTTTAACAACTTTATAAATTTTAGTTTCTGATGATAATAATATTCATTATAGACAATTGAATCATACAGAAAAATGATAGATTTCTGCAAAGTCAACAAACACAGGAAGCTTAAAGAGAAGCTTGAGCAAGAATTTCTTGTATGGTAAGCAATTACTGTTTTATACCTTGCTAACAAAATACTTGGGGTAGATTTTAATCCATATCTGCATATGCTAGTGTTAGCCTTTTTTGTCAGTTTATCAGAAAAAAAAACTATCAGGTTTAGATTTGTCATTATTCAGGATTTTTTTATTTTGAATTGCATGTAATTTATTATATAAACTGAAAAGTGTTGATTATATGAACATAGGTATTATAGACCACTCAATTTTGTGTTATTGAGTTTGGATATTTTGGATACCAATGGAAACAAAATGATAAAAAGTCCTAAGAAATATGGAATCAAAGCTAATCTGACTGTCTACCAGTGGGGATCCACAGTCACCTCTTAGAATCATCTAAGGGGTCCGGTGGGTGGGGGGGGGGTGCACAAAAAATTCTTGTTCAACACTTTTTTTTGATATGTGCATATACACATTATTTTTTTTTTTTATTAATTTTTAAATTCATTAGGGGGCACCTTGCCCCCCTCCCTCTCCCCATGGATATGCCTATGTTTACCAACAATCATCTTAGTTTATTTTATCTGATATTTATAGTTGTTTAGCCAGAAATGAGGAACTACAAAGTGATGACTTACTAAACATGTGTGACATTTGTTCTGTCATATGTCAAACAAGCCTTCAGAAAGGTGAAGCAAAGAGATCTATATCAGCAGGTATCTTTACTGATGTGACAAACTACACAGAATATTATTTTTTAAAAAAAATTCCAACACGAAAAAAACCCCTCTTATATTAAAATTAAATATCACTATTGTCTTATGACAACATAGTATATAATATTTAACCCCAACTCAACTATTGGATGGTATATTGGATTCACCTTCTTTTTCCAACATTCAGTCCATTCATCTGAATTTCGGTGCAAATATCTAGGCTCCCAGTGGATGGATAGATTTCTAATTTAGAGTTTGGTTTTATATGGATGGGGCATATGTTTAAAGCAGTTTCTGTATAATATCAACTTCCTGTTGTGTTGGACTTGCCATTTTTGACTTTATGGAATGATAGAGAACATTCTGGTCACAAAAATCTCAGCTCCCAATCGATGGAATGGTTTAAAACTTGTGTTACTTTATATCGTTGGGGCATAAGTTGTAAGTAATTTGGGTACTGTCTGATGTCAACTTCCTGTACGAGTGGAGGTATCCCTAGCACAACAACACATGCAAGTTCATGTAGAGATAGAGTGAATAAGAAAAGTGATCACACCTGCAAGGTAAAATGTTTAACTTGGCATGGAACTTCATACAAATTCTTTTTTTTTCTTTGTAGAGATTTGTCAAACTTATTTTTGTTATTTCATATTTTTGAAAATTGCATATGGATTTGCCTGTTAAAACAAAATCATTGACATATTATAAAGATTTTGTAGGTTTTTAATTTTTATTTTACTGAGAAACTGCTTTCACCCTCAATCAATAAAAAAACCTTATTCTAAAAATGTTGACCATTTAGTGCTGTCATACAAACTTGTCTTTTTTAAGTAGCATGCATTTGCTTGGCTTTATAGTGAGAACACATTTTATAGATTTTGAAGTCTTCCTTCATAAAAAAATTCATTGTGGATGGAAATCTGTATAAACAAAATTATGAAAGATACAATGATCAAAGTTTCATTGTATTGTACATTACAACAAAATAGTCATCAAAAGTATTTATCAGTCTAAGGACCTGAGTTCAAAGCTTTTCCCTTTAAATTTTCATGTTTCAGGAACTGTTGTCCTTGAAATTGCTGACAGTATGAAGTATACAGAAATTGATAGATCAGTGTTTCCTATAATGGCATTGAATCTTATCTTCTCAAATAAGTAAGACTTAAAAATGATGTAAACATGAGTTTTACAATTATTCTCGTAAAACCTTTGGTTGTAAAAAAATAATATAATTATATCCATTTTTATACTTATAAAAGAGCTTCTTTTTGTGAAGTCAACCCAAGAAGCTTCACACCATTTCTGTTGAAAAGTACATGTAAAAGATAAAAAATTATTGATTTGGAGGCAATTTGTACAGTATTTTGTAGTGCCAGTCATTGACCAAATACCATATACAGTCAAACCTCGGTAGTTCGCACTCCAAGGGACCATTGAAATGTGTTTGAGTTATTGGGAGTTCGAGAAATTTAAGTTCGTATATTTTCGGATTTTTTTTGTTACCGGTCCGAGTTCGACATTATCGTTAGAAATTGTTTACTTCCTATGAAGGTTTTGTAAGTTTGTGGATCTCTTTCATTTGCTTTCGGAAGATTATCTTGATTTGTGGACATTAAAATACTATTTTCGCTTTTAAAAGTGTTCAGAGTTCAAGTTCCTTTCATTGGTCAATAATGTGTTTTAATCTGATTTTCTTTGATGCTTTCATCATACAGACTTCGGAACATTCTCAAACTTCAATCAGTTTATGTTAAAATCAAATTAGTGATGACTTAAATATTACCCGTAATTAACTAAAATGACACTGATTAATGATAGGGTTTCAGTTTTCACATCTTTTACTACCCAAGCTGACAAAATGGCTGACGAGTTCGAGATAGTGAGGGTTATTCTCTAAGATTTATTTTAGAACGGACGACTTGTCAGTTCAAGTGTTCAAGAAAACCAAGGTTATACTGATTATATAGGAGAAAATTTTGGTACTTTGAATTGTGTTCGAGAAATCTGGGGTGTTTGAGCCATTCGAGTTTGAGTGAGTGAAGTTCAATTATATTAAAAACAGATATACAAAAAATTCAACTAATGAAAATGTTAGCTACTTAAAACATACGATACTTGTTGTAGCAAAGAAGCATGTGTAGAAGTCATGGATAAGATCCGAGCCTACAACATGAAGAAATACAGCACATTAGGGAAAACGTGGTACCATGCAATCAATATGGAGATCATGTTGAATTGGAGTAAGTATCCAGATGAAATCTAATTTTCTGTATACTCATCTTAATTAGCAGAAAATACAACCACTTGTATTTTCCTTGTTTGAAATTCGATGTAAACTTATTTATAAAGGGTGGTTAGAAGTTCTGTTCTCCATAATGATATTGTAACAATATTGTGAATAAAAGGGTGCAGTTTGATATGACTACAAATCAACCTTGAACAGCTCACACCCTTCAAGCTTGATTCAACTTTGAATTTCAGTTGTGACTAGTCATTTAACACAGGAAAAGAATTTGACCAGAAAAGAACTGACCCTTTATTGTCCCTTTAGTCCTAACCTTTCTTTGTGGGCATGGTATTTTGTGCTTGTGGTTCAATTTCAAAGATCCATTTCTTTTCATCCAAGTTATCAAGACTTTTTGACCCCTAATTCCTTATTAGATCAAGTCACAATCCGAAAAATTAATCTCAACCTTCCTTTGTTAGTATGGTTTAGTCCTTGACATTAGTCATTAACTAGTCTGATGACAGGAGCTAATAAAACTCACTTTGATTGAGTACAAGCAACATCGGTGGTCTGATTTGACTAGTAAATTTTATGGCACCCAGCCACTGGTGGATATTCATAAAAAAGCACCCTTGATGCAACGTTCTATTCGAAAACTGGAAAGTAGATTGCATGTTAGGGTAGTCTAGGGCATTAATAGCCCCATAGTAGATAACAATGTAATAATTATAAACATCAGTAATCAAATTATTACCACATGTTTTCTGTCATGTGCAGCTAATAACCAAAATGGGAGTCTGAATAAGTTTCGAGGTAGACCAAGGCCAATTTGAACAGTATTTTAGCTATGCTAAAGGTGGTCTGACTTGGTGGCATGGAGGAACAGAATTTCAACCTCTTAAAACTAGGGAACAATTTTCTCCTCAATGGGCAGCTTGGTTTTTTTTGAGTGAGAATTTTTTTTTTCCACAAGACAAAAATATTTATGGTTTAGCAGCAGCCAGATTTAACCTACATTGTTAAATCGAAGACTGGAGTCTTCAAGTCACTAATCGTCAAATAGTCTTTAATTTTGTAACGAATGAAAGTTTTAAGTAGGTCAATGAGTGCCAATGCTACATCAGTTTTCCAAGACCCCAATGTAGTACAAACATTGTCTACTATGCATGACAACTATGTTGCTGTACCAGCAGACAAAGCCTAAAAGAACATTGTTTTTTTTTGTCTGCAAAACGTTTTACATCCAATGTTTATTATCAGAGGTAGATGTTGAAAATAATAGCAGTGATAAGACCTATACTGCTACCACACTCTCCAAAGAGGAGACTGTGGAAAACCATTAATCTGTGCTATCCTCCTGTGGTCTCTCTGCCAAGGACCATGATTGTGATGTACTGTCTATGTACTGGATTAATTGAAATAATTTCAAATCATCTTCCAAATATACAGAAGAAGATGTTTACAAAATGCTGGAATTTTTAATCGACAACATATTTGCCAGTGTGGTGGACGCATTTTTCAACAAACAGTCGGCATTCCAATGGGAACAAATTGGGCTCCTCTACTTGCTGACCAATTCCTTTACTCTAATGAGGCTGACTTTATATATCTGATCTGAAAGAAAGAATATTGTTTCGCTAGATTCTTTTATCTCAGTTTCCCCTATATGGATGACGTATTATCTTTACACAATCCTAATTTTGGGGATTTGGTACATTGCATCTACCCCAAAGAACTTGAGATAAAGGATACTACAGACACTGTTAAGTCAGTCTCATATCTTGACCTACACTTAGAAATTGATGGTAAAGGAAAACTATTGACCTAACTTTATGACAAACATGATGACTTTTCATTCAGAATTGTCAGTTTCCTTTCACCTGTGGCAACATCCCTTCAGCACCTGCATATGGAGTGTTCATATCACAACTCATATGTTATGCCAGAGCTTGCTAAAACTACGCACTTTTTTTATCATGCTAGAATTCTTACAAATAGGCTTCTGAAACAGGGTTATGTTGCTACAAGATTGAAGTCATCACTACAGAAGGTTTATGGTCGTCATCATGAAATTGTGGATCATTACGGTGTATCCATCTGCGCCATGAAAACTGATATTTTCAATGTGTCATAGTTTTCCTTTCCTCTTTCGTCTACCCTAGACTTGACTTTTTTATGAGCAGCTCGGCATGTGTTTCAAGAAAAGCAGAGGACACATACCCTACCGGTGCACCTGGTCCATGCTCCCAGTTCTTAGTGGAGTCCAAGTTACTTTGTATGTATGATTTTAGTTACTTTATGTTCTTTGATGTGTAGGTGTTTTCCATGTTTGGTCTTTGTCCCTGGATTACATTCTTTTGATTACCGCTATATCCTTGGTTCCCTTGATTACTCTTTTAGCATCCGAAATCACATGAATGTGATATGCTCTAAAATTGGGCAGAGATTAATTAAATTACAGGTCTATCAATTGGATGACTATTGCTAGAATCTTGGTTTGCTTGATACGATTACTCTTTCTAATCGTGATGACTGGAATGTTTTCGATCAAAACAACTGGTTACTAGGAACCAGATTAAACAATTGGCAATGGCTGTATATAGATAATGTTAATGACCTTTATAGTCAATTGTAACGAGCCCCTGTGTTTGAATCGGAAACTTGGTAATATTACACAAATTTAATGCTAACAGATTATTTCATCTTTTAATGTGAACTTCCCGTTCCCATACAAGCAAAAAACATACATAGACATGTGTATGATATTTTTTAAAAGAGGTACATTTAGCGATCTTTGGGTTGCTTATGATATTGACCAGGGAACCAGATTAGGAAGCAGATTAAACAACTGGTAATGAATATTTATAGATACCGGGACTAGGACTAATGGCACAATATCAAAGATTTCCATTTACTTAGTCAAGTTAATGACTAAGACACCAGGAAAATGCTTGTTTGTGGCCCTTCATTCTTTTATTGTTCAAGTCTTAGCCTCCAAAATCATGAAGTCTTGACTTTTTTTAACAATTTTATAAACATTTATGTGCTTTTACTTGATGATATTGTTAAAATTTTATGAAATGCTTGTATTTTGGCCCCTTTTTGGCCCTTTAAAAAGATTTGATCACAACCCCCAAAATCAATACCTATCTTCGTTTTGTGGCTTGGAATCTTATTGTAAAATTTTATAAAGATCAACCAACTAATATTTCAAGTATTAGCATGAAACCCATGGGACTATGTACAATTACACTGACAGTTTCTGTCAATAAATTCATTAAATTCTTTGTGTTTGTGTAGATAGGAGATGTTTATCACTGAAATTTTTTAAAATATAGCTATACATAACTCAAGGAATAAAATGAACTTCCACATATACTCAGCAATGTTGCTTGATATTTAAGGAGCTTTTAGGCTTATCAATCAGTTTTTATATGTGTGTTGTAAATGATTGTTTGAATGTTGTCTTCAACTGTAATGTATTTGTTTAAAGTATTTTGAGAAAGATAAAACTGCATTTACATGATCTAAATATATTTGATTTTTTTTCTTTTTTCCAGGTGTTTCCCAAGAATCTTTTGATGACAGTTTAGATTTTGCCACCTACATAATGAGTAAACCAGATGCTATGTACAATGATATGCTCCCTAGATACATGTTGTCAATAGCAATAGCTATGTGGTAGGTGCTAGAAGTTAAAATGGACATAGGCACTAGTTGGTCTTTACATTGTGTAGGCTAATAAAGGTCATAGTCAATGAATGAATTGAAGCAGTGTAGCTGTGGCCAATTATCCTTTTTTGTGTGACCAACTGTACTATTTGGCCTGTATCATCATGAACAATTTGTTAGTAATAAATAATTATTTCAAAACACTATTTTAGTATTCAAGATACCTGTAGTACATGTAGATGAAAAGTATTTAAAAATTAAACTAAATTTTTTAAGGTTGCCATATTTTGGATTTGAAAACAATGCATTCCATGCAATTTCCTACTGTTCCATACAAGGGTCTGGAAATTTTGACAGCCCATGCTGGACATTTTATCAGCTTCAGCTGACGTTTTTGTCAGTCTTTTAACATGCTCAGATTGACAATAAACTTTTTATGTAGTTATTTTAAGATAAATATTGGAAAGTGTGTTATTTCATCACATACTCTGTCTTTTACAAAATATCAGAGCGAGTGAATGAGTTTGGTTTCGACCACAAATGGACGTTCCAACATGTAAACAAAACATCGTATCTCTCAGACTTTTTCATCACATAGGCAAACAGCCGAAAACTTCCGAGCGATGAAAAAAATGTTGATTATTCATAAAAGAAAATCGTGAACACATTTTGCCTATTGATTCAAATGGTCTGTTGACTTCTGTGTTACAACGATTCAAGATGTTAAGACGAATTAATAATTACAAACTACATATATGACTGATTCGAAGTTTCAGTTCCATGTGCTTTCATTACCTCTGAAATATTGGTGGGAAAATGGTGGACTTGTCAATCTTTTTTCTTAATTAATAAATGTATGAAGATTCTCCGAGTTACTTTGATGAATTCGTATTGGCAACGGGCTGCACGTGTACTGTTAATTCAATTGTGCAATCAACTAATCAGTTACAGGTAAATCACAGTCACAGGTGGCTGCACATCGGCTAAAATTGACACACATCTGTCAATTAATTTCCAATAAACAATTAGGAGACTGGTAGACAGGATGTTTGTACACTAATAAAACCATGCAGACTGTAATTTATAAGGGTTGACAATTTTTTTATGTCCAATATTGGAAAATTGTCGTCGGTCATTTGCAAAATTTGGCGGTCAATGACCAGCATTTTTGACTGGTTCCGGATCCATGGTTCCATATAATGGTAAATGGACCAGCTGAAGAAATAAATAAATCTTTTTTTATAAATTAACTTTGTAATTTATTCAGATCTTGTTATGCTTTTCTATTTTCACTGTCCATATTTCCTTTTAATAAAAATGTACCATACTTTTAAAGGTTCTGCAGACATGATCAATGGGTCAAAGCACAAATTTGGTTTGACTACTGGGAGATGTTTGAATTGGATGAAATAAATTTCCTGTCAGTTTACATACTCTGTAGAAAGATAGAAATTATGCTTGTCTCTCTTAGTATAAGCAAAGTCACCAAGCCTAAGGCATTGTGGAAGGAGCTGCAGGATGCTTGTGTTAAAGTATGTTTTTGTGTAAACTGTTCAAATTGACTTTAACAATTTCTTCATAAGATTAGTTTTTGTACAGAAATCAAAGTTACCAGCTAATAGAAATGAGTTAAATACAAATGGCTTGGGCATTTGAAAAAAAAGAAGAGAAGTGATATGTCATTTAGCATGAAGTCATGATTTAGAAGTTACCAATGACGGAAGATTGAACGCCAGTGATTTTTAAAAGTCTATTATAGCATTTTAGAGTCTTTTTGAGAATGTGATGTTTTAAATAAAAAGATATGTAATAAAAAATATAGTATCAGTTAGTTTCCTACGAACAAGAACAATTTGTCTTTTTTTTTTATATTTTTTTATAAAAAAAAATCCTGTGGACTTATTTTGTAGGATATCAAAAGACTGTCTTTTGCAGTGAAGAAGGTTGCTTCTCTACAGCCAAGATATTTCCATTTAGAAGCATATCTTTTGATTCTTCAGCACAAGTACTGTTTTTCAAGGTGGTGTTTGCTCAAGGCAATAAATACTGCCAAAAAGCAGGGTAACAAACTTGAATTAAACTGGATTAGAAATCACAAACTGAATTGGTTCAGAAGAAACTTGGGTAAGGGAAACCGCTTTCACCCTGAATGGATTGAATCATTCTCAACTGCAGAGAATGTTTACACCTGGCCTCTGGTTGCAAGATAATATAGAATGAGTACCTGCTATTTCTACATACTTTGATGTTACTGGATGTTCTTTGTTCGGTGGACTATTTATACCCAGATAATGTAAAATAATGGTGTTCAATTGTTTTGTGTGGATATCATGGGTACTGATAATGATTATCAGTAAGAAGGAAATAAATTATTTTGTTTGTTCTTAATTGTGTTGTGAATAGTTTACTGAAACCTTTTTTTTCAAATGAAAACAAAATCAGGATTTTTCTTGCCAGTGGTGACCAGAAACAATTACTATGTTTCTGTTACATCCAAGGCCACCAACTCTTTCATATACTTTAAGATTTAGAAAGAGTAAATAAAAGTTTAAATCAAGAGTGTAAGATGTTCAGGTTTTAATGATTTAATCATTTTATGCATAAATTTAAAAATTACATGGACACTATGACTTTACAATATAATGTTTTTATACTTTTGAGAATGCACAGTGTAGTGTTTCAGATACATGTAACTTTACTTTTAGAAAGTTGCAAAACAAGTTCGTAAGTTGTTTTCTCACAAGAAATGACGATCAGGTTACAATTGTTTAACATGAATTAAACTGTATTGTGTCTGATGAATTTTTCAATCCGATATTCATTTATATTTAAAGATACTTCAAACACTTCTTGAATGATATATAAAAGTGTTAAGTAGGGGTCCAGCTAAGGATCATGCAAAATGTGATTCATTGGTGAAAAGCCTACATATTTTTATTTTTCATATTTTGTTTGAAATGTCATAGTAAACAGAAATTAACATGTGGTTTTTCATATAACCCGTGCTCTTAGGAGATAAAAATTATATAGAATGCACTGTAGATTTCAAAATTAAGGGAGATAACTCTGTAAATGGCACTCAAATACAATAGAATATACTGGATTTTCAATGTCGATTATCTCTTAAATGTAGGCAGATTTGAATGAATAATTACATATTTCATAGTATACACCCATAAAACAACCTAATTACAAAAATAAAAGTATGTAGCCTTTTTTGGGGTGTATCACATTTTTCAGGTTTTGCATGATTCTTACAAAGACAGCTACTTAATTGTTCATATTTGTTTTTGTTGTCTATTTCACTGTTGTTGTCAATTCACTGTATTATATTAATGTATAAATGAACTCTTTATAAGTCTTTTTTATTTTATTATACAGCTATATTTGGAGGGCCTGATGGGCGGTTTCATCACGATTCAGGAGTTGATTTTTTTGTCAATCATGATTCGCAGAAAATAAATTATGAAAATATAAAAAGAGTATCCCCAATCAGTCTTGATAATAGAGATTCAGAATCCGGTTGTTTGTGTTGTAGTTTGATTCAATTAAGCTACAATCAAATACATTACTGGCTCATTACTTGTTTACATGTTGAATTCTCCCAGGTTCTAAATTAACCCTTTAAAAACAGTCACATTCTGACTGAATGGATCATGATTGCGAAAATGTGCCGATCATGAAGAACGAAAATAACCCATCAGGCCCCTCATATTTATTAACCAATGAAAAACTTAATTTAGGTCACCTAACCATCCCAAACCTTAATGTATTTTACAATCAGAATTTTTCATATTGGACGTTACCTCAGTTATTTACCATCCAATCAAGCGTTATGAAATTTGTATTGGACGCTTAAAAAGTATAGGTCATACAAAAGTTATAGCCTTGGACTTTAAATATTAATGCAAACTCACCTATATGCACTTCTCTTGTTAACAATTATTCATGAAGTTTGCATTCTTTTCTCTTCAACAGATTTTTCTTCCAGTGGAGGACTTTGTATTTCCATGCAATACTCTAAGAATGCTTGTTATTTTTTATTACTCCTAACAGTCTTTAAACACTGTACAGCTATGGAATAAAATTAAACACCAAACTATTTCTTTTTTTTTTTTTTTTTTTTTTTTTTTGTTATACATTAAATTTTCTGTCCTGGATATTGAGATTAGCTATAAATCTGCATTTATATTTCATAGGGTTAAAATCAATACATGAAACTTTTTTTAAAAGTAACAACACTAAAAACTAATAGCTTTTTTATATAAAGCCCCAAAAGATGACTTTACAACATAAAAACAGAACAAGTTACATTGTACCTTAATTTTTTAGAGCTTAATTTATTGTCATTAGTATTTGAATGAAGTAGAAATTACATAAGAGTGGTTTCTGAGCTTGTTGAACTAAAGGATCTCCTGTACTTGACAATCGCAATACTGGTATACCGGTATTGTGCACAATACTGGTATAAAAATTTGTTTGAGTATTGTGATTTTTTTCAAAATTTTGTACAGCGATGTCCATCCACCGATTGCTTAGGTTTGCCATGTCCCTGGAGAAAAAGACCTACTTGAAAACTAGTTCGGTTCCATACCCGTTGTTTTTTGTTTTTTGTTTTCATTTGCTCTACGTCTATGACACGCTTTACCTACATTATTCATTGTATTAAACGCTCTGGTGATATATTGTTTAAAGCGCTCTCAAAACAAGTGACATGAGAAAAGAGTAAGTAGTTGAGATGATATATGGGCTAAGCACATTTAAGACGGGGTGTCAGCTTACGAAATAGCAAGTAAATTAATGAGATCTAAGTTCCGATACCAACAAAGTCTGATTAAAGACTGGTCAATTCTATTTTACTGCAAAATGGCTTGTTCAGACATGTTTGAAAGTACCGATACGTGAATTATTCAACAGGCACTTATTTCTTATCTAAATGGAAGGGAAGTGGATAATATTTCTGATATGAAACAAGTGCCCGTGGTGTATCTGTATTTATTGAAATTTGCACGATTTGAAAAAAAAGATAAAACAGTCGTCAGTGTATAGTATTCATCAAGCACACGTACCCGATAGTCAAAATTATAAATGTAATGCAAATGGTTAAGGAGTAGTTTGTCACCAGCAAGTAATTCTCACCAACTGATTTTTTCGTCCTCTTCTGTGAAATCAGTGTATGCCGAAAATTTTAGAAAAACTAACAGATAGCTGATTTTTTTCTCTTTAAAAATGAACTACATGCATCATGCAACAATTTTAATTCAGAAATATTTTTTTTGTGATCAGATTGGAGAGAATTGCTACTGTCTTGAAAATGGCTAGATCAACTCTGACTAGTAGAGTCTAGAGACTAACTTACTAAAAATGCAATTGTTCTGCTTTAATTTTTTTATCAAACATCTGGGGACTAGGATATAGGAGATGATGCCTTTTTTAACTTCAGTTTTCTCCATAAGATTTACAGGTAGCATCCTGGTAACACCTGAATTTCAATGTATGAGAGTTCTTGATGTCATCACTTACCTGTGATTTGGTTTTGGTTGGCAAAAAATCCATTGAGTGGCATGGGGCATCAACTTTAAATCATCATAACTTGGTGGTTTTTTAAGATAATTGAAAAATTCTTTTGGTTCCCTAAACTGCCAATAAAACTCTTTTTCCGTGGAATTTTTAAATAAATATTCAGTAATTAGAGTATATGAGCATAAAATTTTAAAAACAATTTTGTATGAAAATAGAGGTTTACATATAAATATCGTTTCAAATTTATTCTTCTAGTAAAACATTTATAAATTCACTTATAAAATATGAATTCTTTTATGTAAATGAAACATTTCACAAAATTGGATGTAAAATAACAAAGCTATTAAGTTTGGAAAATTGGGATTCTAATCATGAAATTGTTAATTGTTTATTTAGTTTGACACTTAATGATGTGGAAATTAGTGAATATGACATCACTAATGAGATTGGTGAACTCTCCTTTAGCATCTTGCATCTAAAAATTATAGCATCACATTTTGATAGCATCCTGGTGAAAAACATAGTATTATGGCAATGTGATGCTATATGGCCTTGGGGAGATTTTTTAACTTGTGTACATTTAGAACCCAGAAAGCTAATTCAAAATTTGTTGCAACTATTTTCTTATTAATAAAAAATACTCCTTTAAACAATTTTTTGAACAGATAATCAGAGCATTTTAACAATTTATTTCATTATATTTTCCCATTACCATAAATGGGCATAGTAGTTCCGAATGGCTTTTGAACAATTTAAATTCATATCCACATCATTCTTGTACCATTCTGCAATACAGTGATACAGAAACAGTCATTTAAAAATAGTCCAAGAAAAACTAGCTTGCTGATAATTAACTTTTTATTGCACATCAGTGATATTGTTAGCCTGTTTCAAAACTACTTCATCCTTTTTTTTTTACAAAAATGACAAGTGTGTCATTTTTGGTTTCTTTTTGTATATTAGGTAATTGGAACAATAAAGTCAGTACACTCACAAAGCCTTGATCTTGTTGGGAACAGACCCAGAAGTTAGTTATTTCTACCATTTGGGGTACTACCCAATATGTAGTGGTTTTTTTTTTAACCCATATTTTTTTTAATATGTCATTTTAAAAGTAGGAATATTTGTGCAATTTGGAGTAACTACTTTAATTTTTATTATTTCAAAAGTTGCAGAACCAAGTTAAATGCAATATTTCAAGGCCTGCAACTTTTTAGATATTAAAATTAAAAGTGTACCTTCTTCAGAAAATATCCTTCAAATACATTAGTTATTCCATCTGTCAAGAAAGAATATTTTCCAAACTTTCTAATTTTATAATGGGCAAAAAACCCACCATACAAAGGGTAGTGTCCTAAATGGGTAGCTAACCCTAATTTCAAGACTTATTCCCAACCTGTTGAACCTATAATACATACAAAACTTTAAAAATATAATGAAGAATAACATTAAGAAAAAAGAACAAGTCATAAACAGTTAAACAATGTAATTTTGAACAGAAACACCTTATCAAGCACTTTGACTACATTTATATAATGAGAATAGGTATGGTGTATATGTCAAAGAGACAACATCATGGGCAGGATGAAATATCAGCCGGAGACCACCGGTTGGCCTTAATGAACGATGAGAAAATCCTCATACCACACGACAGGCTGCAGCTTGTCCCAGAACATCATTATA
Organism: Perna viridis; assembly: GCA_037379345.1. Taxonomy (NCBI): domain Eukaryota; kingdom Metazoa; phylum Mollusca; class Bivalvia; order Mytilida; family Mytilidae; genus Perna; species Perna viridis. The sequence continues at coordinate 17,665,667 of CM074512.1, read as the reverse complement.
CACAGGTATAGCAAAGAATTGCCCCTATGTACTCAAGTATCATAAAAAATAAACTAAAGGTAAAAATAATACAAGACATACAGAGGCCAGAAATTCCTGACTTGGGACAGGCACACTAGAGAATAACTTAACCTCTTCGGATAAATTTCAACTAATTTCTTGGGAAACATTAATTAGGGGAAAGTGCCTTATTTTTATAGCATATAATATCACTGCATATGTATTGCATGACTTCCTTTCAGCCATCATTGTCTGTTGGTGTATACAATTGTTTAACATGCATAGTCTGTATTTTATAAATATCTTTAATCTGTGACTAAGTTTTTCATTACATTTAATTGAGCTGCAGTTCATTTTTTGTAAGTACTCTGCCATTTATGCAAAAATTTTAAATGAATTTTATGTAACTGAAATTAGAATGATTACTGGTACATATAAATCGGTATGTATGATTAGTGTGGTGAAGAAGGTTAATTCCATTGTTAGTGGTGTTTACAAGTTTGAGATATATAAAATATTATCATTGGAGGTCCCTGACTGGAAATTTGTCAATTTTGATTTACCAGCTAAGAAATTGAAGATTCTTATACAATTTGTACCAACTGATCAAAAACAAAACATCCTGGACAAAACTAAGATGAGGTTGTGCAAAGGCTATATCCTTATTAAATAGATTAAATATACTTTTAAAGACTTAATCTTAAAGGATTACATCAACCCTTGCCATGCTCCATTCTTCGAAAAAAATGTCTTGATTTTTATGATGTACAAACTTATGCAAATTAGTTGCATCATGGTACTGATGCTGATTGTAATATGTATACCAGTATTTAAATTAAAGATAGATGGTCACAGAGCTGGATAGATGAGGAGGTGGTTGGAGAGTGGGTGGGCTGAAGCAGAATAATGAGTCAGTCAGCCAAAAAAGGATAAATTTTTTGTAGTTTTTTGCTGTATGTGGGGGTCACCAGGGTTTAGGCATGATCCAAAGTGCAGTTATCTCAACTCTTCTACCCTGTGAAGGGCATTGAAGTCAAATTAGGTTTATTTCATTTGTGAGTGGTAGGCCAGGGTTTCCCAGGTTTTTTTTGTGTGAAAAAAAATGAGGATTTTTTTTTTATTTTGGACACAGTTTGGCCTATTACCAAAAGTAATTAATACAAAGGATTGCCATTGTAATAGTGGTGAGAGATATCATTCTTCTGTAGATTTCAGGTGAAATAAAAGCACTTGTTAATTATATATATTAATTTACTAGTAATACTGTAAACATACTAATTTTTACTATTTTCGCGATGAACAGAAAACCGTGAAAAATAGTAGCACGAAATTGATTTTTAACACTATACAACACTAATAATTTTTTTGGAAGCCTGAAAATTGATAACTGCAAATGTGTTCACTTGACAGAATCCGTGAAAATACGCTTACAGTAATAAAAATCTTTTTGAAAATGAATGAAAACTCTTAACTGTTTTATACTAGCAAGAGTTCTTTAAAGGTTCAGGTTTTTATTAAAAGTGAAATATAGATACAAAATTTCAAAGGTCAGTTTATATATTGGTAGAGTAAGTTTAAGTCATGATCTGTTAGATCATAATACGAAGAATAATCATGATAAAATGAGTATTTACCTTTCAATAAAAGAGAACAAATAGAGATATTGATCAAAGAGATTATAAATGGATTAAAGGATTTGGGATTGATTGATTGATTTTGATGTAAACAAAAGTGTCAGACAATATTAGGGATCTTTTGTTCACCAAAGAGAACTTTGTTTTATGTATCTAAGATTTGGATTTTTACAGCCCCTGAAACAGTTTTTTTTGTATTTTCGCATGTGCAACTTTGAAAATCTTCTCTAAATCCATTGCACAGAATTCAATGAAAGTTGACATTTATGTTCCTTAGGGTATCCCACACAAATTGACAGTTGAGATTGATGATTCAAGAAAAAACGTGGCTGCCATTACTAAAAATAGAACATAGGGGTCAGATGGCAGTTTTTTGTAAAGAACTCAAAAACGTTGCTTTGAGCAAATTTCTGGCAATGGGTAAAATTGTTAAGCATCATGAGAAGGACCTATGCCGAAATTTTCAAAACCGTTCATTTACCAATGTATGAGTTACGACCCCTGAAACAGTTTTTTTGTTGTTTTTTTTTCACATGTACAACTTAGAAAATCTTCTCTAAAACCATTAAAGATCATTGAATGAAAATAAGCATAATAGTTCTTTAGTGTATTGTGCTCAAAATGACTTGTGATTTTTAATCCGTGAATAGATATGCCTATACTAAAAATGGAACTTAGGGGTCATAAGACAGGTTTTTTGAAAAAAATTAAAAAATTGTTGCCTTTAGCAAAATTCTGGTTCAGGTCATGAAAATGCCATGAAAAGCATTTCTTGCATTTGACTGTCTCATTCCTCAAGTTTTTCAAATAAGTAAATGGTTAACCAGGTGAGCGATGTGGGGATTTTTGATCCGTCAAAAAACATGGCCGTTGTCATTAAAAATAGAACATAGAGGTCAGACAGTAGTTTTTCGCATATATCTCCTAAACCGTTAGGTTTAGCTGAATTCTGATTGGGTAAAAGTGCTCAGCATGATGAGATCTATCTTTGATCAAATTTTGGTTTTAATCCCTTTAGCCTTGTTGGAGTTATTGTCCTTTTTCAATGATTTTGCTATTTTTAATGTTATTTCTTCCTAAAATCTTCTTCTCTGACACTTGACCAATTGAAACCAAACTTGTAATGAATGTTTCCTGATGTATCCTGCATAGAACTGATGTGAGGATTTTTGATTTATCAAAAAATATAGTTGCTGTTACTAAAAATAGAACATAGGGGTCAGACAGCAGATTTTTGCTCCAAAACCATTAGGTTTAACTAAATTCTGACATAGGTAAAAGTGTTTAGCATGATGAAATTTATTTCTTGTCAAATTTTGGTTTTAATTTGTTAAGCCATGTTTGAGTTATTGTCCTTTTTCAACGATTTTTGCTATTTTTAATGTTATTTCTTTCAAAAATCTTCTCCTCTGACACTACTTAACCAATTGAAACCAAACTTGGTATGAATGTTCCTTGGGGTGTCCTGCATAGAACTAATGTGGGGATTTATGATACGTCAAAAAACATTGCCGTCGTTACTAAAAATATAACATAGGGATCAGAAAGTAGTTTTTCGCATATATCTCCAAAACCGTTAGGTTTAGCCAAATTCTTTCAGTAGCTGAAATGATTCTTATTATTAGGACTACGAAAGTCTTCAGGGATAAAGTTGTCAGATGACTTCTTGTAAGAGAGTTATTGCTCTTGAAATGGGAAAAATGACTTTTTTCTTAACAGTTTTCAGTCAATATCTTGAAAAGTATGATAGATTAAAAGAAACTTTCAGTTGTTGAAATGATCCTTTTGATAAGCCATACCAAAGACTTCTTGTTTTTATTGCCTTTGAAATGCAAAATTCCACCAGGTGGGTGATTCAGGCTCCTGGGAGCTTCTTGTTCTTTTTTGTTCTTATCAGCTGTATTGTGGAAGACTTGATTTTGTAGAAGCAAAGTTTGCATGTTTCTCATTAAAATTATATGCATCAGAGTATGTCAGTAAATTAGTTACAGGAACAAGTAATAAACTTGTGATAAGAGCAGTAGCCTAATTACAGCTTCTGTGGTTGATGACAGGCTTGTCAGTAGGTGCCAAAATTTCCCAGAGGACCTGCCAGATGAGAAAACTACTTTCTTATTATTGTTAATTGTTTCTGGGGTAACATATATTTATTCCATGGACATTGTACCGATATTAAGTTTTGTCATGTGACAACCTGCACCCGATCACTATAAAGATGTTATTGTATTTGTGCAGGATATTCATACTTAGACCTTATGTGTTAAATATTGTGTGTATTGAATGAAAAATATTATAATTCAGGACTAACAAGGTGAAAATTTTTCTAATGATGTGGTAAGAAAAATAGGTGTGACTGGAACCATGCCAAAATAGTTACTGCTATTAGGAAGGTTTGCATTTGTATTTCTGTTTACAAGTTCATATGATCGTTCCTTTTAGAACAATGTTTGATATTCCTTGGAATCTATGAACTGAAAATGTTGATTGAAACCTTTCTCTAATTTAAATGGCACCAACTTTGTATTTGATTACCCGAGATTTAAATGTTTCTTTATCTTTTTTAACTTGCATTTTGATTAATCCTGTTTGATTTTCCTCACAGGTATTTTATTGGTGATATAACATTTCGTGTCTCAACATGAATCTGTATAGAAATTATGTTCATTTATAGGTATATGGTATTTGTATGTTCACAACACCTAGTCAATGACTTGTATTGAATGATTTTAAAGTGAATATTCCAACTTCTGGACATTATAGCAGTAATAGGTAAGTTTGTTAGAAAGTATTGATGTACCTTTGGGTAGGTGTAAACTATTTCATGTTTAGGTAACCAATGGTATTATATTGTCAAGTTGACCATGTTTTTTTATCTGTTCATTGACAGTTTTATGTAGGTACATAATACAACTTGCTGTGCGTTAGTTTCGATTTTGTACCAGTAATTTGCACTTGTTTTAAAAATCCAGGTGAATTATTAATGTACATTACACATCTCATTAGCACTAGCTTCATTTAAATGGTATGTATTTGTTATTAAAAATACATAAACAAATACTCAGACTCTCTGTGTTGGATATTGAATAATTCTAATATGTTACAGTTCTTTTAACTTCTATTATTGTATTTAATTTTAAGCTGATTAAAGTCATTATTAGCAAAACTACCAGTCCCCATTTTGTATGGAATTATTCTTTGGTATGTGATAGGCTTCATGGTTGCTAGTTTACTATTTAAATCTTTATGCACTACTTGTGTAATTGTGTTTAAGGCAGCTATTGTTTTATCATTGAACAGGAGTTAGAAACATGTTAGATTGACAACAAGACAACATAGGATGGAACGAAGGCATTCAGGTTCACTGTCCTCCCTGTCTGGGGCTACTCCACCTAGCACCCCCAGGTCCTCTACAGATGGGAGCAAGAAGGGAGCTGGCATTCAGATGCAAATCCAGCAGTTAGCAAGTAAGTTGTTTTGGCCAAGAAGAAAGGAATAATGTAGAGTAAACCATTTATTGTGATATGCTGTGTTATAAGGCTTAAAAGAATGCCTGTGTGTCTGCTAACCCTTCCAACCCTAACTTTTTGTGCTTACCCTAAAGTTTTTTTGCCATTTTTTGACACACGCAATTAAAGTCTGAATGTGTCTACAAAACAAATCAGTCAAAAAGTTTTGCTTACCTACCAGCCCTAGTTTTTTAAAGAATGTTAGTAGAAACACAGGTATTTTTTTTGTTGGCCTGAGTGACCCTGAAAAATACAACTTTTTGGTTCCACGTTTGCTGTTTTCACATGACAGCAAATGTTCTTTTAGGTTTCTTATAATAAACTGACCAGCCATAGAGTTTCCATCAAATCTTGAATACCATATAGTTGACAATTTGTGTAGTAATATTCTCCAAAAAGAAATTATTACATGCATAACACATAATGATCTGAGACCTGAATGTCTGGAAACTTTCTTTTGGACTAAATCCAAATTGTTTAAAATACCAAGCCATATCTGCAGAGGGAAAATTAAATGCCATCTTTCAAATAGAGATACATTTTATTCAAAACATTGAGTTTGAAAACATTTAATCAAGGCTCTGCATGTAGAAGAAAGGCTCTAAAATTTATTTAGTTAAAGAGTCCAATCAAAGGTCAAATAAGTCTTTTGTCCTTAATCTATAAATTGTCAAACTTTGCCAATGTGCTTTATAATAAGTTTAGTCAAGGTTCCTAGGTTTATAAAATATTCATACCTATACACATTGAATAAATTGTACATCTCCACCATTGAAAGTTTGAATATTTGTCTAAGTTCTCAAACTGGATGGATAATTCCAGGTACCTATAATTTGTATTGATGAAAGACCTGTCTGATTTGGTTCTTTGTTGATAGTAATACACCAATTTTCACCTACCCTGAAATAATTTTATTTCCGTGAATTCCAACCATTGATCCATAATTTTCTACTCTATATGGATTGGTTGTAATCCTCTGCTCATCCTTTCATAATTTAATTGATCTGTAAAACTGATTTATTAAGCAAGAGATCTCCATTCACAGGAGTCCATTATACAATCATATCATAATGTTTGTCACAACAGTTCATTGAGTCTAGCTTTACTCTGGTGTGTATTGAGAAATTAATTATTGGAATTATTTAACTAATTAAACTATTATTACATTTTCTAATTAACCTGAGTTTATGATCAGTTGTAAATATGTCATTGCAAAATTTAAGCTGACTTTCCAATATTTCGAATACAATATTGAATGTTTCGGTGCAACAAGCTTCTTATAAGTAGTCTTTACCCTGTATGATTTTTACCACAATTCAAGAATTACATCTGTATCCAGTTTCTTTAAAAATTCTCAAGTTGTGATTTTGTTCCTCAAATCCTCAATTTCAAGCAATCTGATTGGTTGAAAATAGAATTGAAGAATGATAGAAGGACAATTGAATTTGAGATTTTTATGTGAGATGGGGCAAAGAACTACTTCTCATGTAAATTATCTTATTGATATTACATTTATTACCTCACAGGATTCTTATAATAATTCATGCTAAGATAGATCACATGTGAGCATTGTTTTATTGTAAATTTTATAAAAGATTTAGTCATGAACTCCGGCATCACATGTTGTAGTGGGGTATCATTCCTATACTTCTTTTATGTATCAGTGTTTGTTTAGTTTCTCACTTTCAGTCTTTACTCATTAGTTTCTATCTCTGCTTCCATTTGCCACTTCTGTCTCCCTGTTCTGTCTAGTTATGGCAGTTACATTTGCCTTGGTTGCCTTTAATTCACTTTGATTAGTGTGACTTGGAGATGAGAGTGTAGAATACAGTTATTATTGCCTGAGTATACCTTCTTAACAAAGTATTATTTGATATTATTAGATGATACTTTTATTGATCAGTTAACTACAAGGAGAAAGTTTTTGATGGTATCATGAAGTGTCAGGAATTAACTATTGATCATTTATATTGAAAACTTTATATCTTACCATGGCCGTGTTAAACAGACTTTGGACTGATAACATTTTATCCCTGCCCCTAAACTTAATACTTAAGACTTGAATTATTGAATTGAAATTGAGCAAATCATAATTCATTTAAAATTAGATACTATATTTTTACTGAAATATGTGGATACATATATATGTGTATGTATATAGGTTTATTTTAAGTTATAGACTCAGTAGACTATATTACAATACTTTCATTATATTCTTTTAGCCATAATCAGGAATTTTCGTCCTACTGTGGCATTGCTTTGTTCCTGCTGATTGTACATGTTACATAGCAGTATTCTGGTATCAAGTTAATCCTTGTCATTAATATACCCCTTTCATCCTTACTTCTTTTTGAAACCTACTTTAAAAATGAGGTATTTACACTTGTCTGTTTAAATCCTTTTAATATCACTGTGCAAAGACTTTATTGTTTGAATGAACTTGACCGTTCAGTTAGATATGGTCATATTATTTTAATGAATTAAAATTTTAATACTGGTAGATTATCATTTCAAGCACATATTACACAGAGCCTAGATCAGGCTTACTTATGTTACAGAAATATAATATCAAACCAGCTTTTCAAAACCAGGAGAAAAATTTTAGGGTACAGCATATGTTTATGAATTGGTCTATAACTACGAATATGTTAAATAGTCTCCTCATAGATGTACAACCCTTGGATCATATATCTATGGTCTCACTCAGCCACATTTTTAATTGTAAGATACTTTCATGTGACTAATAGTTGATTGTATTTTTCACCAATGGGGAAGACCAATACCATAACAGTGAAATGTCTATTGATGTGTATACACTGTGGATACATGTGTTCTCTGATTCACTCTAACCATCTTATTACAAATTATTTAGGACAGTTCACTTAATTTGATACAATGAATAAATATTAACAACTTGGTCATTTTTTTATTGAATGTTTTTTTTCTTCAGCTAGAAAAAGTTGATTGTAACAAGGTAGACTTGAGAGGGTAGACTGTCTTCTTTTTAGAGTAGCATGGATATTTTGTTCTAGACATTTTCTCTTTTGAAGGCTTTTGTAGATAATGGTATCATTGTTATAACCATAGTTATAATTTTAAACAAAATTTTGTAACGCAATGTTGTTAAACCTAAATGTCTATCAAGATTGTTGCATCTCTTGCTGGGATTTGTTTACATGTGCAGCTCAGGCCATAAATATGGCATTGCCTTTGTTCATTAAGACCTCCTCTGGTCATTACTACAAATTTTGGGCATATAATAGGGCTATTATAAATACACCCATTCATTAATCACTATATTTATACAATTTGTAAATTAATAAGGTTTAATGAAAACTGAAAAAGAAACTAAAAGTGCAAGTTCAAACTGTGATAAAATTGTGCAGATTACTCACAATGTATATTTTATGGGATCATAGATTTGTTGTTAAAACTTACAATAACCATCCTGTATAGACAGCTTTACAGGATATCAGATATGTATTGTTCCTTGTGAATTTGGTTTTTCCTTGCATACTTTTGATGTGTTGACTTAGTGTATAATGAACTATATTGTTAACAATTCAGATTTATTTAAAGGATTATTCAATAATTACTTGTTTGAATTAACAACAGAAATGAAGGTTACACTGGCATTTCTATTTATTAAAAAGAATTAGATTTGTGAAAACAAATTAAGAATTTAATTCATAAATGTCAAAGAAAGAGAGAGTTGTTCCTTGTGTTTTTATGGAAACCTGTCCATTTGGTGGGTTTGTGTTTCTGGTGATTGTTCTAGTAAAACTGCTCTAATGAAAAAGCCTTTGAAGATCAATAAAAATAAGCATCAGCATCATTTAAAAAATCAAAAAGCTGAAGTGAGACAACAAAATGTTGCAATATGGTGTTAAAAAAAACTCAATGCATTCCAAGTAGCATAGGATAAAGCTACTTGTTTCGTGACAGCTGCATTGTAAAAGTTAATATTTTGTATTTGGTCCAAATTAACTCCGTACTTTAGTACTTTGATTATTAGAAGAATTATGATACAGTACATGTACTTGCAAAATTCAGACCAAAGAGGTTGTGTGATTAATTTTGTTAAAACTATAGGAAAATTAGATTTACTTAAAAGTGAAAGGAATAGGCTTGGGTAAACTTTGTGACTAGGAGTTTCTTCACAGTAAGAAAGAGGAAAGAGACAAACATTCCATTAAATTTTATGATATAGATATAAACTTTGTTTGTATGTATGGATAGGTATGTTCAAACTTTTACAATGTTATAAACTTTGATTACCTGTATGATTTGCAGAGTAAATGCTGTATATTAATACTTGAAAAATCTTTTCAGACAAATATCCATAGATTTATTGTGGGTATTACAATGCTATGAATCCTGTCCCATGAAAGATGACATTAGATCTCTCCTAAAAAAATCAACAAGTAGTTGTCATCTGTGTTCAATGAAATGCTTCTTGATAAAGGATCAATATAATTTTTGCTTGAAAGTATATACTGAAGTATGTATGGTATGTCAACAGTCAGTAAGAAGTACTTAGTAAGAAGTATATTGACACATACAGAAGCATCCTATAAAGTAATCACTACTTAACTCAGATGTAATATATTAGTACTGGTATACAGTTTTTTCTCAGTCTTATTGTATTCTATTAGGATACAACATGGGTTGTGACTTATGGGTGATATAGTTCTAAAACATGAAAAAGATTCTTCCTTTGAATGAAAGAATTAGCCTTACCCCCTTTTGCTTGCCAGCTAAGAACTGTCCAGTATTAAAGTAAAAAAAATAAGGATCTTAAATAATGTTTCACTTTGTTTTTCAATTTTCTTATTTACCTTTCCCTTTCAAGTACTGATCTTTTAAGTTCCCCACTGGTCAGCGGCACAAGGAGATGTAAACTAATTAATGATTTCTATACAGCCAGGTCCTTACATTTAAAAAAGGTCTTTCATATATATATTCCATATACGAACATAAGTTTACGTTACTGAAAGGTTACTGAATTTTCTGCATTGTAAAAGACAAAGTTAAACAGTAACTTAAAAAAAAAATGATAAAAATAAACCAAAATGCAGACCTATATCAGTATTGTCATTATAAATGGACAAATTTATACTTAATTTTGTGATCTACCATTCTATAATTTCTTTAACCTTAAAAAAAAATGTTGAATTTCTTAATTGGATAACTTGTAAACAGTATAAACATAGCATTTAAAATGTATTCATTTGTATAATCTGTAATTATTTGAAGCCATAGAAAATAAAGATTGAGTGTTTATTACCTGTACAGGGTAGTAAAAAGATTTCTATCATATCTTTCAACTGTTTTCAATGTCACCCAGAAGATAGTAATTACTACAATTAACAGGTCCTATTTCATTCAGAAATATTTCATTTTGAGTTTGAAATTACAGGCTTATTTATTGAATGATCTCGCTTAGTCATTATATATTATGTATGATGATCATGGTTAAAATATAACAGTTTGTACCCTATATACAATTGTAATAGATATAACAGGAACATAAGGAACCTAATTCAATATTTTATGTAGAATGGTGCTATTTATTTCCCATTGGCGACAATAATAAAACTTTTGAAAAATTCACCTCTTTAAAACAATGCCAGAGCTATAAACTGACTTTTTTTCCAGTCTGATCTTCCTTTCCCCAACTAAAAATGTGAGCTAAGTCATAGCATAACTGTCTTGTTTCTTTGGTATTTTAAGCAGATGATGTTTGGGGTCAAAGTTCCCCCCTTTTTTTGCGAAAGGCACACAAATTTAAAAAAATAATAATATTTATATAAAATGGTTTTTAAAAAAATATTCAATTTTTTAAAACTGTAATAATTTAGAGTATGAAATTAATAAAACGTTTTGGGTATCAGTACAATTTGTCCAATCACAGTGATAAAGTACTGTAAAACCTAAAGACATTGATGGGGATCACATAGGACAGGTGGTCCTAATATATGGATTCATTATACATGTACATGCACTACATGGGTATACTTAAATCATGGTGCTTTAGAACAGGTTTATACTTAATAAAGGTGATGGCTAAGACAGGTTAGACTGTATACTGTCTAATAACTGTAAATTTGGAAATATGATTATAGATCAAAATGCAATTTTAACTTTTGTGTGATTTGAAGAAAAAGCTTATGTCATTCTATAAGGTGAGTTCTATTAATTTTTATATCAGCCCTGTCACATTAAATACAATAATAAAAACATGGTTACAATTAAGTTATAATATTGGGAATGACCATTCTATGAATCTATTTAAAGACTGGTCAGCCGTCATCCTTAAGACAACTTTTTATGATGTGAATGACTGAATAAAAAAAAATCAGTATTGTGGTTGGTACAAGATTTCAGTTTTGGGGGCATAAATTAAATTGAAAGCAATTTTTTTCTTCTTTTTTTTTGGGGGGGGAGAGGGGGGGTAGAATTTGTGTAAAATCAAGATTTCTTTTCCAATTTTAGGTTAAGTGGTTGCCTAGTGTGTCCTTGCCTGAATCCTCACCTGCTATTTTGGTACTTCATTCTCAGTACATTCTTGGGTATACCTAAACTCAATTTGTGTTTTCTTTACTTATACATTGAATACACTATAACAGGAAAGTCCTGGTTTTATTTATTAAGATTGAAAGGAAAAGTGCCAATAAGTCATTCTTATTAATTAAAGTACAACTTTAAGGACTTTGTAGATAAATGATTTCATTGTTCTTGTTTCATAAGAGTAGTTTCGTGTTTTCTTTGATTTTAAGAATGAATAAAACATCAATAATTTCTATTTGCTAGTCACCACATCACACCTTGAGTAAGTTACAATTATCAATGAAGTGTAAAACAGTACCCATCAGTATTCAAGTATCTGTGAAAAGTATGATTTAAATCTTTCACTGGTACATTTTACCGTTAAATGTTTTGTTCTCTAATGCACCAAGTTTAATAGTATTTTTACATTCTTAGCTTGCCCTTTACAAATTGAATAAAAGTGATACAAGAAAAATCCTCACATATTTGTTTGTATACAAGTAAAGTGAAAAGGCTTTTTAAAATGAAAACTGAAGGGGTATTGAAATGTCAACTCATCATGAATATTTTGATACCTAACTGAGATAGTTATATTTCCTGTCTGGGCATGTCATGTGTTAGAGGGAAAATAAACCTAAACCTTATATCAATACTATAAAACTCCTTCTTTCTCCAATTATCTGCTAATTTAATACCTTCTAGTTACAAATGAAGCTTGTATACAACTTCAATGTAATAGAAGGATTTGATTAGAAAGAAAATATTTTGATCTTTATTATAACCAAAATAAGTCAAATCTCTGCTTGACCTCTTTTGGAATACACAAACTAGATTTAAATTTCAATACACAACTAGTGGTATTTAATCTGCATTCCTATACTTGTATGTAATTATTCAATAGCATACAACACCTTTGCATAGTAAATCAATTTGAACATTTTTATCAAATATATAAAGGGAGACAACTCTGTTTCTCTTGGGACTTCAGATTTTGCTGTATTTTCTATTTGGTGTATAAGAAGAGAGTGAGGTTTTAATTTTTTTATATTGAATTTATATGCTAGCCTTTTATGCCTTCTACTGTATTATTTAATTAGCAATCATTTGAATTATTTTTGTTTTGAAGTTATTTTTGGACTATTGTAATAATTGTAAAGTTTGTTTAATTATTGATAAAAGTTAGGCTTGTATCACTGTATGTAAAACTAGCTTCCAGGTTGGTTTTTACCTATTAAGGCCATTTCTGGCTTTCATTCATTCATAAGTTGTTAAATAGTGAGATACGAACATTTTTTAAAAGTCACAATTTTATTAAATGGGGAATTTCCAGTCAAAACTTCCAGAAACACACAATATCTTAAAGGTTTATATTGTTTGAATTTTAAGATGAATTCTTTACCTAATATAGATTTGTTACTTCAGATAAATTAGATTAAATTTTGGACAATTACCAACTTTTCTATTTGTAATTGAAATCTGAATTCCTGACTTACTACAGGCTCAGGATTGAATTTCTTTTAATCCCTGAGGTTGTTATTTAAAAAGAAGAAGATGAGTAACATGTATGAAAAGAAATAATGTTTCAAGAAACAAAAAGAAATTTTTACTTGACTTAGGATTATGACAGAGTAATTACGTGAACTCATGTTATATTTCCATCCCCTCCTCCTTGTTGGCTGTATAAGTTACATGCATGTTTTATCTAAATGTTTTATCTAAATCGTACCTATAGGAATTCTGATTTATCTTCATTTAACAAAACTTCAATTCAAAACTTTGAATATGGTGTTGTGAACTTAAATATATTCTAACTCCAGTGATATTGTTTACCTCCAAAATAAAGCCATTAGTTTCCTGATTTGGCTGTTTAATTGTCCAAAATAACATCATCTATTTCCCAGTTGGTCTTCAAAGGATAGGATTTTCTGTTCAAAATTACACTGATTAAATGTTTATGACTCATTTTTTTCATGACATCCTCTACAAAATTATCATTTTAACTATAAATGTAGTCATTCCGAATTTCCCAGTCTTAAAAATTTAACAGCAAATGAATTAATTCTAGAATTATTATTAACTAAAAGTATATGCAGTCTTCATTGTTGTTACAAAAAAAAGATACAATGCATAGATTGCATACTGTTATTATGTGTGACAAATCAATATATGAAAGGTACTCTTATGAAATAGGTGAACGATATCTCTGAACTTTCTCCGAATAATCTTGAAATAAACGTTTGGTCAAATAACAATATAAACATGGCATATAAGATTTATTGCTAAATTCTATACAGATTTATTAGTAAAATATAACTGGATATGGAAAATAGTGTAGTTTATTAAGTTAAAGTCAGTACCTTCTTTTCATTTTATGTCATGCTTTGTGAGTTGTCTGCAAATGGAAGCATCTGTGGTCCTTTTCACAAAAAATCGTAAAATTAGTCGTAAGTTATGACGTCATAGTAAATAAAAGTATTGTGACGTCATAACTTACGACTAATTTTACACTTACGATTTTTTCGTGAAAAGGACCACAGACTTACTGCAGAAAGCTTTCTGACAAAGTTTTGGCATCAGTGTATTACTTTTACTTTCATTTTCTTTTTTCATTTCTGATAAAGTGAATTTGGGTCAAAACTTAAAACAGCAGACATCTAAACCAATACATTCTAATGCCCTAATTAGTACATGTGTAGCAGTGAACCAAAGAGTTGCAATATTTAAATTTGAAATGATTTAGCTACTGCATAATTGTTTATACTGGTACTGTGTATTCAACAATTTCCTGTATACCCGAGCTTCAACTCTTGACATACTGATATTTTTTTTTTGTTTTTACAATAGTCTTAAGTTGCAGTTTGAATTTCTGATGAGAAAAAAAAAACCTTTTCACTGTAAAAAAGTTTTGTAGGAGGGGAGTGTTGTACATCCTGGTTACAGTTCTAGAAATGAGTAACTGTCACTAATGTTCAATTTATTGTTCAACTTAAAAGTTTGAATGACGAAGACAGTTGGAACATTTAGAGATTAAGAACTCAGCTGCAAAAGAAAAAGTTGATTAATATTTGATGTTGACTAGTCCTGTTTGAAGTCCATCCATTGTGGACAACAGCTTGATCATAATACTTCATGATCTTAACATATATTTGAGAAAGTAGGGTTTGTTCAACCTGAGGTACGATAATAACTTAATTCCTTGTTTGGAAACACTTCTAGTACTGATATAATTCCCTTAATACATTTATTAGTGGCACTCCAATCTCGTTACGATTAAATCTCCACTAGTGCCAATTTATATTCATTTGATTCAGATCCAAACACATCATGGTTGATGCTTGGAAAGAATTTCTATTTAACTTTTCCGTGTGAACTTATAACATTGCAACTATTTAACATGTCAATGAAAGATTTCGTTTGCTTAGTTTGAAAAGTAGTAAATTCGAAATATTGTATAATACATATTGAGGAGAGTGCCCATTTAAAGTTTTCTAATCGATTTCTCAGGACATGTTGGTATAGATAAAGAATCCAGGTGAAAGTATATCACATTTTACCTATTTATTGTAAACAACTGGAAGTGTCCAAACAAGGCTAAAAGATGTAGTGATAACACCAACCCAAAGATCATTTTTCTGTGTGAGTTAGCTTAGAAACTAATTATCACTTTCCTGCACTATTGGATCTGTGTATTCCAAGATGATCATGATCATATCTGCACTGCTGGTCAATGGTCATGTTCTCAAATATCCAATGCAATTAACATTTGGACGATATTAGGCATTAAACACCTCTGAACAATGGGATAAGCTTTCCAGCTGAAAATGGAACAACCATTAAAACAAAATTACTATAATGGCAGTAGAAAGAGATAGTGATTTGAACTTGGGTATGGGTAGATGAAATGGTTGAGCTTGTTTGCTGGCATGGTCGCTACTTTCGGAGTTCTGATATACATGGAATCCAGAATTATGAAGGTTAGTCTCTTGAAAATGAAGCTGTAAAACTGTCTCTGTTTCTTCATTTGATACTTAACTTCTACTGTTAATTATTGATTAGATAATTAGCAAGTGTTAGATTCTCACTATCAATATATTGATTTTTTTATTATTAACCATTTGTTTCAAGTTGTCGTTACATTAAATAACATGAAATGTTAAGTGAACATAGTGCTGATATTTTTCTTACAGTATTTAATGTTTTTCTAACAACAGTTCATTGGACTATAAAGTTTTGGGGTAAATTAAAGGATTACTTTCTAATTTATATTGGCAAAAACCTTAATCCAATTTTAAAGTCTTTAACTCTGCACTTACTTAAATTTACTTGTGGTTAAACACATTAAATATGCATTGTCATGTGCAGAGAAAATCTAATACATGCATTGCATGGTAGTTCACATTATATTCACATATATCAACAAGATTTGAGTTTTGTATTCTCAGTCTTATCTTCTCCTGGCATAAAGATACCTGTATAAACATAACTTAGTTTCTGAGGATTGGAAATTGTAACTTCTTATAAACTTGGTCAGCTTAAGTCTTGTTCAACCCATTTATGTTCAGCATTTTGGAGTTTGACTGGTTACTTCATTTTTGTTTAATATTGATGGCATTATTGAACTTGTACTACACATTGAAAGAGTAATCAAGGGAACCAAGGTTATAGCAGTAATCTATAAAAACTCATTACTCCTTATTCCAACTCCTTGTTTTCAAGAATGGTTTCTTGTTAAGATGCCGTACAATTTTTTGTTGCCCCAACAATGCTTTATAACAGTAGGGTCATAGAGTATATAATGGTTGCTAAGTTTTTCTAATGTGTAGCTTAAAAAATGATTAAAATGAATAAGAACATGCTGTAGTTAGCCAGTTGATGATGGGATTGGAATGCACTACATTAATGACTTTTGTTCTGTTCTAAATGGTTCTCCCCCCTAACATAAATTTGTCATTAGTTTGAATAAAATGTACTATTTTGGAATTTCGACCACAAATTTTATACTGATACTTGAGTAAGAAATTTCTGGAAATGGACTTAAGTTATAGACAATCATTAACACTGAGGGAAAAAAAAGTATTTCTACTATGTAGCAAAAGAAAAGCAAATAGTATTACATTGTAAGTACCAAGGATGTTCTAAAAGTAAACAATAGACTCTTGATTTTTGTGGTAATTTTTGTATGCTGGGATGGTTGTATTGTTTTTGACAACAAGAATTTTCCATTCTGGTATAAACAATGTATTTTTGTGAATGTCTACCATAGTGAGACACTTATGGCTTGTATTCTATTACACTTTAACATCTCTGTCATGCTTTGTTGTTCTGTGTTGGTAAAATGAGATAGGTGAAACTACAGCAAAGTTGTGAAATTGTTCATAAAATTGAAAAACAGTGTCATAAAGTGTTCATAAGTGTTTTATTACTGAACAAATAAGACACCCTTTACCCTAATCCTTTCAAGTTCACTTTTATAAAAATGTAAATAAAATGAAGCTGATTATGACCACATTTTTCATGTAAATGTACTACATGCAAATATTATAACAATCTGATATTAAGCAAACATTCAAGAAGCAATGAAAACCTTTCTAGTACACAATCTTAATTAAAACCTCTTTCCATTCTCTGGATAGGTCTGAAGTATTTGAGAAAGTTCAATTAAGTGTATGCTATTGTAGTATGTTTGTATAGTATTGGTCTGGAGTTGGTTGTATAGTATTAGTTCAAAGTTCACATTTCCATATTTAGATCAATTATATTGCTGACCAATAGTTGGTGTAATCAATGGAATTGTCATTTATATTCATTTCTGCTGCAATACAACAAGTTTGTCCCAGAATATAAAGTAGTAAGCACATTCTATACATTAGCATGCTTTGACCAAATACCGTATAGTGGGTTATTTTCGCAGATGGGCAACAACTGCGAAAATAAAACCCGCAAAATTCTATGTATAAAATATTGTACTTCTTACAACTTTAGTTTCAAGATTACAATCCATTCAGGGTATCCTATAAAAAGTTTTATTGTAAGGGAAAATTGTCATGTTTTGACTCTAATATTTTTGAAACGATGGTAAAAATTACGCATACATAGGACTTCACCCGCGAAAATATTTTGTCACACCTCTTCAGACGGCAAAAAAAAACCCAGGAAAATATCTTCCAGACGTTTGGCTTTCAAAATTGCGAAAATTTTGTCCCGCAAAAATAATCCGCTATATGGTAAGACTCGGTTAAAGTTTCATAGAGATAAAATGATCCTTTGTAGATAAACTAAGAATTGGTCTTTAGATAGATCAAGTCCTCCTGTTGTATCAGAATATTGAATGAAATGTCACAAGTTAGTAGAGATTTCCTGGCAGTCTTTTCATTTACACTGAGTTCAAGAATCTCATTGTTAATTCAATCTTTTGTGTCTGGTTTTAATTACATTTGTGTGAAATGACCTGGGATTTGGAGATAGCAGTTTATTATTGATTTGGACATAATAAGGATATCACATTAGGTCAGCTCCAAATCCCAGACTCTGAAAATACTGGAGTTATCAACATTAAAATTATCATACTGTTGCAGGAACCAATTTAAGGTCAGGGGTCAGAGTTAATTTCCTCTGAATATTTATTGATTTTCCCCTGTTTGGGAAGATGATTAATGCCCAAATGGCCAGTTAATTTACAGGAACAAAGGAGTGTAGAATATGGAGCTGTCATGTCTTATTTGTTTGACTTTATTACATTCTAGCATTGTGATAAACAGTAAAACAGAAACAGAAAAATTTAGTATCATTTTTAGCACAAAATTTGTGTGAAGAATCATGTAGCACTCTTTCTAATGACTAACTTAAAATGTCTCTTCAGAAAGTCAGAGAGGATAAAGGGTCTGTTAAATATTAGTACATCTTGCTTTTAAGTAGTGTAAAAACTATGAGGTTTTTATTTCTTTTTGGGTTTTTGATCTTTTATGATCAAAATACCTTATGTCACTGGTCAATCACTGGAACTTCCCAACTGTTTCTGAACACTACACAAAAATATAGTCCTAATGTAATATCTTTCATACCATTCAATACCTCTTTTATAACCAGTAAACATGTTTTTCTTGCATTTATTCAGCTCTATAAATTCTGTTATTTCTGCAAATAAAATTAAGACGTAGTCTTCATATCAACTGAAGATTTGAGGGACTTCTTATTGGCCTTGAAATGTATTTAGTAATAAATTTGCATTTAGGGAATTTAGTTTTGCAGTAATGTGTCAAGAAGTGTAAAATGTGTGAAGCATATTCCATTTAACACAGTTATCAGTCAAATTCTCGATCCTATCATTTATATTTACCATTAATAAACAGGAAGTGAAGAGCAGTGATTTTAACCAAATAAAATTGGCAGGAATTTTCAAATTGATGAAAGTGTCTAGGTGTAAAACCACTATTAAAAGTTCCATTATTTCTATGTTGAATTAAGCAATTTTCAAGGTCCCAATCTTTTTTGAAGTTTGTTAAAATGAACTTTAACAGGTTTATCATAAGAGGGGACCCTTTAAAGACTCTCTCATAAAATCTGCAGCATACCTTTAATGGCTTCTAAGAAAGAACGGTGAAGTGAAAGTAGACAGGTACTAAAAATACTGCTTTCCTTTTGGAAATTTGACAAACCAATGGTCTTAAGATCTAGACTGACAAATTATTCTCTACATCAAAGTTCAAAACTGTTGTATTTAGTGTGTACCTGACATGATAAGCTTTCAGATTACACCCAGTTTGCATATAGTGGCTAAATCACAAAAAAATATACAATGCATTCTAAGAACTACTTTGTTTTTACGGACTACTTTCTGGTATGTGCAGGCGACTGGTTCCCCTTAATAGTGGTATTATGCCTCTAGTTTTTGAAAATCTTCTGCTCATCAAAGAAATTATTTTCTTATGCTGAAATTTGGTTTTATTTGAGTATAATTACAGGGTAGGATTTACATTTACTTTTGGGAAAGGTTTAAAAATTTGGAAAAAAGGTGAAATGAACAAAATTTGTAAATATGTGTGAGGTTGGATCAGTAGTTTGGATTGACAGTCATTTATACATATTAGGGGGCAAAAGTAGTTCTTAATAACATGTAAATATAAATGTATGATCACAGTTTTATTTTACATCAGGTTATCTTTGAAATTTTGTTCGTGGTACAATTTAACAAGAATCAAAAACCTCCAGTGCTAACAGTACATTGATTGTTATAGTGTTTTATATTTCATATTTTAATTCATTTGTGCCACAGAGTTCATTTCATTATTGACAGCAGAGGAAAGAATTTACCTTTATTAATTAAAACACTGGTACAAAAAGTTATGAGGATGAAGAATCTCTTATTAGCAAGAAAATAGGACTTAGTTTTCTCTATTGTATGATAAACAGTGAACAATCTGTCACAGAGTCTCTGGTACATTTGTTTTGTTCTTGCATAATTACTTACATATATGTGAAGAAGTTTAATAGTACAATATACTTCTGGTTTAAGAAATTGAAATGTCTATAATGGTTTTTACAAGTGTTGCCAATGTCGTAATTTTAAATGGGAGTGTAACAATCTATAAACTCCCCTACATAGATTATGAAGTATTCTTTACTGAAATTGTTATGAACTAAGAAATACTAGGATTATTTTAAGTAGTAAAATCTTATCTATTTTATTAAGTTTAGACAGGGATGATTTGGATTTATTTAAACATTCATGTACTCTAAGGTAATTTTAGGTCTCAGTATTGTATTAATTTTCCCATAGACTTCTGTAGTGAAGTGCATATTTTTAAGGATTTTTTAAAAAATATGTAAATTGATTCAA
The DNA here is from genome assembly GCA_037379345.1 of Perna viridis. NCBI lineage: Eukaryota > Metazoa > Mollusca > Bivalvia > Mytilida > Mytilidae > Perna > Perna viridis. Next base: position 17,645,142 of record CM074512.1, on the reverse strand, counting down.
TAAAACTTTCACATATGTAGCATTTCTAAGGACATGTGAAAAAATAATTTCCCGCATAGAAAATAGGGTGAATCCACAAAGATCGGACAGAAAGGTAGTCTTGAACTATAAATAGCCATTTTCCCTACTTTCACTTTCGTTTTGCACTCGCCAAACCAACATTTTCAGTGGAACTTTTTTATGTTATTATGTTAGATTTTCTTTTAAAAAAGTTCTTCATCTTACAGTGTGATGTTTACTCTATTTTATAAGTTCATATCTTTTGACAAAACATTAGTTTGTAGAGAGGCAAAAAGAAAATGCACTATATTTTTATAGCATCCATGTTTTGATGTACACCCGCTCAGGGATATGCAATACGATACTGGTACCTTTACCTGAATGAATCTCTCTTTTTGTGACAAGAGTTGCCTTTCTTTGTACAACAACTAGCAAATGAAGTGTTAAAGCGTTTTCATCTGGTAAAATAATTCTGAAAAATAAATAAGTGTTGACATTTGAGTAAGTATCTGTAATTCTGTGTGTTGCTCTGTAGCACTTGGTCCTAGTGAAAATGTAAGAACTCATGTTTTCTTTTACTGAGTTGGCATTAGATCTTTCTGTTTAAATTAGGACTCCCCAAACTAGAAAAAAAGGAAAAAATAACTATAGGTCATTTACAGGATGACATGGTCTGCAAATTGTTAACATGTTAATGAAATATCCCTGAATTTTGAAATTTTTCAAATGATTCAGACTCATTAAAGTAAAAGTAAAAGTAACAAAACTCGTCTTCTGTTACAAAGTATGCTGATATACTTTGGGCAAGTTTATAACTAATTAACCTTCACATAAAATCATTTAGTGATGGTTTTAGATTTACGCCCTTTAAAGTTTTTTTAAATGGATTAAATATGTCATCTCTCAAATTTAGTTTAGTTTTTGTTTTTAAATCTAAACACCAGGCTATCATCTTTACACTGTTGGTAAATTATAATTTCTGAACAATGATGTTTGAATTTTTTATTCACCAAGAGGTTCCTGTACTTTATTGTGTTGATGGGTCTTATACAATCAGGATAATTTATAACAGGTGTAATTTGTTGGACATAGTTATATATTCTGTTCATGTACTATTAACTATAGATGTATCTACTCATAGTTAATCTCATTGACTTAGAAAACATAGTTAAAAAAACCCTTTTGTTCATTCTTCCACTTCTATGCTATCATATCCATTTTTATGAATCGCTTTCTCACTTGAGATCATTTATGGATCTTAGCATAAAACTACTGCAATGACTTTTTTTTAGATCATACTTTATAGCTTAAAACTTTAAAATAACAAAAGCAGATTTTATAGCTTGGCTTTAGTTGTTATGTTTGGACAAAATAATTTATTTCACTATGATCTATTTCAGGTATAATAGACAACTGAATTTCAATTATAATTCCAGCAGGAGTTTTTTTTATAGTCATTGACCTGAATGCATAATTTTGGTGATTTTGATCTGAATGAAATTACCATTTTTAATAGTTTATAAAAAGCAACAAAAGTTTCCTCTCTCTGAATGACTACAGATCATTTTCACTAATTACAAAGTGTAACTGTTTCAAGTGTGGTTAACACCCTTCTAGTGATTGTTTATATTAACCAACTTTCACTTTGTGTGTAGACATTGATTTTGTGTTAGGCTGCATTCATGTATTCGGAGTATTCATGATGTCTATATATATTATGTATACTTAGAAGTGTAGATTCTTTTGATATTTTGATAGATAAATGGTTTTAATTGAATGTATCTTAGATTTGAGGCAATTTGTCATCGATTCATGAATTTAGAAGAGAAATCCTTGAAGTGTTATGAATGATTGAAATGATAAGTTTGTGAAATTCCATTGATGAACCACAATAATTGACTGGCAACAGTGAAAGGATTTTCTAAGTTTTTTTTAGTTTTTTCTTTGGATTATGTAAATATATATTTTGTTGCATTTACCATGACAGAATTGTAACAGAATGGATATGATAGGTAGACTTTAAATCCATAATTATCAATCAGGTGTGGATTTGCTGAGCTTTTTTTCTGAGATTCACCTGAGAAAATATACTATGAAAGTATAGATAGATGTTCAAACATTAGAAAACACTATGTTCAGTGAACCAATCAGAATTTGAATAAGATATTTACCTATATCAGTCTATTGTCAGTAGTACCATGAATGGCGGGTAAATCTTTAATATTGATCTTCTGGACAGTTTACCTGTGTCAGTGTTGACAAGTCTGTCAGAGTGGATACATGTAGGAATTCAAGCCTCCATCACACCTCACTAGAGGGTGTAGGATTTAGTTGCTGAACAGCCTGGCCTGTGGAACATTAGGAGAGGGGGACTCCTAAATGTTTCCACTAGGGCTAGATTTTTGTGACTTACTTTCTAATGACATTTGTTTTTTGCAAATGGATATTTGAATTTTAATATGACTTGAGGAAATTTATGTTGTGGAGGGGCTTATATACACTGGTACATTATTGAGATGGCACAACAAAATATGAACCTAACTTACCAAACACGAGTTTTTGCAGAAAGAGTACTTTCTCTCAAAGGTAAGCTGCATTGAATATACACAATTCTTGCAAAATTTAGTCCAGTTATTCATCACAATTATGCAAAAATGAAAGTAGGAATGGAATGTGTACTGTTGATAGAAAACCGACAAAAAAAGAGAAATATTCTTTTTTTATAGGTTATAGTTGCTTTGATTAACCTTTGATGCAAGGAAATAAGGAGAAGTTTTGCATCAACAATAGAATCAATTTGTTGTTGATTTTTTTTGCATTTGACTTGTAGCCAAATTTTCTTTACTTCCATGACAATATAATGATATGATCTATTTTCTGTTTTCTCTATCAACAAGTCCATCAATGGAAGCTTTTTAACAAATTTGCAAGTAACAACAGGTTTGTTGTTTGATCCTGATAAATGTAATTACTACAGAAATTTAATGAAATTTTCTATCTGGGTCAAAGATCTTCTCTTATGTCATGGGTAGTTGGTGCCGGCCTTTACAGTTTTGAATTAAAGCCTTTGGTTGTTGACACACGCATGTGAAAAATTTAATTACTACTTTCAGTTTTTATGTAAATTTATTTAACCAGACCTTGTACTTAGGCTTTAAATTCAAAAGATATCTTATCATAATATAATCTGATTGAACAGTGATTGTTTACTATATAATTATGATTGTTCAGTACTAATATTGTACCAGTACTGAAGAGTGACAATATACAAATGTACTTGTATATGTGAAATCATTTGGGTATTAAAGTCAGGTATAGCATCTGTTCAATGCACACCAGTATAAAAGTGATAAAAGTAGTCTTATCTTTCTCTAAGTGTTCTCTGACCTGCATGTAAACCTGCTTTTTTTGAAAATCTACTTCTTCAAGTAAAAAAATAGAGATATTTTCATTTATGTTGGATATGTATTCAAATATCTAGTAATATAGTTTTGCAAAATACATGTATGTGCTGTGTAACAAGCACTATTGTGTTTTCATACAGTGACATCACAGTGCCATAGTTTTCTTTCCAGTACAATAAAATGATTGATAAAGATTATTTTTTTTATTTCAGAGAATATGCATTAATAAGTAACCATGATATTTAAGTATCAGAAGTCCACTGTATTTCTGTACATTGGTAACTTATTAGGAAATGTTATTTTTCCCAATACAGCCATCTATTTTAAAAAAGATTGTCTGCCAAAATGCAACCTCTATAACTTATCCAATGTAGGTGTTATAACACTATAATGGATGTCTGTTGGACTGCTCCCAATGCTGATATTAGGGAAAAAAAGCCATTTTGGCAAAGAATTTATTTGAGGACCTCTTCTGCTTCGTGTCTCTTGGTATTTATCTTGGACCATATACAAATTTTATGACATGCATGATTTAAACTGATCAAACCGAATTCTAACCACAAATTATCAACTATGAATAAAAATAATTATTCTATAAGAGATTGAATGACCTAATCTTAGTGAACATTTTATGATGTGGTCCTTGTAGACTCGTCTTGAGGGTTCATATACTAAAATCGAGTAACTGGATTGATGCCAGAAATTTTCAACACTTTAAACCAAAAAGCCTTATGTCAACACACTTAAGATTTTATACATTCATTCTTATATTCTTGTATGTACAGGAAAAATTTTTGATCATTTTCAATTGGTGTGAGCATGTAGATGTGCTAAATTGCCATTTTATCAAAGAAATGACCTTTTAATCTGTTAAAAAAATCAGCCAAACTTTCTTTGTAGACAGATTTTGCATAACTGAATTCTCCCACAGCCGAAATTTCATGTTACAGTTAGAAATCATAAAAAAAACATGAGAAAAACATTGTGCAAGATTACTTTAACAGTGACAGACTGGGATTTAACATAGTAATGTACTGAAATAATTGGAAAAATGCTGACATGATGGAAATAAGTCAAATGAAATTTTAATGTTTCTTGAATGATTAAAAGGCAATAAATTTGTGGAACAATTGAAGTTGAGATTTTATTATGGATTTTTTTAGGGTCCATTTGATGTGAGATATTTGTGTGTCATTATTTGTAGTTTCTTTGACATGATGATAAATTATATATATATTAACTGAAGATCTATAAGTAAATCAATAATATAATCACTTGTAATGAAGTTAATTAGATTGGCAGGTAGTTAGAAGTGTTATGATAGTTGTAGTAGTGGACACTACAATAGGACATATAACAATGAAGTTGCTAAACAAGGGAGATAGTTTAGAAATTTCTCTAGTAATATATTGCTTATTAAATTATTGAATTTTGATGATTTGTTGACTAGTATTATTCAGATTAACACCAGGGAAAGTGAAAGTTGGGGTTATCAGGTGGTTAATGATAATTTATAGTTTACAAAACTTTTTCATTTATAGTACTGACAAAGAGCATCTGTATGTCAGTTTAAGACAGCTGTTTACTCAAATCAGCCTTTCTTTAATCAAATCAATACATCTACCCTTTAATAAACTTATAAACTGCTTCCATTTTTCTTCCACATGATTAATTTGTTGTATTCATTTCACATAAACAAAAATAAACTTTTACTTGAAAACTTCTTAAGAAAAGCAATATTTCCATTCTCAAATCCTGATTTCATGTAGACACTTAGGTAAAAGTTACTATTTACTAATCAAGACTGTACTCCTGTTTTCTAGATGAACAAGAAAGAGTACAAAAGAAAACATTCACAAACTGGATGAACAGTTACCTTAAACAGGTTTGTATTATAAGATATGGTAAAATTTAGTGAGAACTTTGTAAATACTCTATCTGTTATGGTTGTAACTGAAGAAAAGTTAAGATTTTGATGTTTTAAATGAACTACAGTACTTGTTGGCACAAAAAAAAAGGAAATCAGAATATCATAAAAAGAAGTATACTGATGAGTGGACAGTTATTTGTTTGTTCACTGCTTTTCATGTTTGATAATTGTAGAACTTCTATAAGCCATGTTCTGCACCACTATTCAGTGATACTATTATTTATTTTTTCAGTGTAATTAGTTGAGTTGTTCATTTAATTAATTTCACACCTAACATTACATTAAATCTGTAATCACAGTTTGATCCATCAACATCCTTGACAGTTTTGTTAGTTCCATAATAGTATAAATCAATGGTGCTCCAGTGTCAATATCAAATTTACTATAATTGTAATTAATGTTCAGGTAAAGGTATTGGCAAATATTGTAATTAGATCTGTGTATTGACTTAGTTCAACCTGAATAAAATAATCTTGTTTCAACAGGCAGGTATCTTGTTTGATGCATGCCTCTCAGTTAAAAGCAGTGGATTTGGAGTGATCCATCAATCCCAATTATCAAGTTATAATTGATCAAAATAACCTTAAGATATTTTTCTAAGTATTGATCTTGAAGGGGAATTACTTCAACATTGTAGTTGGACCAGTATATTACTTTATTGTTGTAGTGATATATTTATCTTAACTGGACAAATGGTCATCCTTGTATGCATTTTATTGGTTGTATTAACTTTTGAGTGAAGCCTTTTTTTTGCAAAAGTTTGCATTGAAATAAAAAAAAAACTTGTACAAATTTAAAACTCATTTTCTAAATTTATGATGAAAGTTTTTAATCTACAACACTTCTATCTGAATGAGTTAAAGGAATATTTAATGTAAAATCCTGAGGAATGATTGGTTAAACTATTCTACCACCAAGATTCAACATGATGACATTGTATTAACTGGGGGACATTTTATCTTGAAAAGCATCTATTGAATGCCACATATCATCAGATTACAATCATAACAGATTTGAACAATAATTTGTGTGATTGACACCTGATAAAAATTTGTTACTCTTGGTGTAGATACTCTATGACTGAAGGCTACATTCTACTTCCAGCTGCTTACTAAGCTATTCTAAAACAGAGAGTATACTTATCTCTGGTGAAGGAGTTAGTTTTAAGAGAATGCAATTTGTTTACCATTTTGATGGGAAATATTTTCCACACTATACTTCAGAGCATATTTTATCCTTGTCTGTCTGTGACCTTTCTCGGCAATTACTTGTCACAGCCACTTTATTTTTTGACACAAACTTTACAAAGGTGTGCCTTATCATAATTGATTTCATGGTTGGGCAATGATAAGTTCGTCCAAGTTTTAAGTCAGGGTGATAATTGATTTTAGGCTTGGGCAAGATATCTTTGACCATATTCTAAAGTTTCTTTAATGGCAGTCTGTCAAGCCACTCCTGATTTTCATATTTATTCCTGATTTTTCATGATTTTTCATGATTTTAAGCAATTCCTGATTTCTTCCTTAATTTTCATGAGAAACTCCTGATAAAAACTCCTGATTTTAAACCTTTGTGAAACCCCCCAAAGAAAAAAAATGTAGAAATATTTATATATTTCATAGTGTTATACAAGTAAAACTGAATGTATATTGCCAAGAATGATATTGTGTATTCATTAGGTTGCTGTTTTACATTTAAATTTTGACTTTTCCTCAATAAATGTCACACAATGTCACTTCATGTAGGCAGCTATAGGAGGGATTTTCTTTCAAAGTGTTGCTTCTTAAATTGCTACAATTCCAAAAAGCTCTTACTGAGAGGGGTGGAATGCAGCCTTTTTCATGGAATTTTGTATTATTACATAACTTTTTATGTTAAAAAATTTCTGATTTCCTGATTTTTGGACCCAAAAAGTGCTTGACACACTGTAATGGGCATTGGCTAGGAGATTTCTTATATGGAATCACTTTTAGAGTGACTTGAAATATTAGGTAGATACCGACAGTTGTACTGCATTGCCTTTTCATTTTTTATCAATAACTATTTTTTGTAACATCAAAAATTTATCTGAATTTATAGAGGCACCGTAATGTAAGTATGATAAGTATGATATACATGCATAACTGTTTGTTAGGATATCATACTGTTTACTCTGAGTGGTTTATTTTCTTTTTTCTTAAGTAAATAATGTTTCTGAAAATTTTAGTATCTGACTTACTAAATTCTGTTTTTTTTTTTCTCTGTAGATTAGGGTAGGAGTTTATCAAACTCTGGTAGTACTAGCCTATTTTATTGAAGTCATAGCCTTTGTTTTGTAGCTAACTTAAGTCCATACATTTTGTTTTTTTCTAACACCTTGTATACTGAGATGTAATCCATTGGTTAGGAACCCATCAACCAACCACATCTATTCAGCAGTGTATAAGCTAGAATTTTATGTGACTAATATGAAATGCTGAGCACAAATTAAAATTACTGATCAAAAGTTTCATGTGGTTCCATGAAAGTTCCTTAATACTTTTTAGTACAGTCTTTACCTTTTACCACGATAACAATCAATGCCATTTTATTATTTTTGTAGAAAAACATGAAAGTGGAGAACCTTTTCGAAGACATAAAAGATGGAGTGTATCTATTATCATTATTGGAGGTGCTTTCTGGAGAAAAATTGGTAAGTTATTTTAACCATGTATTATGGACTTTACCTTTATTTTCTTTAGAAAACACAAATTATTTTATACAAGTAATTTGAAATTGCAATATTTTTGACCGTCTTATTCACTTTGTATCACAGAAAAAGGTAGATTTTATATACATATTGCATTCAAAACTGAAATACTTTGCCTTTAGCTATTAACTATTTGACATATTTGTGCAACTAGATTTGCATAACCTGCAGTCTAATTTGGCAAGGATGACATTTATGGTTTTGTTTTTAATGATATTAACAAGTAGAAGTGAGATATTATATAACTGTTGGTGGATTGATTGTATCAACTCAGTACTTCATAGGCAGGATCTTCCTCTTAGACCTACTTGCTTTAATGTAAAGAATTTTAATGCTTTCATCTTTTATAGCTATAATTACAAGTATAATGATTTGCTTTGATATGGAAGGGTGGACAGAACTTGCCATGTTGCTAAACCTATACATGTATTAAGATAAGGAACTTTCATCTTAGTTCATTAAGTTCAGTTATAAGTGATGGTATCAACAAAATTTCTCATACAGTACCCCGATAGGCTATAATATATTGAACCAATTTTTAAATACAAACTTTGACTTGAAAGAAGGTGATAGGGTGGTATGTGCAAGTTTTAACCTGGTTTAGCCCATTATACAGAGTAAATTGTTTAAATCCAGTATAATTATTGTGGAAAGTAATTTTTAAACACCAGTGCATTCATGTCTAGTTGTCATTACCTCTGTAGATGGAATGTACACTATCTACTGCAATTACGCAGAATTTCAAGAACCAAATGTTTGTAAACCTGCACCATAACTTTTTTTGCAATTCTTTACTAAAAGAGTAAGCTTGCACACAAAAATTAAAGTAATATTGGAAGATATGAATGTATGTGTATCTTATTTAGGTATATCTGCCAGTCTAAACCTGACCTGGGTTAAATTAATTTTTATTTTTTTTTAAAACTAATTCAGCTGTGCCATTCTAAAATAGGGACACAGCCAGTACCCGCCTCTTGTTCTAAGACATCACCATCATGTTATAGATGAAACCCACACCGTTCACTTGTTTGCATATATTATCTTTACTTAGGATCCAACCCTCCAACCTTTTGGAATTCTGGATCCACCACTGAATACATAAGATGTTTAATTTTTAAAATTCATGTTTTATTTGCCCAGGAATTTTATGTTCTGTTTAAACCTTGTTATTATGTTATTTAAAAGTATAATAATGACTTTTGACTTAATAATCCAGGACCTATACTGTGAACTTAAGTTTTTGTTGCCTGTTAGTCATCAGTTATAATTTATTTCAATTAAGCTTAAGTTGGTATAAACAAAGAGTAACATGTATTGGCAATCAGTTAATCATAACACAGCTGGTATAAGGATACCAATACAATATCTGTATTATTTCTATTTATATTGATTCCATTCAGTGTAACCTAATTGAACTATTTTATGCCAACACTTAATTGCATGATCAACTATTCATTCTTATAAGAGCAATGCAAAGTATAATTTATAAATTGCTGAAGCTTAATTTTTTAGTTACCATTATATATTGTCCATTATCCAATGTAAGATTAAGAAAAATGAAAATGTAATAGCTTAAAGGGGGGGGCTTAAATTGGCACTTGTACAACAGTGCTGTTTTATTTCCCTATATTTCTATTATTCCATGTTAAAGATGATCAAAGATCAGGTATAATGTGTGTACTGATATAGGTTAACATTCAAGCATGTTCCAGAAATAAGTTGAAATTCTATGCATGTATTATAATTGTGGAAGCAGTACTTTGTAATGTATCTTTTCAAAAGATATGCTACTGTCTTTCTATCAAAGGATATGGTTACAAATTACAATGGTTTTCATATGTTCTGACTAAATTACCTTCCTTTTCTAAATGATTATCCTATTTTACTTTGAATAGAGTTATAAATTTGTCTTTAATGTACTTATTTTTCATGACTTTGCATATGACTCCTATAAGGTGACTGAATATAGGTACCAATAACTCCAATACAAATACAACAGTATGTTTTGTATTTATTGTCCTTTTTAATCTACCATATAATAAAGGAAAATGAATCTAAGTGGTTTTAAACTTTTCTTAAGCTACATTTGCAAGATCTGAAGAAACATTTAGTTAAATATTTAGTTTTCAGCTGTTTGTCATAATAGATTGGTCCATTGTGCTCTTTTATTTCTCTTTGATAATGAACCAGTAGACTGTTTTATTTGTCAGTGTGCAAGTCTCATTGAATGTCAAGGATATATTAGAGTTGTAGTTAAATACACTGATTAACTGAATGCAGTATTGAAAAACAGTTGGATGCTTGATGATTAAAATGGTTCCTTGAAAAGAACCATTTAAAAATGTTAACCTAGAATTTAATATATTTACCACAAACAATATATTACCCCACCAACATTTATTGATTCTAAAATACTACACTGTATATTCCCTCCAAAGTTAATACAGGCTCAGACAAGCTATCACATACCTGTACTGTACATCAATTTTCTTGTTCAGTTTGGTCAATATTTAAACCCTGTATTAATATTTCAATTATTAATGGTGGAAGATTCCTTAAAATTAAATGTCTTTGATCTTAAATATTGTCATGATCCCAGGTTTATCTTAGTCCAAGATAAAACAGTAAGACACTTTTAAGTGATTGTACACAAGAGTATTATAATTTTCTATTCCATCAGGTCACACAAATTAACTTGGTGGGCATTTAAAAGTATTGTAGGTTATTAAATTTTACTTTCTCAATACAGGGTTTCCTTAGAAGAGGAATTCTCTTGTTTTATGATGATATTCCATTTAGTGCTTTAAATTGATGTTTTCATATCCTTAGGTCTGCTATTGTAGGGTTATGTAGAGGTTAGAATCTTAGGAATTCAACTACCTGCATTTAATAGTTGGAATGCTAAGTAGAATTTGGAGTTACATTGTATTTCACTAAGTTGTGCGTAAACAATTAGATCAATATTCCTTTACTTATCTGAAAGCAAGAATTCTTTATAATGTTTTTTTCATAAAATATGCCCCTTGAAAGAAAAAAAAACTTTGCCGTGTTATTAATCTTTTAGAGGTAAAAAACATACTGATTTCTGGACAATTCAGCATCCTTTGATTTTAATTTTTTTTAGAATTTATTACTTTGAGGTATGACTGAATTAGATATAATTGGTATTGTGATATATGAGGTATTGCAGAGATCAACAGAAAATAAAATGTCAATGAAATTAATTCTAAAAAAATATGTGCCTAAATGTGAGGGAAAAAATTAAAGTATCATATCTTTTTTTCTTCAGAAAATGGAGAAGGGCAAACTAAAGAGAGTACACTATGTCAGCAACATATCTACAGCACTGAACTTCTTAGAACAGAAAAAGGTATCGTCAAACCATTGAATATATCATTATACATCGACTAAGTACCATTACTGGGTTGTTTGTCTGATTTTCATTTTTATGTGAAAAACTTAAACTTGTTGGAGAATTGTGTTCCATATCTTAAAATGTTTATTTCTGATCAGTAATAGCTGTCTATATGCAGAACTATAGGATTATGTAAAAAGCAACTTTTGTGCTTACTATAATCCTTGTATAGAGTGTTTAGAACTTAGTTAAATGAAAGTTTAGAAAGTTTTGTTTTTTGTTTTTTTGAAGTATTGATCCATCTTTTGTGACTACTGAGAGATTAAACTTGACTAACCAAAAATCTTCTTGCAGATAATCTCTCCCTTGTCACTGTATTTACTAATCTGTTGGAGTCCCGATAAGAATTGTTTAAATCATCGATTTTTTGTTAATTTGGAGATTTTTGGTATTACAGATAAAGCTTGTCAACATTAATGTGTCAGACATTGCAGATGGAAAACCATCAATTGTCTTAGGGTTGATCTGGACCATCATTCTATACTTCCAGGTAAGTATATCTTGTAAAGTTGGGTAAGACATGGATATTGTAATATGAATACAATGCTTCTTTTACCTGTTAAGATTCTAATCTACCTATTAGTAAAATGTGCATCCTTTAACATATGTTTTTTGTCAAATTTATGTACATGCACCCTTCAAATATGAATCAGTTAACTGCTTTACTGTTTTGTCTAGCTTTATACTAGCATATTATATTTCTTTTATGCTGATTTATCAGTTCTAACTATATTATAAATTTTCAATGATTGAAAATCCTTTTTTATGTTAGATGAAAGACTGGAAGATATCCCTTACTGTTATTTAGCAGTTTTGGCTATTATAACATATATTAAGCTTTCCATTAAACATTGGGGCATGATTACATAAGGATATGATTGATATTGGTACTAAGATTTCATGGTTTAATTTCAGATTGAAGACACATTTGCACAAAATGCTGATGATTCTGGCACACAGGTTCCTCTATCTGCTCTAGAGAAGTTCAGAATGAATGCAAAGAAAGCTCTACTAGCATGGACTGGCAATGCTATCACTAAGTATGTTTGTAATCATTACAATAGTGTTGTAGTCAAATGTTTAATTATATTCCCCTTAATGAAGGACAAAAAGAACAGATATGGTGAAACACAACAAATATACCATCAGACAGGATTATATATGACTCTGCTGTTGTCCATCCATACTTTAGTCTTTTCGACCTTCAAATTTTTAGGTTCTATAAAAAAACAAACAAAAATGATACCAAATCTTGCAAAACCTGAATACTTTCATACATTAAAAATATGTTATTTTTATGATTGTGTATATTGTATTTACTGGCTCTTTGGGTTAGATCAGCTTTTTCTTTTGGGTACATTTTCACTGTTAAATAAGTTGCACTTTTTGGGTGCAAAAGAAAACTAAAAAGTTTTATTGTGAAAAAACTCTTCATCAACTAAAGTAAATATAAGTTCTCATACCACTTGTTTAGTACTGTGAACATCTTTGATGATATTTTAATTATATTTTAATTTATCAAACAATGTGTTTCAAGGAATTGGCCATATTGCAGTGAATGGCAAATAAAACGGTATGATTTGCAAAAAAAAAAAAATTTAAAAAAAATATCAATATACTTTCTGTGTGAAACCATAATACTGTCTACATTTGAGGTGGCACAACTGAATCATTTACACATATTGGGTTTTATGAAACAATTTTTCTAGAGCACTTGTAAATAATTTTAAGAAAGGGTTTAAAAAGTTACTTTTCATGGACACAGATGATGTATGTTCATGTGTACAATGAGTTACACATGAGCTATTATTCTGAAACACATTGCTTAGAATTTGTCATTTTTTGCAAGCAACTGAATTGGTATTCATATTGCTCACCTGTTTTTATGGTTTACATAGGTCAATCAAGGCACTTGCCTTTAGCTGTTTTTTCTTCACTATTCGGTAGAGTGTCTCTCTTCCACTCAAATTTTAAATTCCTTGCTAAATGCAATTTTCAGTTGAAAATGTTAATGGAATAATTGCATCAAAATTATGAAAATTTCACAGGCTTGTAAAAATTGCAGTAACTTAATACAAGTCTGTTTTGATAGTAATTCATTTAATACACTTTACAAGACTTTAATATAAAGCAACATCAAATATTTGTAGATAGATATATATACATGTACTTATTGGTTATATTTTGTAGGAAATATGGAATAGAAATAACCAATTTCGGAAAGAGTTGGCGTGATGGACTGGCATTTAATGCCATGGTACATACAATTAACCCTGACTTGGTAGATTTTGATGAGTGCAGGAAACAGACTGCCAGAAATAACCTGGAACAGGCATTCTCTGTGGCTGAATCACACCTAGGGATCCCTAGGTTGTTGGACCCTGAAGGTTTGTCCATTATTGTAGAAATCAATTTCATTTGTCTGTTATTGGAAGTTGTTAAAGCCAACCACTCTCAGGAAAATGGATTACATTACATTACACTTGGGTGAAGAGTACCAGTTGAAAAATTGACAAATAGTAATGTCCTTTACCTAGAAGAGAAACAATTCAATGAGGGAAATTGAAGATTTTTTTTTTTTTTAAAAAGGTGCAAAAAATAAAGAATTTGAAATATCAAATGTTGTTTCAGACCATCTAGGTATCTGGATCCTAAGCATATTGTCTTGACTGATATAAGGTCAGGGTCAACAAGCTTGCTCTAACCAGTAGACCATTACAAAATATTTGCTATGGATTAAATTTTATTTGAAAATCTAGGATTTTACATTTCCTTTTTGTTTGCATGTTATACATAAGATTCTGTATTTTCTTATTTCTATAAACATTTTTTTTATAAGGGTGTTGTATTAGTTGTAGTTTATGTAGAGTGGATTGATTTCTACATACTTTAGAAAGTTCCCATCTGTATACTGTAGTGTGAATGAAATTGTAGTCAATGTTAGATCATAAAGATTGATTTAAATTTTGTTGTTATTCAGATGTTGACGTTGAGAAACCTGATGAGAAATCTATTATGACTTACGTGGCACAGTTTTTAAAAGCTTATCCTGAGGCTGGAGAAGATCCTAGTTTATCAAAGAGGAAGAACCCAGCTGAGCAGGAGCTAGCAGACTACAATGACTTAATGACCTGGATTAAGGAGGAGGCTGACGAAGTCCTACAAATAGTTGACCAACCTGTTACTGACAGGGTGCAGGAATATATGGTTGGTGCTTTGTTAGATGGTGATGTTTTCATATAATAGCATTTGAGATTATACCTAAAATGAATTTGGAGTGGTGTTCCCTTTTCTCTGTGTAAAACATAAAACATAAAACAAGATGTCATGAAATAAAATTAGTATGATTAAGTATAATTTCTATAAATAACTTCCACATTGTAATATCCTTTTAATGTTTATTACAAGGTATGTGTCACTGTTCAGAGAGTACATTGTGGCTTTTATTATTTTTATAGGATTACCTTGCTTTTAAAACTGAATTTGACAGAAGGCTGAAAATATTCCAAAAGTTAGAGGAAAAAATAGCAAATAATAAAGCTGTGAAAATTACACCAAAAATGTGGCAAGAGCTGGAACCAAGATGGCGAGATGTTGCCAGACAAACACGAATGTGGTTATGGAAACTTGATGCTAGTTTACCTGGTCGCTTGGGCAAGTTTGGAGACTGGTTGAACCAAGCTGAAGAAATGTTAGAAATAGAACCAGAACAAAATGATGACTTTGCTGAAATGGCTGAACACATTCTTAAACTACTCAATGAACATAAGGTCTGACTTATCTTAATAAGTAACAAAAGGAAGAATTTAAAAAGGTCACAATTAATCATTATTTAGATCCATTTCTTTTAAGGTAGTTTTTTAGTGTATTCTTTTATTTGAATGAAAGAAAAAGTTATATTCACATAGACATTGTGATACATATTCAATAGATATAAAAAGAGTTCTTTCAGGGTTTCTGTAAGATATATGCTTATTTTATCTTCCCTGTATCTATTTGATCAGATGGAGGAGTGGTAGCGAATAGAATGGTCACATTATATGCTGTTTGTAAGTGGACCATTGTTCTGTTTTTCTTCTTTTGTAGGATTTTTTCAAGGAACTTGATTCCTACAAACAATTCTTTTTGCAAGTTAAACGTGCTGGAAAATTTGAAGGGGAGTACATTCCTCCACCTCAAATGGAAAACTTGCACAATAGACTTCAGACTGTGTGTCAGGAAGCACCTAAAAGAGAAAGGTCATTGGAATATGATGAATACAGATATAGATTAGCCAACATTAGTATTGCTACTGATGATAAATTAAAGTTCTGGGCTAACAAATTAGGCAGACAAGAGGATGTTGAAGTGATATTGAAGGATTATGAGGTAAATTGAGAAGCAATATTTCTTGGAATATACAAACTACATATCCAAGTCATCAAATTTTATATTATACTTTATAGGACATTTGTATTGGTACTGACCTGGACATTTTAATGATTATTACTAAGAACACCAAGCTATTTTTTTTTCGCCTTTGTGTTAAATTTTTCCTACTTGCCAACTTAAAAATGTGCTGTGGTAGGGCATCACCCTATACAAGTAAATGATAACAAAACAGGGCTGATCATGTGTTCTTTAAACTAATAGAGCAACTAAATACATCAACAAAGTGTGTTGATTGCTCAATTTCTCTCTTAGGTGAAGTCTACTGGAAGCCTTATTGTTCTTTGATTTTTGTTTGAACCTAATTCTACCTGTGTATGTCGGCAGATATGTCTTGATCACAGTCAGTTACAGTATAAAATAAGATGCTTGTTGCAATCTTTTTCTCTTGTAAAGTTGTTTAAATATGTTTCAGTATTTATAATTCTTTTTATATCATAGGACCAAGTACAGAATAATAATTTACTGGCTACATATGAGAAAACACTGACTGAAACTAAAAAGAGAGGTGATGCATTCAGAAAACATATTCGTAAGTAGTATAAAATGTCTGTGTTCAATGTTGTTAATAACAGTAATTCATTTATAATTTAAGCACAATTTTAAATATTAAGGCAACTCGGACAACAATCATGCTATTAAGTATGGTGAATTTCTTGCATGAGTTAATTAGAAGCTCAAGTTTTATATGAATGTGGTATTTTCATAATAAACAGTGATACCTTTAATAGCATAATTTTTAAAGGTAAATGGTAAAATGATAATGACATTTGTCTTTCTAGCAAAAGAAGAGGCTGAACAAATCAATGAATTTGCTGATGAAGAATCTAAGAAGTTTAAAGCAGCATCAAATGAAATAAAAAGTTTACATGCTGTGTTAAAGGACGGTGTAGAACACTGGAAAAGATATAATGGTTGTTATGATACATTAGTCACTTGGGTAGATGATGGAGAACAGCTACTACAAAGTGGTGACAAAGATCAAATTGAAGAATTCTTCACAGAAATCCCACAGTATGAGGAAAGATTGAAATTCATGAATGAATCTGCGACTTTCTTAATTGAAAATTGTCAACCACCAATAGCAGCTGAAATTCAACAGAATGCACATTTAGTAAATCAAAGATTTAATGCGTTGACTGATGGATACCAACACTTTAAGAAAGTTGAAGTGATAGGAAAGGGAAAAAAACAATATCAAGAAGGTGTTGATAGAATATCTCAATGGTTAAAGAATGCAGAGGAACTGTTGGCACAAGAGGTACCGTGTCAACATGCAGCCTTGAAAGAACACTTGCAGGATGTTGATGTAAGAATTGTATATTATTTTCAAATATTTTTTGCATAGAAGACTAGATTTTACTTTTTCATCCATGGTAAAAAATAATTTTTCCAGTATCTTTCAACTTAATTTGTTCATTAATAAGTTCATCACTCTTCCTCTTATTACTATCTCAGCCCATTAAAACATAACATTTAAATATGTGTTTAGATTGTAACTGAAGATATTTTTTTTTATAAATCTATAATGAATTAATATTCATCAGGCATTTGAAGTAGCAAAATTAAATGTAAGTTGACTGTAATGGTTGAAGGAGTGTCTTTTTTTATATTCCTGACTTGTATAAGTGACTCTTCCTTGATCAATATGAAAACATTATTTAATTTGAATTTCTCAGCATGAATATCATGTTCCATACATACTGAAAATCTGCCATTGTTTATTGATGTTCTGATATGCATGATATTTAAGCAGGTAGCATGTGGTCTAAATTTAGAGTAGGATATTATTTCTCTGTCAGTTGTTATGTAACATATATATATATAATTGATCCTCAATGAATCATGTAATTAACCAAATGTCTATGCACATGACCTGGTCTGTGAAATTTATTTTTGTCTCTTTTAAAAATTTCTATAACTTGGTGCATTTTGGCATGATCTTACCTTATAATGTCAGATATATTACTTTCCTTAAAGAAATGTGTAACTGAATTAACCTTTGTATCTATTAAGTAGCTGTCTTTGTAAGAATCATGCAAAATCTGAAAAATGTGATACACCCTAAAAAAGGCTACGTATTTTTATTTCTGTAATTAAGTTATTTTATGGGTCTATACTATGAAATGTGTAATATTCATTCAAATCTGCCTGCTCTTAGGAGATAATCAACATTGAAAATCCAGTAGATTCTATTGTATTTGAGCGTCAGTTACAGAGTTATCTCCCTTAATTTTGAAATCTACAGTGCATTTTATACATTTTTTTTTATCTCCTAAGAGCACAGGTTATATGAAAAACTGAATGTTAATTTCTGTTTACTATGGCAATTCAAACAAAATATCAAAAATAAAAATATGTAGGCTTTTTACCCATGAATCACATTTTGCATGATTCTTAGCTGGAGTGCTACTTAACATGTAAGCTCTTTGTAATTCTATTTTAACATTCAACATCTAGTTACAAAGAAATAAAAAATATAAGGACCACTAAAATGAATGTTAAAATCAAATCATATTGAATTATGGACAAAATGTTGACAAGATTGTTAGCTAAATATACTGATGACCACATCATTTTTACTTTACCTTGTTTTGTTTAGACCAAGGGAGATAATACCATATAAGCATTTGTAAAACAAACAGATTTGATGAATTTAATATTTTCAGCTTTGTGGAAATCAAGTAGCAGAAATGGAAAATGATTTTAAAGTAACAACAAAAACAGCACAATCTCTAGTCAAGGATAGTGAACAAACCTTAGTAAATGAAATGTTACAAACTCTCAATGTTCAGAAAGAAATCATTGTCAGACTTCGTAAAGAAATCCCAGAAAGAATCAAATACCTCAAGGCTGTGCTTCCTAATGTAGAATCTCTAGAAACAGGAATATTGGATTTGAATAGTTGGTTGGAGAAAGGAGAGGCAGTTTTAGCTTCACATAAGATGGATGGAGACCAAAGAGCTGTTGAAGAAAGACTCGAGAAACACAAGGTAATTCCAATTCAATTAATAAATATTTCTCTGTATTTTTTTTAATTCTTTATTTTAGTACACCTCAGATAATAAGAAAAAATATGACTGTTTTTTTTAGATTGTATGTAGATCGTTTTGAGCATACTTTAAATAGGATTTTTCAAGGACTTAATATTATAGGGGGATATTGGTAGTCTCTTGATGAAAGGGTAATGAGTCATGACTGCATGGAATGAAGGAGAATAATATACTTGAGTGGTGTGAGCTACTTTGCCATTAAAAATCTAATGCAATAAGGGTTAGTTCAGTTGTTTTGGAATGTATGAAATATCAGCAAAAGACACCTAACTTAAAGCTACAATAAGGTTGTTGGACTTAAATTTTTTGTGGAGCATTTACTTGTGTTTGTCATTGTTTGTTGGACAACAAAAACATTTTTTTATTGCAGCAATTTTTCTCTGAGACAACTTACCAGAAATCCATTGTCGAAAGTAAAAACAAAGTATACCAAAAAGTATTATCTACAAAACCGAAGTTGACAAATGTGAACTTTGATGATATCGAAGTACCTATGGGACAAACAAATGAACGATTCCAGGTATGTTGATGTGATATTTTATTTCATTCTGAGCATTTATTTCATCCTAATAAATACCCTTGTCAACTAATATAGCAGAAATTTAGAGACTAGATGATTTTTTTTCTAACATTTTTTTTTTTCAGTTCAATATAGTATTTTTGCTAATGTGTTGTAATATGTGCACAAAAATAATTTATATTCTGCTTCAAAAAATGTTCATTTATCTGCAGAACTGCATCACTGCTGCTAAAGATTGGGAGAAGAAGTTAGAAAACTTATCTCGTCTTTGGAAAGTCTACTCTCAGAAAGAACAAGCTCTTGTTGCTTGGCTGCAACAAGCTGAAACTGTGATAAAAGACAACGAAGATGACACAGACAGCTTAATCAGAAAACACAAAGGTTTCTTTAATAGAATAGACAAGCGCCTTTTAGATGATTATTTACGTTCTGGTCAAGATATTCTTATGGTACTAGATGATGGTGATAAAGCAGAACTACAGCAAGATATGGCATCTGTGCAAGAAAAATGGAAGGTAGGATTTATATTTAGATGTATGCATGTTAACACCATATATTATTACACAATATTCTTAATCTTTGTTTTAATATCATGGTCTTTCCTTTCAGTAATGCATGTTTTCGTTTGCGACTTCTTTTTTCTTTCCGTGATCATCTTTCGGGATTTTGCTTCATGGTATGATGGATGGTTCATCGACATTCCAAGCATTTCTCTTTTGGAGAATGTACTAATAGCACCATCTGATTCTGTATTTGCACTATCTGTAGACTCTAACTGTGACTTCTATTATATCATGTGACTGTTGCATGTATATTGGCTATCATGGATGGGATTGTACAACATATAAACATTGTATATAACCTTGAGAAGAAGAATAACAGACATTTGAACAACACCAATTATAATATAATGTTTGGAAAGATATTTACGGTATTTTTCTCTGGAAATTTGTAAGTACATGTGATGTCTGACATATTATTTTTATAGATAGTGTAGAATATCTTAATTCACTTGTGCCTTAAATGATATAGAAGGCTTTAATATGATGTTATCTTTGAAGATTCAATTTTGTAATAATCAAATACAGAACTTTTGTTTATAGATAGGGCTTATTGTATTTGTGTTTTTATAAATGATGAGAAATTGATAGCACTGATGCTCATTTATGTGGTTGTGATTTATTTACAGAGTACTCTTGCCTTAGCACCTATCAAATTGGTGAAACTAGAATTTCGTCTTCCTGAAGAAACATTCACCGAGCAAGTCAGTGTTGCAGAGAAAACTTTACAACAAGAACAGAGGCAACTACAGAAAAATGAAAATGTGAAAGAAACACTCTTAAAACACAGAGTAAGTTAATTCAGTGGTAGATTGTATTATTTGTTCATTACTACTTAACAGTTTTGTGTAATATATATTTAAAATACAGGAAAACTCTTGACTTTATCCAATGGAAAATTATCATGAAACAATTCACAGGTTAGATATGATGTTTTAAATCTTTTACAAATTCTTGTATTTGTAATTTCGAAATATTCATGTTGCTTTTGTCTCTTTACAGCAAATATTTAATCAGGGTCAGTTTGTACCCATGTGTACGAAATGTTTAGAATCCATGGAATCATTTACCAAAGACCTGGCAGATCTAGACAGAAGTGATCACAGTTTACAGGACAGATATGATCACCACTTAGACAGATGGAAAAAACTCAAAACAGTAATAGATAATATACATCAACAGCTCAAACAACTTCCTGAGAGGTGGAAGGAATACAATCATAAGTTAGTATCTGTCATTGCTTATCAAATATTCCATGGACAATTCAAGGTTTCCTGAAAAATTAAACTGAGTAATTTGAATTATCTTCTGGGATTGCAACAGCTTCATCTGGGCTCAGTCATTACTTAACTGGTTATACATTTGTTTACCTTTAATTAATTAATCTTTTATTTATTTTACATATAAATAGTCTTGCTAAAGCCAACCACTTCGTGCACTAGTTAAATGCTACAATTTTATTTCTAGAATGAATGACTTTAGAAAAGCAGTTGAGACGGTCGATGATCTGATGAAGGCCTTACAACAAGAAGATCTTTCTAGTGATGAATACAAAGATCTACAAATGAAATTCCAGGTTAGTGTTTTTTCCCTGACAATTTGATTAATGATGTAGGTAGTAAGTTTCCATGACATTGTTTCAATTCATAATGTACAGTGCTGACTTCTTAAGTGTTAAATTTTCTTGTCTTTTTTTGAGAAACACCAAATAAAGGATGTAGAGAACATGCTGAAGAGGAAACTGAAGAAAGCCTATGGTTAAAACATTTTTGTAGGTTGAACAAAGCAATTTACTACAGAAACATTCCCCAAGGAATTTTAAAACAAATGTACTGATATTATAAAATTAGAGTTACATTTGTATCGATGAATGGACATATAATACTTTGTAATTGTTACCATTGTAGAAGGCACTACGTGATATGAATAAGTTTGCTGATGATGGACGTTGGTTGGAGGAAAACTTAGAAGAACTCCTTTCTGACTCCCCAGAAGCTGATGCAGATGAAGAGAGACGTAGATTAAGAGACCTCATGGCCAAATTCCAATCTCTTCAACCAAATATGGAAAAAGTATCTGACAAATCAGCAGTATTCTCTCAAGCGTATGAATTCCGTGATGAACTTGACAAGAGATCAAATTGGTTAGATGAAACTCATAGACTGGTCAATGATGACCCATATATTGATGGATTAGAAGATGCCAAAGCTTACCTACATGAACATGAGGTATGTAGTCTTGTTGTGTGGTTCATGTTGTTTATGTTTGCTGTCTATTTTGCTTGTTTCATACTTAACTTGGTGATTTTACATTGAATGTAGTTGTTAGGTGTTGATAACTTTGGAATGTGAATCTTGTTGACTTTGCTCTGTGTAAGTTAGCTTGATGTCATTTTTGGCTCTGATTACAGCTAGGTTAAATACTGCTTTTGTCTGTATGTTATTTCATTTAGCTAAAACTAGTGATAGTTGTAGAAAATAGTAGATTATCTAAGTTCGTCTGAATAGGAAATCAAGTTTTTTTTTTTTTTATTTCAAGATGATTATCAAACTTCCAATATAAAAATATTGGAAATGAGATTGTATTTTTGATCAGATTTAATACAACCAACATTTTAAGGATTTTTTTTATGAAAATAGAGAAAAATGTGTCTAATGTGTTACAATTTTGTGTTTTAGGGAGATGTTAGTATTTAATTATGGTGACAATTTTCTTTCACAATTCCCTACCTATACTGTCATAGCTAAGTGTGTCTCTAGCTTTTAGTAATTCAACAATGTCTTTAACTCTGCTAATATAATAATCAGTAGGGGCAGAAATACCATGTAGTAGAAACATACTTCTGTTGGGTGGGGCAAAACATCAGCTTAGAAATCTGAAAAAAAAAATGTCTTTATCAATCTAATTAATATGAGTAATTTAAGTGTCATAAATCGATTTCTATGTCTTTTGTATGTATTTTAAATGATGTTCAGTTAAATATCTTTAGTAGTTGGCATGCAGAAATCTAGTGCCATATGTGTGCTTGCATGGATAACATATTCAAGATATCATTAGTTGAATTACTAACAGTTATTTCATGTCTAATTGTTTTCGCTAGATTGGTATCGTCTTTTGGCTTGGTTGTCCTTAAGAAAATAACTATTTCTCATACATCTCTTAATATTCATTTTTTTATTTGTTCCTTTCTGAGTTAAATTTTTACATTTTTTTAATGATTTTATGATTTAAATGTTATTGTTGTACTGCTACAGATTAACAGCAAAAAACACACACTGAGATAACTTGCTTCAAATCTCAATTTTCTTGTTTGCACAGTTGCCATATTTATGATTGGTGTGAATTTGAGCAGCTTCAGTTGTATTTTGCTTTTGTTTGAATTTGTAAACGGTGTGAATTTGATATTACTCTAGACAATATAAGCTTGATGGAAAGTTTTACTTGATTTAATTACCATAAAAGTAAGATAAACCTTGAACTTGTGCAGTACAAAAAGGTTTTGACCTAATCCTCCTGTGACAAGAATTTCTAAATTTTTGAAAATATGACTTTTTAACTTGTTCCTTGACTATTCATTAAATACATGTTCATGTTGGATCAGGCGTTTGCATATTTTTTATAACTGAAATGATATGACAACACTTTTGCAAGATTATACTTATATAAGCATTAAAGACAATAATATGATTGTTTTATTTAGGAATCAAAATTTGGCAGTGAATTTTGAAACTTTTCAGCAGAAACATTTTATTGACAATGCATTTGGTATAGGTTTTCTTTAATTCAATACTTGTAAGAAATATATTATAATGAAACAAAACCACTGAATGCAGTGCCTTTTCAAAATATTTCAAAAGTTTATCTAAAACCCATTGAAAATACTCTTCAAAATTATGGTACCAAATGGTTATAACTTTTTTTCACCATCCTGGATGAGTTCTTTAAAATATAAAGGAATAGTTTCTGAGGTGCACTGAATGTATATCAGCATTTAAGCTCAGCAAAATATTTGACTTAACCACTTTACTGAAGGACCTGCCTGATGCTGACATGGATCTGTACATAATACCCAAACCAAGAGTACCCAATTTGTTGTAAAATTTATTATCAACCTTTAGCAATGATTCCTTTGGTGTTTTACAAAAGTAAATGATGTTAATACAACCACATAGGTCCTAACATTTGTTACAAGAAACAAATTGAAGAAGTGAATATTTTGAGATGTTAGTTAGAAAAACAAGGTAGAATAGATTGGGATTTGTGAAGAAATACTGTTTCACCACTGAGTGGGTATAGAGTTTAGAAAACTATCAGTTCTCAGTATTGTGTGATTGGTGAATGAATCTTCAATTTTTTAATTGCCCTTTGTATCTGAAACTCAATATCTTCTAAAATTTTGTTTACTTAAGTTTGAAGTAGGGATAATTTTTCGTACAGTTTTATTTTCTGCTGCTTTGTTGCTATTGTTTTACTTTTTTAGTTGATTGTATGAAAATGAATTTAAAGAAGATAAGAATTTAATTGAGTATATTTGCTCTATATATTCTTGTTGTATGTTCAGGACTGTAGGTAGGATGAAGTGCTAGAAATATGGTCTGGTCATTTATCTTCATATAAAAACTGAAAAGGAGATTCTGTAATAAAGTTTTATCCTGTCATTAATATGAAACCCTATTGAGTTGTGAGTCTGCTGCAGAAATAATATTTATACATGCATTTTTCATCATACAAGTCACAATGATGAAGATTACCAGTATTGCCAATGGATAAGATTGGCTTATTGTCATTGCAAGAAATAATTATCAAATCGCCATTTGTGGAAGGTATATCTTTTCTAAATGCCATTTCATTTGGTCTATTATTTTGATTAAAGATTGAAGTAAATACAATTTATTGTTATCAACATACATGTAGATATAACTTTCCAAGTTATTCAGTGATGAGAGTCTTGTTTTAGGCTGTCCTTAAGAGATTAGAATCTGAAAGACCAAAGATTCAAGCTGATATTGAGGCCGGTAAACGACTTCAGAGGGATCGTAATGCTCCAGCATTTGTTTCTAAAACTGTAGAAGAACTTGATAGAAAATGGAAGGATACAAATGAAAAGGCTAAGCAGAAACATGACAAACTCAAAGTATGCTATATATTAGTTTTAAATGATTCTTTACCAATTCTGATGCTTTTGACAATGCAAAATTCTTGTTGCAGAAATAGACACTTTAAATTTGTTGCCATCTTTGCCTAATGCTTGAAATATATTGGACATCTTTATTTCTTGTAAAAGTGATGACAAAATATACAAAGTCTTACCTTTTAAGCATCAGATATTTCTTGTTAATATTGCTAGTGTCATGATTAATCCACATGTAGTTTCAACTCATCTACAAAAAAACTTTGCCAGGAAATTGTTATTTATATTCTGTCAGAGTTATTTAGATTCTCATGTAAATGGTTGTGATTACCAGATAAACTTCTTACTTAATTAGTAACCTCTCTATGGTATTGGTATAGATAACTACATATTAATGTATTAAAGTAAATATGAATTGAGAGGTCAGGACATACAGTGATATGTTTAATGTTACAGAATTTGATCTTGAACATTTATTTAAAACTATTGCTATTAGATATAGGGACATGCTATGAAGGATCAGTTGAAGGATAAGACAAAATGTAGTTATCATTTCAATATGGATTTCATCAATGGAATGTATTGATGCTTGATGAGGTGTTAAACATATCTCTGATATGAGATTTGATGCCTTTGTTTTTATCAGATAAAGTGCAATTTGTTTACATTGAAACAGCAGGATTTGTGTGTATTTACGAATCATTATTTACATGAATGATTCCTGGCAATACTTGCTTAACTTCCAAGAAATCATCTTTATTTTGAAATTCAATTTGTAGCAAAAAGTGAAGGAGTGGGAAAACTATGAAACTTCCAAAGCAAGCTGTCTACAGTTACTCAAGAAAGCTGAAGCTGAATTAGAGAAACCACCTGCAACCACAGGACAGGAATTAGCTGAAAGGGATCTTCAGTCTAAAAAGGTATGTTTATTGTTAGGTAATGCTTAAAACTATCTTAAATAATTTTTGGTGAAAATTGAATTTATTTCATTAAGAATGACTAATACATGTACTACAATCGAAACATATGTACATGATAAGATCTATTTTATTTATTTGTTTATGCATGCATCAGTGGAGGTTACTCCAATTTAGATTTTCTGGAGTGTCTTGGCAATAGGTCAAATTTAGATTTAAAACTCTTTATTATATTTCAGGAACTTCAAAGAACATTAAACAAGTTGAAAGACAATATCAATGACATGCAAAAACTGAATGCTGTATTAGCAGAGAGTGCAAGTCGAGAAAGGCAGGGACCATTAAAGGTTGAAATCTCAGAAATTGACAAAAGACTTGACAGTGTGTCCACTCGACTAAATGCTAAGTTGGCTGATTTGGAAGAAACAATAGCCAAATGGACAGAATATTACAAGAGACTCAATAACTTCTGTGAATGGCTGAATAAAAAGGAGACCAACCTGAATGATGTGTATGAAAATAAATATGCACAGCCAGAGGAACAACTGGAAAAGGCTAATGTAAGCTAACATTTCAACATTATCTGAGCCATAAGAATTACTCTATTTTCAATTTGTGAAAAATTGTTAAATGATAACATGAAAGTCCAATATGATTGAGGTAATGAATCTGTTTGATTGTACAATCTAGCTTCAGGACTTCAGTTTCTTACTATGGAAATAGTTTACCATATCATTGAAAATGAAAAAAATGATTCTACTCAAGTCAAATGATTCTGTTTATTACTGACCAGGAATATATGTAGTTCAAAGCTATTAAAGGTAAGTTTTTATATTTATATATTTTAGTTAGATAATTATAGTCACTTATTTTGCTATATTTAGGATATTTCCAGAGAAGTTTATGAAAACAGGGTAACACTAGAAAACCTTGAGAAAGATGCTAGAGGTCTTTCTCAAAACTTTCGATCTCGAGAGACTGCAGCACTTAAAACAAAGCTAGCTAGTGTAAGACGACAGTGGGAAAATCTTTGTTCTAGAGCCAAAGACAGGAGTTCAGCCCTGACAGGGAGTGTGGCTCACTGGCAAATGTACCAGAATTTATCGCAGCAACTGTTACCATGGATAGAGAAAGCTCAGAAATACTGTGCCACTGAGCTACCAAAATGTTCCTCCCTTGAGGAGGCTAAAGATTTGTATGACCTTCATCAGGTATGTACATTTGAGAATGTAAATTAAGTTCCAATATTTTAAGTTTTTTTTTACTGTATTTTATTGCATGTGGTTACAGTTTAGAAATGCTGAAACGTTAATAGAAATCTAAATTGTTTTTATCTATCTCATACTAGCAGGGTAGGAAACCCACTCAAATTCTATCCAGTCATGAATACAATTTTTCAATATGTTTACTAATGGCTATATAGATTTTTGATTAAATTAGCCAGCCGTGCCAAAAAAAGCTCTCAGTCTGGTGGGCAGACTACTATTTCTAACTCTGATATTTGTTCTAATTAAGTGGAGTTCAGGATTATTTCATATTCTTACTTTTGTTTATTTCTGTTTTTTTCTTCTTTTTTTTCAGTCCTTTGTTAAAGAATGTGAAGAACAATTCCCAATCTTTGAGAAGCTAAACACTGAGGCTGGTTATTTGATGGATCAACCAAATGTCCCTTCTGAAATGGAAGCTTTGCAGAGACAATGGAATGATATTATCAGTTCTTCGGAGGACCGTAGTCACAAAGTAGAGAAAATGTATGGTGCATGGGCAGCTTATGACCAGGAAGTCAGCAACTTTGACGAGGTCCTGGATAAATTACAGGGACAAATGACTGAGGAACCAAATCTCCACTCAACAGATGTTCAAGTTCTGGAACATGAACTGGCCATTGGAAAGGTAATTACTGATCTGGAATAAGACAAAATTAAACAATTGAATAAATAATCAAGTGAAAAATATTTCATTCTGTTGAAATAAGTTCAGGTTTATTGAAAAGTTTGATGATATACTATTTGTTACATCCTACATTATCTGTTACAATGGTTTAATATGACCTACAAAAATGAACATTGAAAGTTTCACACCATTTTTTTATACAAAAATGTTAAATATATCATTATTTTATAGACTCTCCAAGAGGAAATCAAAAGTCATCAACCTCACCTTAAAGCCCTGGAAAAGCAGTTTGAGCAAGTGAAAAAGCATGCCTCACCTGAGGGTGTGCAAGCTCTTCAATCCAAGATGGATGCCATAAAATCAGCATACAATAAGACTGCAGAGGATGCTGCTGAAAGACAGAATACAGTTGGTTGTGCCCTGAGGCATCGTCAGAATTTTTATGGGCAGTTACAGGACTTTGAGAAATGGTTGAAAAAATCTCAACGAAAACTTGATACTGGAAATGAAATCTATGCTGATGAAGTTCCTGAACTAATGGCAAGACTCAAGGTAAGCATAGTCACACATTTCATGTCTCTTGGACTATTGTTGACATTAGGAGGAGCAGTTTCATGCTAAATCGTAATTTTCTTTGGCATCAACCAGTGTGTATGGTAAATGTGTACAGCATCATACCTAATGTGAATTATATTTTAATTTTGAAAAAAAGACAATTTTTGCATTTGAATTGTCATTGGGGTAGATATATTAAATAATATATTGTTTGACTTTTATAGAATGTTGTATTGTAAGTTTTAAAGGATTTTAAGTGCTAGTATTAATTAAAATGATAACTTTTGATATATAATTGATCTTGCTTTTTTCTTTTTTTTTTCCAATTATAGGACATGAGAGGTGAATGTGAAGCACATGAACCCAGGTTTGAAGAATTGAAACAAGAGTTTAAGAACTTGTTACAGAATTGTAGTGAGGAAGAGGCAGCTATACTCAGGGATAGATTTGATCGCCTCATGGCTGGTTATGATAAAGTAGAGGACTTAATCAAAAATAGAGAGGACTTATGTGAACAGTGGATGGAGTATTCTGGTGACCAGAAAGAAGTTCAGGCTAAACTTAAAACACTACAACAAAGACTTCAAAATCCTGATATAAGTGAAGAAGAAGTAGCTAAAATAAACAAAGAGGTAGAATCCTTGAGAAAAAGTTTGGCTCCCTGGAACAGGAAGAAAGAACAGCTAGATGATCTAATGGGTCAGGCTCAATTAGTGATTAAGGATCGAGCTTCTCAGAGAACATTACATTTTGGTACAGAGTTACAAGCTCTTGAAAACATGTGTGAGGCTGTATCAACTAATGCCACTCAAAAACAAGGTCAATTAGGTGAACTGTCAGAGTTATGGAATGACTTTGACAAGAAAAAAGCCAGTCTGGTCAGCAAGCTTCAAATATTGGGTGACAAGGTGCAGAACAGCTCTGTGGATACCTCTTCATTACAAGGAATTAAGGATCTTGTCAATGAGATTGAGGTAACTTTATGATAAGGTCACTTTTTAAACATTTAAAAAAAAAAATTGTATAATTTGATTCCTAGTGTACCCATATATACACCTTGGAGTCTGTATAAGAAAGATAGTTTTGAAATTGAATTTTTTTTGTTTAACTTGTCTATGAAATTCAATTATAATTTATAATGATTTTTAAAAAAAAGGTGATCATGTATTATACATTACAAGCAATATTTAACTTCTGAATCAGAATCTATTATCTATTCTTCATTATATCTAATATATTATACAGTTTTTTGTATCTAAACATTTCTTTTAATTAAAAAACCTTCCAAATATTGTAGGAGGCCAGAGATGACATGTATGCCATGAATCCTGAATATGAGCAACTTAGAGAACTTGGCAGACAGCTACAGCAAGCCGATCCTACCAAGGGAGGTAATGCAACTGCTTCCTTGCGTGAAGTGAACAAAGTTTGGGATGAAGTTCAAGCTGTTTTAGCAGATAGACACCATACATTCAGTACAGCTGCTAACCTTTGGCAACAGTATAATGACAACAAACAGAATGTTGGTCGGGTATTGGAAGATGTTCAGCCACAAGTACAACAGGAAATGACTTTTACATCTCCTGATGAGGTCAAAAAAGCACTTGACCAACACAAGGTAATCAGTTTTGTTGAAAATGAAAAATGCTAATTAACATTGTTTATAAGATAATAAAGTTTTTAGATTTAACATTTTTTGGATGGTCTGTTAGATTTTCATGAGCAAAATATCACATAGTATTGATCTACATGCTTGTTGAAGTTCTAATGTATAGATTATTACACTGAATGAATTATGTTTTTAGAATGCTGAATTTGAGCTGCATGCAAACCAGTCTCAGTTAGACCAGATGAACAACAAAGGTCTACAATTATTAGAGGAACTGAAAAATATTCCCAACTTTGATATGTCTGTCATTGAACGTGACCTTGATGAAGTCAATCACAAATGGGAAACTGCCAATTCTGTAAGTCGTCTGATCCTTATTATTATGATTTTTTAACCAATTTTATTTTGTAGATCATTATTTGAAAATGTGTTAATTCAGTAATGGTTTGCAGATAAGGTTGTACTGTAGTTAAGCAATGTTGAAGTATCACTTCACTTCTGTTTTATGAATTAAAAGTAATGCAAACTTAAATCATGATAAGGCACGTTAAATTTAGGTCTTTATCTTGAAAATAGGTAATAGTTGAGTGGTGTGTGTCATTGTTTTATAGTTTGTTGTTTTAGCATTTTAATAAAAATGTTTTTTTGTTTGCTTTACAGGAGATTGAGGCACACAAAGAGAATCTAGAGGCCCAGTTGATCTGTTGGGATCAGGTTGTGTCAGGGAATGAAGAAGTAGAATCTTGGATGAACATAATGAATACTAAACTTGCTGACAGTCTAACTCACTTTGATGATGCTGTTAGTGTGGAGTCTTGTCTCATGAAATATAAGGTAGGTGATACAGATAGGTTATTTCAATATAGTGTTAAAATAAAAATTATTGAATTAAGTTGTTCTTTATTTCATTGAAGGTAGTACTGATAATACAACTTGGAGATGGAACACTTAGAGGAACATTCATCTGATTTCTTATACTACTTGATGCACACTGTTTGTTTCAAGTATACTTAGGTTTTTAAAAACTGGTTACCAGTGTATATGTATCTGAGCATTTCATTTTCAATATTGGTTTTGAATTTGCTCAATCTTCATTTATAGGAAGAGGCTCCATATTATGCTGATGTCATAGCTGAGGTTCAACAGAAGATACAAGATTTACAGGAACTGAACAAAGGGAAACAAATCCCTGAATTGGTTAAGTCACAGAATGAAATTGAAGAGAAATTTGATAAGTCCTCCACAATGGCTAATCAGTTAGAAGCTGTAATGGCTAACTTCTCTGATGAGAGGCAAAACCTGCAGCGAGCCATCGAAGTGGAAACTGATGCTATCAACAGGATAAAGGATAAACTTGCCAAATGTGATGATGTGTCTGGTACTGATGAGGATCTTGTTAGACGACTTCAGACGACCAAGGTCAGATTATTTATAACATATCTTTATTTAACATTAACAGGAGAGTTTTTAAGTTTGAAATTTAAGCAGATTTAAAAAGTATATTATAGCATGAAAAGGAACTAAATGTATTTTAATATTTTCTCAGTTATTGTCCATATTTCTCCTACTAATTGAATATGTGCTGATGTGTAACTCTGATTTCCCTTTATAACATTATTACGTGGCATCAGGCTGTTTGTTTCTGTATTTATTTAGTTTTGCAGTCTTGAAGCCTTGCATTTCATAAATGTTATAAACTGTGTTGAATTGTGTCATCAGTATTTATTTTGTTACAGGAACTTCAAAAAGAACTTGAAGCGCATGAAAGGAACATCAAAGCTCTTCAAGACAAGACAGCAGCTCTTCAGAGCAAATATCCATCAGCTGAAACTAGCAATTTGGCCAAAGATGCTGTTGTTCTTGGTAAGAAATTTGACACAATCTCCAACCGTGGTGACAAGATAGCTGACATGCTAGAGAGTACTTTAGAACAACATTGCCAGGATGCTCAGTTACAGGAACAGAGGTGGATTAATGCTGCCAAGGAGAAACTGGCCTGGTGTGGTGATATATCGGGTGATCGGTACAGTGTGGAAGGCAAACTTGCTACCATTAAGGTGAGATATCACTTGTGTTTGAGTTATATTTCTTTTTTTTTTTTTTTGCGATGATGCATCAGACATATCAATATCAAGATAAAGCTGTTGTCACT
Organism: Perna viridis; assembly: GCA_037379345.1. NCBI lineage: Eukaryota > Metazoa > Mollusca > Bivalvia > Mytilida > Mytilidae > Perna > Perna viridis. The sequence continues at coordinate 17,612,847 of CM074512.1, read as the reverse complement.
GCTTTTTGAAATAATTTTTATAAATAATTGTTATATGAGAGTTTTAAAATATGACCTTCTGATAAGTTAATGCAGTTTTCATGATGGTTTTAATCAGATTTTGGTATTTATAATGAAAGGATTTTTTATCCTTTATATAAGGACTTGATATCTGGATTGAAAGATGGGGAGAAGAAAAAGGACTTAGCATCAGCTAAACTGGACACATTAAAAGCTGTATTACCTAGAGATAGACAGGCAGAACTAGAAAAACAGAGAAAGCTAGCTGACAAGGAGTTCCAAGACCTAGTCAAACAACTTCAACAAACTCAGTATGTTACTTTTTGTAGTCTTTATAGTGGTAGGGAAGTGTTGTACTATATGTATATTGATCTGGTATGATCTCTATATCCAGGTGTGAACCTACTGTTGGCTACTGTAATTGTACTTATTTGCAAAATTAAGTAGTCACAAATATGTTTATAAAGTGTTGAGCAACTTTCAACATAAGACAAACTTTATTGCTTGCAAAAATGTTTGAGAACCACCATTTGGTAAAATAAGTATGATTACACTATGTTCATATTGGTCTGTCATTTATAGCATACTACTGTGGAGTATGTACCTGTATGTTTGCTTGAGTAAGTCTCATTTAAATATTGCCAAGGTTTTTTTCATTGGAAAACATATTTGAATCTACTGTAAAACTTAGATTTTCTATTTTTTATGCTCAATATGAATTATCAGTGTTATACAATGTATCTTTTAAGGTCTAAACTTGAAGGTTCAGTTGACCAATGGGTGGAATATGACCAAAAATATGAAGGACTCTCCCAATGGATTAAAGACATGGAGGGTAAAGTCAGGAATGAGAGCAATCTTAAATCTGACCTTCCCAGTAAAGTGCAACATGCTGAACACTTCAGTGTAAGTAATTTAATGTTTAAGGATTCTATCTTTGCAATCTCATGATTGTTTTTTTTTTTATTTATATTTAATTTTGATTTTTTATCAAATTTTGTAGATAGGTATTTTTTAATCTTTCTGTAGAACACATTTAAGAACAGTTAACACTGCAGGTATTCAATATACAAATAAAACTAAAAAAAGAACCTCTAAAAACAATAGGGATTTAACAGAGCATATGTAATTTTTTATCTGATTTGTAGGACCTAAATGATGACATACAAAGACACAGACCCCAGTTCGAAGGATTACGTAATGAAGCACAGGAAATATCTAATACAACAGGAGATGGTAGAACAGCTACCTATGCTGCCCAACTCCTGTCACGATATGATACACTTGCCAATAATGTTAATGTAAGTATCTATTTCTCTGATCTACTCCTTATTTAATGTAAGAAAACTTTTACTTTTTATTTTCACTTCCTCACTATTAATATATAAATTCAGTAAACTCATAAATGTACTTTTAAATTAAATTATGTAATTTAGCTTGCATTTGTGATGTGGTTTTAGGAACAATGTGAGAGATGTGACCAGAATGTGGAACAGCATCAGGACTACTTAAACAAACATAAGAACTGTATAGACTGGTTAGATACTGCCCTACAGGACATAGAGGACTGTAATGATCTGGCTGATGACCAGGAGAGTCTACAGAGTAAATTACAGACAGTAGAGGTAAAACATGACATTATGGTACCTTATAGGGCTTAGTAGTCAAGTATAGTTTGGTAAAATACTTGTAGCAAGCAGACATTTGAGTTGATTGAATAGTACAAAAAAAGTAAATAAAAAAAATACAAGTTCCAATTTTTTTTTTGTCTGTGTGGTCTTTCAAAGCAAGATCAAACTATTTAGATTTATATTAGATTTCTTCACAATACTTGAGTTCATCTATTTTATGGATTTACCCCACTGTATTACAGTACATGAAATGAATTGTTCAATTACAGGAGATTATGGCCGACAAGGAGCAAGGTCTTGCCAAATTCAATGCAGCACTTGAGGCTGGAGAAAAACTGTATCCTAACACTTCTAACAATGGGAGAGAAGCAGTCAGAAAAGACTTACGAGCTCTGAGAGAGAAATGGGAATCATTCAATGACAAACTGAATGATACTCAGAGATCACTTGAAAGCAGTCGAATGCAGTGGACCACATTTGATGATAACTTTGAGCAGTTAATGAAATGGGTTGGAGATATGGATAGCCAAGTCCAAGAAGATGAGGAGCTTCGTAACACATTACAAGAAAAGAAAGCCATGCTTCAGCATTACAGGGTATTGTTAAACTTGTGTATCATAAAACACAGCTAATCATTGTCTTTTTGCAGTAACTAATTATGAAGTTACCCATTTGTTGTGAAGAAACTTCTCCTTGAATGATTGAAAATTTTTTTTTCTGTTTTGGTTGAAGGGCTAAATATGTTTTGATTGGCCAAAACTCTTTGTTTTATATGTCAAGAAGAAAGTAATGTAAGGAATAAGAACAATTAACCTTTGACCTGTTGATGCTACTAATTATTTTGTTTTTTTTAACCATTTGATTTGAAGTTTTGTTTGAAATTTAACCATCATCAGATTTGATTTAAACTACTATAGTATGTATGCTCATTATTTTGAATTCTACTGAAGGTTCTATGTTTTTTTTTTTTTTGTGCCAAAGTACAGAACTGGTTTCAAGTAGTTTTCTTTACATTAATTTAGACATTTAAGATTGTATAACTTTTGTGATAATAAAGCTTGCATATTCCAGGTAGTTTTAGATTTTTATAATAAAATAAGATTTTTCTAATTTTTGTTCTAAATTTAAAGCAAATTTTCCTTCAATTGATTTCCATAAACTCAAATAACTTGTTTTTCCTTAGAATTGGTTTGAACTCTGAGCCCAGGTAGCCTAGATTTAAAAAGAGCAAAAAAAAAAAAAACAGAAATAACAATTTGTATAGGGTAGCCTTATTTTCAATGTTAATGGTAACCAATCCCAATTATCTAAACAACCACTAGTACTTTATGTTAGTTACTGCATTTCTTTGACAACATTTTTATTTTGCTGTGTGATATGATGTGAAGCCAAAGTTTAATTTTAATCATGTAATGCTGCTGTTGTGGGGTTATGCTGTAACATTTTTATACATTAATGTTTTAGAAATCAATTAAATTGATGCCTAAAAATGATAGAAATGGTACTGCATGATAAAATATGAAACTAATGTGACTTTTTGACTTCCATGTCTTTTTTTTTTTTTTTTTTTTTTTTTGTTGAATTGTTGTAACATATGAAATGGAACTGGAACTAGCTCAGTTTAATCAGCTCATAGCTAATGAATTTCAATCTCTGGGTTTGTTATTTAACATGTATTGTAGTGGTCATATATATAAACAGAACACAAAGTTAACCTGTTGTTTTTATCACTTAGACAAAAATAATTAAAATTGCATTGAAGAATTTTTGATATGATTGAAGTTGAAATTTTGTAGCTATGGCAAAAAATAATGAAAAAGGTGTTTTTTTTTTTTTTTATTTTAGACTCGTTGCCAGGATATTTTATCCCACCAGACCATGATAGACAGTGTTGGAGATAAGGGAGCTGCCCTGTCATCACAACAAGCTAAAGGCAAACTGAAAAGACTCAATGATGACTACAGAGCTCTTTGTAATGCTGCCCAGGTAATGACATACACTCTGTTGATCTGAAGATTATGGGTATAATATTGATGCTTGACACAAATATTTGAATTATACAGTCGAACTTCACTTGCTGGATCTCGGATGGCTTGAACATCAGGGATTTCTCAAACACAATTCAAAATACCAAACTTTTGTCCTATATAATCAATATAAATAACTTTGGATTTCTCGAACACTTGAACTGACTTGTCGAACCATTCCTAAGAAGTCTTAGAGAATAACCCTCACTAACTTGAACTCATCAGCCATTTTATAGCTTGAGTAATAAAAGATGTGAAAAACTGAAAACCTATCATTAATCAAAGTATCATATTAGTTACAGGTAGTATTTAAGTCATCACCAATTCGGTAGTTTTAATCTAACATAGTACTGATCTAAGTTCAACTTGGAGAATGCTCTGAAATTGAGTTGACGAAAAGAAAATCAGATGAAAATAAATTATTGACCTAGGAATTCAAACTCTGAAAGTTTTTAAAAGCAAACACAGAATTTTTAATGTCTACAAATCAAAATAATCTTCGGAAAGCGAATTAACAAAACTTCATAGGAAATAAGCAATTTCTAACAATAAAGTCGAACTCAGACCGGCAACAAAAAAAATCCTGTAATCTACTAACTTCAATTTCTCCAACTCCCGATAACTTGAACACAATTCAATGGTTCCTTGTAGTTCAAGCTACTGAGGTTTGACTGTACTTAAATTACAAAAATAGTGTAATACCAATGTCTAAACTTTGTTTTTATGATATATTTATTTTTGAATATTTTGAAAGATTACTGTATACTGAAAACCATCAGATATTATACAGGCAAATAAATTTACTTCCTGTTATAGCACCAAGTAAAGGTTGCAGAGGAGCATGTAGAGCAACACCAAATATACCATGACACCCAACAACAATGTAGAGATTGGGTAAACATGACCAAAGATAAACTTGCTGTGTGTGCCGAGACCACAGGGGATAAACAAGCCTTAAATAACAGACTTGACAGAGTCCAGGTATAGTTACCTCACTTGGTCAAATTTTTATTTAGTAAATACTTTTGTTCATTTTATTGTAAGGATGATCCCAATTCTTGATTTTTGTGCTCTTTTTTTTTTGCCAAAACTGCCACAATATTGTAGATTAATATTTTTAGATGAGGTCTGGAAGTCTTAAAGTATTTCATTCTATAGTAGGATATGCATTTTATTTGTAGTAGCTGTTTGTAAAAAGAAGACATACTTAGCTTTGAAATGTATTATATTGTGTTAGGTATTTAATGTAAAATACATTTGTCTTAAAATAGGATCTGATGGCATCTCTAAGAGATGGTGAGAAGAAAGTCAAAGCTGCTCATGTCCAGGGAGAAAAAACTATTCCCCAGACTGCCAGACAGGGCCAAGCCAACATCAACAGTGAGCTGGAAACATTGACTCAAGACTATGAGACTGTAGCCACTAAGCTTGGTGAAACCCAACAGAATCTGACCCATGCTATCCAAGCTTTGCAAGCCTATGATGGATCATGTGAATCCCTTAATCGATGGCTAAGAGAGGTTGAAGCCCAGATCAAAGAACATGACCTTAAATCTACATTACCTGAAAAACAAGCTCAAGTGGAGAAATACAAGGTAACTAAAAGATGGATTCAGAAATATTTAGGATTATATAGGATAGATTAATTGTCTGGTTGTATATTGCCTGAGATGTGTTTACAAAGAATGTAACTAGACATTCTTTTGAAAACAATATTAGGCTGGTACATATTTAGTTGATTTATTGATTTTTGATCTACTACAGTATTTGATATAGATAACTTTATCAAACTGTTATAGAAAAATATTTTTTCCTTCAATTTTTTTATTCCTGTCTGTCAGAATGGTAATTATATATTTTGTTGAATTTTTTGACACTAATTTCATTTTCTCCAGGATTTACTAGATGAGGTACATTCCCACCAGGATCAGTTTAATGACCTAAAGAGCATGGCCTCACAGGTACAGGGATCAGACTCTAGACTGATCAGTCTGAGCTCCCAACTGGCCACTAGATACCAGACAGCCAAGACTAACCTCACTGTAAGCTGTAGTCATTGCACTTTGTTTACCTTCAGTTCTTTCCTTTTTTTGCCAGTTTTTGTTATGAACACCTGATGAGGATAATTGATAAACATTTTCACTTTTTTCATTTTTCAAAATTGAAGTTTTTGAATTTTTATTTGTTAACAGTATCTGAACACACTTCTTAATGACTGATGCTAATGTTTTTTTTAAGAGGGTGTTAAGTATCAGTAAATTCTGTATAACTAAATATATTTTTCTGCAGGATTTGATCAGCAAGTTACGTAACTGTGTGGTTGACCATGAGACTTACCAGGAGAACTTTAACGAGTGTGCTGAGTGGCTTGGTACTCTGACCCAGAGGTTACAAGTCTGTGCTGAGATGGCTGGAGACAAACATGATGTGGAAGATAGACTGTCTAAGTTACAGGTAAGTTGATTATCTGACTACAGCTTTAACACTCAAGTGTTATAGCAAATACAATGTATGTGTTCAGAGGATAAAGTTTGTCTTCCTTTGATTAAATGACCACCACCTGGTGAACTTCTTTGGACAGTTAACTTGACAACTGAGCAGGAGTTTTAAACTTTCTATCAAACATAGATTTAAACACATATTGAACAAATTTCCTGATTAATTGTCCAGGTAAGTATCTGAGGAAGTCCATTTGGAAATTGTCATTTATTCAATCAAAGACAAACTCTGTCTCCTGAAAGTCATCTTTGTATGTGCTGTAAATGTAAGAAATGTAGGCCAAGTTTGTCCAACATGAACTTTGACTGCTAACCTTCTCATATGTTTTGATATTGGTAAGTTTATTGAGGTGAAAAATATTAGATCAAATATATGGAATGGCAGTTAATTACATGAAATTATAAACTATAAGATAAAAGATGAAAATATGTCATTATATCTGTTCATATTTTAAATAATTTTTCAAGGAGCTTGTTGCTGAAAAAGATCAAGGAGCATCCAGAATTCATTACACTGTAGAGTGTGGTGAGAAGTTGTACCCCAGTACAGCCTCAGAAGGACGAGACATTATTCGACAAGAACTAAGAGGTCTACGGGAACAATGGGAGCAGGCCTGTGATGTTCTTGGAGAAACCCAACGTAAACTAGACACGACATTACTTCAGTGGTCATCCTATGATGAGAACTTTGAACAGTTCCAGAAATGGTTACTAGATACAGAGATCAAACTTAGGGAGGACACTGATCTCAAAGCTACTCTACCTGATAAGAAAGCTCAACTTCAAAATCACAGGGTAAATTCTATATTACAGTCTAATCTCTATTTTGATCATTTGTTAAAACTCAAATCATGGGATTCCATAGATAATCTTTTAATACTTGATTTTCAAAAGGTGCCAAAGTGGCTTGTCCTATAACTACAATGTATGTTAAAGAAAATAATTTTACATGTAACAGTCATTGACTGATATTAAAGGCATATTACAAGTAATAAAAAAGGATAAACTGTCTGAAGATTTACATCTTCAATATAGAGGATTTTGAAATAAATTCCAGATTTAAACTCTAGTAGATTTTAATCTTTGAAGTAGAGGATAAATTTTAATCAAAATGTATGATGGACAGGTGCTACATCAGGACATCATATCCAGACAGCATGTCATGGACAATTTACATGATAAAGCAAGAAACCTGTCACACTCTACACCATCAGCCAAAGTGGCCAAATATGTTGGAGAACTGCAGACTAAGTATGAGAAATTGTGTGATACATCTAAACAAATGTTAGATAAGCTAGAGGCCTCTGTAAAGGACCATCAGCAGTACCAGGATATGTACCAAGACTGCCAGGACTGGCTAAACTCTTCCAGGGAGAAAGTGGAACTGTGTGCTGATACATCTGGTGATAAAATGTCGCTACAGAATAAACTAGAAAGACTTAAGGTGTGTAAAAGATTTAACTGTGATTTAAGTAAAAGATTTGAATATGGATATGAAATATGCAGAATCTTTTATGATAAATCGTTGACCGTTTCTGTGATGTTTTTGTTTAATTCTGTTTTTTGTTGTTGTTGTTGCTGATATGTACACATTATTTAAACTAGTTTAGTGACCAATCTTAGAGAAAACTAGATGTTTAGTTTGTTTTGTTTTTTTTTTGATAATTTTCTATGTTGTAGGAATGTGCTGACAAAGTTGGAGATGGTGAAAAGAAGCTGAAAGCAACCAAGGACTTGTGTGAAAAGACAACCAAGAACTCTTCCCAGCGCGGACGAGAAGTGTTACGTAGAGACATTGACCATCTTCAGTCAGAATGGGAAGATTATTTGGCTCGGATACAACAGACTGAGGAAGATCTGCAGAATGCCATGGTTCAATGGGGTGATTTTGAGTCTAAGTTTTCTGTCTGTTCATCTTGGCTTAAGGATATGGAACAGCAAGTTAAAAACTATGAGCTGAAATCAACACTGAAAGAAAAACAGACTCAAGTTGAGAAATTCAAGGTAAAATATTGATGAGTACTTATTGTTGTTTTAATAGAAAAATTAGTAACAGAAACTTTTCTTAATTAACCAATTGATTTTGTATCAATTAAATCCTTTAAAAGAAAAAAAGAGGAGTTAACTGTATCACAGTTAAGATGATGAGTTTGATATTTCAGAAACAAAGAGAAGAAATTTTGTCACACCAACCAGAGATAGACAGATTTACCGATGATGCTCAGAACCTGATGCATACAAGCTCTGATGCCAGACTCAGTACCCAAGTGTCACAGCTGACTAACAGATACAGAGGATTGCTCTCACAAGTCAAGGTTAGTCAATGACTCCTAACATAAATCACTGGATTAAACTTCATTGTCAAATTGTATCATTTAATGGAAAATAAACAGCAGTTGTTTTTTGTTTTTTTTTGTATAATTTTAAAAGAAGAATAAAAGTCTAGTGGCTATTTACTACTAAAGCCTTATTTTAGATTAGGCTTTAACTAAAGAGACTTCTGATGTACTTGATATATGTGTCCTTTCTTTTTACCAGGATTTGATCAGCAAGTGGGAGAAGTATGCCCAAGATCACCAGAGTTATGAAAACCGACTTTCTGACTTTAACAGTTGGATTAAACAAGCTGAAGCTAAGTTAGATATCTGTCAACAGTCTGCTGCAGACCAAGAAACAATGGAAGAAAGAAGAACCATGATTCAGGTAAACATTTATCCATGATAATTATAGCAAGATAGTCAATGTGATAGTTGAATTGCATTTTTAAATGATAAAAAAATGATATACTTAAGTTTTCATGCTCTTTTGTATGTAGGATTAAAAAATGCCAATGCTTAAACAAACTGATATAATTCTTTCATTGCTGTCTATGAATAGATGCTGATGGCTGAAAAAGATCATGGTTTGCAGAGACTAAATGCTACTATTGAAGCTGGTGAGAAACTGTATCCTGATACTGCAGCTGGGGGACGTGAGAAGGTCAGACAAGAACTACGCACTGCCAAAGATGACTGGGACAGACTGTTTGCTGGTCTCTCTGATACTCAGAGAAAGGTTGACTCTTTCTTAATGCAGTGGTCATCGTATGCTGATGGTCAGGATCAATTATTGAAATGGATGGTTGATACTGAGGCTGCTCTAAGAGCTGATGTTGACCTGAAAAATACACTACAGGAGAAACGTCTACAGCTTCAGAATCTCAGGGTAAGTAAATTAATCCTTGATGAAATTTTCAAAGAATTTAAAACTTGATTTGAGATGGTTTATAGTCTTGATATTTTAATATACCTATTTATTACTGAACTTATCATAAATTATGTAAATTTTACTTTTTTTTTTTAGCCTGTTTTATCAGATATTACCTCCCACCAGAGACTTGTAGATTCAGTAATAGAAAAGGCCCAGGGTGTTCTACACAGTACATCAAACCCAGATGTAACAGCTTTCATTACTGACATCAATTCTAGATATGAAGACCTGTGCCAAAATGCTAAGGTTTGTATATTATCTGTCTCTAATTCTCAAATAAACCCAAAAGTTGATATAAAGAAATGAATAAAATGGTGTTCATATGTTTTGATAGTATGAAGAGAATATTATATGATTTCAATTTTCTACTTTGTGAAAACTTTATTTTCAGGCCACAATACAACAATGTGAACGTAATGTACATGACCATCAACAGTACCATGATGCACTTCAGGCAGCCATAGATTGGATGACCTTGATGAAGGACAGAGTAGGGATGTGTGCAGATATATCTGGAGATAGACATACTCTACAGAACAAATATGACAGAGTCCAGGAACTCATGGCTCAGATTCCAGACAATGTAAATAAAATAACTGTTGTTGAAGAGAAAGGTGCAAAGGCTATGGAGACCACAGCTCTCAAAGGCCGTCAAAGCATTCAGCAGGAATTAGATATGCTGAAAATGGACTGGGAGAATTACACAACTCAAGTGAGATCACTCCATGACAACCTGGACAGAGCTATTGAGCACTGGGTCAAGTATGAGGAACAATATGAAAAGATATCTCATTGGGTCAAGGACTTGGAGAAAAAGGTCAAGGACTTTCCTCTCAAATCAACTATTGAAGAAAAACAGCACCAGCTTGCTAGATACCAGGTTTGTATTTATCTATCTATTATTTAAAGTTCCTGTAAATATTTTTAAAAATACTTAACAGTATGATTAAGATATCTGTCTTGATGTTTTTTTGTTGTTATGGTTTCATGTATTTGAATGCAAAATGTAATTTTTTTTTAAAAATAAATATCATGCTTTGTACATATTCATTTGCAATTATTCCAGGTTTATCTAGAAGAATGTGTCGAATTTCATCATGAGTTGGTACATTTTTCGGAATTAGAATCAGTAAGATTCTGTGTTTTGGTGAAGGCATCATGCCACACTGCAAATTTCATTTTGAGGTTATGAATTATTTCAAGCCTGAACACTTGCAGCTTGTTTTTGTCATTGTTTTAAAGTGTAGATTCTTCATGTTATTGGAGTATCAAAAAGATATTTATATCATGCCATACAAGTACACTTGCTTGAAGATCATTTCTGAAATACACTTTCAATGTGGTAGTCAGCACTAGTATTTTTTTTGTGTAACATTTTGATTTTATTGTATGAAAGGACAACGATTGCCTATATGTTGTAATTTCTCTCTTTCTGCTTATTGCTAATGGACCATTATTTGCCTAAATGAGGTAGCTACAGTGTTTTTTATATTTGTTTCCTACCATGAAAAAAATGTTTCACCAAAGAGTTCAACACAATTTTTTTTTCTATTAAATGTTTTAATGCCAATGAAGAGAAGAATTTGACAGTAAAGGTGTAGAATTCCATTTATTGATGTATCATTATAATGTTGAGTTCTTCATCTTGACATGACTGTTGCACGTATCATCTGAGGCATTTCATTCACTATTTAGTGGTTGAATATGCTATGTTTTACCAAGTTACCACCCTGTTTCAAGAATTGCCTCTTTTTAATATTTTTTAATTGAAGCTTGTACAAAAAATGTTTTGATTACTCTTGCCAGGTGTTATCAATGTTAACATTTTCTGTTAGGTAAAAAATGTTGTACATTTAAAACTGATTATTTGTGGATTTTATTTGAAGGAGCTAATGCAGGACTTAAGAAGTCATCAACGTGAAATTGACCAGTTCTCAGATGATGGACAAACTTTACAGCAATTAACTGGAGAAAGCAGAGTTGCCACATCTATTTCACAGCTAGTGTCCAGATACCAGACACTTCAACAGACTGTCAAGGTAGGAATAAAAATATATACATAGTTATGTTATTGATAAGTAGAAATGAGAGAAGAAAAAGCTCATATTTGATATATCATTGAGTAGAAATGAAGTTGGTTGTTTGTAAATAGGTTCAAATATTTATCTTGTTGACTTTAGGAGAATCTGAAGAAATGTGAACAGAATGTTACTGACCACAAGCTGTACAGAGATCGCCATGCTGATTGTAGTCAATGGTTAACTAAGGCCAAGAAGAAGTTTGGACAAAGTGCAGATACGTCTGGCAATAGGAATGACTTAGAAGACAGACTAGAGAAAATACAGGTAGACAATGCTCACTTGGGCAAAAAAAAAAATATGGGATATGAAAAATATGTCTTTCTTTTCAGACCATTAGACATAAAAGTTCAGTGGCTATTAATTGATGAAGAATAAATAACATAAATAAAAGATACAAATTCAAAATCTCTTTTTAGCTCTATTGTGCTGCCCTAGCAAACCTTCGGCTTACATTAATCTCTAATCTCAATTAAAACTTAACTTATATTCTAGAAAGGTACAGATGATCTGTCATTTTTTTTTGTGTCATCAGTTTTACATGTAGTGATGGTTAATGTTTGTATACCTGTTTTTCTTTGGATCAGCTCATTTGGGAGATTCTCCCCTGTTGTCACTGTCTCATGTGGGAGATTATTATGTAAAAGCTTTTTTTTTTTTTTTTTTTTTTTTCTCTCCCCAGTAATTCAATTATTTAGTATTTTTCACAGAAAGTTTAGTAATTTTTACTAAAAATCTCCCACAAATCTTTACATTGCTAAGAGGGAGATTCTAAATTTTTCATTGATTTTGTAAGAGTAGGAGGGTTAACTACTATTATGTTTGTATTTTGTGACAATGTGTGGTAGAAACTGTCATCAATGAAGTTTCACTAGAATTATAATAATAAACCTAAAAGTTATTGTGCATATTGTAATTTGTGACAACTAGATTAGCTTTATACACTTAACAATATATTTGACCATTTAAATTTTGTAGGAACTTTCAGCTGAAAGAGATGCTGGATTTAGTAAGTTGAACAATGTTGTTGAATCTGGAGAGAGACTTTATCCTAATACCGCTGCTGAGGGAAGAGAGGTTGTCCGACAAGAGTTACGTCAACTCAAACTGGGATGGGAAAGTCTATTTGATGACCTGTCGGCAGCCCAACGTAAATTGGAGGTAGCTCTAGTCCAATGGACCTCATTTGATGACAGTTATGGTCAGGTCGAGCACTGGCTTAGAGATATGGAATCCCAATTAGAGGGGCCATTACCTCTCAGGTCAACCCTGGAGGAGAAAAAGACACAGTTGCAGAACTATAAGGTCAGAAATGATCAGTTTTTAGTTGTTATCTTACGTTGTTAACTCTCATTTTTACTCGACTGTTCATGTTTTGAAGTGATTAAAGTGCATGTTGTTGTTAAGAATGATATTTTATTTTTTAGTTGATTCATGAAGGTCTTTGACTGAATGCCACACCATTGTTGTTTGGTTGATTCATGAATGTCTATTTTATTAAGAGTTAGTGGTACATCAAATGTATTTTTTTCAATGTCTCACTATGTCCAATGATTAGATATATTACTTTTGATGGTAGATTTTTGTCATTGTATTTGAATAGCTTTTCTTTTTAAAGTATTAAATGCATGATTTAATGTTGTCTGTGTCATATATGTTGTTGATTATAGGTTCTCCACCAAGATGTCTTGTCTTATCAGAGAGTAATAGACAGTGTTAATGATAAAGCTCAGTCCCTTGTACAGAGTAGTAGTGATCCACATCTTACACAGTTTGTAGCTCATGCTCGTACTCGTTACCAGAAACTTTGTGCCTCTGCAAAGGTGAGTCCAATGATGTTATTGATAGCTTTGGTTCCCTACAAGGATCTACTACAAAAAGTTGTAGATGAATTGTGTAATATGAACATCCAGTTGGTTTTTTCCCATACAAGAAAATTTCTGCCTACGTTTAAATTTTTTTTTGAAAACAACAGATCTAAATCTCATGGCCATCAAACTTTTTTCATAGATCAAGGATTTTCCAAAAGTAATTGAAGTGAGTATTGGATGGCTGGTAGATAATTACTATCATTTAATAACAATTACTGATGGAATGATTTCTATACAGACAGGCTTAGTTCAGTATTATGTATCGCATTTTTGATAGTAGAATGTATCTGGTTATGGTTTTCTTGCATGATGATTATGCTTAAAAAGGGTAATGAATGGCAATATTAAGTTTCTTTATATTTCAATCCTTTGTTTCTGAAGATGTGATACATGTATTTCAGTTAAATGTATGGCTTAATGATTTATGCATCTATTTTGAATACATTGCACGTTTAGTAACATTCCCCAAAGCGTTAAATATAAGACATGGTTTTAGCACAATAAACAAGGTAGCTTCCATTGTAATGCAATCATGTGAATTGTTTTGATTATTACAAAACAATGTATAAATTTTATGATATGATTACTGTAAAAATAGAATATAATATGGTAAAGAATTAAGGTACCAAAAGTAGTGTAGTGACATGGTGGAAAAGGATTAACACTCTTTTTGATATACCATAACTATTTTATATTTTAAATTATTTCCAATTTTGAATGAAATAAAAGTGGCTATGTAGTACTGTATCAAGGACTAGTATCTCATGAAATGGTATGTTTGAAAGGAATAAGTTATCTCAGTGTTCTGATTAAAGTGAAAGTGAAGGTATACTTTCCAATACGAAACAATAAAGGAACAATGATATAAGAAATAAGGGGTATAGAAACACCAAACAACATACAGAAATAAGGGACATAGAAACACCAAACAACATACAGAAATAAGGGACATAGAAACACCAAAAAACGTGGACATAGAAAACTAAAAGTGAAAAAGAGCATGATTCAGATTCATTTGTAATTACACCATTCCTAAAAATTAGTTTTGCTATGACATTGTGATAATGTACAGGCTTTTGTATATTATAATAATGTTGTCTGTCTTAGGAGCGAGTCCAGCAGTATGAGGTATTTGTTGCTGACCATCAGCAGTATAATGATGCTTACAATACTTGTATAGAATGGCTAAATGGAATACGAGAGAAACTGTCCATGTGTTCTGATGTGTCGGGTGATAGACACACCATCCAAAACAGACTGGACAAAATACAGGTAGGTTTTAATGATGTTACAGTTATACTCTGTAAAGTACATACATAGATTCCTTGTATATTATCATCTTGGAAGTATCTTTCAGCCATTTGAATTGATATGTATTCCAGTACTGTCTAATTTAGATATTCTATTTAAATTCTTGTCCCATCTTATAGGAATGTAGGAAATTCTGTACACATAGGTAGACTCTATCATCATATCAGGGATGCTTTTTAGCGAAATTCCACTATTTGAAATCCGGATTTTACCGTTACCATTCTGTTTTTACTGTTTATTTATTTTCAATTTTTTCAATTTCTGTTTTGTTTTATGACCTCGTAAAATCATCCCTGTCATATCAATGCTTAAATCTTTCTTTCATTTAATGTGTACCATTTTTTTCATTGTTAACACTTTTTAATGTGAAAACTTAAATGACAGGATTTTGTCCCCTGTCCTACCATCATATACTTGTTTTATAAGCACAAACCTCAGCTTTATGGCACACATTCTATACATAGCTTTTATTGTATTACAAATATTTGCTTACAGACATATTACACTGGACTTATTAAATGTGTAAGTTTCTAGGGTGAAGAGTGGTTGTGTACTAAGCACATGAATATTCATTAATATATTTATAAAGTAATGAGTATCTAAATAAACTAAAATCCATTACAAAACCTGTAATAAATTATCACAAAAAATATGTGTATTGGTTGGATGTGCATGTTTTATGTAAATATAGTGAAATACTAAATGTGAATGTATGTCTTGTTGACTAAGTTCTAACTTGTTTCTATGTTCTGTCTATATAACAGCGACGTTGTGTAAGTTATTTCCACTAGAATTTTCAATTTCAACTCTTCTTTTTGTAGTAATATCGTTAGTGCTTTCTTACTCTTAAGATTTATTCATTGGGTAGAAACCATGATTCTTTCGCTTATGATTGTTAGTTAGAAGGTTTTCCCCTTGTGTGTGTGGTACATAAAAGATACTTCCCCTTGTGTGTGTGGTACATAAAAGATACTTCCCCTTGTGTGTGTCCAGAGCATAAAACATTAATGTGTTAACCCTACTAAGTTATCTTGATTTCATTTACCCAGCTGGATACCCTCTATTGCCAACTATGGGTACGGTATTTTCCTGAATTTATTTATATACATGTTTGGTGTACATATTTGGGAGCACAACTAGAGTATTAGTTGAAACATGAATCATATAGGATTGGATTGGTCAGGTCACCAGATTATATGGATGTTTTTGACTACCTATCTTGAAGAAACATTGGTGGTATAACACTTTCATGGTCTAACCAAGATTAGAATAATAGTCTCTACTGTTTTATACTCTTGGGTCTAAAAATATTTAATTTTTTGTTTGTTT
This sequence comes from Perna viridis, assembly GCA_037379345.1. Lineage (NCBI taxonomy): Eukaryota > Metazoa > Mollusca > Bivalvia > Mytilida > Mytilidae > Perna > Perna viridis. The sequence continues at coordinate 17,596,853 of CM074512.1, read as the reverse complement.
TAATCTGCCTATTCCTAGCATAATTTTAAATGAAGTTTTTGGGATTTTTATATCTTTCAATATGTGGATAGCCTTGCATGGTTTTTTTTTTTTTCTAAATATTTGATATTTATAAACTCCATCAATAGTGCATGAGCATGTTGCATGATTCTATATCTGATTACCATTAAATAATATACCACTTTAAGGACTATTTCATTTTACATTCAAATTTCATTTCTTATTTTAAAAAAACAATTTGGCAATTAATTTATTCAACATTGTCATAAGTTAAAATAATTTTTGCTCAAACTTTTTTCCATAAAGCCTTGCTTGGCCAAGGATACTCAATTCAAACAACTTTTTATGATTTAAGTGATATTATACATGTACATGTATTGCACATTTTTCACGGTAGAATAAAGACATTGATCAAATCACCTCAGTAAGTAGTTGCAGTGTGGCTCAGTAGAGTTTGTTGTTAATTGGTGGCAAGAAAACAGGGCCAATGACGCACAAGTTTAGAATTTAGATAATTAAATTTGTTTTTGTCTTAGGCGTAGGGTATCAGTCTAATTTGCTTCTTTGCCAAGGGGTAAGAATGATGAACTTGAGAGACTCTGATAGGTTTCTTTTTAAATCTCTTGTGAGAAGTTTAGATTTTAAGTTAGAGCTAGATTAGAGAAGTTGTGGTTTAGGGGTTTTATGAATTAAAATGCTAGTTTCCATTTACGAGACAGTGCTTTTTGAAGACTGAAATGCATTTCTTGAAATTACTACTCTGTAGCAAGTGAGTCAGCTTTTTTCTGTGTGGCTGCATGACTTAGCAAGCAATATTGTCAATCCAGATTTATTTTTAAAAATTGTAAAAAGGAAAGTTTTGTTTGTTTCACTGTATGAATATCTTGCTTATCACAGTATGCATCCTCGTTGTTACTTTAATTGTTCAAAAAGTCTAATTTCAGTGATTGAATATTCCATGCATGGCCAAAACACTTGCTTTTGTTCACATTTTATTGCTTATTCAAAATAAAATGAAACAGTTGTCACCCTCAAAGCTTTTATGTATTTTTTTAAACATGAAATAAACGATTTGTTATAATTACATTGATTATCATTGTAGGACATTGTGGCCACCAAAATGGAAGGTGAACCCAAAGTTAAGAATGTTATTGGTCTTGCTGAGAGAGTTTTACCCAGTACAGCCCCACAAGGGAAAGATATTATAATGAGGGAGACAGATGCTCTCAGAGATGATTGGGATGCCTTTGTTAATGCTTTACAAAAGGTAAGAAAAGACTATAAACTAAGCCTGGAATTCTGTTATATTCTCTGACATTAAAAACATGCAAAATTTAGGGTGTAGCAATACTCTGAAGTACTGAATTAGTAATTGTCAATGAACTGACTAACGTATTATGTATAGATGCATGTACAGTTATTTATTTCACTCTAAAAAATGCATTTTATGAATCTTATGGTATCAAAAGTAATAGTATTGAAAGGAATTCATGATACATATTGTATTGTAAATTCTTTGTATCATAAAACCCCTGTGCAATACAAGCTTGATTGATTCCACTCCTGGAAGTAATTGTAGAACTTTTTTTTTTGGCATGCAATTTTTCATGTAAAGGTTTTGCGTGTGGTAAGGAAGCACAATATTTGGTTTTGTAATTTGCTTTGCAGCATGTTCCATATTTATCTGTAGATTGTCTAAAAATTTATCATCATGTGGCACACAAAGTTTAGACTTTACTTTAAGAATTTGAAACACGCAAAAATTGAATTTTCTTCCAGGTGTTTTTAGAAATTCAGGTTGCAATATACACATCTGAAGTGAAATCTGCTGTTTGTTACTGAAAATTTATTTTATGATTTGTATAGACCAAGACTGACTTAGAAAACTGTATGGGACAATGGAAGGAGTTTGATTCCTGGCAAGAGAAAGTTTCTGCTTGGTTGAAAGAGTTGGAAGCCAAAGTGAGAGATACAGAACTAAAAGCTACTCTTAAAGAGAAACAAATACAGATAGACAGACTGAAAACTATTCACCGTGAGCTCCTTGACCACCAAGGGGACATTGATGCACTAAGTGATGCAGCTCAAGACCTTGTGAGAGTCAGTACTGATACTCGTGTAATAAGTCAAGCCTCACAACTCAGTACTAAGTACCAGACAGTATATGTTAATGTTAAAGAACTATGTCGTCGTTGGGAGCAGTATGTACTGGATCACCAGGCTTACAATGATTCATTTAATCAATGCAAGACATGGTTACAGGAAATGAGTAACAAACTACAGGCTCATACTGATATCAGTGGTGATAGGAAAGCTGTACAAGAAAGGTTATCTGAAGTACAGGTAGGTATAAAAGTGTTGCTTTACCTGTTAACCCTCCCAAGGCTGTTCAATCAAAACTATCTGAAATACAGGTAGATAGCGTTAACGGGTCTTCTAAACCTAGATTGTTTTTAAGGTCATCACAGTCAGCAACAAATCCATCAAACTCTGATGTTTACATGGGTACTTTCTTCTTAATAATAGTCTACATTTAAGCTCTGTCTCTTACAGAGTGAGTCTTGTTAAAACTTCTCACTTTGAAAGATTTCTCATGCAATATATAGCTGCCATTGAAAAATCATGCAAAATCTCCCATGTAAAGTAGTTGAAATGTGGGAGATCAGCACAAACCCATGATCCAATGTTAACAGACATGGTGTGCTAGTAATTACAACATGGATATGTAATAAATTCCAGTACAACTGCTATTTGAATTCCTTTTGGTTTTAATTTAAGTACTGTGATAAGTACACTTATGGTGTTGAGATGAAAACAACCATTTAAATGAAAATTGTATTTGTCTAATTTCATGTTATAATTCATAAGTTATAATACAAGTCACAAACTGAACCTTAAACATTTTTTTATGGATATTGCAAGCATACTTTGTATTACAGGAACTAATGTCTGACAAAGAGGAAGGTCTTCACATGCTTCAGATTGCTTTAGATAACCTCCAAATTGTACTACCCAATACTTCAGTTCCTGGACGTGACAATCTCCGTAGAGAGATGCAGGGATTGCAAGCAGAGTATGATACCTTGTCTTCTGACCTTAATGAACTGAAGACCAAACTAGATGGTACACTTGCACAATGGACCGTGTATGACGATAGTATTGAACAGCTTCATAGATGGCTTAATGACCTTGAACTTCAGTTGCAGACTGAATCTCAGTTGCAAAACACTCTTCAAGAAAAGAAACTGCAATATGAGAGAGTAAAGGTCAGAGTTCAAACATATTTTGCATAATTAAAAAAAAAGAAAAGAAAAAACATTAATTTTCTTTTGTTCAAGAAATCCTAGCTTTATTCAAATTGCCTTCTCCATTTTACTGTAATTTTTTTTCTTAACTGTTGACAATAACCAGTTAGTTTGAATTGAATTTCGCTAAATTTATGTTAGTAGTATAAGTCTTGTTCTAAGTAGAGAGTCATATGATTAGGTGTAATGATGTTAACTGTATTTTCTCTTTTAGGTTCTACAATTGAATATCAACAGCCAACAGAGTACAATTGATAATCTTAATGATAAAGCCGAAAACCTGAGACAGACCAGCAAAGATACAAACCTGGGGAACCAGATCAGACAACTGGTCTCTAAATATGAGAAGTTACTCAATAAGGTCAAGGTTAGTATAGAAATGATATATTATGAATGTAAAAGACAAGACACTTTTTTACCTAACCCTAAAAATTAACTTCAGTAGAAATGTAAATAAAATGAAGTTAATTTAGACCACATGTACTAGACATGGAAATTTGAATGAAAACCCCTGATAGCCTTCCCTTGTTTTAAGTATTTAAGTGAACACCACCTGTTAGTTTGAACTGTTCTATGTTAAATTATAATGGATCAATTTTTTAAAATGTATATAGGAGGTTTTTTATATTAATAACCAATTTTCCATAATTAACATCATTTTTATTTTTACAGGACCTCATGTCTCTAACAGAAAAGAATGTTAAAGATCATCAGATTTACAGAGACACTTTTATGGACTGTTCTGAGTGGCTTAGTTCTATGGTAGACCGTCTTAATCTGTGTAGTGATGTCAAAGGAGATAGAACTGCTGTAGAAGCCCAAACACAGAAACTACAGGTAACTATAGCCTAATGACATTAGTGGCAAAAACAGCCATATTACTGGTTCAGTTAATACAGGATTATAGTATCATATTTTCCTTAAGTACCACTGGTGATTGTTCTTAGTAGGGAGTGTAAGCATGTGGCCATTGAAAGAAATTGTTCTCATTTATTAGTGGTTTTAACAGAATAATAGTACAAAATGTATTGGACCAAAAATAAATAATTGTTTGTTTCCCCAAACTCAACCCTACTAAGTCAGGTGTGGGTTGGTAGATAGGTAAAATATTTTATTTTTTTGGAAATTGTTTTTTTTTTTTTTTTTTGCATTTGTAAATAGGAATTACAAACCAGCATTATAGACCAGTATTTCAAGTTTTATGGTGTATCAATTTATCATTTTCATCATGTCAGATTTACAGAATAAAACTTTATGTATATTTTGAGATCATTTATATTATTGGATTTCTCTTAGGTGGTATTTTGCCATTTTCCAATAATAATACAATCTCTGCACACAGGTTACACAATACAATGTGTTTTAAGGGCCTCCTTGTCCTCCGTTTGTTGCCCCAACAGCTGCACAGAAGCCAGAGAAAACTATACCCTTTAGTACTGAGTTGTATAGCTTGCTTTACACAAATATTCAGAAAAAAAAACAGATACTGAAGTAAAACAAGGTTTATAATTAACCTATCCACCATTATCATTCAACTCAGGATACCATGTTTATAATTAACCTATCCACCATTATCATTCAACTCAGGATACCATGTTTATAATTAACCTATCCACCATTATCATTCAACTCAGGATACCATGTTTATAATTAACCTATCCACCATTATCATTCAACTCAAGATACCATGTTTATAATTAACCTATCCACCATTATCATTCAACTCAAGATACCATGTTTATAATTAACCTATCCACCATTATCATTCAACTCAGGATACCATGTTTATAATTAACCTATCCACCATTATCATTCAACTCAAGATACCATGTTTATAATTAACCTATCCACCATTATCATTCAACTCAAGATACCATGTTTATAATTAACCTATCCACCATTATCATTCAACTCAGGATACCATGTTTATAATTAACCTATCCACCATTATCATTCAACTCAAGATACCATGTTTATAATTAACCTATCCACCATTATCATTCAACTCAGGATACCATGTTTATAATTAACCTATCCACCATTATCATTCAACTCAAGATACCATGTTTATAATTAACCTATCCACCATTATCATTCAACTCAGGATACCATGTTTATTACAAAAACCAAGGATTGTTGAAAATCGAGCAAATGTAAATAAAAAAAAAAGCAAGAAAATAACAGCAATTTTGAAAATGGCTGCTCCAATCAAATTTTCAAAATCATCGTTCAACTCAGGATAACATGTTTTCCTATATGTACCAAACTTAATTGAAGATCAAATAATTTTTCAAATACTACCCAAAAATGGCAGTTATATAGAAATGCTACCAAGTGATTGGTAAAGGGGATATCATGCACTAAAGGACGGTGAATGATAATTCATTCCACGGTTCATGGAAAATAAAAGCAAATAAAATCCCTTAGTTCGTGGGAATTTGAAAGTCACATGCCTGATTAAAAAATGTATCTGTAAAAAATGGACTATGATAAACCTAGTACAAATGACATAGCATGCCCTCAGAGCGATTTGAAACATGTTTTATCAGTATGTTGTAAAAAAAATTATCATGCTGATGGTATGGTCTGAAATGTACCTGTACCAACTTTTCTATGTACCCAAATACTGTTTTGCCAATTTCTTCATTATTACTTGATATTTCTAGTTGAAAGTTGGTACACATTTGCAAAATGACATGATGGATAGGCTTGAATTAATGACTTTGAAAATATTTGTCGAAAAAATAGATTTTATTCGATTTTCTGTTTTCAAAAGGTCTAAAATGTGTAAATTCCTGTACCCAAAATCAAAGTCTGGTATTTTTGTTATCTGTACTAATGTATTGCATATTTGACAATAAAACGTCATGATATAATTAAAATTTTCATTGACCATAGATTAAAATAGCATCAGACGCTGTTTATGAGATTTTGTTTTTCATATATTCTGGATAAGATCATATCCATTCTTTGCTGGCACGGGGATTGATGCTAGGTACGTTATTGAATTCAAACTCAATCACATCTTTTTTTTTTTTAAATCAAATCTTTCAAAACATTATCCATAGCCTTAAGGTGAAGTTTTAACCTCTTCAGTAATTTTAGAAAAACATAAAATTTTGATAGGTTAGTGAGAAACAGTCAGTAAATAGTTGGGTACGGTAACTTCCGGTTACACATTTTAGACTTAACAAAACTGATCAAACAAGAGATATCAGAAAAATATACATCAAGTTCTTGATTAGAAATGAATTAAAAGGGACTTTTCCACATCTCATGCAATTTTCAGTTCTTAAACGTGGCATAAGAAGGAATATTTTAGCAAAACAATATTTGGGTACGGGGAAAAGTTGATACAGATGCGGGTATGGGTTACACATTTTAGCCCTTAACCATATGAGTTATCAAGATTGGAAAAAAAATAACAATCACGAAAATAACCCCTTACCACCCACTACCAGGGGAGAAGTAAGGGCTGTCTGCTTTTACGAGACTAGTGTGGGATGGTTCTGTTCAAATATTTCCATCTTCGAAAATCTCCGCCATTGTTAACAACTATTTCTTAAAGTTTCCAGCCTGCAATAAACAGCAACAGAAACAGACAGATTGGTGTCTATGTGTTAATTTAAATTTACGAACAATCTAGATGATATGGTAAAGACCCAAGAAAGTCTAGTCGTATCATCGATGCGTTTTCATCTATGTCTATAACATATGCACTTTAAAGAACAGCGTCCCTTTCTTATGTATTTGGCTCATCCATTTTATAGGAGCACCACAGCATGGATTTTAACAACAACTACAAAAATAATTTCTACACAAAATCTGCAATAAAATTATTTGGTTCAGGACGATTTTTTTGGGTCGGTTGGGATTGGGGAAACAAAGAATATTTTATTTTTGGCCTTGTCATTAATAATTTGAAGATATTTTCAAATTTATTTATTCTGTATTTTTATTGTTTCAGGAGTTACTTACTACAATTGATTCTGGAAAGGAGAAACTGCGAGCCACTGTAGGTAAAGGAGAGGTTGTTTTACCGGAAACATCCAGTCAGGGACAAGAACTTATTAAGGAGGAACTATCCATGTTAACTTCAGAGTTTGATGGATTTGTTGCTGACTGTGATGATCTTAAAAACAATCTAGGTTTGTAATGCCATGAACTATCAACTACAAAGTACTAGATTCTTTTGTCAATGACTTACGATACAAGTTAAGTTACTGTGAAAGTACTTTAAGTTGTGGATACCAATTTTCGTGGATTAGGGAAGACACACAGGTTTGTGGATTCTTAAATTCGTGGTTTGAAGGTTTTTAATATACACATCAAAGGAAATCTCCTTTCCGTTAGGAACCAAATTTCGTGGTTTGGCCTACCAATGAAATCCACGAAAATTGGTACCCCACGAACAATAGTACTTTAACAGTATACAACTTTTTCTACATAATTGGAAGTTTACTTTTTAACACTTTAAAATTACTGGTATACATTAGATGATTGCTTTATGTTGAATTGATATAAAGTACTTTGCATTGCTAGATATTAGTTCTGAAGTACCATTCAGTTTATACATACAGTGTTTACATGCTTTCTTTCCACCATACAGAGAGACTAATAGAGGAATGGCACCTATATGAGAATCAGTATGAAGATCTTAGTCAGTGGATTAAAGACACTGAGACAGATATGAAGACAGAGTCTGACCAGAAGGCCACATTAGAAGACAAGACAGAACAGTTAGAGAAACAACAAGGTGTACATGAATCTATCCTGGAGAAACAGACTACCTTTGATGCCTTAGCCGAGAGAGCTCAGAATTTACTTCAGTCTACTACTGATAACAGAGTGACCTCACAGCTTACTCAACTGTCTGCTAGATACACTACCTTGATGTCTGCCTCTAAGGTATTTATTACTAATAGGATATTGAATTGGAAAGAGTAAATAACTAAAATATGATGGTGAGTGTCCAGAACTGTATATAAGTTGTATTTTGGTGATTCTCAATAATTCAATTGGTTATTTTATTTACTATATAGATTTTCTCACTAATTAAATGATGTTTTCAAATAAATAATTTTGAATGTTGTGATCACAGATTAATAGTCCAAATCATCAGTCACATAGAATATATTTAATGTCATTAAAGAAAAGTGTTGTGTTGCTTTGGCGGGAGAAATTCCAAGAGTAAAATCATAGAATTTATTTCACATGAATTATCAAAAATTATTACTCAGGGAACTTCTGATGATTCGCTGTTATCTATATAGTAATGGTATATCATTGTCATCAAGGCCATATCTAGACTTTGATGACAAGGAGAAGTTATGTTAAATTCTGTTTATAAAGTGACAATATTGACATTTCTGTCTATGTAATATATTACAAAAGCTTCAAAGTCAAAGATAAATGGGAGCAGTAAGTACAAATAAGGAGAAGTTTTTGCCCATTTCTCACCCTCTAGATTAGGCCCTGTTGTCATTGTTACTTGGTAAAGGATAATTCATAGTTTTTACCTTTCAAAGGAAGCTTATATATATTTTTTTACATATATTTATGATATAAAAGATTTGATCTGAAAAGAACAACTGATTAATTAGTATTAGTTGCTGTCATCTGCTCGTAATATATGTAAAAAATAATTTTCTTTTCAGGACCTACTGAAAAGATATGAACAACATGTCTTAGACCATGAGCAGTATGCTGAGTCTTTCACAGAAGCTGCCACCTGGCTACAGAATACTAGAGACAAACTATCTGTGTGTTCTGACACTTCTGGTGATAAATACACTATCCAGTCACAACTCGAGAAATTACAGGAGTTTGTCATAGCTAAGGAAGAAGGTCAACTGATGATACATTCAGCAAATACTTGGGGTGAGAAAGCTATGACAAATACTTCTATGGAAGGTAGAGAAATGATCCGCAAAGAACTACAGCAACTACAACAGGAATGGGAGAGTCTTATTAGTGAAATTACTGACACTAAAGTCATGTTAGAATCATGTTTGTTACAATGGGCAGATTATAATCACAGCTACGACAAAATACAGAAATGGTTACGAGACATGGAGAAACGACTCCGTGAGACAGAATCTAAAGGTGATTTAAGTGAGAAGAAGGCTGAACTACAGAGATTAAAGGGTGTGTACCAGGATGTGATATCCTATGAACAGATGATTGAATCCATTGATAACAAGGCTCAGGAATTATCTTCCAAGTCTCCTCATAGTAAAGCCTCCACTGATACCTCACAGATTGTCAGTAAATACCACACACTCAAGAACCAAGCCAAGGTATATAATGTTATCTGTCTTAAAAAGACACTGAGTGTTTTTAACTGTACATTCACAACAGCATGAATTGAATTTGACATTAGATTAAAAATAATTTAGAATATTGTTAAATTGTTTTGTTAACTAGCATCTTCATTTTTAAGTTACATTAAGTTTTAATTTTGTCAATTTTTTCCTTTAGTTAACAGTTGATTATTTGTGCCAAAGTTCTTCTGATTTTTAATGCAAATATTTATATTGACATTGTAGGACATGCTTGCTAAAGCTGAACAATGTGTAGCCTCCCATCAGGGTTACCATGATTCTTGTAATGGATTTATCTCCTGGCTCAGGGCTGCTAGGGAAAAACTTGCTACCTGTCAAGATACTTTTGGTGAAAAGACTGCTGTTGTCAGTAAAATAGACAGACTAAAGGTATACTATATTGATTTATAGTGTATACTTGGATAAAGTAGTATCTTTGGTATATAGTCATATCTGTGTACAACCTAATTCTAAATGACACAGTGGAATACCTTTTAAAGTAAAACACACAATTTCAGAGTTGTTATTATTACATTTTTTTGATAGAAGATTAGGATATTTCAGAGGTTTTACTTCAGCTGCCATTCAATGACTTTCATCTGGATATCAATATTGTAGGCATTACAAACTGATATTGGTGAGGGAGGACATAGGCTGGGCGAGGCTACTAAATCAGGGGAACTCACTCTTCATACAACTTCTCCATCCGGACAAACTAAAATACGCCAGGAACTTCAGGCAATGAAAAGAGATTTTGAGGAATATAGAACAATGTTAAATGAAGCTATAGATGACCAAGATACTAGTCTGACAAGATGGAATGAATTTGAAGAGAGCTATAACCAATTTAATGCTTGGTTAAAGGAAGCTGAAGGATTCCTCAGAGCTGATTTGGATCCTAAAAACACCCTAGAAGACAAGAAAAAACAATGGGACCACTTCCAGGTTTGTTTTTCATTGTCATGGAGTCATCAAATATGCTTTTTTTAATTTTGAGGATTGATTGAAGTTTAATAATTCTCTCAAAGGAAAGTTATAAGGACTTTTTCACTTTTTTGTTATTTCACACTCAAAACTTGTTATTACTTATAAACATTTGAATCCTGAACTCTAATTTTATAATAATATCTTTATTCAAAAAGCAATATAGCTTAGGCTAAAAAAAAAATATGCTAGGTTCTCAGGCACCGCCACATCCCTAAAAACCCTACCACATCTGAGATTTTTAATACAGTAAAATCTGCGAATTTTCATACCCAGTCCAGAATCGACTTTTAACTAGTTAACCCTGTTTGCTTGACAGAAAGGTGAAAAATATTATGCGAATGAGGTTGTCATATAACATTGATCATTATGTTGAATATATTGAATTCTAACAAATAGGCTTCTAGAACAGGATTATGTTGGTTAAGTCATCACTACAGAAGTTTTATGGTGTCATCATGATCTCATGGATCATTACGGTGTATCCATCTGCACCATGAAAACTTATTTGTTCAATGTGTCATAGTTTTCCCTTCTTCTTTTGTCTACCCCAGACTTGACTTACCCTACCGGTGCACCTGGTCCATGCTCCCAGTTTTTAGTGGAGTCTTGAGTTGCTCATTCATGCTTTTGTTACTTTGTATGTATGATTTTAGTTACTTTATGCTCTTTGTTGTGTATGTCTGTTTTCCATGTTTGGTCTTTGTCCCTGGATTACATTCTTTTGATTACCGCTATAACCTTGGTTCCCTTGATCATTCTTATATACCAGAGATCAAATGCCTTTAGCCTAACCCATTATTAAATATATTACATAATAATACGTGGAGAATGATAATATTCTAAGAATTACGATTTTTATCAGCAAGATATAAATATTTTCCTAAATTATTAAGTTCCTTGACGTTATGTGTAGACAATAATTGCACAAGTTTAAAACATGATGGTTTTTTGCAATAATAAACTTCAATATATTTTTTTCATAATATCCTATTATTTTTCACACTCTAGTATACAGTGTAACATTGTTTTTATAGAACTACCTGGATGAAGTGCTGTCACATCAAGGTACTCTTGATAGAGTCAATGAGAAAGCCCAAGCTCTTTTGGCCACTAATGCTGATGCAAAGACTTCACATGCCATTACGCAACTTACCACTCGATACCAAGGAGTAGTTACTATGGCAAAGGTATTGTATTCCACAAGCATCTTCTGTTAATAGAAACTTGTATTATATAGGAACTTACATAATACCATTGAAACTTTTAATGTGTGTGAATTTTAGTAGCCTCTTTTTGAGTTTTTAAAATGATAAAAAAAAAATGGAATCTGATGTGGAAGTAATATGTGTGTAGATAGATAAAGTTTGATGTTATTGTAGGATATAGTGAAGAACCTGGAATTGCATTGTGATAATCATGCAGCATATAAACAAGCTTACACAGACTTTGATGAATGGTTAGTTACTACTAAACAGAAACTTGGTAGTGTCCATGATTCTTCTGGTACTAAAGACGATGTTGGCAGCAAGCTTAATCAAATTATGGTAGGTTCTTATTTGTTTTACTTACTTTGTATTCATTTCTTGTCTTGAAATTGTTTCTTATACCAAATTTTCTGTTTAGTGTATGAGAACAGAAATTCTGATTTCTTACATATTTGTCAGTAAAGTGGATTATAATATATTTGTTTTGATCTTTAGGAACTTCAAGCTGCAATGGATCAAGGACACAATCTACTTAGAACTTTATTGGAATGTTCAGAGAGAACATTACCAAACACTAGTCCTAGAGGATGTCAGATCATTAAACAAGAAACAGAGAGGGCAAAAACTCAGTATGAGAACCTACTGACTGATGTATCCCAGGCTAAGCGTGGTCTAGAGTCTGCTCTATCACAATGGGGAGATTTTGATAGGTCATATGACCAGCTTCTTGGCTGGATCATGGATCTAGAGACCAAACTGAAGTCAGATCCTGAAGCCAGAGTAGATCTGCCTGAGAAAAGATCAAGTCTTGAGAAATTTAAGGTAAGTTTTCTGAAAAGGATTAACTTGTGTTAAAGCTAACTATTTGCTAGACGTCATTTAATATACAACAATATTAACCTGCTGTAGTCCTTGATAATTATACCCCTGCTCTGAAGAAAAGGGGGTATACTGTTTTACCCTTATCCATGTTTCTGCATTTCTGTGTTTCTGATGAAATTGTTTCTGATGAAATTTTCTCTGTCACTACTCATCACAGCAGCTTTAAATGTGGGATCCATTCTCAGAAAAGTTAGACAACAATTTCCAAAGACTCTGTATATTTTCCTTATATGGTGATTGAAATGGGGTATGACAAGTGAGCCATTGCTCGTAGATTTCTTGTTTATGCTGTGTGTCCTCCACTTTAATATTTGTGCTCAAACAGATTTGATATGTAAGAACTCTGACAATTCATATGCTATGAAAAAAATGCCTAACACAAATTAGAACTTGCAATATATACATTCCATTAAATATAATTGTATTTAATTTTAATAGGCAATCCAGGCAGATATTCTTGCCCACAGAGATGCTCTGAACAAACTAGAAGATAAAGCTTCCCATCTAAAGGATAGTAGACCTATAGCTCTAGTCAAAGAACTCAATAGTAGATATCAGCAGCTGCATGATTCTGCCAAGGTAGGTTCACTATGTCATAACTTATGCTTTCAACAGCTGCATGATTCTGCCGAGGTAGGTTCACTAAGTCATTGTCTTACACTTTCAAACAGCTACATAATTCTGCCAAGGTAGGTTCACTATGCCATTGTTTCATGCTTTCTACAGCTTCATGTAGTTACAACCTCTTCATCCTTGCTTTCTGAAAAAAAAACTCAGATGTAATTACAAAAACTTTAGAATTTAGAATATTTTTTTTTTACTATTAAATATTACCATCCTGTGATGACTTTTTAATATAACCCATAATTTAAGAGGATTTCCTGTGCTATTTAGATCCTTCCTTTCCAGTGACTAGTGATGCACTATAGGTCTGCTCATCCCAAATCTTGGTTTGTGGAATATGAGCTGACATCTGTAAAATTATGCTGATGTATTGTCTTCTTTAGGTTAAGGTTAAAATGTATTCTAGGAATACAGTTAAAAACTGTGGAATTAGTATTGAAGCCTATCAGAAATAAAGTTAACAGTTTCTCCACCTATTATGAAGTAAAACTGTGTTAAGATTTAGTCTAAGGATTAACTTATATTTAATTTTGTAGGATATGACTGTTAGACTGGATGATATTGTGAGAGGTCATGAAGAGTATAGGAAGGCCTATATTGGTTGTCTAGATTGGTTGGCTAACAACAGACACAAACTTCAGAGATTGAGTGACTACACTGGTGACAAACTAGCCTTACAGGAAAGACTTCAACAACTCAAGGTTGGTTTATTTATCATATGTATCACCATTGTTGTAGTGTTGTGTGTGTCAATCAAACTGTTATTTTATTTTGCTCTGGAACTGCTTTAGATAGACCATGACTAAGGCTTTTTTTCTGGTCATAGTATTGAAGGTCAAGGTTGAGTTTGACAATTACTATAGCATCATTTCGGAGCCTTACTTCCTTTTTTAGCTCACCTGGCCGAAGGCCATGTGAGCTATTGCCATCAATTGGCATCCGTCATCGTCATTAACAATTTTTCAAAACTCTTCTCCTCTGAAACTACTGTTGCTTGGTATATCCTGCATAGAACTGGTGTGGGGATTTTTGATCCATCGAAAAACATGGCCGCCATTACCAAAAATAGAACATAGGGGTCAGACAGTAGTTTTTCACATATGTCTCCAAAATCGTTTAGTCAAATTCTGATGGGGTAAAAGTTTTCAGCATGATGTGATCTATCTGTGGTCAAATTTTCATTTTAATCTATGAAGCCATGTTGGAGTTATTGCCCTTTTCAACGTTGTTTGCTATTTTATATGTTATTTCTTTCAAAACTCTTCTCCTCTGACACTACTTGGCCAATTGTAACCAAACTTACTTTGAATGTTTCTTGGGGTATCCTGCATAGAACTGATGTGGGGATTTTTGATCCGTCGTAAAACGTGGCCGAAATTACTAAAAATTGAACATAGGGGTCAGACAGTAGTTTTTTGCATATATCTCCTAAACCATTGGGTTAAGCCAATTCTGATATGGGGTGAAAGTGTTCAGCATGATGAGATCTATATGTGGACAAATTTTCATTTTGATATGTTAAGCCATGTTGGAGTTATTGCCCTTTTTTTACTTTTTTTTTGCTATTTTTAATGTTATTTCTTTCAAAAATCTTCTCCTCTGACACCAGTTGACCAATTGGAACTAAACTTGGTATGAATGTTTCTTGGAGTATCATGCATTGAATTGATGTGGGGATTTTTGATCCTTCGAAAAACATGGCCACCATTACTAAAAATAGAACATAGGGGTCAGACAGTAGTTTTTTGCATATATCTCCTAAACTGTTAGGTTTAGCCAAATTCTGACGTGGGGTGAAAATTGTTCGGCATGATGAAATCTATCTGTGGTCTAAATCTGGTGAAAATCTGTTCATTCGTGTTGGAGTTATTGGCCTTCTTGGACGTTTTTTGCTGTTTCTAATGTTATTATTTTAAAAAATCTCCTCAGAAACTGCTTTACAGAATTTAATTAAAGTTGGTATTTTTGTTTTCAAGAGTATCCTTAACAAAATGACAGTTTGGATTTTTTATCTGTTTATAACGCATGGCCTCTGTTACTAAAAATAGAACATAGGGGTCAGATAGCAGATTTTTGTATACATCTCCAAAACAGTTAGGTTTAACCAAAATCTGACTTGGGATAAAATTATTCCTCATGAAGAGATCTATCTGTGGTCAAATTTTGGTAAATTTGTTGACCCATGTTGGAGTTCTTGCCCTTTTTGGATGTTTTTTTGCTATTTTTGATGTTATTACTTTAAAAAAATCTGCTCCTCAGAAACTATTCTGCAAAATTCAATGAAAATTGGCATTTTTGTTTTATAGGATATCCTTAACAAAATGACCTATTTTTGATTGCTGGAAAAACATGGCTGTCGTTTTTTAAAGATAGAACAATGGGGTCAGACAGCAGATTTTTGCATACATCTCCAAATCTGTTAGGTTTAGTCAATAGCTTTCAATGGCTGAAATGATCCTTATTATAAGCCTTACAAATGTGCCCAATGAATCAAATGGAGTCAAAATTGTCTGACAACTCCTTGTTAGAGTTATTGCCCTTAAAAGGCAAAAATTTAACCAGATGAGTGATTCAGGCTTCTGGGAGCCTCTTGTTTACATATTAACACGTAGTAGAAAAAATTCCAAATTGTATAAATTGAACTGAAGCCATCAAATTTAAAATTAATTACATTTCTAAAAATGTAGAAAAAAAAACTTTTGTCATATTCCAATGGTTGTATGCATTTGTAATGCTTGCAAGTAAACACATTTTTTCTGTCTATGAAATGTGCATTTTGATTCTATCTTTTAATCTTATTTTATCTTCATAGGACTTTAAAGGTGAGATGAAGCAGGGTGCGGACATGGTAAACAATGCTACACAACTTGGTGAGAGGGTTTGTATGTCCACAGCTCCCAGAGGTCAGGAAGCTATCCACAAAGAGATTCAGAACCTCAAAGATGACTGGAATACTTTTGCATCTTCTGTGAATGAAATGGAGGGTAATCTGGAGAGGTGTATTGGTAATTGGATGGAGATGGATGATGAGTATGATAGGTTCATCCAATGGATGGGTACCATGGAAACATGTGTCAAAGATCTACATGAAAACAAGCCTGACCTACAACAGAAACAGAAACAACTCATGCAAGGAGAGGTATGTCACAAAAATCATTTTGTAGGGGTGCATAACTTAACTTGTATTTCTTTGCCTTAGATAAATCTGAGCAGAGTTCTTGGGAACAGTTATTTTAAGCTCTCTCTCTTTTTCAAACATAATTTGGCACATTATGAAGTATAAAACTGGACATTGCTTTACATCCCTATGTGGATAAAATGTTCCCCTGATATCAGATGATTACAGAGAATTGCTATTGTTAATTGAATTGTGTTATAGTGTGATTTGTTTTACAACAGAAAAAGAAACAGTAAAAAACAAGCACAAAAACCTAACTTCAGTATAGTTCCTTAAGTTTTGGCAGGTTTACAATGTACAGAATTATAAGTAATTTTCTCAATAGAGTCATAAATATGTTTAAAAGTCAAGATCAATTATGGTGCCTATTTTAAAATTAACTACTAAAAACTATGTAGAATTTAAAGGTTTGTTTTAAAATTATAAAGTCAGAAGTAATTACTAAAATGGCATTTTATAAATTAGATTTTTCACTGTCATATGAACAAAAAGTTGTATAATTTATTACAGGACATATTTGAAGAAATCTTGAAGAAAAAGTTGTCATTAGAGCATGTAAAGGAGAGAGGAGATGCTGTGTCTCAGAGGAGTATTGATCCAAGAGTCTCCAACAATATGATGATGCTGACAACAAAATACCAAGGACTTATGTCAGCAGCCAAGGTAATACATCTACATATTGTAAATTAAGATAAAAAATTGGAATTGACAAGTCTGTTGCCCAGAAATATGATCAAAAGTTATGATTTGTGAGCTACTTCTGCAGAAAAAATTGCCACTTTGACATTTTAATGGTAATCCTTTCTGCAAGTATTCCTTTTGTTAACATTACAATCATTTCAGTTTGTTTTTGAAAACTTAAGATTTGTTAATTAGGGGTATTATAGTTAAGGGACAGAAAGATATATGTGGCAGTTCGGATTGAACTGATATCATTTTCAATACAAATTTAGGTAGGCTACTGAGCTATTTAAATAGCTCGCTAGGTAGAACTCTGCCCTACATTATAATACAATTTAATGTATTCTGTTCGTCTGTGTGATCTTGTGGCCACAGAGAGAACTACCTGGATCTGACTTTAAATTCATTTCAGTTCAGTTAGATCTTTTTTGGGGTGTATCACATGTTACAGAATTTGTATGATTCTTACAAAGACTGCTACTTAAGATAGAATTGCATAAGTAAATATTTAACTTGAACTTATTGTTTAAGTACATTATCCTCAAAAACTTTTATTATCAAATCATTTCTTAAGTCAGTTTGTTTTTCTTAAATATATTTAAATTTCTATCATCTATCAGTCATTTTATATTACAATGTCAACTTGTAATTACAAATTTACTGGTAATTCATCCATACAAATCTCTTCACCTGTAATCCATTAAATGGTTCATTTCCATAACTAATCCAATAGATCTATATTCTCTATGAGGATTAAATCAGTTAAAAGATACATATATTTAATATAAATCTCCTATATGAATAACTTTTCACACACTTGAAAATGTTGCAAGTTCAAAACAGGGTCATCAGTTTTCAAATTCATGAGATTAAATTTGCATTTTTATGATTCTTAGGTTTGTTTACTTTGCAATGTTGTTAACAATCTTTTCAATACAAATATAGTATTATAGGAAAAATGATGATTTATAATTTGTAAACACATGTTGGTTTCATACTGTGGATATGAACAAGTACTTTAATATTTTCAGTTTAATAATTGAAATGGAAATGGTTATTTTGGATATGAAATGAAGTCAAATAAGTCTTATTATTGATTTATTATGAAACAGAGCATGATCCAGAGACTTAATGACAATGCTAAAGACCACAAAGCTTACAATGATGCATTTGATGATGCTGCTCAATGGCTGGCTGATATGGATGAGAGAGTCCAGGACTGTAATGATACATCTGGTGACTGGAATACAATACAGGACAGAATGGACGATATCAAAGTATGTTATTGCCACCATAGAAAGTGAATAGAGATTTATTTAAGTACATAACTTATTTGAGAACCTAGAAGCAGTATCCTTCAATATATTTAATCAAACTGTAAAATATAGGGAATTTTAAATTGGGAAATTTTGTCATAGTTTTACCTGGTTTATTTGGTGTCCCTCTCGAAAGTGCCAAAATATTTATAAATGTACATGTAAATGTATATATACAATGTATGTCATTTTAGAATGCACTAATCATGATTACTGCTTTTTGTTGATTTGATACATGTATTAATTCGGTGGAATATCTGTGTTTTAAATAAAGTTGATATCTGCTGTTATGCAAAGCAAAATAAAACAAAACTGTATATGATTCAAAATTTCTTTCCATAGCAAATTACTGCCAGTATGGATGATGGCCTGCAGAAAGTTAACCTCGTCTGTGACTTAGCTGAAAAAATCTTACCTAACACCTCATCTGATGGGAAGAGAATTATAGAGCAACAAGTTACAGAGCTGACCAATGAATGGGAGAAACTGAACCAAGCCATCTCTGAGTGTAGTACTATGTTGGAGGGTGTACAGGAGAGATGGAATGATTATGAAGAATATTACGGCAGTCTGGTTAAATGGCTAGCTGATACAGAACATACCCTCTCAACGGAACCAGAACCCAAGGCTCAACTGGTGGAAAAGAAAACTCAACTGGATAAATATAAAGTAAAAATATAAAACATTTTTTTCTGTGTCAGCCTTTGATTTTGTTACAGAATTGATTCAGAAATTTATTTAGATATTTATCAGTTGCAATAATCTCTTCCTAAAACTGCTAAAAACTCCAGAGTACTAAATGTACTTAGATATACTGGAAACTGTGAATTTTTTGCAACAAGTTTTATTTTCGCTATTTTAGCACGTAAATTAGACTGAAATGAATTTTTTTTTTTTTTTCGAAGAACAAACGATATGGTATAGTTTGGGGAAAGATCACAAGTTTAAAACTGTGAGAAAGTTTGATCACAGAAATCGTGAAAAAAGACATCACAAGAATTTCCCGGTTAACAGCATTTAAGGATTGAAATGACATAGAATCTTTGTAAAAAAATTCATTGATTATCTCTGTCAGTATTGTCTATATTCATTAACTTTGTATTTTCTAGCTAATCCTGAGTGATGTAGAGAACCACCATAGACTTGTGAATGAGTTAGCAGAAAGAGTTGCTAATTTGGAGGCTCTGAGTGAAAATCCTGATGTATCTGATTCACTATCTGATGTACAGAGACGTTATGACAGAGTTAGAAATAGGGCTAGGGTAGGTTTACTTCTCTTATCAGAGTCCTGGTCAAATCATTTTTATGGTAGGTTTACATAACCACTTATATATCAACTCATTTTTATTCTGAGAAAAATAGACATCATCCAAGTATCTGAACTCATCTCTATTAATCATTTTGATGCGTATAAAAAATTATTAGATGGGTCCAAAAAAGCAAAGGAGACTATTTCCATTTTTTAATATTTTACTTGAACATTTAAATATAGAGACAATTAATTTTGTATTACAGGAGATTGTAGCCAAGCTAGACAGAGCTTACCATGACCATCTAGACTTCCATGAAGCCCAACAAGATAGTGAGAAATGGTTGTTACAGATGTCTTTCAAACTCATGTCCCATAATTCCCTCAATGTCAGTTCTATGGAAATTACTCAAAGACAGTTAGATAAACACCTGGTAAGTTATGATAACATTACTTCTATATATAGTAATTTTTTATTATAGATTTTTTTTTTGTGTTGATAATTGGTGGTTTTACTAATATTTAATTTGAATTTCTATGATTGATTGTTGACATTCATTTGTGCAATATAAAATATATAAAACCTTACAAAATCAGTCTTAAAACATTGTTCTTGAATTATAGGCCTTAATACGAGATATAGAGGATTACAGAATAACATTAGATATGGTGAATAAGAAAGGTCGACACTTAGCTGAGGATAACTGCAGAGTTCCTAAGATGGCACAACAAATTCAATCACAATTACGGAACTTGGAGGAAAGTTACCTCAATTTGCAATCAACAGCAGAACAAATCAAGGTAGGAACGTTTTCATTCTATAATCCTATAATCACTTTATATTTAGTTCCTTAAAATAAGGAAATGCAATAGAAAAATTAATTTTTTGAATGACACATGAATTTTAAAGTGTATAAGTTTCAATGATATTTTTTATTAAATTAGTATAGAACTAAAATTTTACTAATTTAGCATTAGTCTAAATGTTTAGCCTAACACGTGGTGGGACCATACACAGTTTAGACCTACAGGTGAATTAAGCCCAATGCTGCTTTGACTTCCTTAGACTTTGGTAGTACTAACAATTATTAGAAGGACATGCAAGGATGGTCAAAAATTCACTAGTTAAATCTTAACTCTTTCTACTTGCTCTACTTTATAATTGCATGAATGACTGCTGGAGAGCATGTGTGTGTATGTGTGTGTTTTGGTGTGTTTTCCTCTTTATATATGTATGTGAGTGATATTGTATCTTCTAAATATTGTACTGTGACATTTAATATTTTGAAAACCAATCAATGTACATGTACTGCTGGTATTTTCATTTCATCTACCACTCATATCATGTCATTTTTCAACATCCTCTGTCTAACCTTATTCTATCTTTCTATCTTTTTATTGTGTAATGTTTATTGTTCTTTTTTCATGTCAAATTGGTGATGGCTTCATTACATTCATTTTTTCATACGTGTACATGTAAAGTTTTATTCCTTGTTAATTTCTGGAAATTTTGTATATATCTTTTTAACTCTAAATATTATTCTGATGAAAATGACGTAACTTTATCAGTTTATTTTATCTGTTTATGTTGTTTCCTTCCTTCATTTCATTTTTACCCGCCCTCCCAACAATATAGAAATCATTCTGTGTCTGTTTGTCTCTTTTTGTCAAACATTTCTTACAAACACAAATCTCTCTAAACCATCCAATTAATTATATTAAAACAATGTATGAAAACCAAGTTTTATATTTGGGAGTGGAAGAAATAAGATATTTTTTGCCAGATACTTGCAAAGAGAGGTCTCCTATTGTAAAGATTTTTTTAATGTTCAAAGTTCAAGTAGAGTTTGGATTTCTTTTGTGATAGTATTCATTGTTACTTCTTTTCTGCTGTTTCTTTCTGTACTGTTAGTTGAAGATTGAACTATAAGATTTTCAGGCAAATGAATAAGTGCAGAAAAAATGTTCTATACAGCTTTGCAGTCTCACAACACCACTTAATATGTCTTTTGTAATACCAAATGTGATGTAAAAATAATTGACAGGTTTTTGATGTTTGCCTCTAACCAAATACTTGAATAACAAAAACATTTGATTTTGGTTGGCTATCATTTCATGTTCTAACTCTTACCCATATAAATGACCTAAAACTTAATTTTTGACCATCCTTTGTGAGCTTCCTTCTAATAGTAATATAAAAAAAAATAAGAAATAATAGGGGAAAAACTTGGGTTGTCCATAGATTATATTCTTTTGAATGTGTATATCAATATTTCTGCAGTCTTCACTGGTGTGTTTTTGGAATTGCACAGATAACTTGTTAGTTTTCTGGTGTTGGAAGTATCTATTTTCCTGAATTTCTTTTTTTACCAAATTTTTGTGATTTGATTTATTATTTTTAATATTTATTAACACAATTTGGATTAAATGATTTAAGTTTTATGTTTGTGGTGGAATTTTGTGTGAAATTTGGACTTTTCGTCTTTCTTCAGGTCGTTCTTGATCACATTGACCTATATTGGTATTAGGCCCTAGGATCACACGACCTATATAAGCAGATTAAACAACTCTAGTGCAAAGAACTATGAGAAGACTGAGAGTGGACCATTTTCCTTGCCAGTTTATATAGACAGTCACTTCTTCTATTAAATCTGTGCCATTTATGTTGCTAGTGTTAGATTTGTAGTGTGAACAATGAATTTGCTAGCATTTTACTTTATTATTACTTCTATTATTTATTTTGTAAGTGTTATTTAATGTTATTCTCTGTGATAATTCATTCCATCCGTGTTAGTTATTTGGTGCTTGCAGAAAATTGTCTTTTTACTTACATTTTACATTTGATCACATCTTATTTTAAGTTGTTACTTTTTACAAAACAAATATATTGTCCAGTTAATAATCAGTATTATAAACGATTATCTGTGAATTTATATATGTACATGTATGAGAGAGAGAATATGTTCTACTACAATTGTATCATTTCTTTATATATAATCACATATATTAACTCCTTAACTTTTGACCTGCTGTGTATTATAACTGCCTTTCTCTATATATTTTCATTTGTGATGTGCATGTTTTTTTTTCAATGCATGGTTCTACTCAGTTTCTCCCCCTTCCCAGTAATCTCCCTTTATCATTTATAAATTCTGCAGCAAAGGGCAGCAATTCACCTGTGGGGATGGTGTTGTCATTGTATGTTTTAATTGTCACTTTATCATTGTTTTAGCGAAAACCTAAATCAAGGAATATTGCATGTAAATAACGATGTTATTAAGTAATTAAAGCAAGATTAATATTCTATTGCTTTTCTTCACATTGTTGACTTGTTGAATAGAAACACAAACACACAGATTCAACACTGTATCATGGTCTCTGATTCACTAATCCATGAACACATCAGCTGTTTTGAAGTGGCCTTAATTTAGTATTAATGTGTTTCTTTTACTTTTAATTTCAATTTTTCACATTTAGCTGTCATGTTAATTACTTATATTTAATTGATATTAACACATAATTTAACAAGGAATCTCATATTTAACACTGATTATAATTTTAACAATTTTTTTTGGTTTTATAAAAATGTGCAGACATTTAAAATTGAAAAATTCTTGTATTACAATAAGTATGGGATCTATGGAGGGTACTTAGTTTTTGTCTGGTAACTTTCCTTCAAAATCAGTATGAAAATATACATTAATGCATCTCAATGCACTTAAATCTTCAAAAAAAAATAACTTGGACTATCAATTGAAAGGGTATATTTAAATGAGGCTGAAATTTTGAGTCTTGTAGTAGAATAATTTTGGATTTGCTATGAATGAATTTACTAATTTAAATGAATTTAACTAACATAAGCTGGATAGGTGAAATGGTACAATTGGAGAGCATATTTTGTCCAATCAGTTCTTTACTTATTATTCTTATTATTGAGATAATTTCTGTCTTAACAATTTTTATCATCTAGAATCTTTGATAATTTCAGTGCTTTTCAAAATTTGCATAGCACTTCTTTATGACATGATAAAATTTTTATTATTATTAATTACCTTTATTAATGTTCAGAATGTAAGGATTCTAGATGACACTTATTTTCAGTACATTCCATAGTATAAAGGCAAAGTTTTTATCCGTCCATTGTTTTACATATTTTTTAGTGTTGTTTTTTTTCTACTTTTTAATATTAAGCTCAAAGTGTTTATTTTTAGACTTTGTTATACGAGATAGTAGAAATATTGTAGCAGCTATGTTATTCAGGCTTTGACACAATCGTTTGTCAAGCAAATGTTTTATATTTAACTCAAATAAAATGTTGAGATTATATATCTGTCTTTCTTTCTTTTACTGTGAGTACACCTCACAAGTGCTAACGAATTGAAGCTGTGTTGTAACCTCCCTGTATTTACAGCTTTATCATAGAGCCAATCCTGTTCCCTACTCAGAACTTGCAGAGTTATTTCCTTATTTATCAGGTGAAGATTTACATGAGGACTAAACCTCTTAGTTTAATTTTTTTCTGTTTCAATATCTTATAAGCCTAAGTAAAAATTATTTAAATTTGTATCTTCATTTCACAAGGTTTGAAAAATCATGTTTGGATGTTCAGGCTAATAATTTTTAGATGAATACAAAAGACAGCAGTCATATAATGTTATGGTGCTGTAATCAGTGCTGTCATCTGAAGACATTATATGTCAGGACAATAACTTATAGATGTCTATGAAATTGTACCACAGGGTTCTATACCAGAAAAGGAAGACTGTGATTACTCTTGGCATTGTAAATTGAACTGTTTAGGAAATAGGGACCAAAAAGGGGTCAGAAACAAACTTTCCTGATGTATGGACAATAATTCAAGTAAAATTGTCTTGATCTCTTTGAAATTGTAATACAAGGTGTCATTCAAGAAAGGAAGGCTTGAATTTACTTTTGGGATTGTGACTTGAAACATTTATGAATAAGGAGAGTCAAAAGTCAATCAACAAATTGATTTTTTTGAGTTTTGACAAGACTTGACTTACTTATTTTCATCTCTCTTGTATGAGACGGGACCATTAGTTTTGTCTAGAACCATTTAGGAAATAGGGGTCAAAAGGGTTTTTTTTTTTTTTGGTTGTAGTCAAATATTAAATCACATCTTAAATTCATATCTGTATGAAGCTTGAATGGTGTACTCATACTGCCCCTAACGGTTCAGGGTTTATTTGACCTCTACAGTTGTATCAAGCTCTGTCCAGCATTGCAATTCATTTTATTTTAAAGAAAAATGATCACTTGCTGTATTGAAGGACAACATGTAACCCTGTAAGTGATAGATTTCTCTGTATCCTGGAAATGGGGTTTTTCATACTTAAGACAGAAAATGTAAATGAACACAAGTTTATGTCATTGTAAGTTTTGTAAGGCAAGGTACACATTTTGATACTATATGTTCTGCAATAGAGTTAGTAGTATGATTCATTGGTGGGGATTGCAGTTTTATCATAAAATACCTAATTCTTGGTGTTTCTCCCAATAACTGAAAATATTAGCTGAAATATGTATCATTATTATTATTCCTGGAGGAACTAGAATATGGCCTGTCCCTGTCTGTCCGTCTTTCACAAATTCTTTGTTGATGAAGCTCCTATGAGGTTGTTGAATCATGAAGGGTGCTAACCATTAAAAACTATAATAATTAATTATCCTATCGTATTGCCATTTTGATTGGCAAACTTTACATCAGTAATAGTACTTATACATTTTATGTATTTGACAATGTAGCAATAAAATACTGTAAATTTATTATGTGCAAGTTTAAGAGTTAATGCTACTCCACACAACAATCTGAGATTTGTCACATATTCAGGATGCGGTTAGACTTTTCTAATGCCTCCAGCTGGCAGAAAAAAAAACCATCAAAATCCTATATAAGGAGTTGCAAAGTGGTCTTTTTTCATTTAACCTCTGACAAAGGTCCCTCACTAGACTTTACCGGTCAACAGTTCATGACAACTGTCAGATTTGAGTGATAGAATACTGTTAGTGGTTCTTCAGTAGGCTTCCCATCTTTTTTTGATGTAAAGATATTAATTTTCATGAATTCTGTCAACTGAACATTTTTCTGTTTCAAAATTGATTATTGTTTTGTAGTTTATAAATCAATTTCATGTTTTATTTTTGGCTTATTTGATCACCAAGAAAATAGTGAAAATAAGTATACCATGTAAATTACAGTATCTTTGTCAATTGAATTATATGGAAATTTTGTAGGGTTGTAATACCCCATATATGTATTGATCCTTTAAAACCACCATTTTGATCTTTAAAATTTTACACTGGACTAACATTTTTGTGCATTTGACATAAAAGGTACATTTTGTGAATGAAAATCCCTCAATCCCTTAGGCAGGAATTTAGATTTTGTTGAAAAGTTGTAGGAAGGCTAGACACTATATATAAATGAACTAGATCCTGTAATATGGACAGTTTGATTAGACAAAGTTTATGGGAGTTATTTGTATATAAACATTTTTTATTATTTTGCACTATGTTGACAGAACTCTATTGGAATGTGTATGGGATTTTGTAAAATTTTAACAGTCTAGAAACATATTGATGGGACAAAATCTCTGAAACCAGTGAATGGGGTTGTCAAACAATATTTTCTTTACCATGTCACACTAATGTTTCCATCCAACAAGTTAAGAGTATGGTATTACTATATGTTCATTTGGTGTTGAAGTTATCACCTAGGGCTTGTCTAGTTGGGCCCATAAACAGGAGACAACAAGTGTTGCCCTCGGATAAAGACTGATTAGTCTACTGCAATAAACTTTGTAATTTGCTGTTTTGTAGACTCATTGTCTCACAGATGTTCATTTCACAATACAGTTTTTTTTATTGGTGTTGGTGTAGATTTGCCTAATCGTTATAGATCTTTATAGATCAATGATACCATTTTTAGCACACTTGGCAGACTTATTGTCATTAGTTTGTGTCTGTCATGGTTTATCTTTCATTTTTCTTTAAAAATCTTCTCCTTTGAAACCACTGAGTGGATTACTACCTAATTTGGTCACCAGCATCCTTGAGGTATCTACTTTTAAAATGTTTTATGTTAAAATATGGCTGCTGTTGCCATTTTTAGACCACAGGGATCAAGTCACCAATTTCTACATATATCTCAAAAATTATAAGAGATACAAGAAAATAAATGTGACTCCTTCAGGTTAAAGAGCTCTATAAGTCTTTACAAGGTCAAAATTGTATGATGACTCTTTATTGGACTTATTACCCATGGAAGGTAAAAAATGACCTTTTTTTTTGTGATGTTTAGCTCATAACTATTATTATAATAGATTGGAAAAAAAATCATTGTTGAAATGAACCTTATGACAAGGCCTACTAAAGTCCCTATAGGGCTAGATTGTGTAACCACTCATTATTAGAATTATTGCCATTGAAAGGCCAAAAATGATGAATTTTGTGATTTATAGCTTTTAACTCGAAGACTGTAATAGATAGAGTTAAAATCTTCAATTAATGAAATAAATCCTTATAAGTAAGGCTTTGTAAAGCTTCTAAGAGTTCAAGTTGTATGATAATTCCTGATAGAGTTATTGCTCTTGAAAGGGGGAAAAAAACATTTTTTTTTAACCAAGCGAGCAGATTAGGATCTTTAGAGCCTCTAGTTACAGTACTTCAATTATCCCCAGTGGCAGTGTAATTATGGCTACATGTAGCAATATTGTTTACAACTAATTGTTTTAGAAACTTAATTCTTTATTCAACATCAATGTAGAGCTGATTGAAATTATGTCAACTAAGTGTCCATATAAATCCCATGTCAAGGGTTATATACTTCATTCTTTTCAAAACTTTTTTTTGTTGCTTTGGAAGACTGGTACTTAACTAGACATGAAATAAAATAAAAACATGTTTTTTAAATTTTTGCTTTGTAAAATACTTATTTCTATAAGTTTAAGTGAGGTGAGACTATATTGGTATCAAAATTTTGAAAAGATGTTTATGTTAGATGATCGTGACGATGAGTTCCACATTGAAATACCTCTTTACCGCCATTGTACCTTCCACTTGACTATGTCATTGTTTTATTTTGCATTAAATAAGTTCTGGTAATACAGTACTAATACAATCTGGTTAATTTATTATTGAAAAAAAGAAAGGCTGCTTTCCCCACTGTCTTTCTTTTGAAGTCCTTATTTCGTCTAATTATCTTTAAACTTTACCTGACAAAATATGGTTACAATATAATTAAGACATAGCGTGGTAAGTAATGATAGTAATAAATATTTTATGTATTCAAAATAAACAAACCATACACATGTAAGTTAAGAAACTATGGGGAATAAATCTTCTACTAGAAAGTTGAAAACCTCCACAAAATTAAAAAGAGGAGGTTTATTTAGAACATCTAAACATTCAAAGAAATCTAAAAAGTTTGTAACATTCCAGGTAAGTCCATTCTTTTATAAAAGACTTTGTCTATAATACTTAGTTTGGAAATTTTTATCTTTGACCTTCCTTGACATTGAAATAGAGTTTTGTTCTGGACAACACAGTTTAAAAAATGAATGATATAAAGAAACAGTAAAAAATGTAACCCATTATTGATGTGGTCATTTGGCTACTTAGATACCTGAATTCTGATTCAACTCAATCAAATGTATATTATATATACATGTACATGTATGGTTGGCATATTCTGTTCACATTGATGGTTTATGTTCTGCATCCCTGAAAATAATTATACACCTTGTCTGGTTCTTATTAATATAGTCATTTGTTATTTGATCATTATCAAATATAAATTTTGTTATATTTTGTTCGTTTAGAATCGCCTTCAGGATGTTCTCCAGAAGTGGCAGGAGTATAAAGATTTATTGGAGAATGATTTACAATTCCTGGAAGGAGAGTTTGTCCGCTGGCTGGCTGACTGTGATAGAGATATCCCTGATAACCTTCAGGATTCACAGAGGAAACTGGAAAACATTAAAGTAAGCCTAATATACTAGTCTTAACAAGAATCAGGGAAATTGTAAAAAAAATTGTTTTGAAAAAAAAACATGTTTGTCAAATAGCCCATTGATCAAATGGTATAATTACACTCATAGTATACTGGTAATTGCCCATGTCTTGTCCTTCCTGAGAAAGTTCAGATTTTTTTCATAGAGTGTTAGAAAACATTAAATTCATTTTTAAAAATAGATTTGACAAATCTAGCCAATTTCTTATAGTATAAACTGAAACTACACTGTCAAAGTGAAAGTTTTTTTTTTCCCTACCATATTTTACCTAGACTGATTCTTAAAGAGACTGGTACTGCAATGGTTTACTGTAAAAAGTTTGGTTTTGTGTGTTTGCTTTTGTTATTTCTCTAGTACAACAAATGTACTATGTTTTGTAAACAAAATTATG
The DNA here is from genome assembly GCA_037379345.1 of Perna viridis. Classification (NCBI taxonomy): domain Eukaryota; kingdom Metazoa; phylum Mollusca; class Bivalvia; order Mytilida; family Mytilidae; genus Perna; species Perna viridis. The sequence goes on along the minus strand of CM074512.1, from coordinate 17,567,680 downwards.
TTCTTTTAAGAGTGCACCCATCTGAGAGAGAGGCTGTTAACGACAATCTTCTGACTAATAAGGCTATAATAAGTTCATGAAATTTATATTTACTTACACAAAGGAATTGCTTTGAATTTTTTTCTTTCTTTTTTTCTGCTTTAATGTAAGAAATCGTGTTATTTTACAGGCAATGTGGGAAAGGATATCTGCTATGAGACAGGAACTAACCAATGCCTCCCATCGATGTGAGAACCTTGGTGGAAGTATGGAAAATCTGAGTCAGGATGAGGCTGAACAGGATTCTAATGTTAACCAACTGGCAGATAAAGTGGACACTAAGTTTAAGGAGGCTAATGCTGAGGTAAAGTACCAGTCTTGATTAGAATTTCTGAACTTCTTTATACAGATAGAAACAAATGATAATGAATATATATGACCATATAGGGTAAATATACCATTAGATAGATGTTTTTTTTTGTTTGTTTGTTTTTTTGTTTCTTGTTGAAACTTTCATTCCAACTTCAACTTAATGTAAATTATGGAATAAAAAGTACTCATATATTAGGGATATTTTACATTATGTAAATAAGAATATTAACAACTAAGAATTTACTCCGATTGTAGTTTCATTGAATTTTTTAATACAGCTTGAAAAGAGAATGGATACTGTTAGAGACACAATACACCAGTGGGAGCTAGTAGACAGAATGAGAGGAGACCTACGTAACTGGCTCCGTAGTAAGCAGGAGGATTTTCAAGAGATGGAAGAAAAACCTGCCAAGCTTCATGCAGAAGCTGCTGAAATAGAAATAGCCAACCTACAGGTGTGTATGAATTTGAATTTAAAATTTTTTTGAGTTATCTCCCTTATATTACACCCGAGTTGAAATACTATGGGGTTGTTTTTTTTTTTTGCTAAATTGTTCTACCTTTCATTGTTTGTTCCCCACTCTACAGAGTGGCTATACTGTAAAAACCTGTCTATTCACACCCTGTCTATTCACACTATTCCAAAATCATATACTTTCTGTGTACTCTGTGACTCCAAAGTTTCAGAATATATGTAAAAAATATTGTAACAGATTATTTAGCTACAACTGAACATAATGTTTTTTTATATTTGATATATAGCTTCTGCATTAGTCTACCTATTGTAATGATATCTGAATTTGCATGAAAAAGAAAGAATGATAGCTGAAGTTTTTTTATACCCCTACTCAACAAGTGGACGGTATATTGGAATCACCTTACCCATCAGTCATTTTGTAAATCCAAATTTCATTTCAATTATTTTGGCTCCCAATAGATGGATGAGAATTTGGTGTGTGGCTACATATAGATGGGGAATATGGCCACAAATCTTCAGTTATTGATTCCATAGGGTTCCATATATTTTTGGCTGTAGCTTGTACCATATTCGTTTGGATATTAGGGACTTGAATACACTTAGGACACCCCACTTAAATATATCATGGGATGAAGTGGATTTCTAGGGACCACTCGACTGGAATACACCTAGGACACCCTACTTAAATATATCATGGGATGAAGTGGGATTCTAGGGACCACTCGACTGAAATACATCTAGGACACCCCACTTAAATATATCATGGGATGAAGTGGGATTCTAGGGACTACTTGAATCAACTAGAATACACCTAGGACACCCACTTATATCATGGGATGAAGTGTGATTCATTTTTCTGCTCATCTCGAAACCCTGAGGTAATTCATAAATATCCTCCAGAATACCAAAATAATCCTTGAAACTGGCACTTAGTTTACATGTGAAATAATTCCAATAATTTTATATGGAATGAGAGAAAATTTTTGTTACAAAAATCTTAGCTCAAATAAATGGATTGATTTCAGATTTATTAGTGGCTTTATATAAATGGAGCATATGTTGTAAGTGATTTGGATTGGTCTGCGATATCAATTTCCTGTACAAGTTGGGGTATATCTGACACAACAATGCATACAACTTCCCTTTTTTTGTAATTTAATGAACAAATATTATGAAAGACATCTAAATGTTTCACCTTTGTACTGTATAAGAATATTTTTTTTTAAAATGTTCTTTTTTTATTCACCCTTTGTGTTTATCATATACCCTTGTTTTACATTTATGTTTTTATTATCTGTTAACTGTTACCAGTAACACTGTGCAACACTGTTTCCCATTTATGTTTTTCTTAAGATTCCAAGGTAAAGTAGGTAAGATGTGTATTGAAGTTAAACAAAATAACAAGGTTATAAAATTTGATGTTGTTGAAATGGATTTAATAAAAAAAATTATATGTTTCTAGGCTTTGAGAGAAGAAGTTCAAGCTAAAGGCCCAGCAATCGACAGTTTCTTAAACAGATACAGAGACTTGACCCAGCATAACCCTTCCTTAGTAGACCCTGTAATGAGGGCTGTGAGAGAAGACTGGGAAGAACTCCTTGGTCAAATAGAGAACCTACTAGAAGAACGTGAACAGAACCTCCAAGCTAGTCGAGAACTCCAGGAAGCACAAAACACAATGGATGATGACCTGGAAAACTATGTTAAAGAACTAGAAAGAATTGAGAAGGAAGATGTGGCTGTTCAAGAAAAGTCCCTCCAACTCAAGGTATGTACTGGGCTAATTAACTACTTCAACAGTCTTCATGATAAATCATGGGTCCTCAGGTATTGTAATTTATATATAATAGAATTTAACTGTTTGAGCAAAATAACTTTTACAGACATTTGGGATGATCCGTGTATCATGAGGACTGCCATAATATCTCAACTCATTTTGTAGGATACACATTCATGATTTAAACCACTTGATAAACAATTGCTTTATTGTAATGGAATTTAATTTCATGTTTTATTCATTTTGTTAAAACTTTCAAATGAAATAAAATTGATTTAACTTTTGTCTATACTTAAAGCTTATCAGATTATGAAGTTTAGCTATTGTAAAACTAAAACTGATTACTAAGGAGAAAACTTTGATAAAGGATTGAACATTTTTAGATAGATTTGTCTGGATTTAAAAGCTTAAGCGACTAGAATTAAATTGCTTTTGATGGATAAATAGCTGTAGATCAAAAGGTCAAATTAAATCGATGACTTGAGATATTAATTCTTTAGTGATGTAGCTATTCTAATATTGTGTGTTGGTTTGTGGCATGTAGCAATACTGTATGAGGGAACACTAGTATAATACACTAAAAAAAACGCCATCAACATCGTACATTCACTAAAATAAAAGTGAAGTCAATGTTTAAATCTTAGTTGCCCACTTGCTTTGCATGCTCTTAAGGCCTCAGATGTGTTGAAATAATGGAGTCTAGATTATAATGTTTTCAGATGGTATAAACCTCTGTACTTGTAAATTTTCAATCCAGGCACTGTACTAGTAGAAGGCACCTATTCCAATATCTGATTTTTTTCCTTATGGCTATGCATAGTAGTTTTCTTTATGGATACTATCAACTATTCTGAAATGTCAATATGATTTCTCTTGGATTAAGATTTGTAAACACCTTAGCCCTGTTTAAAGATTTTGCTTACCTAGGTTATATTAAATCTACGGTAAAACATGCCATATCATGTTTGACTGATTTATAATCGTGGCCATTTAACGTGCTATCGGACAGCTGTTTATGTAAAATATTCGGGTACAATTTGGAGGAATTGGCAGTGATAGGGTTACACATCAGTTTTTAAGTTAACACTGTAAGTATACATATTATTCAGATTGCTATTCTGTGTATTCTTATATTAACTCCCTTTGTTCCCCTCTTCACTCTATCTTTTGTAGTGCTTTGCATTTTAACCCTATGTTAGTCTTGTGAGTTTTAAATCTGGCGGGAGTTAATCTATGACATGTTTCTACAAGTATAATAAATCAATGAAGAACTTTACTGTTTTTAAATACCTGGCTTTTAAACCGTCAGATGGGATCACTATTGGGTTATTAAGAACTACTGTGTCAATAATTGCTCTCCTTTAAACAATAGTCTACTCTGTAAGTATAATCCCAATACTAACATTCTGGCTTTGAATTTCTACCTGTGCACATCTTTCTACCTGTGCTGTGTTTACAGTGACCTAAGAACCTTGCAGGTAAATTTTATTTCTTTACAAAATATTTCTATATACCAGCATATTATTTCAGGCTTTTTCATGCAAAGCAAGTCAGCAACCCATTTATCAATATGGTTCTTTGGCTGCCTTGGCTAGTTTGTTTGAGGCTAAAATATGACCATTGATATAAAATGTCGACCATTTAAATATATTTTCATAAAAAATCATCTATTAACACATCATTGAAGATGATAACCATACTAGACATTTGTAGACTTCTCTATCTGTATTTACGTGTGTGGCTACAGGGTTAGTGTGAATTTGTGCTAGTTTTGTTTGGTTATTGGTGATATCGTTTTTGCTATGATGTGGTTACTTTATTAACTGCCATTCCTCCATTGTACCTGCAGACTGAACTGGTGAGAAAGCCCTGCAGATCAACCCAGACACCCAACTCTTCAGCTCGGTTTGGTAGTCGACGTAACCTCTTAGGACTAGGGTCTGATGATAGTGGTGATGATGATGATGGAGATGATAGTGTGTTTAAATGGCCTTCATCCAGACGTGGTCCATCTAGGAGCCATAGTAGGCAGTCACTGAACCATAGTAGATTGTCATTAAACCAGAGCAGACAGTCACTGAAAAGAGCCCCCAGTGGCACACTTCCACGTACTCTTACACCTACTCCTAGATCACGACCTCGTCACAGCCATCATAATCGCTCAAGTGATGATTTGAAGAAAGGTGCTGCAGCTGCTGCACTTGAGTCAGAAAGTGAAGAGTCTGGATATGGTGAAACTTACTATACCATGCACGCTAGTAGTTTTGACAATGTACTAGAAACTGAAACAATTGACACAATGAGAGGAACACCACTAGGATTAGAAATGACCAGATACTCTGACAATGAGTCAACAGTGAGTTATATCACTGGTGACTTTCCTCAGGCCAATCCTGAGGACCTTATTGATACTATGACTCAAACACCTGGACATGCCAGGACACAAACTGATCATGATGCCATGAGTGAACCAAGAACAATTCACACACAGACAAGTGGTCTAAACAGGAATATATCATTGCAAGCTTCACGTATATCAGTAGCTTCAGGCAGATCTACAGGTTCGCGTGGATCTCGTGCTGACTTGCTACGCAGTATTCTAATGGATGTCAAAGAATTGAAACAACAACGTGGAATAAATGAAAGTCCTAATATATCAGAGGATTCAATGATGTCTCAAGGCTCACTCAAGAGAAACATGCTTCAGACTATTCAGTCTGATGTACAGACTTTGAAAAATGAAGGTCGTCAGGGTACCGCTGGAACACAAACAATACAAGAGACTGGTACCCAGACTGGACTTAAACTATTTCCTGAAGGAGACAGTGCTCGTAACTCTAGGCATGGACGTTTACGAGATCTTATGGATGAGGTCAAAAATATTAAGGGTGGAAGCCCAGATAGTCCAAATGAGTTCCGCTCTAGGCCAAGTTCTAGAACTGTTACACCATCTGAAAGGAGACCAGTGTCAAGGACAAGTGTACAAAATCGACCATCCCCCGTTCGATTTTCTACATCTGGACCTACTGTCAATGGTCACATACAGAATGGTGTACCAGAACAAAATGGTTATGATTATCAACAGCAACCATACACCAGACAATTACCTGCACCACCATATCCTGCCCAACAAGTGAATGGATATCCACAAATGCCTGGCAGGATGGTGACACAAGATGATATAAATGCTATAAGTGATAGAATACAACGGTTGCAAAATTACCAACTTCCCCCCAGACGTACTTTGCCTCAACCACCTCCACCACCACAGTATATAGTACCAGTGTATACAGCCCCTCCACGACGCGTAAGAATTAATGAATTTCCTCAATCCTACGAAGATGATGGATTTTTATCAGATGAAAGTGAGTATGATGGTGGTCATGCTCCACGTAGGGGAAGGAGGCGACGTAGCCGTTTAGATCATCTGGATATCGAAGATGCCCTGGATGAGGCTGTCAAACAGGGCCGTCAGCTGAATAAAATGTCCAAAAAAATGAAAGACGCCTTAAGAGATGACCTTTTAGATTTATAGATATTTATTTATATTGGTCTGTGATTTTATTTATAAGCCTTCTGTGATATTGAACAACATGTACGCAAGGTGTAAATGTGTAATTTGTGAATATCCCAGGACTTATGTATGGTATTGTGGTATTGTTGGTGTGTAAATGTGTGTAAATATGGATGTTTTCTTTTGAATGGATTATTTATTAAGGTGCTTTAAAAATTATATATGGATCATTTGGAGCAAGTTTAAATTGAATATTTTATCTATTTACATTTTTCACTCTCCGTTGACATCTTGTCATTGAATGGAATTTTATTTACTTTTCAACCAATTGAAGGTGAGGTCTTTATCCCTATATCAAAGTTTTATTTTATTTGGCTCGGATTCATTTTTATTTCAATGGCACTGAACACCATTTTTTGAAGTAAGATCAACTGTATCAACTAAAACTTTCTATTCAAAACATATCATTTTTTATCCAGGGTTGTTATTTGCATTTATATATGTGGTCATCATGTGTATTAATGTTTGTACATGAATAGAGTGTAAGCTGTTAGGCAGCATTTTAAGTAGAAATTTGCACAACCATTTAACTGAGACAATCAGTGTAAGAATATCTTGCCTGGGAAACATCTGAACAATACTCAATGAAGGAGTTTTCATGGACATTTTTATAGAAAAAATTTATCCTGATTTACTTTGACAGATCAAGAGAATAACTACATTGTAAAAAAAAAGATCTTTGAAATTGACAATTTTCTGCAGATCTTGATTTATTTAATGGATTATTGTAATTATTGTGTCTATGAAAATTTCCTTGTATAAACTGATCTCAGAAACATCTATTGTTATATCAGAGTACATTGTACAAAATCAATGGATCCAATTTTAGATGGTTGCTGATTGATCTTGGAATTTATGAATGGTGTGCAAATATTAGCAGTATTGATTGTTATGTTTTTTTGATGCATTTAACTTTTGTTGTAACCATCAATATAATCATTAGTGTTTTACTAGTGAGTATTATAAGCATTTTTTTCTAAGTGATTCTGAGTTTTTTTAAGTGTTGTCTCAATAAATGTACTGCTACATTATACAAAAGTACACTGAATTTTTTGTATAAAGTTAAGAGCTATACTGGAGAAAATTTTCTCAATACGTCTCTTTATGTCTCAAGGATGAGCTGTTCATACACAACTTTTTGTGTATGTTTTTTTATCCTTTTCTTCATTTTAGCTCAAAAACTACATGATGTTATAGTTTGTCATAAAGCTTGATTGTTAGCAAAATATATGAAATAGCATTGCAATGTATTAATAGGAACTATATTGTACCCGTGAAATACATTATTCAACATTCCGTCCAAATGAATTTGGATTTATTTTAATATCTGTGATAAGTTAAGATCTGATCTTCCTGGTTGACAGGGCTTAATATTTTGTAAACTTTGCATTTTAACTGTGATTTTCTTGTCTTTTTGATGGTATATGTATTCAATGTATTTATATTTTTTAAGATTTATATAAGAAGTTTATTTCCATCCATTGTATTAACGTTAGACAGAAGATGCTATATTTAGAATCTTTAGATCATGTGAAGGAATACTGCGTGTAGATTTCATGGTATTTTAGTTATTGACTGCAACTAGCAGAAGAGCATTTATATATTGTTATGAAAAAATAAAATATTAATATAAATATTATCTGTTTTTACCCCCTGCAGCTCTGACTAATTTCATTTTAGTAGAGGTTCTCCATTTTAATTTCTAACTCAGGAAAGTAGCTCCTCAGTTATGACAGTACTCTGTGTACAGTTGAATTAGGTTTTGAATTTAAATTCATCTTCTGATTTAGCCATCACTATCAGTTGAGTTGTGGAAATTCTTTTTTTTCCCTAGCAACATGTGAAAGATTCTAAAATTGACACTATCTTCTTGACTGTTCACACAATAGTTCACCCAATACATGAAGAAATGAGTAAAAAAATACATGGATTTCAGACTACACTTACTGCTGAATAGAAACACAAAAAAAAGAAATCATATTGGTTATTAATTACAGTACTTATATGGTTCACAATATGTATAATATTGGTTAAAATTAATTATATACCCAAAAAAAGGAATGTGCTAATTTCTTTGTGGTTTATGAGACATCAGTCTGAGTTCAAGCATTATGTTTCATCAGCTGAAACTTATGGAATCGATTTGAATTAGGTTCGGAGCTTCTGTATGATAAAATGTAGGTTTCTGTTGAACATTACTTGCAATACTATTGGATAATTTTGTGTGAATTTTTTGGTTACCCATTTGTTATAAAAAGATCATCATAATAATGATGACAAGACGTACTGAACTGTTACAGTACAATAACTAAAGTTACAATGCGTGCATACAAAATAGAACAGTTTAAACATAGCCTTATCATCAGAAAGAAACAGATTCTAAGACCAGCTGAGACCAAAAGAATGTGAAGGTAAGGAAAGAGGGACCACTCTGTCACTGATTTTACTTCCTATTACTTGACATGAGAGTTACAGGTGTCTTCTACTGTATGTAGTGCCTAGTGTTTCTTTGGGGGTATATTAGAATGTGAAGTATGTGTCAAGTGTAAAACAACCCTTGTGTAAAGTGAAGGAGGTCTCTAAAGTAGTTATCAAAATAAAGACAAACAAGGATACTTGTTCAAATAAAATTCAGGTGTTCTAGGACCACCTTGCCACTTTCACCAATAAATTGAACTTACATTATGCTGAGACACAGATAAATCTTTCCACCAATTTTATTGATTTTAAACTGAATGAACACTTAAAGAAACTTGGTTATACAATTAATCATTCAAATTAATTATGGATTATATGTCTTAAAGGTATTTAAATCAAATGTAAAAATTCCAAATGACTGATATAAAATGGTTTGACTATAATAATATCAACACCATTATTGGTATTTCTGTTTGATTTGTGATAAAGAATTGTAGTGAGATGTCTTTTCATAACTATTTATTGGAGATTTTAAAGGGTATGAAACCATTCAAACTGTACTTTTGATTTGTTCACTTAAATAGGTTGACAAAAACCAGAAATGGCTGGGCAAAACTGTATTGAGTTCATAATAAGCCTCACAAGAATAAACAATTACCTGACAACTTTTAGTAATTATAGTGTTTTGCATTTAAAAATATAAATTAAACTATGTTTGCTTAAAAATAACAGAAACATGTCAGATGTAATTATAAGAATTGCATATGTAGGCGTTGACCAGTTGCACATTACATGCTTGTTTTATTGAAAATGTGCTATAGTCAACACTTTACACGCTGATGAAACATCAAAAATGAAACATTCAACTTTTAAAATATTCCACAATAGCTTCCTTTAATGGAACAAAGCACTTTTTGTGTCTTGATCTGTTGACCCTTTTGTTGTTTCTTTTTGCTTTTTTGATGTTTTTATTTTAAAAGGTCAACTTCTCTAAAACCTCAAATGTCAATGTTTTGAAACTTTATAGGGATGTTGACCTCAATGCTCTTTACTAATAATCCAATTATTGTGTTGCTCAAGAGGTGCAACCAGTAAAAATAGGGGCCTCTTTGTTCCAAAAATACACAACTAAATTGCAATTGATTCAGGCTATAGTTTAATTAGAAAAGACAGTAGCAAATAAATAGATAAGTATTTGGTTTTAATTATCAACTGATGATTCTGCCTAAAAGTAAATAATAAGATTTATCATAAATTCATTATTCAGGAAATTACTGCTACCATTCAGTGTTGGTCTATAAAGTTTGTAATATATAATAACAAACAAAAACCCAATGAAAAAATACCCATTCAAATTCATTATTGATTAATTTACCTGTAAAAGTAACTGAACTAGTAAACTAGCATTCGTTTTGATTACAAAGCATATGTGTCCATAGGAAAATTTGCCCTATGTTTTGAATGCCAACAAAATTTAACAGGTAAAGGTTCGCAAATAATGTTTGTAATCCAGGAACAAACTGTACAGACAATAGTCAACAAAGTATCTTATGTAGAATTTCCCCTGTTACTTGTAAAAATTACACTACAAAATTTTAGTAATAGGATAAAAAAAAAAAACAGAAGGATGAAACTCAGTATGTTAGGACTGAAAAAATGGAAGAATAAAAAAGTCAGGTCAGAGATTACCTAATTAAAAATACAGAACAGAACATTTCAGCCTACCTCCCCCATTGAAATCAAATGGTATTTCATTTAAATTATGGGAAAAAAACTCTTCTTATAAAGACAATTCTTAAGAGTTCAAAGTGAGAGTGTAAGTAATTTAAAAGAAAAAAATATAATAACCTGAAATACTTATTAAATTGATATCCTGCCCCCGTCTGTTAACATACACCTTTTTACCAATGACCTTGGTGTTTACATTGATAAGGACTACCTATTTACCAAATTTGATCAAAATCTGTTGAAGGATGTCCACATGCATATAACATCCTGTCTCAAATTATTGATTCCTCACTATACTGATGGTACCCCCAGATTGTTGAATGCTTAGGAAAACAACAAAAAACATTCAAGCCAAAGCACATCTTCAGTATTCAATGCATATTTTGTGAATGTTTCTATTCAGTGGTGAAGGAAGAGTTGCATACAAGAGATAGGTATCTTTTATTCATCAAAGCCTGGGTCCATGTTTAACTATGCAAATCTGTAGAAGTTTCATTAATTTTCTATTGTAAAGTTAAATTGGAGATAAAAAAATGGGTACCCTATTTTCATCAAGCAGGCAAACTCCATGTTTTACTATGGACACCTCCTTAAAAAAAAACAAAAAATATTAATATGTGAAAGTTTCATTAAATTTCACTCACTGGTGTCTGAGGAAATGAGATGGGCAATCTATATACATCAAAAGAAAAGATTATTTGTTACTATGAAGCATTACCTCACTCCCCCTCCCCCCCCCCAAAAAAAAAACAAAAAAACAAATATAAAAAACAAAAAAACAAAACAAACAAAAAACAATGTTCAGATCAAAATCAGAAATAGAAGATGCACATCTTCCATGTGTGATAAATCATTTGTAAAAATTTCATCGTCTTCTGTTTGGTGGTACCCACTAGGAGACAATTGTAACTGTATATTCATCAAAGGCAAATCCACCTGTTACTTTAGACACCCCCCACACTTCCCAAAATAAACTGAAAAAGGGGTTGCACTTCTACAATATTTGATAACCTTATTTGTTGGATTGAGACCACAATTATTTCACCTTGATTTGTAGTTCTAATTTTAATAGTGGGACCTTCCTCATTGTTTGATATTTTTTCTGGAAACTTATTAAATAGGTTTTGTTACTAATGGTAGAAAATAGGTACATTTACGTGGGATTTTTTAGGACTTTAATGCCATTCATTTGTCATATTTATCTTGTGCATTAATTTCTTTAAAAAAATGAAACAAATTTTTCTCAAATTTAGATATGAAACCCCACTTTGGGCTAGAGAAGATTTACTAGGTTTGTGGATTTATTTTAATCTGTTCAAATGTATATATTGAAATGCACTTGAAAATTAATTGTGATCTCATGCCTGTGAAAGCTTCATTAAATTACATTCAATGTAGTATACCATAACTTAGCAAGCAGGGGTTATTATAACATTTTAAGTTCAAACCTATTTTTATTTAAGAATTGGCTATGATAAAAATTTTGTCTATTGAAAAATAACATAAATTTTTCATGTGCATATTGTTTATTGCGAGAAATGCAATAAACAAAATATGCGCATGGAAAATTTGTTATTTTTCAATAGACAATATTTTTATCATAGCCAATTCTTATAAATTAATTTAAAAATCAGTAGCCATAATTTGGAAATAGAAAAAGGCCGTCATCTATCAATTCCTGCAAACGAGAGATTATGTAAAGTTTGCAACTCTGGGGAGGTTGAAGATGAATTACATTTTTTGCTAAAATGTGAAAAATACTCCAAAGTTAGAAGTCAATTTATGTCCAAATTATCAAATATCCTCAAAAAAGATATTGATTCAATTAATTACTACACACTGAAACAATGTATATTCGGTGATTCATATACTACACTAAAGATTATCACTAATTTTTTTGATATTATTTTTTCTATCAGAAAATTTTTTATTTCATAACAAATATCTCTTCTCATATCATTTGATTAATACTCTATTTACATGTATACCGCTACTATATATGTTACTCTTTTATATATCAATTATATGGGCCTATGCCAATTATTGTAATTGTGTTTGTGCCAATAAAGAATATTAGTATATTAGTATTTAAAACATAGTTTTATTTTTAAACATGAAAAAAGTAGCTCTGAATTTAACTGAACAGGGGCGTGTCAATATTTTTTTATCCATTGAGATATAACAAAATTATTTTAACCAATCAGATTACAGTATTTATCTCAAATTAATTTATTCAGTAATGTTATAGATACCCCATGCTTGTTTTTGTTTTTTGTTTTTTGTTTTTTTCCTTTTTCTCTTTTTATTTTATTAATTTTCTTTGGTTTTGTTGTTTTTTTCCACAAAATTGATATTTAATTTTTTTTCATTATTGCCTCACAGCTGAAATTTCATATATTTTTCTAGAAAAAATATAAGGTTTTCACTAACCACTTCCAACATTTCCATTACTTCACATGTTTAACAAGTAATTTTCAATGTTTCACTGTGAATTCCCAGGAAAAATGACACCTTAAAGTTGCATTCCATTGCAAAGCTTGTAAAACAAGGCTTTCAAAATCATTATTCTAATGGTACGATGACCTTGAAATTCTTAACAAAATTTAATTGAATAAAAAATACTGAAAGTCAACATTTTTACCTTTTCTGCTAACTGACAGCATGGAGCATGTAAACGATATTAATACACTTTTGTAGTAAATTACAAAAATGATTTTAAAGTACACATTCTCAGCTTTATTGTGACTACTTTTGATCAGAATACACACAAATAATACACTTACAATGCATATTTCTATGTTCAGTTTGTTTATGGTACCTACATGGGGTGGGGGGGGGGGGTGGCCTTTTGACCTGGAAGTGGTTAGTGAGACCTAAGTTAACATAGAGTTGTCTCTTAAACCTTACATTATGTTTGCAAAGAGAGATAACTCTGGTGTTATTCTGTCTTGTATTTTCCATATTTCAGGCAGATGTAAGCCTGGGCATGGTATCTTTTCTTTACAATTTGTTTTGGTTTTTTTTTTTTTGGCCACATATATAAATGAATTTTTACTTGTTTTTGCATACTGATAATTTGTGCTTTGCACTCAACTGTTCTTTAAATTGACTTTTTATACAACTGCAAACAGTTCTGTTCTGCCAAAAAATTTGCCAAAAGGTGTAAAATAGGTGTTTATTTAAAATTGATGGAGAAGGTTTATTTCTCATTCAATTTTGACAACTGTTTTTTAAGAATATATCTGAGGGCTTTAAGAAGTAGGCTAGCTAATTTACTCTTTCATTTATTGTTTCTTGAAATTATTGGGTAGAAATTGATCCATGAAAGCACCTGGAAACTCAAACTTTATACTTAAATTGAATTTCAAAATATTGTGCCATATTTCTTCAAAATCAGTTGTGTCCATAATGAACTGTAAGTCCCTATGTTAAAGTATGTCAAATATTAATATTGTATCCATACTTACCCTAAGTGAAAAGAGTTCAACTGGCAGTGGTCGTATCTTGCTACGCTCAGCAAAGCTTCTTTTGTAATTGTCTATAACATCCACTAGTGCATCTAATGAAGTGGATAACCTTAATCCACCTGTGCGAGAAAACCACCACCTCACTGCCTTTACTTCAAGAATTATCTCTTAAAAGCATTACTTTTTATATCATGGTGAGTTTTTCTGTAGATTGCCAAAATTAAAGCAGCACCAGCCAGGAATTGACTTTTAACCATGGACCCCCATGCAATGTAAACTGAGCTAAAGTACTTCATATGTAATGAAGCTGAAATCGTCAACAAGCAAAAGCATTTGTTTAAAGTTTCTAATATCTATAAACCTACAGAAAACTTAACTTTCTAAGGCATTAACGATAATAAATGTCCATTAACTTTCAGTGAAATGTCCTCTTCTTTTGTGCTCAAACTTCACCATCACAACCCTTAGGCCAATTAAACTTAAATTCTCATCCAACCTTCACAAAATATATGGGGTGGGTGGGAGGGAGGATTTTTTATTTTTTTTCTTACCAGATATTTGCTAGCCTTGTTTTAGCTAATTGAAGTATAGATCTAAATCCATAGCTACATCAGTTTCAGAGAAAACAATGTTTTTGTCACCAAGAAATGTAAGATTTGTGTGTTGTAGTATCTCAATACTAGAAACTGACCCCCAAAAAAATCCTAATTTTGAAATGTACGCCCCAATATTTTTTTATTTTTGTCAGTCTTTTAGGGGAAGGAGGAGATGAAAATGTACTTATTACTCTTGTGTTTTATTACTCTTTTAGCCTTATTGACAGAGTGTTGGTTTATAATTTCTGGAGTAAATTTCCTGAGAGGTACTTTGTGTTGAGTGTATCATGCTCTATTGTTACACAATCAGTTATTTGATTAAAGTTATGAGAGAAAAAAACAACATTATAAACATGTAATGTTTCGGTGTGAATGTGGTCTGGGAAATGTTGAGTTTATTGATTGCAAGTTTTATCAGCCCTCAAAAAGTACTCATTTGCTGATGTTACATGCAAGACAAATATTAATGAAGGTAGAAAAGTGCTGGTTGATTTCAATAGCACATTGAAAAACCCAAGGAGGCAAATAATATAATATATGGTAGATAGATCAATTTATTTACTTTTCTAAACGTTTCTTACTTCTGATATACACAATTATGTAACATTTTGCACTTATATAATAGAAAATAATATAATTTATTACGTTATGTATATCCTGTTTCAGTTAAAATACTTGTCATAAATTATCTTAAAAACATCTTCGTAGGATATTGGCAAGACTTTAAACTCTATTAGGCATGCCAAAAAAGACCATTTTTATTCAGAGATGTTAGTATGGTAATGTTTTAAAATCAATAATTTAGCACTGTAGTAAGTCAATCAACGCCTTTAACAAACAAAATATACAAGCTGTAAAAAGCAAATGTTTGGTCATCTCGTTTTCACTTCCCTGGGTACAGCCTTGTTTCATCTTTTTTTACAATATTGATAATATGATATAAAAATATGCCTTATATTTACCAGTCAAAACAACCACTCTAAATGGTCATCTAACAAACATTTTTTTTCCTGTAATTTAGTTGATTTTTTTCTGTGGTATTTGCTCAAGAGAGAAGTAAATAAAAGCTACACATAATATCTTATCAAATCTACACTATGTTGAGATTAATATTAAATGTAAAATCCAAGATGGGCAATTCTGTATGTAATAGGTGGCACCAGACTTAACACTGTGAAGGTCATTCTTTAGTAGTCTGTCCAAATACCACAAACCACAATCAAATTCTAGATACCATGATACCCTAAATTGGTATATTACCTTATGTGCTCAATGATAAGTTTGACAAGTGGTTGATTTTTTAAAAACTTTGATCACTGCGATTCCTTGTGTTTGGGTTTCAGAAATGAATGAGCTATTGTATAATTGCCAATTTATTATTTAACACACAATATTTATTTGTTATCCAAAAAAAAAATGTACGAATGTAAATAATAAATACAGATCAATGTAAATTTCAATAGTTAACCCAAATATGATAGTAAATATTTAACTGATATTGAACAAAAATCTCACAAAAGTTCCATTTAAGTCCAATACACATTAGATGTTGTAATTCAACTTTAAATTCTGGTTTTTAAAGGGGTGGCCAGGTTTTATCATGATTTAGTTGTTACATATGTAATATGTAGGTAAAGTAAGAAACAATACGGTAAACTCCCTCTAATTACAATGGAATACCTGCAGTTGTTCTGGTTGATCAGGCTCTATGGAAAGTGAAAGTGAAATAACTTTAAATGGATTAAACATATAATGTTGCAGAAAATTAATTATTGTTAATTAGTGAATGATATAGATTATGGGAAATGGTCATTCTAAATTGAATTGTACAAGTAAGAAATCAAAGAGACAAAAGGACTTAGAGAAGAAGAAAAATGGACAGGTAAATCTTTCATATTCATTTTGGGGGATTTCAATGAATCAATAAGAAAATGATACAACCAGGCCCTAGTTTATGATACTAAGATCTGCAATAAATTATGTTCTTTAATTTGATAGAATCTTACAAACATTTTATGTTGTAATAGTCAAGTTTGAATTGTTGAATTTTTTACTCTTACTGAGTTATGTGCTCCATGATTTGTTTTGAAAGCTAGAAGTGTTTAAACATGGCCTTGTAAAATCCTGATGATAATTTGATAACCACAAAAAATACTTGTTTCTGGTATTCTACCCTATAGCACTGAATGCTAGGTTTCTCTATTAATTTTGATTTGTAATTTTGCCAATGTGGATTATTTTTGTGATCACTTAAGATTTTCCACAATGACTTGGTCTTTAAGTAAATATTTTGGAATTAAATTGAAAATTCAAGTTCTTGTAAAAATAACATTGAATATACAAGTTAAATATTTAGACCTACATACAACACCTTTCATAGATTTTGTTTAGGTAGATTATGTAAGGAGATAAGATTTAAATTCAATATTTTTAATCATTTGGAAGTCTTCAAATTCTCAAGTGGCCAAAAATATTTCATAATCGTATACATCGATTTCTGAAAGGGTGATGGGTAATGTATCAAAATTTAATTTATATGTTATTTAACCTCATGTCTACTAAAGCTTTCCTTGATTTACAAACCAAAATGCTCATTTCCCTCCCCTTCCCTTCCTTCCCCGTGATACCCATTTTCCTGTCATCCCCTTGATTTACAAACCAGAATGCTCATTACTCACCCCTCCCCTTATTTTTAAGACTGAGCAGATATTGATAAATCCAAATAGATATTTTTCAATGGTACTACTGAAAAATACATGTTCATATAGAATGTTGAAACATTCAATTAGCATTACGACTTGACAGAATATATTTAACTATTACTGGTAAATCATGTGCTTCTCTAAAATATAGGTAGAATTTTACATTGCTTCTCAAATGAGACTCACTGTCAAAAATGGAGGTTTCTGCCAAGATATTTTCTTGGAAGAAAACATTGGTCATTTTACTTTTCTCCCTGAATCTATCGAAAAATTATTTCATACCACATAATTTACAAAATGGCTCTTCCTAAAACGAATTTAACAACTTGGTAAAATATGGGTTGTAAAGTACAGCCTACTATAATTTTAGGATATATTACATATTATATTGGTTAATTTCCTTTTAGGTAAGATTTACATGGAACCTTTCCGCTGGGTGACTTCATTGTAATTAATGATTGTTGATTATGGTTATCGCTTCATTTACAGACATAAAACTATGGCCTATCAGTGGTTATTCAATCTCATTCAGGTGTGATTTAATGTGTTTGAGTTTGTTAAACATTTGGTTTGTTGAGAAATATTATCAGTTAAAGATTCAATGATTGAAATTGAATTTTTCATTTAAAAAAAAGACCTCTCAACACTTTAGTCTTACTTTAAAGTAATTTTTCAAAAACACCCCTCTAAGATATACAAAGTGAACTTCATAAGTAATGTAATGACCAATTCATTATTTAAACCAAAAAAATACAATATTCAAAATTGGAAATATAGTATGGTCTTTAAAAACTTTGCACCTTTTTTTCATTCTTAAAAATCCCAATCACAGTGAGGGGATATTCCTGATATTAACCACAGTTTAATACTGATACTTGGACAGATTAGTATTGGCTTTAGCTTGACTGGAATCATTCTGGTAATTTTTGTTTTACCTCACATTTCTGGCTGTAGATTCATGTCTTCTACAAACAGTTTCATTTTTATGAATTTGATATTTTACCAAGACTGCTGAATTCTTCAGTTCTTTGCTGTCCAATGTTTCTATAGGCTATATGCACTAAAGGACCAAAACCAATAAATTTTATGTCTTGATTCCATTAAAATACAACTTGTAGACTTTATCAAACAGTATATGTTATATAATGTAAGCCATTGATAAAAGAACTACATGTTTATCCATGATCAATAAGTGAAGAACTTTTATAGGCCATAAATCTACTTATAGTAACAAAGATTTACTATTTAGTTAAAGAGATTTTTAACACTTACTACCATGAGCATTTTTTAATCCTGTAAGCCTGAAGCCATAGTACATAAAATAATTCACCACTTCGTAAACCAAAAAATAACATTTTGTGAATATTTTTTCCCTTGCTTCTTGTGCTGTATCATTGAAATATATCTTAAAGAAACCACTTGTTTTCTATGCTAACTTTCAACTTTTTATAAAAATGTTTGCAATTGTTTAATGGTATGGTGCTGTTGTTCCAGTTGTCATCAATTGTATAATGGTATGGTGCTGTTGTCCCTGTTGTCATCAATTGTATAACAGTATGGTGCTGTTGTCCCTGTTGTCATCAATTGTATAATGGTATGGTGCTGTTGTCCCAGTTGTCATCAATTGTATAACAGTATGGTGCTGTTGTCCCAGTTGTCATCAATTGTATAACAGTATGGTGCTGTTGTCCCAGTTGTCATCAATTGTATAATGGTATGGTGCTGTTGTCCCTGTTGTAATCATGTGTCATGTGATAACTTAAGTATTAGTTAGTTGATCCTTATAAAATATTAAAACAAGGTTCCAAATCATAAAAAAGTCAGTAATAATTTTGGGGGTTATGCTCCATACAAATTTGGAATAAGGGACCACAAAGGGACCAAATCAAGCATTTCATAGAATTAAACTATATAGCTTCAGTAAAAGTGATTTTTGGGTTAATACATGACCCATTTTAAAGTGAGGGGCCAGTAACAAGTAATTTCCTGAAGTTAGGACAATAAATTGAGGTATCAGTGATATTTTTGGTCTTTTTCAAAGCTACCTCAATCTTTTTTTATTCAGAAAAATATGCATTATTTTTTTTTAATTGGGACAGTTGGAATAACCATACAAAATCTTGAATTAGAAGTTAAAATAAATACTTTTATGTAGGATGTCAAGAAAAAGACAAGTCATAAACATTTAAACCGTGTAAATTTGTGCAGATACACCATATCCTACCCTTTAACTACCAATTCGCTATTGGCTATTTTTGGAAAAATTGGGAAACTTTAATCAGGAGAAACAGCCTTATTTCGGTGGTAATTCAAGCCAAACAATATCACTGATTGAATTAGTAAATGGATCTTAAGTTTTACCACAAGGCGTCATACCACCCAAGTAAGGCTGGGTTATTATGTATTAGGGGCAAGAAACAAACATTTTCCTGATGTACATATGATGACTTCATTAAAAGGGAATGGATCTCTTTGAAATTGTACCACAGAGTGCTATGTCCCAATGGAAGGTTGAATGGAATCATTTAGGAATTAAGGGCCAAAAAGGGGCCACTTAAATTCTTGTCAATCTGTTATCCTGTGTCAAGTATCTAATTGCAATCAAACTTCAAAGCAGAAACCTGCTTGAATTGTATGCCCATACTTGCCCCAACTGTTCAGGGTTCAACTTTTGAGGTTGTATCAAGCTGCTCCCTGCAAAGTGTTTTATTCATATTTTCTAGTAATAGTATATTTTTACCATGCTATAGCCCATACTGAATGAATGTTATACCATCAGCATAGTAGTGAATGGTTTACTATTGATTAAAAATGTAATCCCATATATCATGGAATTCTTCAATGCTTCATTTGACTAATTTCAAGAGGTTATCAAACAATTGAAGTATATAAACAAATTTTAATTTATATCAGTCTATGACAATATCCAAACTCAGCCAAATGTCAGCTTTATGTTCTTAAAAATAAGTTAACATACAACAAGTTTAACATAATGTATGTGTTATTATGTTGATTCAGACTTTGATAATTAGTGTTTAAATCAACACAGTATATTGGTGTTATTGTTTTGGCACGTCCATTCAAGCTATAGGTTTCCTTATGGCTAGTTTGACAATATTTTGGAGCCAGGTTGAAAAGAAACTTAATTTTAAATTCATTTAAATTTTTATAAGGAATGGAATTTGTGATGTACATATATATGTTTACAAGGCAATGAAGTGCTGTTGTCATTCTGTAGGTATTCATTTTCTTTTTATACATGCTAATGAAAAATGTATTTAATAATTTAGGTGATTATGTCATAATGTGAGCCCCCCCCCCTCAAATATAAGATTGCACATAACATCAGGGAACATGTCTTTCTTTGTTGTCAAATTGTCATGATGGTTTTTAAGCACAAAACAATTATAAATTGGTGTCTTAAGATGGATCCACAAATTTTATACAGGAAGGTGGCAGTGAGTTACAAATTGTAAAATTATTTCAACCAGTTGACTGCATTAGGAAATCAGAAGTTTAGATCATATTTGGTTCCTAACAATGACTTTGTAACCATATAGGTTGATTTGATTTGGAGCCGGGTTTTTGAGAAACCTTGTTTGCTGTGATTTCATCTGCTCTGTTTTAATGTCAGTAACCCTATGTCTTAAGTTAGTCCTTGAATACCTGAAGAAGAACCAAGCTATTTATGGAAGATGTTTCCTCTTGAATATTCCAGATTATAAGAGATACATGAAATTTGTTTTATGAAGATATTTTTGCAATAATACCTAAAACTAGTATCAGTATAGTATATTGACTTTTTCTTTCTTGATTACAATTATACATGCATAGTGAATACCTTTATCATTGACTTTGTCAAGAAATGTTTATTTAACCATGGCCTTTATTTGCATTGTAGTAATGTTAATTGATTTCAGCTTTAAGGCAGATTTCTTTACTATGCCACTATTGATATTAATAAAATGATGCACTATTATAGAAATAATTGTCTTAACTATTGTGTTCTAGATCAGGTACAAAAAAAATTAAGCACTGGTATTCAGTGAAATGATAATATGGTCCAGAGCTCATGTTGAAGCATAGTCGATTCCTTGTAATATTCAACAATGTAGCTTTCAATATGTTAATGTAAAATTACTGGTCATTTGTTGCGGACAATGTCCCTTGCGTGGTTACAAATCATGGAGAAATATCTAAATAAGGGTTAACACTATCATCCAAGATTTTACTCATATATTTAAGGTTTATTTAGAGGTCAAAACTAATAAAGATGTGACTAGCACTTAATTCACTATCATTAACATGGACAATTTAATGTAATGTCCTTTTCTGTTCAACAATAAAATTACCTGATTGGACTTTAATTACTGTTCTAAAGTTCCTTTTAAAGAGTTATTGTGCATCAATAGGAGGAACAATTTATTAATTATAAGCCACTATCAATTTAAGGGTGGTACAAACTTTTTATGTTAAGAATATTATGCATTAACTAATACAAAAAGGACATTTTTATATAATTGTAAACAATTTGGTTTTTAACTTATCTCCAACTTTGTCCCACTATTGGTTCATTTTGATTTAACAGAGGTCATATTTTATTGGGATTAGCCAAGTTTCAAAGTCCATTTCTAGTAAGCCTTGTGGAAAATCACTATTTTGTGAATATCCCTGAAATTTAATTTGGTAGTCAGATGAGAATTTAGCAGACCATTTAGGATCCCTGGAACCTCTAGATTAGGAGATATTTTTCAGTGATATGTTGGTGTATAGCATGCACAATTTAATAGGTTATTTTTGTATAACAAGAAAGTAAAACTACATTTTGTAGATTGGTCAATAAAATTTAACTCCGTCTTGATGAAGAATTGTGTTTCACATCTTACATGAGACAAGTATAGATTCTTTCAGTCCATATTAGATAAGTAATGAGACTGATGTTATGGGTTATTATACCCCATGCCACAAAGTAACAAAGGGTACAATGTTTTTGACCCGCCCATCAGTCTGTCCGTCAGTCCATCTTCAGTTGTCCAGACTTTTTTTTCTAAACGCTTGCAGATTATGACATGATTTTTGGTTTATAAGTTCACCATGATAAGTTACAGGTCCAGTGTACGTTTTGTTCCGCTATGATGATATTTACTTTGGATTAACTGAAACTCAAAGAAATCATAGTCTGGAGTTTGAAACTACCATTCTGGGTAACAGAATTTAGTTAGAAGATAAAGGTCTAAAGCCTGAATCAACACTCTTATTCCTTTTATTATCGGGGTCCTTCTACATGTATTTCTGTTACGAACAAATTTACTTGAGTATCCAAAATTGGGACGCATGGAGTATGTGAGTGTGCTCAATAAAGTTCTTTAATTAACCTTTTTTCTTTGCAGGCTCTCTCTGATAGTGTGAGAAGCCACAGAGATGCTGTTGATGGTCTGCAGAACAAGGCCACCAGATTGGTGTCTAGAGTCAGTACTCGAGATAGAGCTCTTGTTGAAGGAAGACTTGGGTAAGTCATCATTAAGTAATATATTACAAATTGTTGGATAGAGTCATTACTCTAAAAAGAACTTTTTAGGGTAATTCATAAATGAGTAATGACAGAGTGTTTTCTTGGATTATTGCTAAAAAAAGAGGTCACATGGAAGGATGACTTGGGTAAGTCAACAATATAGTAATCTAGGAAAGGTTATTGTCCATAGTGGTTATTTGGAATATAACTCTGGTGGCTTGAAGGCATAAATTAGGTAACACATCAATAAGTAACCTAGGATAGTTGTCTTGATTCAATTCTCAAAAGAGAGCTCCGATAGAAGGCTTAGGTAAATCACCAATAAGTAACCTAGGAATGGTTACTGTTAAGAGTTATGATCTCAGTATGAATTCTGGTGGAAAGACTGCTTGGGTAAGTCACCAGTGAGTAACCTTGAAAGGTTGCTTTTCAGAGTTATGATCTCAATAAGGATTCTGGTAGAAAGACTACTTCAGTAAGTCACCAGTGAGTAACCTAGGAATGGTTGCTGTTAAGAGTTATGATCTCAATAAGGATTCTGGTGGAAAGACTGCTTTAGTAAGTCACCAGTGAGTAACCTAGAAAAGGTTGCTGTAAAGAGTTATGTACTCAATAAGACTTCTTGTGGAAGACTGCTTGGGTTTGTTGCCAGTGAGTAACCTAGGAAAGGTTGCTGTTGAGAGTTATGTACTTAATAAGAATTCTGGTGGAAAGACTGCTTGAGTAAGTCATCCGGTGTAACCTAGGACAGGTTGCTGTCAGAAGTAATTACTGGAAAAGATGTCCTATTGGGGGGAATAACCTTTCAATTTTCTTGTTTGAGGACAGAGATGTATCAATTTTGCAAATTGTTTGATGTTCTCAAATTTTCCATTATCTTATAGAAAATTCAATGACAAAAAGACAACATAGAGGTAAAGACAGAGTAGCTTTTGAACACTTACTTTAAGGACAACTTTGCTATTTTTTGTTTTGCCTTTAAGCAACAATAAAAACTTAATCAAACCTTGACTTATTGCTTAGAACCTATCTGACTTATTCCAGTGACTCTGAAAAGAAGTTCCATGACATAGCAGATCAAGTTGAGAAGACACAGAGACAATATGATATAATTGATGCCAACTTAGATGACATCAAAAAGGAGGTAGACCAATACCTTGAATGGTTAAAGGACAAAGAGGAGAGAATAGCAAAGGATGCACCCAGGGTTTATAGTGTCAAAGAGGCAGAGGCTAAACTGGGCCAAAATAATGTAAGTTAGTAGGGACATTTTGAAAGCATAGCATCTCAGTATAGATGTTGGATTCAATGTAGATTTTTTTTTTAATCAGGACAATAGTTACTTTACTGTAGTATTTTTCTGCTTGTAGAACCATTATGCATGGTAATTGAGTTACCAGTTATGTTTTTTTTTTAGGTTTTCTTAATAATTAATATGCTGTTTCTGGCATTTCATTGTATGAATTGAAGGTATAGATGGACATCATATTAATTATTTAGGGATTATATTTGTGAAATTATTCAAGAATACCTTTACTAAGTTACTTTAATATAAAACCATGTTTGTTGTCAAAAATGATAACATAATCACAAACTGTCATAATATCTGACCAGTGATATATTGACTAATGGGTATAAACAGAAATCCATACTTCTAAAACTCATGACTTATATATAATTCCTACCAACTATGATATGAATCTTTTTTTCTTACATATAAGATATAAAGCTGTGATCTTTAGACTATATTGCTGGTCAGGCCATACCAATCAATAGGACTTAATGAATTCATGGGTCCCTACCAAATAAATACAAAAAACAAAGTCTTATTTCTTTTTGGATTAAGTTAATTTGGTACAAAGTATTTTTGTGATATTTAAAGGAACTGAGACAGGAATTGGAAGACCGAAGGACAAATCTGGAAAATGTCCGACAGAAATCAGATTCCCTTGTTCAAGATCTGTCTCGTGTGGAACGTAATATGGTAGAACGTTGGATTGCACGTCTACAGACAGAACACCAGAAAGTTATGGATGCCCTGGATAGTCAAAATAAATCTCTAGCTGAACAAGCAGGAGAACGAGCTGTATTTCAGGAGTCAATTGACAAAGTCAACCTTTGGTTACAAGATAAGGAACAGGAAGTCCAGAAATTGAATAGTGTACGACTCACATCTGGTGATGTGGAAAAACAGATAGAAAAGTGCAAGGTAGTCTCATTTCTTCTGTAGTACTCCAATAAAGAGTCTTCTGTTTGTTTAAAAAATAAAAAATAATAAAATGAAAACTTATTAATAAATACAGCAGCAAAAAGAATAATGAGATTCAAAAGATTTTTATAGTGTGAGGTATGGTTATAAAATGGTTTTTTTTTAGTAATAATTTTTTACCCAATCTACTTTTATTACTAGTTTTATACCTAATGGTTTTTTATTACTAGTTTATACCTTATGGTATTTTATTACTAGTTTTATACCCAATGGTATTTTATTACTAGTTTTACACTCAACGTTGTTTTTTTTTTTTTTTTACAGTCCTTACATTCAGAAGTTGTGGCCTATCAACCTCATATTGAAAACCTACGCAAACTTGTCGAACCTCTGTTAGTGGACTGTTCTCCTAATTTAGCTGCTGAACTCAAACACATGATATCTGGTAAGCAAATTATTGGTCAGATTTTCTCCCTTTTTTGTTTCACAAGTGATCATATAATTATTCAAGCTTGTATTTTTTTGCTCCTTGGGTTAAAAAATAACAAGAAAGATTCAAATTTTTAATTGCCATCTTTGTTTCTTGATAATCATGTACTGAATTTTGTAATGTTTTTATTATAGGACCGGTTTAAACTCACAATACATTTTTTTGTAGTTAAAGCTCACAATATGAATTTTCTGGTATTGCAAAATAAGACTTGGTATTAAAGTCATAATTTCTTGAGTATTAGTGACAGTCTCATTAAAAAATAAATCATGGCAACTCCATTTTATTAGTGTTTACCATTGACTGGCCATTTATGTCACATTTTTTTACCCCAAGCAATATGGAGGGGTTAAAAAACGACATAAAAGGCCAGCCCATAGTAAAACAATGATTAAATGGAGTTTCCGTGATTTATTTTTATTCTAATTGGGCTAGTTTCTTCATATTTTTTAATAGATGCAGCCTATGTGTTGCACAAAATGTTGGTCATGTGTTTATCACTTTTTTACCATGGCTGTGGTCTAAAGAACTTTGAAGCACATCATATTAGAAGAATAAAAATGTATATATTTTATGTTCAGAGGTAGAGAGTAGAAATGAAAGTCTGTTAACCTCCCTGAAACAAGAGGAAGGTCATTTGAAGGATTTGGTAACAGCTAGAAAGTTGTTTGAGACTGATGTCCACAAGGTAGACAGATGGTGTAAGGAGACTGAGATCTCCCTCTCCACAGAACCTAACCTGGAATGTGCAATAGAAGTACTGGATGAACAATGTAAACATTACAGGGTATGTAACCGTTAGGCTTCCAAATTATTCCAAATTACAAAATGGCTTTGTTGCCTATGTTATTGTCTGTTATCTGTAAACATCCATCATTTGGCTTCGTTGGTTTTTAATATAGGCACAATTATGCATTGTACAAAAAACAATGTTCTCGGACTCTTCTTATTTTGCCAAATACTCAATTATTGAACGTGTTGAATATGTTTGAACATGTATTGTGATGAATAAGTAGTTATTTTATTAAAGCATTGATAAAAATATATAATTGAAAGTCTTGTATGTTTGAATGTTTCTTTTCAATGTAATATTTTAAAGTAATATTCAATTTTGTAGAACTTACAGAAAACTTCCCAGCTTTTTGAATCTCTTGTGAAAGAAATAGAGGAAAGAGGATCAGGATTCCTGCCAGAAATTTATGATGCTGATAAAGTTAGACTTGAGGGAATCCTTAAGTCTACCAAAGAAAAATTCAACAGGTATTTAACCTATGGGTTCATTGGATTATTCTTGTCTAAAATTAATTCATTAATATCATAAAAGGTTACAGAACCCCTACACACATGAATTAGAAACAGTTACTTTTGAAATTACAGGAACTAACACACAATTTTCAATGTAACTGTGTATGATAGCAGTAATACCATTGCAAATATACAGTAGTCACAATCAAGAATAATGTTTCCTAAATGAATATAATTGCCTTGGTGGTCTCAGGATAGCTGGGTGGCCTCAAGTGTGGGAGGTCGTGGATTCGGCGCCCCGTCAAGTCACACCACATACTTTAAAATTGGTAGTCACTGCTTGTCCACTAGACACATTGTATTTAATGGGAAAGAGTGATGAATGGTTTGCTTGGAGTCAAAATAATGTGTCAAAGTGAGGTGACATGTCTACATGTGGTTTATTGCTTCTATGAAATTGCATAATAAATATTTGGCTCGGTGTGTGGGGCTTATAAAAAGCACAGGTTGTTCGATTGGTCGTTCTTGTCCTGAAATTCATGAAAAATGTGCCATAGGATGTAAAACCATAATCAACAAATCCTGGAGGCATAGATATTTTTGTTTCTCCATGTATCAACCTCTACCTATTTGGCTACAGAGTCACTGCCCTTATAAAGGACCGAGTTGAGAGTACTGAGGCATCCCTCCAGTCTAGATCTCAGGTCCATGAGAGTCTAACAGAGGCTACAGACTGGCTGAGAAGTATCCAGGATGAGATCAAACACTTACAGAACACACCTATTGGTCCTAACACTGAAGATGCTAATGCTGTCCTTGAGAAATATGAGGTAATGTCAAAATGTTTTTCTTCACTTTGTAACTAATCTACCAGTTAACAAGAGTGTGTTGAATGTATTTATGTTGTCATATAGTTACAGTTTCAGATTATCATACATCTGCAAAAAAGGGGGCTGGGTTTTAGAAATTTTGGCCACTCAATTTTGGTCATTTTGTGGGTATTCAGATCAGTACATGTCATTGTTATTCCAACAGATAGCATGCATTATATCACTGAACTTCAGAAAAACATGAACAGTTTATGTTCTTCGACAGTTTCAGCAGTTGTGAAAGCCATTCCTGTTTACTTACATTTAAGTAAGCAAAGGTTAGCTGTTACCATGATTAAAGATGATATTCCACTTGACTAAAGCCATGTTTATGTTGTGTTGATGTAAACAATCAGAAAAATAAAGAATTGAAACAATTCAAGGGTCAATTTGAAAATATTTTTGTTGTCCGGATATTATCTGCTACACAAATTAAGCTTGCCATATTTGTTGGCAAACAGGATTTACTCCCCAGCGTATATTTTCCTCCACTCTACATACATTGACCAAGGGGATTTGTTTACACATTAATTGCGCACCTTCAGCATACACAACAAATTGGACCAACAATCACTATTGATCGTTTATAAACCAATAACATGCACAAGCTGACTGGTATGAAATATTCATATTATGCATCAAACAAGTCCCATGGACAGGTATTATGGACTCACAGGTGACTACACATGGGGAGATAAGTAATGTCAGGTCATCGTAAGGGGGGATAATTCAACTAAAGGATTTTACATGATCACATCTGGTAAGTTCCTCTTGTAACTTTGATGATATATTGTGTGAAGGTTAGGCTCTATATGTTTGTTTAGATGTGTATTAAGTCATACTATGATTGTTTGAAAATATCTGTTTGATCCCTGCATTTTAAGAGTACCAAATCTAAGGGTTTTACATTATTGTAGTTTGAGAAAGTTGAGGTATTCTTTTTGAAAGCTTGTTCACTTTATTTCTGGTTAGTTCTCTTGAAGAAAATAGTTCCAGTGTTATGTTGAGTATTTCAATGTTCTGAAGTTATGAATTAATTTTTAGTTTGAAAAGTCATTAATATGAATTAATATGTCATTTTACTGTATAATAGTCTGCATGATTATGTCTGTTGTATTTTAGGATGTTAGTGAGAAATTAGCCAACTACCAACCATCCATTGCTCAGCTGAACCAAGCTGTAGAGAGATTACGCAGTAATGGTCAGAACATGGAAGCTGATGAAATTCTACAACTGACATCCCAGTATGAGATGGCCCTTGACAAGGTTGACCAGGAGATAAAGACATGTAAACAGGCTGTTGCCTTCAGACAGAACTATAGTACACAGAAAGCTCAGTTAGAGGCTGCAATAAAGGAATGTGAGGACCAAATTAATGAGGTGGCTCAATCTGGAATGCCAGTTGCAGAACGCATTGAGAAATTCAAGGTCAGTGAACAGTTTATTTTTTGGCGGTGATGAAAAGTATATAAAACCTATACAACACAACACAAAAATGAAGGTTGAAAGCAATCAATAAATAGTTGTTCCCATATTCTAGCATTGAATTGTAGTTTCACTTGATTCACTCGATTTAGAATGCATTGAAATTGATTTAAAGTTATACATATATCAGAAGATTTTTGATTGAGACCAGTTTTATTGCAATACTTTCAATTTATTATTGAAATCCAGTTAATTATTTTGCTAAAACAGTTTATTATTAATTATTCGAGCTTTTGATATTCAATATACTCTAATTGTTTCTTCATACAGGCTATTTCAGAAAAACTGCAATCAATGGAACCCCTGTACATGGTGGTCAGTGACAAAGCACATCAGCTAAGTCTCCTGTCTGGTGATGATGGTCGTTCAGTCACTGAGAATGTCCAACAGTTAAAATCACACATGGATCAATTAAAGAAACAAGCAGACAAGAAGACCAAACAGTGTGATAGGATCCAGAAATCTCGGGTGGAGTTTGATAGCTCTATTGATGATGCCATTGTATGGTTAGAACAGAAGGAGGACATACTAGCATCCTGTAACCCACAAGACATGGAACCAGACAAAGTTGTAACATCACTTCAGAAACATAATGTAATTACCACCAGCTTTATTTTATATATTGTTTTTACCTGAAATGAAATTATTTGTTGTATGTCAATGCAGGTTTTCACTAAACATAATTTTGAAGGTATTTTTTGTTTCACCTTTGCATTGTTCCATGATGTTTTCCCCCATTAAGCCCTTCTTATCCTGAATCTAACATTTCTTTTGCCCCTCTGATCCAGTCATTAATCTGTTTTTGACTGTCAGTCATACATGAAACTTTATTTAATATTTAGTAAAATACAGAAACTTAACTGCATAAAAATTCTATAAAAAATGTTGAACCATTACCTATTTATATTATTTAGGCGCTTGCAAGGGAGGCCTTAGACAGAATAGCGGCTGTCAAAGATAAAGCCAAGCTTGAGACCGCTCACTATGAGAAACTTGGAGAGCCCATACCTCCTACCATGGAAGATAAACTAAATCAAGTCAAGAGTTTAGAGGACTCTATTAAGGTAGGTTTAATATTTTTTAAACTTGGTACAAACCAATTCTTTAAAGCTCAAAAGTGCAAATATGTGTAATATTTTGCATTTGTCCATTTCATCGGTAGCTTTTTTATTAATCTTTATTTGGTTTGTATAACAGGCAGTATCGAATTTACAGGAATTAAATTCCAGCCAAGAGAATGAGATAAAGCCTCAGTGAGATCAATGACTTATAAAAAAGGTAAAAAACAACATCCTTATAGTCTGAATGTTTATTGCAGGAGGCCATTACAAAGAAAGAAAATTACTTAGAGGAAGCAAAGACTGACAGAATGCAGTTTGAGATGTCAATGAAACAGATTAATGATTGGATTAGTGGGGCAGAAGAAATGTTAGATTCAGGATATGAAGGACTGGATTATGATACTCTCACAGACACATTGAGTGAACATAAGGTATACAACTATGTGATTACTCTGTTAGGACAAAAAAATATGTTTCTATATTTCTTCTTTGATTCTTTGGAATTCATTTAAATAAACAGGCTACTGTATTTATTTAAATACAAACATTTTTGTACTTATTCAAAAACTTAGCCATAACCCTTATCATTAGAAACCAAAACAAGATTCTGTATGGTTTTGATTTTGGTTAATTGATGGAATTTTAAATTTTTTATTCCTACTACCAGGACTATTTTTCTGAGGCTAGTATGTGTCAAGATGAAATGGAACAAGTAATGGAGTTATCTGAGCGTCTTCTTCCCACACTGGACAACAATGACAAGGAAACTCTCCGCCAGACCCTAAAGAATACAAATAAAAAATTATCAGATGTCATGGCTGCCTCTCAGAGGCGACAACAGAACCTGGAGAAACATGCTGAAGAGTGGCAAGATTATAAGGTGGAATTTTATATTGTTTTTGAGGAGCAAGTAGCTAACCATTTGACATTAGTTACTTGTCTCACTGGAATTTCTTAAAACTATTACACAAACAGGTTAAAGTAACTGTATGTGTACAAGGTATGTGTACAAGTTTGTTTGATAAGAGTTCATTTTCATTGTAATAAACAATTTTTTTTTGTACTGAATGTTTTTATTTCTATTTGTCTATTTTCTCCCAAAAAAGAACTTAATCAAAATATTTGTTGGTAGTATGAGTAAATAATGCATATTTTCATATGAATATTGGTCCTGACCATATGTACTATGTTACTATGTACCATTAAATATTTATAGGATATGGTATTTAATGTAACAGAACAGCTTCAGGTACTAGAAGAACAATACGCTACATGTGAACACCTTCCTGCTGCCAACCCAGCTTTGGTTCAACAACAATTAGTTACATCTAAGGTATACATTGTATACAAACATTTTGCTTGTGTTCTCATTCACAAGAGAGTTTTTTGGTTACTTTAAGTCAATTTAATTTCACATTTCATGATGTCAGTTTAATTTCACAACTTTAAACTCTGTGAAATATAATGGCAGAATTAATTTGTAGTAATTTGTTCTCAGTTTTTTTCTTCCTTGCAAAGTGACCAGAATAAATTGCTCTTGAAAGAAAGTTGGTGTACTTTCTTAAATCAGTGTGAACCTACTTAAGATATAAATACATTTTGTCACTTTTTTAGATTAATTTAGTACTTGTGGAAATTTATTCAGAAATTAACAATCAAGTGTGTAAAGAGTAATTGGTGTACAAAGAAAAAAATTGAATTTTTTTCTTTTTGCCACAATATAAAGTATTTTGTTTCAAAGTAATAATTTGCAATATTCCTGTTGATTAACCATAAAACTTTTAAGCTTTCATTTCTATACTTTGTAATCTGTGTAACCACTGAGTTTCAAAAATGAATATTCACTTCTCTTTTGTTTTACCATTAGGATTTTCTTACCAAAATAGAAGATGTAAGAGGTGCTATGAATGACCTGAATGATAAGTCACATGACCTTGAAAAGGACGGCAATTCCTCTAGTAGATCTTTTATCAACCATCTAATGGATGATTTAAATGATCGCTACAATTCACTCACAACAACCACAGAAAACAAACAAATGACACTACAGGTAAACTTAATGTTGGGACAATACAGATGATCTGAGTCTCGCTTGGATGGTGACAATGTTGAAATCAGTGATTTCTTTTTGTTATTGCTGTTATCAAAGATCTTGTAACTCACTTGTAAGGTACATTATCAGCTTAATTGCTTGAGTGGTGTTTAAATGGGCTCTTAAAAAAATCAAAATAATAAAATTCATAGTTTTCTCTCATTGTCATATGTAGGTCTGTGTGATGTAAAATTTTGAACAAATGTTTTAGAAAAACAAAATTATATAGATATATGATAGATTGAAGAGATTTAATTACAATGTAAATCACATTTAGGAAACCCTTACTGATCACCATTCACCACATCAGAGTTGAGCTAGCCAGTAAACTTTGGGCAAAACTGCAAGGATTAGGAAATGCGCTACAAGCCTAAATTGTATTTTTTTGTGACACATGTTTTGAGAACAATCCTGCTTCAGTACTAAAAATTACATTTTGCACAATTTTTTTAAAATTACAATATTAACTCAAGTGCATCTTTTGCAATAATTTACACATATTCATATAAAGCTAATTTTGACACAGAAGTTTTGTGAATAGTTTATTAGCTCATCTGGCCAAAGGTCATGTAAGCTATTGCCATTAGTTGGCATTAGTTGTCTTCGTCATTAACAATTTTTCAAAACTCTTATCCTCTGACACTACTTGACCAATTGAAACCAAACTTGGTTTGAATGTTCCTTGGGGTATCCTGCATAGAACTAGTTCAGGGATTTTTTATCTGTCAAAAAATAGTGGCCGACGTTACTAAAAATAGAACATAGGGGTCAGACAGTAGTTTTTCGCATATATTTCCAAAACCGTTTGGTTTAGCCAAATTCTGACAGGAATAAAAGTGTTTAGCATGATGAGATCTATCTGTGGTGGAATTTTTGATTTATTCTGTAAAGGCGTGTTTGATCTAATGCAGTTTTTCAAAAAATTGCTATTTTTAATATTATTTCTTTCAAAAATCTTCTCCTCTGACACTACTTGGCCAATTGGAACCAAACTTAGTATGAATGTTCCTTGGGGTATTCTGCATAAAAAGGATGTGGGAATTTTTTATCAGTCAAAAAACATGGCCCCTGTTACTAAAAATAGAGCATCTGGTCAGACAGTAGTTTTTCGCATATTATATCTCCAAAACCGTTGAGTTTAGCCGAATTCTTTCAATTGCTGAAATGATTCTTATTATAAGGCCTACAAAAGTTTCCAAGGGATCAAAGTTGTCGAAGGAGGTCTCACTAACCACTTCTAACTTTTCCATTACATTACATGTTGAACAAGTAGTTTTCAATGTGTCACTGTGAATTCCCAGGACAAATGACACCTTAAAGTTGCATTCCATTGTGAAGCATGGAAAAAAGCTTTCAACATCATTTTTCTAATGGTACAATTCTTCACAAAATTTACTTGAATAAAAAATACTGAAAATCAACATTTTTATCTTTTCTGCTAACTGACAGCATGGAGGCAAATTACTATACATAGAGGGTGGCCATTTGACCCAGAAGTGGTTATTGAGACCTTAAAAACATTTTATAAGTTTTTTATGTTTTTCTTTTTTAACATTTTATGAAAGCTTGTGGTATTGTGAGTCTAATAAGACCAAAACTATCAAAATCAGATATAGGACTACAAAGAAATGGTCATTTTTATATCATGCCTCTCAGTGATATTTTCCCTAAATTACTAAAAAATGACAATTTTAACTAACATGTCACACCAAATTGATGTCTATGATAATTCAAGAAGTCGTAATAATAAATATCATTTATCATTGTGAAAAAATGACAGATTTCAACAATTAATATCATCCTATTTTATCACTGTGTGATTCTTAGTCTGTGCTGTATGACCATTTGAGTACTTTGAATATTACGAGCAGTGACATTAGGTATTTTAAGGATGACGTCAAGTTATGAGTCAATTTTACTATTTAAAATCTTGTTGCTATGTTGTTTTTTACAATATTTTGCACAATGCACCTCTTAAACTATAGCCCAATTACCAATATCACTATACTGCTATTATGTGAAAATGGAAATAATGACCAAGAAAGGCAATTTTCATCAAATTATGCATTTCTCTGAAATATGCCATAATTTAACTTATGGTCTAGCTAACCACTTCTAATGTTTCCATTACTTTACATGTTAAACAAGTAATTTTCAGTGTGTAACTTCGAATTCCCAGGACAAATGACACCTTAAAGTTGCCTGATATTGCGAAGCTTGGAAAGTAAGGCTTTCAAAACCATCATTCTAATGGTACAATGACTGTGGAAATTCTTCACAAAATTTACCTTTTCAGCAACTGACAGCATGGAGGCAAATTACTCACACATGTAAATGATATTCATACACTTTTGTAGTAAATTACAAGTATGATTTTAAAGTACACATTCTCAGCTTTATTTTGACTACTTTTGATCAGAATACACACAAATTATGCACTTAACAATGCATATTTCCATGTTCAGTGTGTTTATGGTACTACATAGGGGGTGGCAATTTAACCCAGAAGTGGTTAGTGAGACCCGACTACTTGAAAGAGCAATTGCCCTTGAAAGGTGAAAAAAAGTCTTCTTGAGTCAAAATTGTTTGACAATGCCTTGTTAAGTTTTTTACCCTTGCAAGGCAAAATTTAACCAGGTGAGTGAAACAGACTCCTGGGAGCCTATTGTTTTTTTTTATGAGATTACACTCTCTTTATTATATATGTAATATTATGATTTATGTGACAGAACCTGAAAGGACATTGGGATGAGTATACCACACTTCTTGAGGAGGTAGAAAACTTGGTAAATAATGCCGAGCAGTCCCTACCTACTATAGAAATTGAATCAGCACCAAACCATGAGTTGCTGACTCAACTCAATGAAACAAAGGTAATGGTCTCTTAAGGTTAAATTTGTTAACTAATGTTCAGTTAAGATATAGATTTAGTGTAAACTCACAGGAATCACACTCACATGAATCACCCCTCTTTATATAGGATTCAGTATACTATGGGTTTCAGATTACCCTGTACCAAAAGAACACAAATAAAAGGTTGTTATTATTTCTGAATATCAAACTCTAATTTATCCCTACTAATTCATGTGCACAGCACAATATATCTCAGCTGTAATGTTCATATCCAAATATATATCTGCTGAATGCCCTTTACAAATTCTATATAAATTAATATTAATAATCTAAGTAAGGCAGTAACATAAGGTCTTTGTAGAATTAGGAATCACCATTTTATCTAACATTCAAATTTCCATTAAATTTTGCAGCAAATCTGTACTCAGATTCAAGTTAGTGAGCCAAAGATTGAAGCATTAAAGAGGTGTACTGAAAACTTACAGAGAAGTTTACCAACAGCTGAGGCTAAAATACAGACTCAAGAAAAGCTTATGAATGTTCTTGAAAAACTTGAAAGGTGAATTAAATTTGGATTTAGAGAAATGTTGACAGATGTTTTTCATTACTGTCACTTAAAAAATTTACTTTTAAAAAGCACACTGAAAATCAAGTCAAGACTCTAGATATACAATTATTTAAAAAAAAAGAGTTATCTCCCCTATATTACAGAGTACAAGACAATGTAAATGAATATCATGTGGCTCTACTAGAGGAAATAGATGATAGAGGATCATTCCAGACTGAGGCTGACCAAACAGTCCAGTGGTTAACAGAGGCCAAAATGGAACTAGAAAGGCTGGACCCTGGAAAAGAGGTTGCTGATGTGGTAGAGAGGATTGAAAAACAAAAGGTATCATTGCTTGTCCAAGAATTCAGGAGTTATATAGGAGATACTTATCTTGATTTCAAAAGGTTTATCTTTTCATTTTTGACAGAAAAAAATTATATCTGAACAATTTCGAACATAGATTGATATGCCGGTTAAGAGGAAGGAAAAAATTGTATTTTTGAAGTAGACATATTACTGCTAGTTTGATTTGTCCTACTTATGAACAAATACCATGAGTTCTGTTTGTCTTACCAGGTCCTTCAACAAGAGGTTGCTATCCGTATGGACCAGATGGAACAAGTTGCCCAACAAAAGAAAGCAAAATATATGGCAATGGGCAAGGACTTACCTGAGGAACTACTGAAACAAATTGTGGACATGAAGGAACTTGAAAGTGATGTAGCCAATGTAATTAGAGTGAAGGGAGAGGAACTACAACATATAAAGGCTGATAGAGAGGAAGTGACATCATCACTTAAAGATGTCTCCCTCTGGCTTACAGATGCTGAACTTCGACTACAGGATAGAATTATCAACATCCCAGACAGTATTCACAATTTACAGGTAATCTATTCTGACAGTATTCATTGTTTACAGGTAATCTATTCCGACCAAATTCACAATTTACAGGTGAACTACTCTGACCAGGTTCATAATTTTCAGGTTATCTATTTTGACAGTATTCATTGTTTACAGGTAATCTATTCTGACCGTATGCACAATTTACAGGTGATCTATTCTGACAGTGTTCATAATTTACAGGTTATCTATTTTGACACTATTCATACTTAACAGGTAATCTATTAAGGCAGTATTCATAATAACTAGTAGTTAAGGAATGATGTACTTATGACAAGTATTGAAAAATAATTGTATATATAATTTAAATCTGTAATTTAAATATCATGTGAGCTATTGCTATCATATTTTCATGAAAATCTGTTAACTGATGTAGGACTTATTGCTCTTTTTGATGTTCTCTGCTGATCTAATATTATCATTTTCAAAAATATTTTTCTCTGCAACTACTGGACAAAATTCAATGAAACTTTCTAGGATTGTTCCTTTGGGTATTTTGCGCTTAATTTTTGCTTTGATTTATGATTTGTTGGAGGAAAAAAAACTGTCGCTGCTACAAAAAAAAGAACATAAGGGTCAAACTGCCAGGTGAGTGATTCAGGTTCACTGGAGCCTCTGGTTTTAGTTTAATTTGTACTGCTTCTATTTTTGTTAATTACTTTCCATTATTTGTTTCATTAGAACACAAGAGTTCTCACATTGAGTAATATTTTATTTTTATTAAAACTCAATTTCCTTAGCTTCAGATAAAGGTAAGGAAAATATTGGAGGATTTTAATGCTTGTTGCATATCATAATTTTTAAGTAAATATTAGTGGCCAGTCATGAAAATATCATTATGTCAAATTGATTTCAGAAAACTTCATAGTTTGTTGTACATTCAGCATTAGTGGGTGTATGACTTGACAGACTAGACAAACTGTTGGTCATACTTCCAACAAGTATGGTAATTCTGATAATATTTTAATTGTCCCCTGCAATGCGTCGTTGGGCATCCACTGTCCATCCACGTTTTCCGCCCTTTTTTTTGTAATGCTTTGACCAAAAAAGTTTGTTTTTGGTATGTGGCCTTATTATGAAGAGTTACAGATGACTTTGGTTACAGTTGAATAATTTTTGCAGAAGTTATGGCCCTTGGATTTAGAAAATTTCAATGAATTTACAGTTTTCCACACTTTTTTATAAAGCTTTTACTAATTGATTTTATATTTTGTATGTAGTCTTACTGTGAGAAGTTACAGATTAAGTTCAATTTTGGTTATGGTTGAATGATTTTTACGGAAGTTATGGCCCAGTGAATTTTAAGTTTTCCGCACTTTTTTTTTCACAGGGGACATTGGAACGCTGTTCTTTAATTTAATTTGAAGTAATTTGTTTGAGATTTATTTTACAAGAGACATTTTGTTTTCAAATTAAAAAAGGTTCATGATGTTCTCTGTATAATTATAGTGAGGCCCATGAGAATTTTTTTGATTTGACCCAATGATGGATGTTCATGACATGACTGTGTTTTATCTAATCATATGAAAAATATTTATTTTTTTATATAAAAGTAGGTATTTTTGCAATTATTGATAGTAAACTGTTACAGTTCTGTCTTGTCTGTCTTTTCTTTAAGGAACAGTCTTGTAACACAAAAATAAAACCAATGTGATAATTTTCAACAAGGAACAATGTCTTTATTTTAATGAGGATTGTGAATTAAAGACAGTGAAAGCAGAATGTTTGGTGAAGCTGTGCAAAAATTGCTTGATTTACATTAAAGAAAAGATAATTATTAAAAGATCTCCATCCGTTTCATCCATCTTGTTAAGCTGTATGAATTAATAAGATATTATTGCTTGCTTTGGGTTGATTTGGTTCTTTAAATTTTTTTCTAAAATTCTTTATTTTGCAACTAAGGTACAGATTAGTATTACGTTAAAAAAAATCACACACTACTGATGTCCTAATGAAGCTATTTGATCAGTGTAACATGACTTAAGCTCAAGAGACTATATATTGAATGGTAAGGATACTGGATGTCCCAGCAGTTTTACCCAACCATGACAATATTGTAGTGATCACTGGTCAAAAATGATATTTATGAGCATTTAATAAAAAAAAGTGTTTGTGTATTTGTTATGCTTGTCTTTGACAATGAGTAATAATAGTGTCTGTCCTTGTAATATTCGTGTACTTGGTACAAAGTTGTGCAAAGAACTCGGCTTTTCTTTGTAGGCCATTTATAATTAAAACATTTATCATCTATCTGGTGAAAGATACCATTTTTTCCTTTTACTGCACCATAAAATGAATTGACTTTAGCATTTTGTGCATTAACTACAATAATGATATATTCTATAATGATAATATATTGTTTTCATGAAAAATTCAAAACAAAGGAAAACTATCATTAGTGAAGTGTGAAGATCTAAGATATTTCTATATTGTTTAATATGAAATGTTATCTTTAAACTTAAATGACCCATATACTCTTTTTAGGCTCTGTTTTATGATAATACATATTTAAGTAAAACCCATGATAATTTATGTTAATTGATTGCTTGTTACAGGGTTTAAATACAGGATAGTTTAGAAAAAAAAATTCACTACTGAGGTTCTTTATGTATTGAGCCATTTAAATAATCAGAGAGATTTTAGGTTTCAAAAGCAGTTACAATTTGGACTACAACATTAATCTCAAATTTCAGGATTTTAAAGCAGTGTAGAATACATGTGGTATTTGTTTTCTGTGATATTTGAGATAATATTGTAACAGTATTCTATAGATGGTAGCCAGTAATAACTGACTTGTACCATTGATAAATTGTATTGACTACAAAAAGTTACAGAGGCAAGATAAATAAAAATAGATGATTGTTTTATGAGTTGTTGACTGTACAAAAAAATATGTTTACTTGTTAGGTCCTGCAATCCGAGTTTGATGACATCAAACCGACTTTGGACAAGTTACGGAAGCGTGGTAGTGATCTGATTCAGCATACCCCTGATTCTATTGAGAAACAACTTGTACAGAAAGCCTTAGCTGACACTAACAGGCAGTGGTTAGCTGTACAAGGCAAGGCTGCTGATAGATCTAGGAAGCTTGAAGAAGCAAAAGATTTGTTACAGAACTTTAATGAGGTGGCTGACTCCCTTGAGAAATGGTTACAAGGTGCTGATTCTGTTGTACAGAAAGATGCTCCCTGGACAAACTTTGATATTGTTAAGGAACAGCTGAAACAGCATAGGGTAAGTCAGTGATACAGCAATTATATATTAAACTACTACTTGTCTTTCATGGCTATCTCACATTGTTCCCGTTGATCTTATATTGTAATGTTGTTTCCAAAATTTTGACTAATACAAATTCATTAATATAGTAAATGAATATTTAAACTAATAACAAAATGAGATCAATGAATGTACACATAAGTTCATTAATGTAAATTTTTGTAAGTGATAAGTACCCCATAATTAGGGTCACTTTCAATGGATGTTCACATTTTTTGTTAGCAAATTGGTTCTGTTAATGAGTTTAAAAACTTCAAACCAATATTTCAACAAGGACGAAAAGTTTGACTAACAAAAATGAATCAAAATATAGGCATGCAATATTTGGTTTTTCTTCTTTTATTTTTGTGAAAAAATATGTAAATTCCTTTATAATTACAAATACATTGCAGAAATTGACCAAAGATTTAGATCTTCAACAAGACAAACTAACAAGCCTTGGAGCAATAAGCAAGAGACTTGAACAGAATTGTGATGCTACTGGTCCAAGAGATAGATTGAGTAAACTAAACAGGAAAATGTTTAACCTGCATTCTAAAGCCTCAGAGAAACTGAATGCCCTAGAGGAGGTTAACGATGACATAGATGATTATGAGGATGAATTAGGTCGTCTTCGTATCTGGATGGATGAGACCAGATCTCACTTGACAATGAGAGACACATCACTGACCCTCAAAGAACAACTGGCTGTTTATGAGGTAAGCATTCAATTTCTTCAATTTATGGCAAATCCTTTAGTTCTAAAAGAAATGGGTTTGTCAAGAAGCATCCCAACTTTTATCTTATAGGTAGGTCACTTTATTTCTGAATTGTTACTAAGTTCTTAAAGGTATTAATTATTTAATTGTAGAAAGTCCTTAATATTAAAGTCATTGTAGGAAATGTATTGTGATATCATATGTTATGATTAATTTTATGTTTACAACTTTTTGTGAATATGATGAAAGAATTAGAGTGCACTACATGCAAGTTTACTCCTTTTTCCAGAGAGTTTTAGAGGACATTGATGGTCATAAAGGCAAAGCTTTGCTAGTTGAGCAGAAACAATCTGAGCTAAAGACTATAAGTGGTCAGGATGAGCCTGATGCTTCTCTTGCTACCGAGGTGTCACAGTTACAAAAGATGGCACGAGAACAGTGTGAGGTGCTACAGGAATCTATAATACAACAGGAAGAGTATGAATCAGATATACGCCATTTATCATCTGCTATCACTGAAGCCCAAGACAAGCTTCTCAGTTCCCCAGTACAAGCTGCTGATGTAACCACACTGAAGAAGCAGATTGCTGAACATAATGTAAGTCTATTGGTTGAATAGAAATACATCAGCTATATGTATTCTATTGTTTATGTAGTAACCATGTATATGAGTGCATAGTTGAACTCTTAAGGTGGTCAAGAGAGATACTGTTTTGTGCAAATATCATCTTTGGGTTTCTTTCACAATAATGATGGTCTAAAAGCATGTGCATGTCATGTTTCTATTGAATAATTTACCCTGCAATGGTTGCATTTTGTCCTGGAACCTCAGTAAAACATTTATAATATTATGTTATGAATGTAAAATTATTACATTTTTCAAGCTTTTTTTTAATCATCCAGTCTGTGTAAATGCTTTCACTTTATTATTTTTTTTTTGTGCACAGCTCTTATAACATTTGAATTTATTCTTCTTTACTTTTCCTTCTTATTGCCAGGTCTTGTAGTCTATAGCATGTTGTGGCTTATACATATACTAATTTTCAGGCACTTGCTTGTCAGATCAAATCTTACCAGGACAAAATAAATGACATTAACCAAAAGAGTAAATATTTAAGTGAACGTAGCTTAGGAATGCGGCCTGCTATGGTGGAAAAATTGTCCCAGATGGGCTTCCGTTATCCTTCCTCCCTTCCCTCTCTTAAAGTGGACCCCAATGAATCATACAGAACTGGCCCAGACAGTGGTATTTTCACATCTCCTGGAAGTTCCCTGAATGCTACTCAAAGGTCAGTCTCAGATGCTGATTTCTCAAGCTCTACCATGCGTTCAGGAAAACATGGCAGATCGTCCGACAAGCTAGAACAGCGACCCAGTGGAAGTTTATCAGGTCGTTCAGATGACACTGATATCACAATAGAAAACTATCCTGGTCTGTTTGAAACCATGGATATCCGTCCTCAAAAGAAAGCTAAAGATCAAAGTGAACAGAGAAGTAGGTCGCCGTCACCTTTTGTAGAAGATAAAATGGCCCAACAGCTGCATGAATCAGTCCAAATGTCCTCAGTTACACCCCAGCAGAGACCTGGTAGCATGGGAATTCATAGAAATGTAGCAAGCTTACAGCCTTTCTCTGAAATGGTAACCTCTCAATTATTTACTAAAGTGTTGCAGGTTTTCAGTGCATGAACTTAGCATATTGATTTTAATCTTGGTTTTTCACATGCCTTTTTGATGTAGTTTTGGAAACAAAGACTTTAGATTTTTTATTAGATTTTAAAGAAAAACTTTTGAAAGAATAGATTAAATGAATTAGTGATGAGAGCTTAAATTTTATAGAAAATGGTGAGGTTTTTTTTAATATTAAGACTTTGTGAGGATAATCTTACTAATGGCACTTGATTGTTGTGTGTATATATATATATATATATCTATATAGGCTTGTGGTGTGTTGTGCTGCATTTGATAGACAATTTGACATGAAGCATACAATAAGAAAAAAAATCATTAAATTATTGGTATATTCATTCCTCCTGAAAGAGTAATGAACAATAGAATTTTAGGAGTATAGCTCTTTCAAGTTTTATAAAGATGAGTTAATGTATGTTGAACTTGTTCATTGTATTAGAATTAACTAGAAGATATAAACATATGCATCAATGTCAAGTTGTCTGTATGTATGTTATATTTTGGTGTTACTACTACCAGGAGGTGTCAGCTAGTGTTCCTAATTTGCTTCAACCACAGTTAATGGGTCCTCCAAGAGAAAGAAGTGCATCATTTGGTGCTAAGCTTAAACCTAAAATAGGAGAATTAGCCCTGCTGAATACCTCTTGGAATACACTACAGCAACAGGTATACTGGTGATGTCATCTTATAATATTGTCTTCTTCCTCTATACACAATATTTAGTATACCTGTCTGTCTGTAATATAGGGATGGATAAAGATAGGGGCACAACCAGTGATTAAATTAAATCACATTTTCCTTTGATTGGCATATAACAAACGATCAGTGATTTGCATGTTTTGTGTGTCATCTTTGATCAATGCCTGAAATAACAAAAATCTTTGATGTTTGATATGATTGTTGTGAATTATTTTTAGAACTTTGAATTTTGCTTTCCTTTACAGAATAGCAGCAGTCTTTTGTCTTCAATTTCAGCAAAATCTTTATTTTGCCTTTAAGATTAAAAAAGGAAGTTGCATAAAATTGAGGATTATTTCATTTGTTTATGCTCTTAATACTGTGCAAAGTTGATTTTATGCAACCCAAGTTTTTGATTTTCACCAGTCTTTTTGGCAGGATTCAAGTTATCTGATTGTTTGGAGTGCTTAAATCTGAAGATTTAAAATAAATTAGTAATATTTCATTTTTATTTTACTTATAATAGTAGGAAAGAAAAACTTAATCTCAAACCAATTTGAAATTCAAATCACATACTCATATAGTACTGAAAGACCTGCCTCGTTTTTTAAAATGTAGATCTATAATTGAGTTATGCAACGAATGTATTGAGGAAAATTTACGATATCATGAGTCTTTTGGGAACTACTGTATATCTATACACCTGAGAAAGATTTAAAACTTTTTACAACACAGAAGAAATTCTATGGAATCAAAATTTCTTTCAATAGTTGTTGATAAGGATAACTATATAAACTTTGCAAATTCTCTATCACTTTTGAAATATGCTGATTCTTTCAAATAGGAACTTGGATTCTTTCCAAATATGGTATGATCAGTCATAGATTTTAGTATTATACTTACTAGCATTTTTTCAATGATTGAATTGATTTTTTGTATATAAAATACCTGTAAAAAGTTTAAATTTGACAGGACTGTGAAAAGTCATGTTTATTATTTAACATGTTACAATTGTTGTATAGATGACATTAAATTTGACCTTCCATTTATACAGATTTTACATTCCTGTAGTTCACTTTATATGTTTCAGACCTTTTATAATGTCTATTGAAAAACATCATTCATCTTTGTAATGTAATAAGCTAGAGAGTTATTTACGAGTCAGCAGTAATACATCATTACATCTTCACAGTATAGAAACTTAACATAATTGTTTCTAAACTGACGGGAGGTTGCCAAGGTCTGGCCAGGTTGATGTTATTAAAAATTCAGTCCTATCAAATGCTTTAATGGTAGCTGTAAATGATTTTTCACTCTTGAAATAAAGCCAGCAGTATTTATTGATCTATTAATAAGAGTATGGTAATTTTGTACATTTATATATCTGGGTGACGGTTAACCTAAGTACTAACATGAGTATCTATCATTTTAAGAATGACAGGGTGTTTGAGAACCTTTTACTTCAAAGTAAAAAGAATTTAATTCTAGATTGTGATATGATTATTGTGGAAAAGAAAAATATGTCATCTTGTTTTAAATTTTGCGCTTTTTATTGTGAAAGAAAAATCATTAAACACATTCGAAATGTTTCTTACCGGCTAATGTAGATCAAAATTTTGATCTTCTGAACACAATGGGTTTTATGATGGATAATCGTTTTCTGTCATGAGCCAGTAATAGACAAACATCAGGTGGGATTAATGTTCAATAAATAAATATGTTGAGCACATTCCATGGTAAAGCCAATATCCCTAGTGGTGCATCAGCAGTCTTTAGAGCTAAACTTGTCTCCCAACAGCTTGGAGCTAGAGAGCATGAACTTCAGGTGGCATTGCAGAAACAAGAGAGGTA
This sequence comes from Perna viridis, assembly GCA_037379345.1. Lineage (NCBI taxonomy): Eukaryota > Metazoa > Mollusca > Bivalvia > Mytilida > Mytilidae > Perna > Perna viridis. The sequence continues at coordinate 17,523,131 of CM074512.1, read as the reverse complement.
CCAACAAGCAGTGCAGGATGTAACTCTCAAAATGGAGCGGACACAGAGCAAGTTAGCCCGTACCTACCCCTCATCCCTTGCGGACCTGGACAAACAGCTTAAAGATTATAAGGTAAGAAATTTTTTTAGAAAACAATGTTAGTTGAAAACAGTCACATAGTATTTATATAAAACTTACATAAGATTTATTAATATATTGATTCGGTTGATTATTAAATATAAATGTAATAACCTAATTGATTCTTCGTCTATCACATATCTATAATTATTTATTATTAATTACATTTTCTAAAGTTTAAATGATTCATATTTGTGCCAATATACAATAATTTTAGGTTTGGTTTTACGTGGGCTTTTATTACAATTTAAATTCAATAAGTATTCTTTTAAAGTTTGTGTTAGAACTAAAATGAAAGTAAAGTATTGTTAGCATAGTTCTACAACAATAATACTTTTAAGGTCTTTAAAATCAAAATGAAACTAAAATTTCAATACACAAATCAAGTCTGGACAAGTTTTTATAAAACTTTCACTTTTTAAAGTTCGATAATGTTTGTTTAAACATTTGTGTATTGGGTGCCAGTGATACTATGTAGGCCAAGCACCTAGCCCTTGACGTTACGGGTGATTTGATATAAATGATCCACGCTTGTCTATTGTTTTATGACTGACGCAGATGATATGATACCCGAAATCAGTTAAATTGGTCACATGTTTCTTTGTTTAACTTGCTATTTAAATGTTGAGTGTTTGTTTTTGTTTTAGCTCTTTAAAGTACTTTTGAAGTAATCTAATGATATACAATGTAAAACTAAGAAACTTGTCAAATATTTACACAGCATTTTATGCAATCTCCCAACTAATAGCAAAATCAAACGGAAAATGAGACATTGTCACAATTTATTTGATTTGAATTTGAATTTTGTTAAGATATGTCAGCAATGTAATGTTTAAATCACCATGAATAGATTTTACATTAAACTATTAGTTAATGTCATGTTACAATATGGTTGTACAATTGGTTTTATTCAGGATGCTATGTATGATAGTTTTTGTTCATATTGTATGTTGTATGGTCATTTAACCTTTTGAGAACAAACATGAATTTAATGGCTTAGATTTAATAAAAGAAACTGATTACTTTATTTATCAGCACAAGATGCCTGTGTGAACCAATACAAGAAAGAATAGTATAGAAAAAAAATAATCTCATTTGTACCCCTGGGTAACAGACTTCAGTTGTACTGAATCAATTACTTTCAATTAAAACCTCAAACATTGTTCCTCTGAGGTTTCTCATTTATATTTTTCATATGTGTCACCAATGGCTAAAGCTGGAATAGTAGCGGCTCGACTCCACCTCTTTGTCCCTCGTCTGTCATGCTTAGGGCTACCTTTTTTAATGTAATCTATAACTGAAAAATATATATATCATTTAGACTTTGCATATTGATTATATACAGATTGAAAAAGTGCACCTTATATTATGGGGAAATTTTATAAATTTTTACTTACAATTTTAGCATGTTGTACTTAACCATTTTTTAGCTGTATATGCTAACATTAGTACATTACTATAGTGTTTTACCTACACTGTATATTTTTAACTTACTTAATATTTTTGAACCTATTGAATACATGTACTTACAAATATATGAATGTAGCATAGGTGAAGAACATGTATTGGTCTTGTTATATTTAAGCTGCTTATGAAATGTTTGGCATTATTTTCACATTTTTTTCACATTTGTTTCACAGAAACTTTTTTTTTTTGGTGGGGGTGGCTTTGTTGACTTGTTTGTGCACATTGCTATGAAAATAAGTATTGATCAGAATAATTTTCTGTTGCATTATACACATCCACCAATTTGGATACTTTGTAGGAATCACTGTCAGACATTGAATCTATTAGGGAAGATATTGCCAGAGTCCGTGAGCGAGGTCGACAGATTGTAGAAATGTCAGACCCTGAGGGATATAACACAATGCAGGCAACCCTCACAATGCTGACTGACAGAGTGGATAACCTCCAGGCATTAGCTGATGCCAAGGGCAAGCAACTCCAGGTTGTTTTTTTGTATTTATAGTTACAAAACAATATTACTTGTCTAGAACATTAAAAAACAATTCATAATAATGTAAAGAATTTTTTGTCAAGAAGACCTGAATTACAAGAAAACATTTAAGCAGATGTTTTTTGCCTGATTTCTTATAGTACTTACTAGTTGAAATAATGATATTGTTTGATATATATTTGATTTCAGAATGCTGTTAAGGACAAAGAAAAGCATGAGATATCATTAACTGCCTACAAGAAACACTTGAAAGACTTGGAAGAATGGGTAGAAGAAATGAAAATCCGTCAGGCATCCACACCATTACCAACTGACAGTGTACAATCATTACGGCAGTATCTCCATGACAACCAGACATTACAGGAAGAGTTGAATAATCGTCTACAACTAGTATCAGATCTAGCTGTTCAGTGTGATGCACTCTGTGAGAGAGAAACTCCTTCTAATGCTGAAAAGTTACGTTCTCAACTTACTAATCTACAGGGTCAGTTAGGTAACTTAAAACTATCTGCCATTGAAAAACAGGGTCCAACCAGGGCTGCTATTAAAGAGAGTGAGAAAAGACAGAAGGAAATGGATGATTATGAACAGAAAGTGAGAAAGTTACAAGACTGGGTGTCAGACACCAAGCAGATGACAATAGTTCCTCCTAATATAGAAACCTTAGTTTTTCCTGAAGATCATCAAAGTCTTCAGCAGGTAATATTTGTTGAATAATCTGAAAAATGCAACTCACTTAAATTTTCTGAGGAATTCAGTAAAAGAAGAGGAAATTATAACTCATTGAAATCAAATTTCAATTTGGTTGTGACTTAAATCACTATTGAATATTGATGTTGACTACATATGTGCTATAACTTTAGGTTTCAAATAGAAAGCCACAAAAAGCGAAGGTCACTCATAGAGAAAAAGGTTAGATATGGAGAAAATTGCCATAAAGTAAGGATCCCACTTCTGATGATAAATATACAGCAGGAGGATTCCATACAGCCTTTAATATGGGGGGGGTTACACTAAACAACACTCTTATATGTACCAACAGCAACAAAGAACAGAAAGTCAACTTACACTACCATTTTATGTTTTTTCTAAGGATTTTCTCCCACAATTTATTATGCAGTATGAATAAAAATTACACTATAGTATAGTCAAAGTGCATATCTTATAATTGAACAAGTCCTCCAGGTGATTTTAGGTCTTTCTTACATTTATCATAAATAGTTAAAATTATTCCCTAACACTTATACTTTCTTGTCAATATATTGACATTTTAAAACTTAGGGGTTTTTGTGTTCTTTTCTTAGCAACTGAAATCAGATTTGACAGAACACCGTCAACTGGTTCAACAATTGTCTGTAGATGCTCCTGTTTATCAGTCAAGGGAACCAGTACTCTCATCTGGCCAACAGATCAGTGAGGCTGAGTTAAACCAAAGATGGCAGGATATTAATGATGAACTGAATAATAAAAAGGAGCAGTTAGAAGACCTCCTCAGAGGAAGGAGAAGTATGGTTAGTATTGGACAATACCTCCTCAGAGGAAGGAGAAGTATGGTTAGTATTGGACAATGCCTCCTCAGAGGAAGGAGAAGCATGGTTAGTATTGGACAATACCTCCTCAGAGGAAGGAGAAGTATGGTTAGTATTGGACAATACCTCCTCAGAGGAAGGAGAAGTATGGTTAGTATTGGACAATGCCTCCTCAGAGGAAGGAGAAGCATGGTTAGTATTGGACAATACCTCCTCAGAGGAAGGAGAAGTATGGTTAGTATTGGACAATACCTCCTCAGAGGAAGGAGAAGTATGGTTAGTATTGGACAATGCCTCCTCAGAGGAAGGAGAAGCATGGTTAGTATTGGACAATGCCTCCTCAGAGGAAGGAGAAGCATGGTTAGTATTGGACAATGCTGGTAAACATAGAGACAAAATATTTAACATGCATCATACCAAAGAGAAAGTCTGATATTTCTTTAAGTAATAAAACTTGATTTTTTGTTATAATGTCTGTATTACAGTGAAACTTCTCCAAACCAGACACTGCTAGGACAAGAGAAAATGGGCGGTGTATAGGGGTGGCCGTTTATTTGACATTAATTGACAGTTTAAAGATCACACTATTAAATGACCCTGATTGCCTGATGTGTGTACACACCAAATTATCACCCAGTGACAAAATGTGATGTCTGGATTAAAGTTCCACTTTAACTGTCCCCTTCAATTATCATCTGTCCACTGATGAAATGCAAATAAACCTGTCAGAGAATGAATTTTTAATTATATAATCATTGTTTGACACATTTATTACAGGTGAACCATAACCAGTCGGCTGGAATTGAGTTGTTTTTACTTGAATTATGTAACTAAAACTGTGAAAAACCGGCCAATGTACGGTTTAAGGGGGTGGCCCATCTATTGAAGACAAAATACACAGGTTTTAAGGTATATCGGCTGGGATTTTTGAAAATGGCTGGTATGAAGGGAAGACTGGTTTTTTGAGGGTCTGGTTTGGAGAAGTTTCACTGTATTACCAAGTAGCTCAGTTTTATACTATTACAAACATTTTATATTTTAATAGTATGGTGCTGTTGTTACCTTTATTATCTTAATTATACGCCTGTCAAAATTTTGACGGTTGATTATGATATACAGATGTCTAGCATCAGTCTGTTCATTGTAGACAAATTGAGAACAACTTATCCAAATTTCTTGAAACTTAAAATTGTTGTTTTTTATGATGGTCAAACAGTCTGTATACTTTTTGGTGAAATTCAGATTAAAACTTTTCAAGTTACAGGACCTTGTAACTAAATAGGGTGGGGGGTTTACTTGTTGTGCGGTATCTCAAAAACGATTTATATTTATTAATTAAAACATTACACACCTGTAAGTTATAATAAGATCTGTATACTTGTTGGTGATGATTCAGTTATTTATTTTCAAGTTTTGAGTTTTTTGTCAAAAGCTACATGTCTTTTTCTAAGACTGTTACTCCTGATTTGAGAACAACTTATCCAAATTTCCTGAAACTTAATATGGTTGTTTGTTGTGATGGTCAAACGCTCTATACACTGTATACTATTTTATCAAAATCATATTAAAACTTTTCGAATTACAGGACTTTGTAACTAAAATAAGGAACAATTTATGATTATTTTTCACATGTTGCATTGTAACTTGAGAACAACATATCCAAATTTCTTGAAACTTAAAATGGTTGTGTGTTATGATGGTCCAACAGTCTGTATACCTTTTGGTGAAAATCAGATTTAAACTTTTCAAGTTACAGGACTGTGTAACTTAAAAGGGGGGTCACATGTCGAGCCGTATCTCAAAAACTATTTATGATTATTGCCTAAAACTTTACACACTTGTTACTTATATTAAGATTTATACTTTTTGGTGATGACTCTTTAATTTATTTTTGAGTTATTGAATTTTTTATCTAGTTTTCTTGTATAAAAGGGTTGTTTTTTTCACAGTTCGTGCTGTACAAGGGGAATTCAGGAGGTGCATTAATCCTTAAACAATATTTTTGGGTGGTTGGATAGCAAAAAACTGCCTTCCAACCCTCCCATACGTTTAATTGATAAATAGCCCTTAGAAAAAACTTAAATGGTGAATTTATTTCAGGAAAACATAATATTGTGAATGCTGAAACATGTTATAACAATTTTTGTTTCAGTCTTAAATCAAACTTCTGTTTTATGGAACTTTGATATTTTCAATTAATGTATTGACATGCAGTTTTCGTTGCCAAAATATTTGTTCCATTAATCAGAATTATTGCTTCAATTTGGTATCATATAAAACATGTTGTTAGTAATTTTTATCAGTCTCTTATATAAACTTATTATTGAGAAAGAATAAGGAATGAGTCAGGATATATTTGGCATGACATCCTGTACAGCCCTGTGTTATTCCAAAACATTTATTTTGTTATTTTCAAGACGACAGGTGTATCATGTGCTTGTGGCACAACTGTTTATTGGTGACTTGGATTGATTTTGGACATTATGACCTTAAATCATTAGGGATCTGAGCCAAATTTTAAAAAAATTCTGGTGTCCGGAAAATAATAATTTGAAAAAAAATTGTAGATTGCAAGGAAATTGTACCACTAAGTTACACACCACAAAACAGGATTTTTGAAGTTTAATAGGGCCAAAAACAAAGGTTTTTCTTGCTTTTAGGCAATGACTTGTGTAAAAGTGTATGGATTTGTGAATTGAAATTGGATCTGTGGTTCCATTCCACAAAGAAAGATATGGATTGATTTAGGGTTTATGACCCTGTTTTGAATCAGTGGCCAAAAAGGAGAATTTTTTATTTCTTATGTTGAATTACATAGTTTAAAGTTCTTTTACTACCTTCATTTTGGTAAGAAAACTTATGCTGTAATATCAATTTCAATCTAAATTTAGTTCTGTACCTATTTTAAATGTTGTGTCTGTACTTGCCCCAACTGTTTATGGATTGACTTCTATGGAAATATCATGCTGCATCCTGCAAAACATTTAATTTTCTATGCTGTAATCGATCAGTTTTAAAGAGGTTATTTCCTATCACAGGATGTACGTGGTAGTTATTCTTGGATGTCACCAACAGATGCTCAAGGTCAATTGAAGGACATTAGACATAACCTTGATGAACTAAATAATCTATGGCAACAATTGAACAATCAGGTCGAAGACAAACAACTAAGACTTGATCAAGCACTAGACTATCAACAAAGGTACCAAGAGGCTTTACAGAATATCTCTCAGTGGTTAGATCTTGCTGAACAGAGGATTATGTCCCCTGTTAGTGACAAAGACTCCCAACAACAGCTCAGAGAAAATGAGGTAGCTCTCTTAAAGACTAGATAATAAACCATTCCAGTTTTGTGAAATCTACAAAAAGTTTGAAATTACCAAGGAATGTCTTTTTCATTTAACTCTGTTTTTTTTTAAATTTAGCAAAGAAGAAAACTATGTAATTAGTTATTGGCCAAGTGCTAATTTTTATCTAAATCTGATGTAATGTTTTGGTTAAAATGTGCTACTTGTTTTTTTAGTTTAGCTTAGTTTTGTTTTTGTTTTTTTTTTGTTATATTTCATAATATTTTGATTTTCAGGCTTTACAAAGAGACATTAAATCACTACAGAATGAGATAGCATCTATGACAAAAAATTCTCAGGACTTGTTGGCTTCCACCAATAGAGATTCTCAGGAATTAGTTACAGCTAGCTTGTCTAATCTTAATGAGAGGGTCCAGTTATTAGAAAAGCAGGCTCAGAAGCAAGGAGAAAAACTCAGACAAGCCAATCGTAAATGGAAAGAGTATAGAGTAAGTTATATCAAAGTTTTTGGGTGTATGAAATACATGCATAGACAAAAGGAAGAAGAAGAAAAAAATTGTAACTTTTGTTTTAGGTGTTACTGGATTTTTGTAGTAAAGGAATTATTGAAACTGGACTAATCTTACTTTGCTCAGGATTCATTTATTATTTTTAATACTTACTAACAATTGTTATTTCTTTTTTTAAGGATGAAGTACAAAGTTTGCAGAGAAAGTTAGCTGACATCAGGGCATCTATTGCATCACAGAGCAAGTCTGCTCCATTAGAGGATCTGGTCTCACATATGCAGGTATTTATGTACTGAATATTTGTCTGAGAAAGTTACTTTATTTGAAGTAATAAAAAATACTGATAAAAGTTAACTAAAGTTAACTATATTTTTAAATAGTAGAAAAGTCTAGTTAATGACTAATTTTGTGTTTGCCTTGATTTCTGATTGAAATGAATGATTAACCTATTAACAATGTATAATTGTCTAATAGGAGACAGTTTTATGTTCAGAGGTAAATTCCAGAATAAGTGTTGTTGTCACTGCTAAGAGCATATCATGTTTGTTTTCTATAAATAATGAATTTGATTAGTAGTCATTTTTGGGATCTGATATGAGCTTGTATAGCCATACTTTTGTGGTACTGTTTCAAATTAAGGTAACAAAAAAATTGACAAAAGATATAATTACAGAATGGTGATGATAATGACATGATATGTTCAGCTTGTACTCTCCACTAGATGTCTAAAGCATGTTCCTTGATGCTACTGTAGTTGTCATGCATGAATCAAAATGTCCCCATTTGTTTCCATAAACTAATATTGTTATTAAATCTAATTGAAATTTATTTCCAATGTATAATATGTTCCAATTTATTGACCAATCAGCTAACATGTGACTTATGTAACGTAAACATACTTCTAGTTATATAGTTCATCTTTATATACAGATATAGAAGACAAAATTGCCATATTTTTTTTTGCTTATTACTACACAGTGTGATATGCTTAATCTGTTTGGAATTTTTTTCACAAAATCTATTTCTGACTTTCTATGTCTATCCTGACTGTGCACATGGGTTCATGTTTCACTATTTTCCACTTCCATGACTGGATCTATTGTTGCCCTGCTTTCTGTCTCAGCATCAATGCAATGGCTCTGTTAATATTTTCCTTTTTATTTCTGTAACTAACCGTCTATCTAACAGAATTTGTGTATCTTTGTTTTCATGTAAATAGCTAACTTTTCTCTTCCATTGATTGTATTTGCTTAACTTTCGTTGTTTTATCTGAGTATAAAAATGAATTATATTAACTTTTTACTATTAGAAAATGGAGACACAATTGAAGACTTGTGAAAGCCAGTTAAAAGATCTGAGATTGAGAGGGGAGGAATTGTCCCTAGTTGCACCAAAAATGGTTAACCCTACAGAAATCAAGGCATTACAGACTAGTTATATAGAACTCCAACAAAAAGTAAGTACTCCTTTACATTATCATTTTACTGAACATACAAAATCACACCAGAATTAGAGTTAAGGTAGAGACTATCCTAGAATTCTCCTTGTTCTGTTTATTTATGAAATCCCAATAAATTAGTAATAATATTAAAATTACTTTAGTTGTCATTGCAGGAAGCTGACCAAGGGAAACCATCAGGCAGTAAGAATGGTGGGGAAATTTCAATCTATAAACTGATTACTCTGGTGCTTAAAGGAATAATAAACTCTGAATCCAAATACAGATCAACATCTGTTCAGAGTGCTGCTACAATATTCTGATTATCATTTAAACTTACTTGATGTGATATTTGTAGGTACTGGATAAGAAGGCTGACCTTCTACAGTCTGTCTCAGTACAGGATCAATATGAGAAACTGTTACAAGATTATGCAGAGTTCCTTGAGACAGCTAACGAGAAACTAAAGACAGAAACCATAAATGTTAAAGATCTTTATCAGCTAAAACAACAACTGACAGCTCATAAGGTGAGAATAAATCTCTAAGACTTCATTATTTCCTTTTGATGCGTTTTTCTATAACCCATATAGACAGCTACTTTTGACATCATCTTACATGGCATAATTAGTTCATTCAATATTGCCATACAGTACACCATAGTCAGTTATAACAATGGCATTGGTGACATGACAGGTGATTTGTGATATAGCATTGAAACATCAGAATCAGTGTTGTGGGTAATTATGACAATATTTACCTTGTCTATAGGTAGATTACCTATAAACTGGAGTGTGAGCATTTACATTGGTCTCTGTTGAAACTCTGAGATTACTTACTCTCATGAGAGAAATTCTTCAGCTTCCCAGTTTCCACTTGTTCATTCATGCTCCACTTAGGCTAAAGCGATATTTCTCAACGCTCATGTAAGAAATTCCAAGCCTTTAATAAGGACTTGTGTAAAAACCTATTATTGTTGTTTTTCTCCTAACTTGCCTCTGAAGTATATTATATGTCATGATCAAAGTGTTCTTAAGCTTGAGGTTACATGCCATCAATTCAACCAATGAACATTTGGAACATACAAAAAAAACAGTCCCACACAAAAATTGACAATCTTATCTTCCTTGCACTGTGAAAAAAAGTACTCATTATTTTTTTTCAAAAATTAAAACTTTTGCTTACAGGAAAAAATTTTGGCAACAACAAGAGGGTTTTTTATGCTATTTATAGATCTTTCACTTCTATTCGCCAGTGTTACGCTATAAGTCAGCTAACCCCATTTGTCTTTTTATGGACTGTTAGCCAATTTACATAGATTATATCAATACAAATGTATATAGTCTTCCTGTTTAGATTAAAGTTGAAGTATAGTCTAAGGAAGCCATTTAAATATGTGAAATTAGAATTGAAGCCCATGGGAAATAACATAAGTGGTTCCTAACCTTTGATGCTGCTGAATGAATGACATAAGGAAATACTGGAATTTAATAATACATGCAAATTACACTGGATGCACTGAATATCTATTATCCTTGTGTAAAATCTTTCAAATTATTTGATCTAAGATCTTATTGAAGATTATACATTTCTTTTAGGATTTCTTCAGTGATTTGGAAGTGAATAGGGCTATGTTGGATACCTTATCTCAACAATGTGATAAGAATACCCAGCAGTCCCATCTGGCACAACACACACGTTTAAACAATCTGACCTACATTATCCTTGATAAAGCTAGCCTTCATGGCCAGAGACTAGAGAGATTGGTAAGGCAATGGCAAGAATTGTCAGAGAAGCATGACCAGTTACAGGCCTTCCTGGCAGATATCAGACAACAGATGCCACAAACTGTTACCAGTGAGGATTCTATTATTGCCATCCAGGAAAAGATATCTACATACCAGAGACTTCAGAGAGAACTGACTGACGAAAAACCAATGGTGTTTCAAGTTGTTGATAAGGGGAAACAACTGTTACATGGTGTCAACTGTCCTGGCCTTGAGGCAGAAATAACAGACCTAGCAGATAAATGGGTCAATTTGAATACAGCACTTTCTCTTGAACTGAAGAGGTATTTTTTTTTACCTGCGTCACCAATGGTGAAAGCAGGTCTAGAGGCCGCTCAACTCTGTCCATCCATTTATCCGGCACCCTTAGGGTTACCTACTTTGTGTAATCTGTAACTTAAAATGTATTCAACCCATATTATTCAAACTTTACATAGTGATTATTGTGATTATAAATATTATTATGAACTTTGATTCATTTTATTGTAACTTGAACTTAGCCATTTTTTTGTCACTTTATGTTGTGCAAGGTACCAACTTCGATTAATTTGATATTATTCAGTTTTTGCACAGTGATTATATACACATTGAAGATGTGTACCATATATTATGAAGAAATCTGATTAATTTTTTCATACATTTTTAGCATGCTGAAATTAGCCATTTGTTTAAGCTGTATATACTATCATAAATACATTACTTTAGGAAATTAGTAACCCACACTTTAGTTTTTTTAACTTGCTTAGTGTTTGTATACATCTTGAAGATACTGGTGTGCTGACAATTATATGAAGATGAAGCAAGTCAAGACATGTATTGGTCTTGTTTCTTAAACTTATTGATGATTATCGTTTATATAAAACTTTACCTTGAATAGTTTGTTCTACCCAAAAATTCAGATTGAAAACTAATTTTTGCCTCAAGCATACAGAATTATTTATGTTGTAGTTTTGAGAAAATTTCATAGTTCCAGAATTCTGTTTTATATTATGTGTTAAGACTTTGGTATTTTGCATTCCAGGACAGAGAAGTTGGGAGAACAGTTACAAGCATTTGAAGCAGAGGCTGCTGTGCTGAAAACATGGTTACTGACTGCTAAGATGAAGTTGGCTGATATAAAACATCTATCAGAGAAAGACCAACAAAGTATTGCTACCATCAGAAGTAAAAATGATAAACTACTGGTAGGTAATTCATTTTTGACTCTCTTGAATGTTATGTTCCCTGTATCTGTTATTTTTTTTTGACAACTTCACACAGTTAGTCAGAACATATAGAACATTATAATAGTTCTCCTGTATCACATGCCTTAACAACCCCATGATGCCCATATTATTAAAATTGGGTAGATGGGGTGTAATTGGATGTAAAACTGAAAAATCCAAGTGATATTCAATTTATCATATGTTTTAACACCTGGATATATTTTGATGTCAATCATTTGGAGAGCATTATGGATTTTTTTTCACAAATCAGCCCACCAGATGTTGATTGCATGAATTTCAGTCTAAAACACATATGAAGCAAACTGTGCCCAGTTGTTCAAAACTTTAACCGCTGGATAAATATTTATCCAGTGCATGACTTGTTTAATAGATTACACTAGACTTATACAGTGGTTAATTTTTTTTAACAACTGGGCCCATATATCTTATACTAAACATGTAATCAAATATTATAATGTTCAAATACAAATCTATAAATTGAATTTAAGGATTTCCCATGGAGAACTATGGATTTAAATAGAAATAGAAGTTGAGAGTTATAGGTTCTTACATTATTGAAGATTAAAGATCTTTCACAAGTTTGAGAAATTCCTAGTCTTTTTCATGTGTGGAACATTGCACAGCTACAGAAAAGACCAAGAATTTCTTTAACGACTGAAAAATAACCTGATTTTTTTATCTTTATGGAGTATAAGTACTTGATTCTTCCATGAAAATATATATTTTGATTGCTTCTCTTAGAAAGTGCTGCCATTTCTGTAAAGTATTGTGTAAAGTGATGTCAACTTTTCTATTGCCTTTGCTTTGAATATGTCTATGACGCTGCCACTTTTAAGATGTTTCATTGGTTAAGAGAACAAGTTAAGACGAGAGTGCAGGACCTCATCTTAAGTGGGTCATCCCAACTCACAATGGGCCATTTCTGGAAGGACCATCATTCTCAAATGTATTGCATCATTAAAAAAGATCATTTTGTAATTTCTTCATTGTTTAAAATACTCCACTTCTTATATTTTTAGGAGTTTAGAAAAGAAGTTGAGAACCAAGAAGGTCTGAAAAACAAGATAATGTTTGTTGGAAAGCAATTAGCTGATAACAAGACCTATGATACTGCCTCTCTAGAGCGTAGCATGGTGTGGCTGGATGAACAATGGGGATTACTAGAACATGATATCAACAAAGCAGAGGAGTACCTTCATCAGGCTCAAATGGACTTAATGCCTTCACGCCAGGCTCTCACTGAACTTGCTACCTGGTTAAATGAAATGGAGGAAGCTGTTAGACAGGAGAAATCTAAAGCTGTTAAAAACATGGCAGATATAGAAATCTCTCTGAAAAAGTTCAAGGTATGCTCAGTTTAAACATATTTTATTGTTTAAATAGGAACAAAAGGATAAGACACAAGTTTCACAACTTAGTGAAATTCTCTCCCAAACACACACACACACACACACATATATATATATATATATTACACACATACATAGAACAATATGAAAAAAAATATAATAGTAATTACCTTACACCATTTACACATACACATGCATAGTGTGAAGGTGTGAATTGAAAAATACTAATTAGAAGAAAAATAATATACAAAGAAAAAGAATAAATAGCTAAAAAAATAAAAGGGAAGAGAAATAAGGTATGCTTCAGATAATTGTTGAAAAAAACTCTTAAGTACAGAAATTTTTTATTGCTTTCCAAAACCTCTTACATTAAAGGATATGGTTTATTAGATGTCAAAGCAACAGTTTTGTGGGCACAATTTCCATAATCTTTAGCAATGTTTCACAAGTAATTCTAATCCAAACTAAATTTGATTTTTTTTTATTTCTTGCTCATGAATAGGATGTTAGTTACACCAAAATCATCTCAAAATTATTTAAAATGATGTAATGTATTTATGAACATGACTGAAACCTTTTTTAGGACTTCAAAATAGAACTTCAGAACAAACAACTGACCATTGATTTTGTAAACCAGTCCTCCTTACAGACTGGTACCCAAGAATCAGAAGCATTATCTCCCCTATCAGCAGATAAGACAGAGTTTGCTGAAAGATTAGGAACATTGAATAAACGATGGCAGGCGCTCAGCCAAAGTGTCAATGAACAACTTAGGACATTTGAGATGTTGCAAAAGAAATGGGATGAATATGAATCATGTTTGTCAAGATTAAAAGACTGGTTCCATGAACAAGAGGACAAAGTTAAACATTACAGACTTATAGGACATGAAGTTAGCGTGAAACAAACACTTAAAGAGATCAAGGTAGATCGAAATATGTTACCTCAAAGCACTATTTTTTAAAGGCGTAATAATTTTGGGTTTTGTTGGTTCATATTGAAATTTATATCACCCAGATTCCTGTTTCACTTGTTGAAAATCAACGAAATGTTAAAAATATTTATTGTCATTGTCACACAGTCTTTATGCATCGGTCTTAAGAGACAGGACTTTCAGTGTTTTACTGTTATGTGTCCTTACTTTAATCACACTTTTGACTCAAATAAAAAAGAACATTGCAGCAATTTTCATGACTTTTTGGTTAACTCTATATGTCTATATAAGCTTCCTCCTTTTCAGGTTTTTTTTTCTTGTCAGATTTATGTGACTTTATCAATCAAAAAAAAAATTTCAGCTTTTGGACTATATCTCAAAAACACTATGATGGATTTGAATAATTTCATTGTACAATTTTTTTTTATTGAAGGAAGATGTGTTTTGTTTTTCATTGTCTATTATTCATTCTGAGTCATGGAACTTTTAACATCAAATAAAGGTGGGGATATCATGTACCCAGCAACTATACACCAAGGTCAGACTTAGGTGATAGAGAACTACCAGTAGTCCACTTTGAGTATAGAGTAAGAATTCTGGATACCTGTGAAAAAAAAATCTCATTTCTTGTTTTCATTTTTAAAGTTGTTGCAACAAACCTTGAAAGCAAAAGAAGAAGAAATTGACCATGCTCGTAGTCTAGGAGAGAGACTTGTTGAACTTAGCCATGACTCACCAGGCTGTCAACGCAGCATTCAGCATAGTCTTGATAATCTCAACAAAAGATGGCAGCAGTTGTATGATCAAGTTCATGATCTACAATCTGTTTTGAATGAACTTCTGAGTCAGTGGGATGCGTACCACAAAGAACTACAGGGAGTTAACCAAGTACTCAGTGAGACGGAATATTGTCTTAGTCGTTACTCCTCAGTGGGGGCTGATCTCATCACACTAAGGATGCAGGTGGAAAAATTAAAGGTAAGGTACAACTTTGAATGTTACAGATTTATTTTGTAATTTACCATAAAATTTCTACCAATTACTATTAATAAACTATAGTACAAAAATATCACACAAATGAATTTGAAAACACTGATTTACATATTTTGATTCTATAATTTTTTGCAGTTTTGGAAATTTTCTAATTAAGATTTGAAGAATTGATGGTATCCTCAATTTATTTTTATCATATCAATAATGTTAAGAGAAATGTTTTAAAAAGCCCGTTCTAGAGAACACTATTTTGGTTGTGCTGTATCTTTTTTTCTTATTAAGAATTTGACCAATTTATTTCCACACTTCATGTTATAATCTCTTTGAAATATGTTATTTTATGTTTTTTTCTCTAAAGAGCCAAGTATTGATAAAATACACAAACTGACTGATTTTACAGGGTCTTCAAAAGGATGTCAAGAAAAACACTCAGAAATATGACAGATGTTTGGCTCTAGGTACCCAACTGATGCAGATCTGTGAAACTCCAGCCAAACAAGATATTGAGAAGAATCTCTCTGAATTGCAGAAAAGGTATCAGTTTACATTTATCAGTGATTTATTAAAGATAGATTTTTAACTTCACACAAAGTTTTGTCTTCGATCAAAAACAATTGGAAACAGGTACTTTCTATGTATACATGTACACATACTAGCATTTGTGGTTAGTTCATTTCAGGATATGAACATATTGTAGATTGAATGCATGTATTTATCTTTCTCTTGGGACTGTGTTTTTACTGTATTGAACTTAACTCAGCTTACATAAATTGTACTGATAAAGAATGTAAGAACAAAGTGAATGTCTAAAACTCACCATATTTTATTATAGATGGAAGAGCATGACCTCTGACCTTTCTGATCGACTTGCTATCTACGAGGCATGTCATTCCCAGTGGCAACAGTATGAGCAAGAGTACAATAAGGCAAGACAATGGCTGGATGCCAAGGAAAGACTCTGTAATCAACTGGTTGCCATTAAAGAGGGCACAAGCAAAAGAGACGAGTGTTTGCAAGAAAGCAAGGTAAACATGGTACTTTCCAGCATAGTCTTTAAGAGTTTTGTATGAAAAAAATATTTCTATAATGATATGTCAATATTTTAATCCATCAGAATTACGTTGCATATTTTTTCATAATACTAAATTCTTTAGTGTACTCTTTTATCCACTCTGTTACAATACAGCAGTACAAATACTTTCTTGTTGATGTATTTTTAACTATTATGATATTTAATTGTGTATTATTTTAGGCTCTTCAGAGAGATCTGGACAACTTCCAGACACAACTATCTAGTCTCTACAATCTTAGTGATGCTGTTACCAAAAACATGGACAATTCTTCTATTGTGAATCTCACATCCCGTCTTTCAGCATTAGAACAACGAGTCATGGCTTTAAGACAAATCTTATCCAAACAAGTTCAAGCATTACAAGGTGACCTTTCACAGAGACAAAGATTTAAAGGGTTGTTCGATTCTGTCTCTGCTTTTGTGAATCGTGCTTCTCGAACTCTCTCTGATACAGAATTACCCAAAACATCAGATACAGTAGTGCTACAGAGTCGCCACGAAAAACTGAAACTACTAACTTCTGAGTTTGCTGACAATATGACAGAACTTGATAATCTGAATGACCTTGGGTATAGACTTGCTCTTGATGAATCTAGTGCTAATAATTTACGTGAGCTGAACCACAAATGGCATGAACTCTACAGTGAAGCAAAAGAGAAATGTAAGGACATTCAGGGAGCTCTCCTCACACAACAAGATTTCACAGGAAAATGTGATATTTGGATGACATTCCTGGCAGAAACAGAACAAGATTTGTCAACAGATATTGGTGGCAGCCTACCTGAATTGATTAACCAACTAAGAAAATGTGAGGTATGAACTCCTTTTTTATGTGTATGAATATCAATTTTTTTGAGGTAGTATTATCAAATTTTAAATGGGTCCAAATTGAAGTTTCCTGATAAATGACAATATGTTATGGTTCTTCCTGCTGAAGCTAATTATGTATTTAAATATATTTTATGAAATTAATTTAAACTACTGTCTAGGTTTATAAGAGTTTTAAAGTGTTTTAGAAGAGCTGAAAAATAATGAGAAAGACAACATCTTTTCAAATACATGTATGCAATGGATAGTAAACATACATGTATGCAATGGATAGTAAACATATTAATATGTTTTGCTTTCCCTTTTGATATCATATATTAATTTTATTACATTAATTCATTTCAGAAATTTGAATCTGATATGTACAGTAAGCAACAAATCCTCCATTCAATAATCAGTGATGGGCAGAAAATGATTAAAGATGGTGAAGTAGAGAACAAGAAGGAATTCCAAAACAAGCTGCATCTATTGGCTGAGCAGTGGCAGAGTGTTGTCAAGAGAGCCAATCAGAGAAAGGTTTTTGTAGAGGCTTCAATCAAACAGTGGAGGGATTTCAATGACCTCACAGAGAAACTTCGCGATTGGCTGGCTGAGAAAGAATATGCCATGACAGCATTTGATGTTGATTCTGCATCTTTACAGAAAATTAAAAATCTGCTAGAGAAAGCTCAGGTACTTGAATGAGTTTTTTAGAAAAAATTGTCTTTTTTTTTTTTTATAAAACTTGAATTGATGAAAAGTAATTATATTTTGATGAATATTGTTCTTGTTTGTCAGTTTTCTGTCTACTTGAAAAATTATTAAAAAAATTTTTAGGTTTAATGATAATATCAAGCCCTAAATTTTGTTTTTCCTTTTTATATTTACTCAGAACATGCAGAATGAATTTAGAGTAAGAGAAGATGCTCTGAAGCAGATAAATGAACAAGCCCAACCATTACTTCAAAAAGGTAATGACAAAGCCAGGGAGCACCTGAAAGTCTGCACAGCACAGTTACAACAACACTGGTATCAACTGAACACTAAACTGAAGGAACAATGTAAACAATTAGAGGGTGTCCTCAAACAGTGGCAAGAATGTGAG